>CM075653.1:92592638-93217638 GCA_037953625.1 Crotalaria pallida
CAAAGGAAAGAGTGGAATCGTAGGGAGTAAGCAATATGATCGGACATTATGTCCAGGGATGATCCTTCACTTCAGAGAATAACTGGAATTTCGAGGACGAAATTTCAATAAGTGGGGGAGAAATGTAACATCCCTAATTTTAATTCCTAATATATTTATAAGTTGTATTTACTTAAATAAATGTTTCTTAAAAATCAATTATTTAGTTGTGTATTTTTATAAAAATACATTATGTGAATTACGAAAATATATTTCATTTATTTTATGTTCTAAAGTAAATTCATTTTAATTAGTTACCCTATATCGAAAATATACTTTATATGTTTTACTTTATTTTGATGTATTTCATATAAAAATATTTTATTGGAAATATTTATAAGTTTCTTACTTTATAATTTTATTCTATTATTTAAATTGATTATTGGTATTTTGAGTTTTAAAATAAAAAAATAAAATAAATAAAATAAATAAATAAATAAAAGTGTGTATCAGTATATATGTTTAGTACTTTTAAAAGAATACTAACATACACTAATAATAATAATAATAATAATAATAATAAAAGTAATAAAAAAATAATAATAAAAAGAGAAGGGGTTCTTCGTGAACCCCAACTCTCTCTTCTCCTCTAAGGGGTTCCACCGCCAGCCCTAATGAGGCAAGCCACAGCTTCCTCCTTCTCTCCCGCTGCCGGCCACCCACCCAGCCACCACCGCCGCCCTGTTCTCTCTCTATCTCCCTCTCATTTCCGCTCCTCTCTCAGCCATTGTTTCTCCCTCTACGCCGAACTCTCTCTCTCCCTCGCGACCTCTCTTTCTCTCACTGGACCGCCGCCACTGTTGAAACCGTGGTGCCGCCACCCGCGATCTTTGCTGCTTCTCATTCGCGCTCCCACGGGCGTTCTTCTCCTCCCATCCAGTCGCGATTCGCGACTCGCAGCAACCATGGAGGTTGCGAACGCTGCTGCTGCCCGGAAGTTGCACCGCTGTCCCTTGGTCTCTCTCTCCACCGATCTTCGCTGGCCTTGCTCTCACGTGCGACCCAGCCACCACCATGAGTTCTCACGCCACCACCTCTTTCCTCCCTCTGATCCGATGTGTGTTGCTGCTAAGGAACGTCGCCGACGCCGGTATCGTTGTCATCGTTACCGGGGCCAGCCTCTCTATCGTGTTTGAACCGGGTTAACCGAACCGACATCCAAAACCGTCTTCGAGGGTAAATCTCTAATATCTCTTTTTAATTGCTTTATGTTGTATTTTAAAAATAATAATGATAATAATATTAATAATATTGGTAATAATTATATAATGTTAAATTGTTTTAGTACGTGATTATTATTTTGAAAATTGAATTGTATTATGAATTAGTGTTTATCTTAGTTAAAGTATTATTTTTAATGATTTTAATTAGTTACTTTGATTTGGGATAATATCGGATTAAATGTTATGTCAAATAAATTGTTTTAAAGAGTACTTTAGTTAAACGTGTAGGGTCCCTAAGTAAGTGAGCTGTCGTTTAGCTTAATGGAATTGTCCCTAGGCTAAACAATATCTTAGTTAATTAGGAACCTCATATATTTGGCGTAACGTTAATCTGAGATAGGGCGTTGAACATTAATTTCAAACTGAAGCGAAGTGTAATTGTTTTAAGATTATAATGGCGACTTGGACTTATTTTTGAATTGAGCATACTTCCTTTTAGTTTGGAATTAATAGTGTCAAGTTACGCAATTGATTTTATAACTTAAAACAAAAACTACTTTACTTTATTGTATTTCTGACGAATATGCTACTTTTGAAAGTTAGCGTACTTTTAACAAAAAGATCTAATATTTTATTGAGAAAGCAATAGTCTTAAGTTTAAATTTCTATTTGACCTTGACTTACGAATTTTAGTTAAATGCTTTTCAATAAGAAACTACACTATTTTATTGAGAAAACAACGATTTTAATTTAAAATCCTATGTTATTTTGGTTTGTAAATTATAATTAAATGATTTCGTGATTTGGTAAACTTACGAAATACTCTACTTTGAAATATGTTAATTATACATTGAAATTTCAAACTGAGTCGCTTCTGGCGCAATGAATTGATTTCTATTTGATTTAATACTATAGTCAGGCGACGAAGGATTTTAGGAACCGCTGTGATGCGAACAACAAACCGCGTAGCGTCGTGAGCCGGAACAGGATAGCCCAGTCGTGCCTCGAAACAGGTTCTGGTAGAACCCCAAGGTAAGGGGTTTATTGTCGCACGGTGGTTGTGTAACTAGTATGTGTGTGCGTGTTGAGATTATTTGGTTTGTGTAGTTGATATTAGGAATTGATATTTATGACTTATAATATGAATTGATGATTTATTGTGCTAGGTGATTAATTGACATATACATTTGTTAAGTATACTTTATGCCATGAGAACTATGTGATAGCCTACTAAATGCTAATTGGAATTATGAATCTTGTGTATCTTGCTGAGAGTATAATGATGCATATATATATATGTGAATTGAAATAGATCGATTGAATGGTGTATGCATGTGTATTTTAGAGATCGATTGGAAAACGGGAAGGAGTGGACGGAGGAGTGAGCTTAGGATTTTGTAATAGCACATAAATGGAAATGATAATGAGTTAATTCTAGGGAAATAGAATGGTTGGAGTAGAAGAGAAAAAGAGGAAAATGAGAGTATAAGAAAAAGGTTTTAGGCGAGGGCAGATTAAAATTGATAAAAAGGAAAATAATAAAAGAAAAGAATGAAAAAGAAAAGAAAAGAAAAAGAGAATATTGGTATGCGGTTTGGATCCTGTAAGACACACGGTGGGGTGCAATAAGTCGGGTGCGCAACACCTGCAATAAGCCGCTGGCTGGTACGTGTGCAAGGGTTGAGTTAGATGTGCGGCCTTTGGGGATCCGTACGCATCGGTAAGTCGTATCCTCTGAAAGACTGGGGAACGCAGTGGCAAACTCGCATAGCCAAGGATTTTGTGGCATTCTGGCCGTGTAAGACACGCTCTCGAGTGCAGGAAACGTAAGCCGCCTTGGCAGAGTGCGCAGTGGTTGAGTTAGACGTGCGGTCTTTGGGGATCCGTACGCATCCGTAAGACGTATCCTCTGAAAGACTGGGGAACGCAATTGTGAAACCGCAAAGATCCCGAAAAAGTAAAAAAAAGGAAAAGAATGAAATGAAAAGAATGAAATAAAAGAAATAAAAAGAAGAAAGTTGAGAAGGTGGTGAATGAAATGGAGAAATGAGAGATAGAAATTAGAATTTGTCAACTGGAGAAAAATAGGAAGAATGTGAGTAAAAAGGAGAAATGGAAGAAGAATTGAGAGTTTAAGTTTAGGTGAGGGTAGAAAGCTAAGAGAATGGAAATAGAATAGGAATTGACATTAATTAGGAAATGCGAATAATTGGAGATGTTTGTGTTTGCAATGGATAGGTGATTGGGTGTGATGTATTTGCATTGTTTGGTTAATTGCTAAATGTGTATGACTTGGCTCGTATTATGCTTTACTAGTTGTGCAATTCTCACCCTTACAACCACCACAGGTACAGGTTAGGAGCATAGCTGTTATTTGGGCTGAGCAGGAAACCCTCACCATGAGGGGTGTCTTTTATGATACCAAGAGTGAATTTTAATTAAGTTTAAGAATGTATTTTTATAATTAAATGTGTGTATTAGTGTATGCCCAGAGTTGTGTATTTGTGGGCATTAAGTTTTTATTTATTGTAATATTTATGATTTAAGCTTTTGAACTATTCTGGTCTGGACAGGTACAAAAGGAAATTTTGGGGAAAGTCCAAAAACAGAGGAAACTCTGCCGGATTTTCGTCAAAATTTTCAAGTCCATATTTTTATAAATCTTAATAAAACTAAATATTTGTGAGGGTGTTACACAAGCTATTTTGATATTGATTTCATGTAACATCCCAAAATTTAATTCCAAGTTAATTAGGAAAACCTAAGCTAGAATTTATGATAAAAACCATAGGAAACCATGGGTAGGAGTTAAGTGTAGTGTCTTAGAGTTAGAATTTGTCATAATAGGAGTTTTCATTGGAGTAATCGATTACTAGCTCTCAGGTAGAATCTCTTTGATGTTGCAGCATTTGTAATCGATTACTCTTAAGGAAGTAATCGATTATCTCAGGTGTTAATCGATTACTTGGGGCAAGTAATCGATTATCAGTGCTCTGGCTTTTGTATGATGCTGCAAAAATAATCGATTAATTGGAGGAAGTAATCGATTATTTTGGGCATAGTAATCGATTACTTAGGGCAAGTAATCAATTACTTCAGGTCTGATGCTAAAAATAAAAATAAAGTAAGGTGCAGAAACGTAATTTCCACCCCTTATCTCCCTATTTCAGCCACCCATTACCCTTCCCCTTATCCATTCGACCCTTCTCCCTCTCTCTCTCTCTCTCTTGTTTCACGCTTCTCTCTCCCCTTTCTTCCTCCTCCTCGTGATTTTGGGGCTCCCATGGGGGATTGGAGCTCAAAATCCTTTCCCACCATCATCTCCATTGGTTCCTCCATCATCATCAAGCTTAGATCCTTCTCCCATGATTCAAAGCCAAACCCTCCTTCTCTTCCTCTCCCACCTCCAAGGTTTTTTTTCTCTCTCTAAGCACCCACATACACCCAAACCAACCCAAGCACCCAAACTCCATTTTCATACCTCACTCATGGATCTAATCTTGATTTTTGGGTTAGATCCTACACATTAATACTCCATCTCTTGAATCCAAGGGTTTTCTCTCTCCAAGGGTTCTCTCTCTCCTCCAATCTTGAAGAACGGAGTGGAGATCGGTCTAGAGATTTGGAGTCAAGGTAGATCCGGAGTAGATTCGAGGTTCTTGGAGCTTTGTGTGGGCCCTCTCCTTCTCCAAGGTAAGGGGGGTCACTTTTCCACACTTTGAGTTAGGGATAGTTGGGGTATATAATAGGATTTGGGTTAAGTAGTTAAATCGGGTTATGGGTAATAAAATAGCACCTGTTTAGATTGGGTTTAGGAATGTTGAATGTATTTTTGGTTTTTATTTAAATATTTTAATTGATGTGAATTTTGGTAAAACCCCTTATATATGTTGTAAGTAGGAAGTGAAGAATCTTAGGGAGTTGACTTATATTAAAGCACTCTGAGACATACCTGAGTATGTCGACTGATCTGTGATATATGTGGTTTGTTGAGAAGTGGCTATGTTCTTTATGTGTGTTGAAAGGGTATATTTAAGAAATAGTAATGAAATATGAGATAATAAATACTGCAAGCTAGTAGGTGGTAAGAGGATTAGTGATCATCAGGATATTTTATGGCGTAATGATGAGTGGCTATTTTAATGATGAACATGTTTATTGAGGATGCCTGAAGTTGGGTTATGGTCTTAGTTGGTATATATATGTTTATGTTTTACCTTGGCGATTGTGTGATGTTTGGAAATTAAAATGTGCAAGTGCTTGAGTGTTGATATTTGCTTTCTGATTAGGAAATAACCTAAGTGAATTTTAAAAGTGACAAAGCTACAGCTATGATTGATCCTTGGGGTACACCGACCCATTAGGTGCCCTGTTAGGTGACAAGTTACCCATTAGGTACAAGTTACCCATCCAGGTGAAAGTTACCTATTAGGCCCCGTAAATGACCCGTTAGGCGGGTGTACCCAAAGGATCAATCATGCTGCACAAATAATAAGGGAATATAAGAGAGAAAGAGTACAAGTGGAGGTGAAAGAGTTAAAATTGTGTTTTTAGTCCTAACGAGTGTCAACCGTGGCCTAATAGGTGGAAATGACCTGGATTGGGTGGAAATCCTAGTGGGTGAGAAATGACCTAACAGGTGCACTAATTCCTAATGGTAAAGAAAAGATGAAAAATGTTATGAAAGAGGAAGAGATGTGTGTATGTTGTCCTCTGACCGTGAGGAAACATGCGAGGTTTTATGTTTGGGTGTTGTCCTCTGACTGTGAGGAGACACATGTTTTATGGTCTAAAATGGAAAATGAAAATGATTTTGGAAAATGAAAGTGAAGCATTTTATTATTCATGGCTTGGTTTGATTATGATGCTTAAGTTGCTATTATGTTCTCTTTATTATCTTCTAATTCAATGTGTTGTGAAAAGGTCTCACCCTTATGTGGTTAACATTTTAGGTACTTGAATGTCAAGGAGCTTAAGGATCAGAGTATCGCAGCGAAAGATTTGGAAAGAAGGAAAAATTTATAAGTTGTGTTACTCATTGTGGTGGACCTGGCTAGGCCGAACTCCCCATAAACCCCGCTAAAAGCTCAAGGACCTAACAAGGGACCCACTGAACGCTTGGCCGAGCTCAGGGCTCAACGGCCGAACAAGCGCCAGATACAGGCCGACCTCATGCCTCTGCTCAGGTCCGATCTCCGTACGTCTTCCCAGGTCCGACATCACCCCAAAGATTCCGACACCAAGGACATGATGACGTCCCCCAGCCTTATCCGCAAGGACAGCTCCCCCCATCCTTATCCGGAAGGACAGCGCACCACTCCTAGCTCATTACAGGCTGGCCCTACTTGGGTCCCAAGTTGGCCCATTAGGGCAACCAGCTCTCCCCTATAAGTAGCTCAGTACTACATGGGGCAAAGGTACGTCCTCTTACCCTAATCGCCACCCTCACACACCAGTGATTAGGGTATCTCTTTGGCTTCCCCTTTGGCCACTAGAGGACTCCCAACAAACATCACACATAAACCCTAGGCAGAGTCTCCTCTAAGGTAGATTTCCCCTCCTTAGAGGTTCTCCTCGCCCTAGGACATCACATTGGCGCCGTCTGTGGGGAACAGATAAAATCACTCCCACCAGTACCTACCATGACTAAACACACCTCAACCCAGAAAAAGAAGAAAGAGTTCCGCGAGGAACGTATCCCCGCTCAGCCTCTACAGTTTGCTGACAACAGGACACCAGATCCCCCCCTTGCCTCCCCCACCTAATTCAACCGCAAGCTTCCCAGTTTGTAATATCTCGGGAGGTTTCGCCGGTGGTGGTGAGACCAAGGTGGAAAGGAAAAAGTACATCAACCAAATCCTGGCCGTTCGCCACAAGCAGATCTACAAGAGACCACCTCAAAAGGTACCCATTAGTTTCTCTAATCACGACCTGGAAGGCATAGTCCCTAACCACAACGATCCAATGGTGGTTGCGGCCATGATCGCCAACTTTAAGGTCGCCCGGGTCCTGGTAGACCAGGGCAGCTCAGCCGATATCCTCTTTATGCAGACCCTCCAGGCGCTAAAGTTGAAAACCTCTGATCTCCGAAGCTTCGAAGGAAAGCTGTTTGGATTCGCGAACGAGGCGATCCGTCCTGTAGGAGCAATCCACCTCCCGGTAACCCTAGGCGAACAACCTTCTGCCCGAACGGAGATTGTCAGATTCCTGGTAGTCAATTGTGATTCCCCCTACAACGCTATCTTGGGAAGAACCTGTTTGCAGGCCTTTGGAGTAGTAGTTTCAACAGTTCATCTAGCGTTAAAATTCATCGGCTCAGACGACGCACTCGTCACGATCAGGGCAGATCAGGTCAGAGCCCGACTTTGTTACAATGCAAGTCTACGGGGAAAAGTAAAGGAGAAAGAGAATGAGGAGCTCGTCGGACCGATGTTGGCTAAAGGAAGAATCTTGTTAGCCGACCTGGACGTCCGGGCAGAGCAAGACGACTTGAGACCCTCCCCACAAGGAAATTGGTCGGCTATCCAGATCAACCCTTCCGACCCTAGTAAAACCCTCAAGGTGGGATCCGACCTCTCCCCAGAAATCCGAGAAGCAATAATAGACCTACTGCGAACCAACTCGGACTTATTTGCTTGGACCTCGGTTGACATGCTAGGAATTGACCCGAATTTCATATGCCACAAGCTGAGTGTAGACCCGAAAGCCAAACCAGTAGCTCAGAAAATGAGGCGAGTAGGGACGGAGAAGGCGAAAGTCATCCAGGAGAAAGTTTCCGACCTATTGCAGGCAGGGTTCATCAAAGAAGTCCCATACGCTGAGTGGGTAGCAAACACCGTCCTGGTGAAGAAAGCAAACGGCAGCTGGAGAATGTGCGTAGATTATACCGACCTCAACAAGGCATGCCCAAAAGACCAATACCCACTGTCGATCATCGATCAGCTCGTCGACAACTCGGCGGGCTACCAACTGTTATCTTTCATGGACGCTTACTCAGGTTACAACCAAATCCCCATGTACCCCTCAGACCAGGACAAAACTACTTTTACAACCGGAAAGGCGACCTACTGCTACACTGTCATGCCCTTTGGACTGAAGAATGCCGGAGCAACCTACCAAAGGATGATGAACAAAGTCTTCAACGGCATCGAAGGTGATATTATGGAGGTGTATATTGACGATATGATTACCAAGAGCAGAAAAAAAGAAGACCATGTCAAAGACTTGGCTGCTGTACTAGAGCGTGTTAGAGCACACAATATGAGATTGAACCCAGAAAAGTGCACTTTTGGCGTTCAGCAGGCGCCTTCCTCGGCTTTATGTTATCAGAAAGGGGGATCGAGGCCAACCCCGATAAATGCCGAGCTATCTTGGAAATGAAAAGCCCCACCGACCTCAGAGGAGTGCAACAACTAGCAGGAAGGATGGCCGCGCTTTCAAGATTCCTCCCCCAAGCTGCCAAAAAAGCCTTACCTTGGTACCAACTACTAAAGAAAGGAGCAGCTTTTAATTGGGACCAGGAGTACGAAGCCTCCTTCTTGGCACTTAAAGAGTATATTTCATCCCCCCCAATCCTCTCTAGTCCCGCCCAAGGAGAAACCCTCTTCATTTACCTGTCAGCAGGAAGTTCGGCACTTAGCTCGGTGCTGATCCGAGAAGAGGGTAAGAATGAGTTGCCAATCTACTTTATAATCCGAGCTTTGCAAGGCCCCGAGCTCCACTATACTAAAGTGGAAAAATTCGCGTTTTGCCTTATCCTGGCTGCACGGCGTCTTCGGCAATACTTTCAAAGCCATCCTATTGTCGTAAGAACGACCCAGCCTATAAAACAAGTCCTTCAGAAGCCGGACCTCGCAGGGAGAATGATGGCTTGGGCGATAGAATTGTCCGAGTTTGATATTTCCTATGAACCAAGAAAGGCGGTCAAGTCTCAAGTGCTCGCAGACTTTGTGTCCGAGTTCACAGAGCCCCATCCAAGCCCTAACTCGGACACTTGGGTTATATACGTCGACGGATCAAGCAACCAGAAAGGAGCGGGCGCAGGAGTAATTCTGGAAAATGCAGAGGGAATCAGCATTGAATATTCTCTAAAATTCAAGTTCCTCGCCTCGAATAACCAAGCAGAGTACGAAGCCGTCCTCGCTGGTCTTCGCATGGCCAAGGAGCTCGGCGCATCCGAAGTCCAAATTTTGAGCGATTCCCAGTTGGTGGTGTCCCAGATCACCGGAGACTACCAGGCAAAAGAACCTATTCTGCAAAAGTACTTAGATAAAGTCAAAACCCTGGTTCTAGAATTTGAAAAATTCTCCATTAACCATATCCCCCAAAGCTCCAATTCCCGTGCCGACGTTCTTTCCAAGTTGGCAAGCACCAAGGGCGGAGGGAACAACAAAAGCCTAATTCAGGAGCAAATTTCAAACCCGAGCGTAGTGATGGCCATCTCGATCTCAACAACCTGGATGGACCCAATAAGGTCGTTTTTGGAACACAATATCGTCCCGGCTGATCAGAAAGAAGCAAGAACCTTAAGACGGAAGGCGGCAGAGTATGTCGTTATAGATGGGATCCTCTACAGAAGAGGAATGTCATCTCCTCTTCTGCGGTGTCTCACTCTTGACGAAGCCCAGGAGGCATTGGACGAAGTTCATGGGGGGTTTGGGAGCCACCACGTCGGAGGCAAATCCTTAGCACGAAAAATATTAAGGGCTGGATATTTTTGGCCGACCTTAGTGGCGGATTCTATTGACCACGTTCGCCGATGTCCCAAATGCCAATTCTTCAGTGACACTCATCAGAAACCGTCTGAGGAGCTGCATTCCCTGGCATCACCTTGGCCCTTCAGCATGTGGGGAATGGACATCGTGGGACCATTCCCAACAGCACCAGGTCAACTAAAGTTCATAGTGGTAGCCGTGGACTACTTTACCAAGTGGATCGAGGCTGAGCCACTAGCCACCATCACATCGGCAAGAATCCAAAAATTCTTCATGAAGCAAGTCGTTTCTCGCTTCGGGCTCCCGCTAACATTAATCACCGATAATGGCAGTCAGTTTGCGGCCAACAATTTCCAGATATTGGCAGAAAACCTCGGTATTTCCCACCATTTTTCCTCAGTTGAACATCCCCAAACCAACGAACAAGCTGAAGCCGCCAACAAAGTTATCGTGGACGGACTAAAAAGGAGGATTTTGGAAGCTAAGGGATTATGGGCCGAGCTCTTACCGGAGGTCCTTTGGTCAATTAGAACCACGGTCCAGACCTCTACAGGTGAAACCCCGTTCAGATTAACCTATGGCTGTGACGCGGTCATCCCCATTGAACGAAGAATCCATACCTTCAGGATGAGGGAGAGACCCACAGGGCAAAACGAAAATTTGATCAAAGAAAATCTAATCCTGGCCGAAGAAGTCCGAGAAGTGGCATCGGTTCGAGAAAAGAAAGCAAAAGAAAGGCAAGCCAGGCAACACAACAAAGAAGTTCGGCCCAGGTCGTTCGAGGTAGGAGATCTGGTACTCCGAAGGGCCGATATTGGCCTCAAGAACCGAAGAGACGGGAAGTTCGCCCAAAACTGGGAGGGCCCCTACAGAGTAATCTCAAAAACAAACTCTGGGGCGTACCGACTAGAAACTCTTGAAGGCTCCGAACTTAAGAACTCGTGGAACATCGCGAAACTTAAGATATATTACAGTTAGTCTCACCTCGGTAGATTACCATTGTTTGCAAGGAATGATGTACTGATCCTTTAAGTAATGAAAAGAACTTTTTTTCTCAAGTGCCACAGTCTTACATACGTACGTACTAGCTTCTCATTTAGCATTAGCCACCTAAATGTTGCATGGCGCTACGAACAACTTACATCTCTTAAAAGAGACCGGCTTGTATGCACAATGTACAAGGGATACCCGATGATGTACAGCTTGCAGTGAAATGTTTTCACATCTCTTCACTCAGCAACCTCTTCTACATCGGGGCTGAGGATACCCACCTCGGCCAAGACGGGTAATCCGAGTTCCCCACCGTATTCCCTTATATACAGTGCCTCTTTTCAGAGGACACTTATAAGCCTACTGCACTTATTGAGATATTCAAGTTAAAACTCACTCCTTCTTAATTCACATTCAACTTACATTTTCAAAATTTCAGAGTACCTTACAGGGTTTCAAGTTAAACCTTAGGCTTAAAATAAATAAAGCATGCAACAAGTTAAAAACAAAACTTGCATTGAAATTTATAATGTGCTACAAGCATGATCCAAACAAAGTTTACACTATGAAAAGCTGTTGTACACAAAACATAGTACTCGCACAAAATATTAGCCGCCCAGCATAAGGGGCTTACGCTAACTCATCCTCCACATCGGACAGTATAACTGAACTCGGATCAAACTCCTCGTCAGTTTTCTCTTCCAACGGGTTCGGCAAATCCGCCTCGGGTTGGTTCAGATCTACTTCCACACCGTCCTTGTCATAGTCGACCAGCTTCCCATCTTCAACCTCGAACCCAGCGGAGGCACCAATAACTCGGATCCTCAAGCCCGGATTTAAATGCAAAAGTTGCTCCACAGCTCCGGCAAAAATATTGTTACCAAATTTCTCAAAACTAAAATCAGCTTCATGCGCCGCTACCTTATGCTTCAGAGCTTGAGCAACCCTTTTCTTAAGCTTTGCCTCCACTTGCCCCATCTCGGCCAAGCCTTCCTTTCGACCAGCTTCTTTCACCTCAACCCTTGCTTGCGCAAACCGAGCTTCGTGATCCTTGAGAAGCTCCTCCACCTGTTGACGGTGTTTTTCCTCCAGATCGGCCAAATTTTGCTCAGCGGCCCTGGTACTGGTCCTTAGCTCGACCACCTCAGTTTGGATTTCGGCACGACTCCTTTTTTGATCGGCCGATATCCCTGCAGCTACTTCATCTCCATACTCGGATAGAACGCTAAAGAGATTGGTAGCCCTCTTCAGATGAAATGCTAACCCCTCGGTCATCATCTTCAGCTCATACCCCGAAAGATTAACAACAGCTTCTTTGACCGACCTCTTGACAACAGGCGGCCAGGGTGGAGCATCAGCGGCACTATCGACCTCCGCGCTCGTCGCCGGCGATTGGGCGAGGAAACTGAAGGTCGGATGAGTAGAGTCGGGCAGTGTCGGCCGAGCAGCAGGTTCAGTAGCTGCTCGGGAAACATTTTCTCCCCTTTTCCGCTTGCGGGCCTCCAGGGACGCTTTCAAAGCCCTTGCCGACATGGTGGACCAATATTTCTCTGCTAAAAGAAAAAGAAGCACATTAAATAAATGGAAAAGACTTGACAAAGACAAGACATCAAGAAATATTACCGATCTCAGTTAAAACCACGTCATCCGCACAAGTCATGAATACCCCAACGTCGAGCTGGGATTTTCGACTAAGGTATTCAGTACGAAAATGCAAAGCCGCCTCCGCCTCGGCTGCATCAAGAGTCACTCCCGACCATTGTTGGGGTGTGTCTCGATGTCGATTAAAAAACTCTTGGGTCCACTGCAAAGGAAATTTTGGCCCCGCCTCATCTCGGAACCAAGGTCGCCCGTTACCGACATATTTATATTTGAAGAACCTGTGTTTAAAATGTTTCCACGACTCGGCGAATAATCCGAAAAGCCCATAGTGAGCTCGAGCCTTGGTGGACACCCACAACCGACCATTCACCCCCTCTTTGTTTCCAACGAAGGGGTTGTATATCCAAAGGAAGAGCTTAATGGTACATGTCAGCCCCTTTGCCCCGCAGTACCTCTGAAAGGCCCTGAGGAAGGACCAAGTGTTCGGATGCAGTTGCGAAGGGGCCACCCCCAGCTCGTTCAGAACGCCCATCTCAAACTCCGTAAACGGAAGAGTTATGCCAAGCTTATGTATCAGGTCGGCGTAGAAGAAGAAAGAGTCGGGGTCGGTTCGAGAGCAGATTCGGTCGTCGGCCGAACAGGGCAAAACATCATAAGAAGTCCCGCTAGGATCTTGGGAACAGGGCAATATCGCCCCCTTCACGTTGAAGAGTAAGCCATCGCAATCCAGTTGAGACCGGATCCCCTTCGGCTCAACGTCCACCCAGTGATAGTGGGAGGCGTCAGTAGGAGCTGGGTACAAGTCGGGACGACTGACACATTTCCGAGGAGGCATCGTACCTGTGGAAGAACAGGGAAGCTCGAATGTCAGTTCTATGGGTCATGAAGAATAACCCCACAAAAAACCCCCATCCACAGGTACCCCGCGCTCCTCCCCGAACAGCGTCAATAGGAACTGCTCCTGGTTCCCAAAAAAAAAAAAAAAATCCGATACCAGAAGGGCCGTCCTCTTCCTTGCTACTATAGGAGAACAACGAAAATACTCCTCTGGCTCCCACCCCAACAAGCGCTTACTCAAACGCCCCTAGCACTACCCACCATACCCCAAATACCTTTTAAACCAAAGATTCCCCAGAAAATTCAGTGTGCCCACAAGAAAGACTAACCCATTGCTACGCAGATAAACCCACAAAAAACCCACCCAAATAATCACGCAAATGCAGAAACCAAAACCCAGGAACGAGGAAAGAAGAAGCAAGAAGAATACCTTGTGTATATCGCAGAAAAGAAATGAGTATTTCGAAGGAAGGGAAGAACAAGTCACGGAAGTCTCGCTGAAACCAAACCTTGCCTTGGAAACGTATTCGCAGGGAAGAAGAAACGTGGGTATAGTGAGAAGATAAACCAACCGTTCAATAGGAAATGCAACAGAGACAGTTTGCTAGTCAAAGTATAGGGAAGAGTAACCGTCCTCCCTCTCTTTTTGAATATTGGGCTTGGCCCAGAAGGCCCAACCCAGTGAGGAGCCATAAGAACCAACACATGTGGCGCGCAACAGCCAAAAGCGTGGACCTCGATTAACGTCACAATGATGATGACGCTCCGTAGACCGTGAATGTCTGACATATGCCTGGGAAAAGTAAATGTCATTCCAAGTCTAAGTAATTAGACAGCTGTCAAAGCTCATGTCATCGTCACTGCCAAACCAGAAGGTTGCAGCTCACACGCGCCAACCAGAGACGGAACATCACGACCTCGGAGCAAGCCTTAAATAGCCTTGACCGAGCTGGGGGGCTTATGTGGTAAACTCGGCCATAAAGTGATGGACCTCGGGAAGAATACCCGAACCACGACCTCGGAGCAAGCCTCAAAGAGCCTCGACCGAGCTGGGGGGCTTATGTGGTGGACCTGGCTAGGCCGAACTCCCCATAAACCCCGCTAAAAGCTCAAGGACCTAACAAGGGACCCACTGAACGCTTGGCCGAGCTCAGGGCTCAACGGCCGAACAAGCGCCAGATACAGGCCGACCTCATGCCTCTGCTCAGGTCCGATCTCCGTACGTCTTCCCAGGTCCGACATCACCCCAAAGATTCCGACACCAAGGACATGATGACGTCCCCCAGCCTTATCCGCAAGGACAGCTCACCCCATCCTTATCCGCTAGGACAGCTCCCCCAATCCTTATCCGGAAGGACAGCGCACCACTCCTAGCTCATTACAGGCTGGCCCTACTTGGGTCCCAAGTTGGCCCATTAGGGCAACCAGCTCCCCCCTATAAGTAGCTCAGTACTACATGGGGCAAAGGTACGTCCTCTTACCCTAATCGCCACCCTCACACACCAGTGATTAGGGTATCTCTTTGGCTTCCCCTTTGGCCACTAGAGGACTCCCAACAAACATCACACATAAACCCTAGGCAGAGTCTCCTCTAAGGTAGATTTCCCCTCCTTAGAGGTTCTCCTCGCCCTAGAACATCACACTCATATTGTAATTGAAATACCCAAATTTTATGTGTAAATTTGATTTATGAAAAGAAAATTTTCAGCTCTCCATTTTAATTAGTAAACCTTTTGAATGATATTTTTATATAAAAGCTGGGTGTTACATTTCATGACTTGTTTGAGTTATGTGCATATTGGTATGCTAAGTTATGAAATATATGGTTTTTATGCAATTTGATGCATAAGATTTGCATGCAAAGTGATTTAATGTGTTTTCAATTATGGAACATGTTTATATTAAGGTATTGAGTCTTTGTTGATGGATTTTTTGGTTAGATTTGAGTAGAATTGAAAATGGTATTGTAAAACCTCATTTTTAGTGTTTTGCTGCATAAACTAACCAGTTAATGACAGCACTAACCGGTTAGTGCCTGACAGCAAAAACAAATTGTAAATGAATTTTGCTAAATGATCTATACCATTTTTAGTTATACTCTTTTAACCCAAAACCAAGGAAAATTACCCTAGTTAAAAGTATGAGGATATTTCTATGGATTGGGGTAATTTATTCTAATGCCTTAAAAGTTCCTTTGAAAATACAACAACAAAAAAAAAGGATTTATGACAAATTATTTTTCTTGGATGAAGAATATTATCAAACTGTCATAATAATTATGAAATTTTCAATAATGGAACAAGTTTTACATAAGGTACTAAACAAAGGATCAAGGCTGTTTTGGAATAGATTGGAAGATAAATGAAAATAGTATTGAAAATCACAAAAGTTTAGTTTCTGGAACTGCACAATCTAACTGGTTAGAATATCTTGTAACCGGTTAGAACCTGAGAACAAAAATAAATTTTAAAGGTTCTTGTTAAATAATTTATATTATTTTTAGTTATACTCTTCCAACTCAAAATCAGTGAAAATTATCTAAGTTCAATTCATGGAAGAATTTTATGCGTTAAGATAATTTATTACCTTAAGTTTATCATTGAAAATAATAAAAGGAATTATGACATGTGTATAATCTTAATTGTGGAGATATTAAGATTATGTCATAATAATTATGGATTAATTATGGAAATTAATTAAAGGCCAACCAATAATGTTTTGTATATGTGCATTCATTCATGGAGAATGGGATGAATAGGTTGGCGATGTGATTGGGTAATGTTTTGGGAACATGACCTGAGTACTCTGGAGTACCAAACTGTTGCGTTTTGCTTGATGACACCAAGGTTGTTAAACTCGCGAGTTTACGTAAACTCGACTCGTAAACTCGGACGAGTTTACCTCGAGTTCACTTATTTTAAAATTAATATGTAGATAACTTTCATAGCTTCCATTTCATAATTTTTACTCTAAAAAATTAAACATAAATATTTAAATGTTGCTATAGCATATAAGAACCCAATAAATATTAGCAAACCAACTTAACAACAACTAACCAAATATGATGGTTTTATGATTTAAGTGGTTAGTTAAGTAAAAATAGTGGTTATAGTGTTATTTTAGTTAAAATATCGTTCAAAGATCGGTCAGTATCCCCTTTGTTAACTGTTGGATCGTGCTCAAATTTTTATATAATCTTCCTAACTCATTTATCTTGACATCCAACGGTGGAAACTTGGTCGTGAGAAGTAACACCTTGAGAAAATGCAAATATCCGTAAGGCCATTGCTGTTTGAGAAAAATATTAACATCATTCAATGATCAGGCAATATCTCCTTTGTTAACCGTTGGATCTTGCTAAAATTTTGATATAAGCTTCTTAACCCTTCAATCTTAACATCTAACGGTGGAAATTTTGTTTTGAGTACTTTAGGTAATTCCGAGTTTGCACGAGTTTACTCGAGTTTACCCGAGTTTACTGGGAAGCGAGTTTGCATGCGAGTTGACTCGATTCTATGGGGTAGGCTCGTAAACTCGTACGAGTTTACGAGTTAACTCGTGAGTTTGACAACCTTGGATGACACATTCTGTGGATGAATGTGGCCAGTGTGAGAACCCTGTTGATGTGGTTATTACATCTTCGCGACGTGACGCTCACTCTGAGAGTGGCGTTATGTACCACAGTGATTCATTACGTCTTCGCGACGTGACGTATACTCTGGGAGGAACGTTAAGGTAATCACCCCAAGCATTTCCGCCATACGTTCTGGGAACGTTTTGTTTTGTGTTTTGGGAACACAAGGATATCTATTGATAGATATCTATATGATGATTGGAGGCCTCAGAATTGTGGATATAAATCATGCATCATGCCACTTGCATTGAAAGAGTTATAACACGAAAATTGGTGTGCTCATATTTCTATGCATATTCTATCTGTCCATGATTGTGTGTTTGATATTTTAGTCTCATTTTATTATGTATATATATATATATATATATATATCTGTGTGTGTGTGTGATGCTTACTCCCGTTCCCTTGTTAGGTGATGGCCAGAGACCTAGCTTGCATTGAGATCCGACCCATCCCCAGTGGTATTTGGACTTACGAGGAGTACCGGGCTACCTTTGAGGGTGAGGTAAAGATTACTCTCTATCACCCTAACCCCTTGTCCAGGGTGCGACCTCGTAGGTTTAGGATCCCTATTATATATACTATGCATGTTCCACCCTTTTATACTTATAGAGGACCACCCCCAGCTCGACCTGTGTGAGATCCGCAATTTTACCCAATTTATTTAAATTATAATATTTATATTTTTGCTTTTATTTTATTTGGTGATATTTATTTTAAGAATAATTTAATGGTATTTGTTATTAAAAATTGGTTTTGGTTATATAATTATATATGTGTGGCGTTAATACATATATATATGCATATAATTATAAATTTTTATAAGAAAATTATTTTTGGGATAGAAATAATTAAGTAAATATATTTTTATCCTATAAAAATAATTTTGAGGTAATTTTATTAGTGTTTTGATAGAAATGTGCATTTTTCAAGTTATAGTGTTTTAACTTAGAAAATCCATATCTTTTAAATCGTACGACGAAAAATTACAAATGATATGTCAAAACGACCGTATCGAAACATAGATTATGAAAATATAAAGCTTTGATTTTTATTTTGGTACTTTCGAAATTTTATCACTGCTACAGTACTGAACGAATTTTTGAATATTAAGAGAAAAGGTATGATTTTAATGCATTAAATGATCCTTTGACTCAAGTGTATTTTATTTTGAAAACAAAATACTTTTATGAGGTTTTATATTGGAATACTATTC
This sequence comes from Crotalaria pallida, assembly GCA_037953625.1. Lineage (NCBI taxonomy): Eukaryota > Viridiplantae > Streptophyta > Magnoliopsida > Fabales > Fabaceae > Crotalaria > Crotalaria pallida. The sequence continues at coordinate 92,610,834 of CM075653.1, forward strand.
AAATAAAATATATTTTCATATTTTCTTATTTACAAAAGCTTATGAATTGCATTTTTGAAGGAAATGATCTCAGGACTTCAAAAATTCATAACTTTCAAACCGTAAGTCCAAAAATTATAAACTTTATATGAAAATGATCGTATTGAAATATAGTATCTGAATATGTGAAAATGGAATTTTTATTTTGGCATTTAAAAAAAGGTACTGTACAGTAGGTAGAAAATCGAATTTTGGTAATTTTAATTAAAAAAATTATTTTGGGGCATAAAATAATTTAATGGACTATAAAATATTTTTATTGGTATATTTAAATATTTATCTTAGTGATGTTTGACTACACAGTCCATATCTAAGTATTTTCTTAATTTTTTTCTGATTTATTTAAAATAATAGTTTAATATGATTGGTTAATAGTGAAGACACCTCCAAAAGGAACCAATGGAAAATTTTCTCCTCTTTTTTTTATAAGTGCCGTCCAAATCAAGAGGGAGAGAGGGGGATGTATTTTCTGAAAATTAGTGGGAGCATCTTTTGAGTTAAAGCTTTAGGAGTTACAAAAAGTCACATTAATACTCATGCATGTTCCAAAGAGAGTGAATTAAATTTGCTGACTCATATTGAGATGGGGGGACGTATTTCAGCAGCAAAATGGGGGGAGAATACATTTCTCACTTCATCTATAAATAGGTACTTAGTTTCACCATCTCTTCACACACATTACAAACACTTTGAAAAAAAAAATCCTAAGAAGAAGTAGAGAGAGAGAGGGATGAATTTGTAAGATTTTAATATCTTAGTATGTCTCATGTGATGTGCATGTGACATGTATTGATGTGTGTTTAGTAAATAAATGATTAAATATTAATGGGCTAAATCATATTTAGATAAGAAGGGGATTGTTTCTAAAGGCCCGTTAGCTTGATGGAAGCCAATGGATAATAGTTAGGGTTTTTACTCTTTATAAGAAACAGGTCCTGTTCCTGGCCATAAGGTATTCTTTTCTCTCCCCATCACAGAGTGGCTAAACTAAAAAAATAGCATAGAAAAGAATAGTAGAGGAGGCAAAGGAATAGAAACCGGGTTTCGTGACTTTTGGTCAAAGGACATTTGGAGAACTATCTTCCTTCTAACTTTAACAACTCTAGCAATGGATAGAGGTTAGTAATCGTATTCCTTATCGTCTCTATAATATGTGAAAGTCATGTAATTTCAAGATCCTTATTATTGTAGTTGTAACGAATAAATTAAACTACAACTTATATGTGGTATTAGAGCCACGTTAAGAAATTCATGACTTTCCAATTAAGATTTAGGATTTGGATTGAATCCTAATTATGGTGTTTAGGGAATGAATTTTTGCATAAATCCAAATTATGAAATTTAATTTCTTTGAATCCTAATTATGAAATTTAGGACTTTGTTTTGTTTTGGTATGAATTGAATCCCAATTATGGTGTTTAGGGATTAATTTTGCTGAATCCTAATTATGAATTTAGGATCTTTACGCTTTCGCATTATTGTTAAATGAAATATTAGGATTATTTGAAAATTGTTTGTTTATCTATTTGTTTTACCCATCAAAGTTGATTTCCAATTGGGTATAACGTATACCCAGTGTTTCAATTATATATTTTTTAAAGTTCATCAAGTTTTTTTTTAATTGGGGTAAAACTATTAATTGATATATGTGAAAAGCATTAGGTATTGCTTTCATCACTATTTATGTTTCGTTTTACTGTATAAAAGCACATTACAGTGAATGACGAATAATTATATATTCCTTTTGCATAATAATGAATATATATAACAAGTCCAGTATGTCATGAACAATTTATGTTTATATATATATATATATATATATATATATATTTGGGATTAATTTGAGTTTTTTATTAGCAAAAGAAATTTTTTGAATTGGCATTGTTTGATTTGATATTAATGTATGATGATTTGATCATCATTAAAGCTGTCAAATCATAAAGATATTAATTCCGATTGTATAATTTTATTATAATAATGAATTTGATTTGAAGTTAATTGTATGTTGATTTTGTTAATCACCAAAGTGGTCAAATCAGTAAGTAAATTAATTTCAAATCATATGATGATTTTTCAATAACTCATAGATTTGATGCTATATGAATGACATAATGGTTTGATGTTCTATGGGTATATTGTAGTTCATTGTTATAAGGCATTTATGGATCGCCCAAAGGTTTGATTAGTTGTTCTTATAATTAATGGACATGACTGTAGGCAATATGTTTGTGCTATTGGTTTATTTATATATCCAAAGACAATAAATAATACTAATTGGTACATATATCATTGTCAATTATTGATTATTAATTTTATTAGCATCATTATGTTTGAATGTCGTGTGCTAATGTGCAACCCAAAGGAGAGCGTTAGTGCACATTAATTGTTTAATTTACCTTATGTCTCAAAACATTTATGTAATACATGTTCTTAATTTTCTGCATTCTCATGACTTGTATGTGTCAGTGTTATTTGTTCAACTTTCTGACTAGAGTTTGCAAGTCTTTCTTATCAATTAAAGAAAAGTTTGTTGCTATTAATGGTGTTAGCAACAATAAAGATAAAGTTTATTATAAAATCTGAGTAATTTTTAAAAAGATTTGACAAACACTTATGTTATGTTCATGAGGATAAGTGTTGCAGATAACATTAAGATAATTCTCTCCAAAATTGAAAGTAATTAAAAAAAATAAGTGAATTTTGTGAGAGTACCCAATATTTTGTGAGTCTCTTTCTGGGACATTAATGAGTACCCTAACCCCATAAAACTTGGTGATTTGTGTACTATTTATGAATGTATAATTAAAAGGAAAATTATTGCAGCAAGATTTAAGTTTAAGTCCTTAGGAATAGTTGTGGATGAGAACTTCTTAGTATAGTTTATGCTTGCTCATTACCGATTGAGTGTTACTTGTTTTTGAATGAGCTATAACGCAATGAAAGATAATGGGTTGTGCAGTAAATTGCACAATATCTTAGTTTAAAAGAAAACAATACTTAAGAATATAAGAAATCTCTTTATCCAACTTTTAAGGACATTAAGGAGCTGGAAATAAATGTGTGAAGAAACATGATAAGGGCAAAGGATCACTTAGAATTAATGAGGCATATGTGAAAACTCATATGAAAGAACCTCATTATCATAAATGTCATTTTGTGCAAAAATGTTGAATTCAGAAGAAGTGCATAAAATGAAAATCTTGATTCTATGAAAGATAAGTTTAAAGCTTATGAATGTTTGAGTCAAACTTAATCAAAAATCCACATAAATTTGGTGGATTGATCCTGGATGAATCGGAACATGTTTCTAGCATAATGAATTTTGTTTAATCTATACCATAAACTCACATGTAAAGTATGTGTTTGTGGGAATAAAGTGAAGGTTCTAGTAGAACTTGTCAGGATTTAATGTTTAATCCTTGATATTGGGCATCACCTAGACTCATTGGAAACCTTTTAGGTACCTAATTTTTCTAGGAGTTTGGTTTATTATCTAGGATTAATGTTACTAGATACTCTTTTATGTTTGGTTATGGATGTTACAATTTATTTAAGTATAATTATCACATTGGTATTTGTATAATAGTGATAGTTATATAAATTGAATTTTAAATGATTTTTTGCTAATTTGTGGCATAAGTGTTTGGGTCATAAATCCAAGTAAAGAATTGAAAGCTTTATAAGGAACAAATTAAAATCTTTCCAGATTTGGATTTTATTGGCCTAATTATTTGTGTAGATTGTATTAAAGGAAAGAAAAATCAAAGACACAAAGAAAGGAGCCACAAGAAGGATCCAGCTTCTTGAAAATGTGCTCTTCAAAACTTGTGGACCTCTGATGTTAACTTTCTTTTTAGAAAGGAAAAGATATGTGATCATCTTTATTGATAACTATTCATGTTATAGTTATGTTTTGAAAATTTTTACTTGAATAAAGTAGAAAGTTAAGTACATATAGATGAATGTTATCAATTACGATAGAGATGATGACTAACATGAAAGAATTAATTAAAATGGGCAACATCTGTGACAGTTCGTTAAACTCCTCAAGAATTGAGTAATTTGTGTGTATGCCAGTTACACTGCAGCGAAATGGTGTATATAGGGCATAACAGAACAATAATAAATATGGTTAGGAGTATGATATTTAGTCTTTACCCGCATTTGTGAATGTATGTCTTGAAATTGCCATTTGTCTATTGAACAGGGTTCCTAGTGTGCCAAAGACAATTTTGAACTGTGTTTATAGGATACCCAATTTAAGGCACCTGCATGTTTAAGGTTGTCGGCAGAAACAAGGATTGCAATCCGCTAGAAAAGAAAATGGATATAAAACATTAGTGAGTATTTCACTGATTATCCATATAAATCAAAAGGTATAGACCTTATTGTTCTAACCATAGTATAAGAACCATTGAAATTGTGAATGACAGGTTTACTGAGAATTGTGAAATTAGTGGGAGTATAGTTCCACATAACGTGGAAATTAACGGAGTTAGGGTGCAAGTTCCTGTAATTTGTAATTTGTTCTTCTACCTCAACGATAGTTTCTTTTATTGTTGAATTGTATAACAATAAAGTATGAAATGAATCCACTATTCACAACGATTCTACTTTAGAAGAACCACGAGAAATAGTATTAAAAAAAAGGAAAAGAAATTGCTATTTCGAATGTTTTAAGTGGTTTATCTACAAGAATATGAATTTGACTTAGTCATTAATGATAACGATGTGTTGTTTTACAAGCCGTAAGTTGTGATAATATTGATAAATATTTTTATATGTGAGACCTTGTAGAATTGCCTAAAGGTTACACGAGAGTTGGGGGTAAGTGAGTCTTTTGGACCAATCATAACTCTCGTGACAACCTTGAACGTTACAAGGCCAAATTTGTTATCAATGATTTCCCTCGCAAAGTTGGCATTGACCATTAATGAGGTATTTTGACCAATTACCTGAAAGAATTTATTCAATATTATCATCATGACATATGTAGTCCGTAATGATTTGGAACTCCAGTAGAAGAATGTGAAAACAACCTTTATGAATTTTAGAGGAGGATGTTTATATGGATGACCCACTAATGTGGTTCTCAATTGAAAAGAATGAACACATAATGTGCAAATTTGAGGAAATTAATATACAAATTTAAACAAACATCCCACCAATAGTATCTGAAAGATAGTCAATGATACTATTGTTCTTTTTAGATTTAACTTGCGTAAGTATCTGAAGGTCAGTGGGAGTGAGTTTATTATGTTGATTTTGTATGTTGATTATATCTTGCTTGCAACTTATTATCTTGGTCTTTTACACTAGACTAAGAAGTTTTTTCTAGTAACTTTGAATGAAAGATATAGGTGAGTCAAGCCATGTGATTAGAAAATGAATATTCTAGAATATGTCACATGAATTGTTAGGCTTATCTGCATATATCATTAAAGTACTAGAATGATTTAGAATGAATAAAATTTACGTTAAGAAAGTATTAACTATACTCATAAAGTCTTGAGGTATTAGCATGGAACGAATAAATGCATGCTTACTTCTGTAATGAATGATCATATTGAGGTGATTAGAATGTTGAATTTGTAACAATTTTTGAGGTTACAATTCAAACTAATTGACTGCAAAATTTTATTTCGGGGCTTAGAACTGTCGACAATATTGCTTAGCCGCTGAAAACGTACTGTGGTGTTTTGCAGCAATGACAAGTACTATAAAGGTGCTAAAAGTATGTGAATGAAGTACTTTGTCTCTAAAGAATGAGATCAGAAACAAAGATTGTCAATAGAGCATATTAGCACAAATCTTATGATTGTTAATCCCTTGAAAGAAGGGTTATTGCCTAAACATTTATTGAACATGTTGAAAGTATAGGCATTACTGTTGTTAAGTAAAATTGAATTTGATGTTGACATCCTTATGTATGATGTAATTGACACGCTGAGCTCATTTATGATATGTTTGATATGTTTCTGATTACCTGTTCTCTAGAACGGCATGCATTATTGTATTAGAGTAATGTAAACAGGTATTGTCTTGAATAAAGACATTATGGACCAATTATGTATTTCCCAATTATAGATCGTGTTAAGGAAAAGACTATTTTGTGGTACATGGAAGGAATTATGTCGAACAAATGATATACAACCGCCATGACCCGAATTAGTTCCTATCTTTAATCATGATTAATAGAGCATCTAAGTATAAAATGATTTAGCAATGTATATGCGCATTAATTGTTTATTTAATTATTTTGTTTATTAGACCATAATGTTGAATTGTGTCACATGAGCCAAGTGGGAGAATGTAAAATTTTAATATCTTAGTATGTCTCATGTGATGTGCATGTGACATGTATTGATGTGTGTTTAGTAAATAAATGATTAAATATTAATGGGCTAAATCATATTTAGATAAGAAGGGGATTGTTTCTAAAGGCCCGTTAGCTTGATGGAAGCCAATGGATAATAGTTAGGGTTTTTACTCTTTATAAGAAACAGGTCCTGTTCCTGGCCATAAGGTATTCTTTTCTCTCCCCATCACAGAACGACTAAACTAAACAAATAGCATAGAAAAGAATAGTTGAGGAGACAAAGGAATAGAAACCGGGTTTCGTGACTTTTGGTCAAAGGACATTTGGAGAACTGTTTTCCTTCTAACTCTAACAACTCTAGCAATGGATAGAGGTTAGTAATCGTATTCCTTATCGTCTCTATAATATGTGAAAGTCATGTAATTTCAAGATCCTTATTATTGTAGTTGTAACGAATAAATTAAACTACAACTTATAGAATTGGCTTAGGAAGGAGGGAGGATTTGTGAATTCAATGCTCCTAATTAGGTGGATTATGTTTTGATGATGACAAAATAATTAACAAATCATGCCTTGAAGATATTGCAACATCAACATCAACAAGAAGTCAAGAAAAGAAGACAAGTGCCCAATCATTCTCAATCAAATATTAATTGTAAATTTCTAATTTATGTTGAGAGTGGTTGAGAGTGGGTAGAAATAGTTAGTCTCTTCTAGGAATAAATTTTTATATGTTTATTAAGTTGAGATTGACCAAAAATTAATACTTGAGAGGAAAAATAAAATTGAAAAATAATTTTTCCCATATCTGATCAAAATACTTGAGTATTTTGATAAAGACTCGAGTATATACTCGAGTATTTATAGAAAAACTCGAGTATTTGTGCCAGGTCAGCAAATATGACCGTTAGTCTGGTTCGTGCACCAATTCACTCGTGACCGACCAAAAAGACTCGAGTATTTACCAAAAGACTCGAGTATTTTTTGTCCAGTCAGCAAAAATGAACGTTGGAGAGACTAAAAAAAAACCCAATTGAGGGCATTTGAGTCTCATCCAACCCAAGAGAGCAATTCAGAACATTATTGTAAAATTTCTCTTTGAATTTGTGCAAGAACAAACAAGACAACAAGATCATATTGATTCAAGCTTTCTTAATTTCCTCTTCTCAAGTGTTAATTCCCAAAAAGCTCAACTTCTCACTCATATTGTCATTTTATTCCAAGTTGAGTTTTAGGCCTCAATTCTTACATTGAGCTGTGCTTATTTGTGCTAGTCCATTGTGAGATTAGTAATACACATACAAAAAAACTTGATTATTCAAAGTCTTGGATTGTTCCCAAGCAAACCCTAAGTGGCTTAGGGTGTTGGAAGTCTTGAGAGGTTCTCAAGCACAAGACTAGGAGGTTCCTAGCCCGGTGGAGTTTCTTGAAGGGAGTTCAAGGAAGCTTTGTGAAGAGTTCTTCAATCACCGGAATCAAATTGGGGTAGAAATCAAGAGTTTGGTACACTCTTGAAAGGGTTAGGTTGAGTGAGGCCATTCTCAAGCAATCCTTTGTAATTTCTAACAATTTGATTATTAGTAGAAACTCCTAAGTGATTAGGAGGACTGGATGTAGCTCATTGTTGGAGTGAACCAGGATAAAATTGCTTGAGTGTTGGTTTATTGCTTTTAATCTACTTTCTAGCTCAATAGACTTAAGTCATTTCAATCAATTAGGATTTATACAATTAGGTAGCAAGTTCAAGGAATCTTTGTGTTTAAAAGTTATTTAGATTGCTTGCTATTCTGTTGGATAAGTTCCTGTTTAATATTGAATTGATTTGAGTTAAAATTGCTGAATTTTCGTTTCTGGTTTTTCTGCTATCTGATAGGAAAAACTCGAGTATTTCAGAAAAGACTCGAGTTGTTCATCACTGAAAAACTCGAGTATTTCACAAAAGACTCGAGTCTTTTGTGTCTGATTCCAGAAAATTCAGTCTTAGCTCCATTCTTCAATTACCAATCGAAATATTTGGTATTAGTGCTTCAAAATACTATTCACCCCCCTCTAGTATTTGCTTAGCCCGCTTGTTGGTTTCCAACAGGATTTGCTTTGTCACTTGAAGTTTTCTTTAAAGCTTAAGGAGTAGAGGTAACCCAAAATCACTTATTTATTTAATCTCTTTTTAAGTTGTTTTGTTTTTATTATTGTTGAGTAAAAACTTCTAAATTCTTCTATAGCTAAGTTCTAAATTTTCCTTTTCATTTTAAAGTTATTATTGAATATGTGATATTGTTCTTGAGTCATATGAATTAAGGATGAGAAAAGGGACAAAAAAAGGGTGTTTAAAGGGGTTTATCTCCCTTTTTCTTTATTTCTTAAGATGGCTGAAATTTTGATGAGTATGATTAATTTAATTTCTGGGTTTATTGTATTTCTTAGATCATATGAATTATAGAAAATTTTGTATGAACAAATAAGTTTTTATTCTTTGTCTTTTAATTGTTTTTGTTTCTTTGTATTAAGGAATAAATAAGAAATAAGTAAATAACAATGGAAAATATAATTTCTGGTATATGTATATATATATAGGCCGTGGCATATATTAGAAGAATTGATGGTTGATCTGTGCATTTTGATATATGAATTGTATTGTTGTTTAATAAAATAAAAGAGAATGAAAATAAATAAGAGAATTAAAATGGATTTTATTTTTATTTTCTGATTCTGGACCGTGTGTAATTATATATATATATTTATATTATATGGTAATTGTTGTTATTTCATGTGTATTTGAGAATAAAAAAAACAAATAAGTGTTTTCCTTAAAGTAAAATGAAATGAAAATGATTTGTGAAAAAGGGAACTAAAAATAATTTTTGGGAAATAAAATAATTCTGGAAATTTTTGGTATTCTTAAAGTGTAGGAAATTGTATTTTATGGAAATTTTATTTAATTGTTATTGTTTGATTGTATTTGATTCTCTTTTTGTTTGGATTTAAGTTAAATAAGAACAATGAATTAGGATAATAAACAAAAATGAAATTTTCTGGAAATATAAAAAATATAATAGGCCGTGAGGCCTATGGTCTTTTCTTTAAAATAATTTTTGTAATTTGTTTGTTATTTGATGTGTAATTAAATTGTAGTTTATTGTTTAAAAGAAATAGAACCAAATGGTAGTTGTTATAAATTTATAAGAGCATGTATTTTTGGATGATTATATGAGTAAGTGGTTGATGTGATTGAAGATGTTATTTACTAGAAAATGTGAGTTCTTCCTTAAAGAGATCTATTTTATATTTTGTAAATGGTTAAAACTCTTATTTTAAGTATATAAAGTGATGTAATTATATTATATAGATGTTTTAAGAATTAAAAATGTTTTTCCTAATTTTCTAAGTGCTGGTTGAATTTTAGGAGAAAAGAAATTAAGTTAATTGAATTTTTCTAATTGATTTGATGATTGTTTTAGTATGTCTATGGAATGAATTACATGTTTTTATGGAAAAGATTAATTCTGAAAATTTAATTTTAATTCTGGAAATTTAATTTTTATTCTGGAAAATTAATTAGTCAAGACCCCAAATGATTATTTGTAAAAGTATTAGTAGTACTTAGTTTGTATGTGCAAATATAATGTAGAAACAAATAGAAATGAGTAGTTTTGATTGATTAAAGTGATTTACAAAAAAAAAATATTAAGTTGCTGTCCAGAATTTATAATTAATGAAAAAGTAATATTTTATTAGAAATAATAGTATTTTAAAGTCTTTGGCATAAGTAGGAATTGTGTATAATTGTTGTGAATTGTTTTACTTGAACTTCTTGAATTAATGCAACTTTTTCAGTGGCTGTACAGCAGATGCAAATATTTTATTTAGCTTAATTGTGGTCATTTTATTATAGTAGAAGTTGTAATAAGAATTTAGGAAAAAACGGCATGTGTTTTCGACTTTCTGTTTAAGAGAAAATGAATTTTTAAGTTTGAGTATGCATGCTGTCCAAAAATGTGAAATGTGTGGCATTGATGTTATGACTTGTTCTTGAATGATTAAATATGTAAATTTCATGCTAATCTTGTAGTATAAGTATTTAGGATTAAAAAGTAGATTTTAAAAGTAATCTTAGAATACGTATAAGAAAGGTTGTATATGTGTTTAAATGAAATGTTGTTTGTGCTTGTATAAAAATGTGAAGAATGATTTTTATTAAAGTAATTAGGCTACTGTTCAGAATTGTTTTATAAAGTAAAAATATTATTTTATTTAGTTTAACCTTACTCTTAGACCTTAGTGTATGTATCCTTTAGTAATAAATTGAAAAAGATGCTTTTTAAGGTAATCTTGAATTAATGCTACTCTATTTTTCCTTGTTGTCCAGAATTGTTTTGAATGTGAATATATAATATTTAAATGTCAAATAGATAATAGGACTTGTATGTGATGTATAGGAAAAAGTAGATTAATTTTTAGAGTTATAGTTTAAGAGAAAAATGAGTTTAAAGTTTGTATGTGAGTACTGTACAACTTTGATAAATTGATTTAAGTAATTCTAAAAATGATTTTGAATTAATGTGCGTGTGTGTATATATATTGGGGTATGACTATCATGTTGTTAATTTTACTGGTATAAAAGAGTTTGTATATTGATAAATGCTTTTCTATCTCTAAGTAATTTAGGTGTAACTATAAGAACTAAAATAATTCATGTATGGCTTTTATAATGTTTGAATTGTCTTTTGAAGTATTATAAGAATTAGGACATGTATGTTAGTCAAAATGTAAAAATATGTTTGAGTGTTTGTTTATGTATAAGTGTGTGAAGGTGGTAGTTGTTATATAAGTATTATAGTATGGTTTTTGTGGAAATGAAAATGTACTCTAAATAGTCTTCAAAGTATTGGAGTGAGTTTTTAATTATGCCTTGTAAAAAGGATTTCTTGATTTTAAAAAGAATTGTTTTAAGCTATGCCCTTAAAAAGGATTTCTTTTTTTAAAGGGATTTCTGCTTTAAAAAGGATTTCTGTTTGAAGGTACTTTGGTACTTTGGGTTTATTTTTTACCTACGTAGATAGATCGTATAAAGTACTTGCTTGATATTGATTGTATGTCGTTCATCATTTAAGAAATAAAAGGAATTAAAAGTAAACGAGCTGCTGGAGCTGTGAACGCAAAGGTTGAAAACATAGTAAGCGTGGAGCTCAGGTGAGAGAGCAACCTTCCTAAGACATAATGGCACTGAGGTAGCATTAGGACGTTCCGTATCATCTCAAAGGTCGGAACCGGGAATCTATAGGTTGAGTAGTAAGACGGCAAATGTGTGTGTTCCGCCGTCCTTACGAAAAATACGATTCCTCAATAATAATTGTATGTCTGTTAGTAATTGTTATATCATGTTGTATATCCTGAAGTTGTATATGGTATACTGCCTTAATGATTTTGGAATGATAAAATGATAAGTGATGAGATAACAAATATGTTGGGGTTATTTTTGAGATAATGAATTATCCTATGGAAGTGTGCTCAATGCATATTGAATTGTGGTTCCTATGAAAAAGACTTGAAATATATTTGGAAGTATTACTATGAAAAGAAAATTATGAGAAATGATTCTTTGAATCTTGTGGAAATTTGATGATCGTTGTTAGTGTACAGTGATGGTGCAAGCGGCACAATGACTTTATTATATCCCCTTAAGTGACTAGCCACGTGAATGATTTTGCCGTGGTTTCATGTCTTGTGGAATCCACTGTACTGTAGGGAGGTGTTTGCTGATACCCTTAGAGGTCGAGGCCCGTTAGAAGCGAGGCTTAGAATGGGTCGACCAAAACTTAGGATTAAGAAAAGATATAAAAGACTTAAAAGACTTAAAAGACTTTAGGTCCAAATCCTTTCTAACTACGTTGAGAGAGAAGTAGTGGAGAGGAAAGATACCGTATACTTGGAGGTCATGCATCCCTCCAAGTGGTGATTGTGATAGGGGAGGGCAATGACAGTGACTCGTCAAGAAGCCTATGAGCGCTTCCCTAGGCGGGACGATGTTACAATGATCAAGGTCACCTGTTGGGCATTGATCGTAGCGAGGACTGCACGTACAACTAGGGATAGAGCTGTCGCCCCCTTGAGCAAATCTTAGATGGTGTAGAGGGAATCCGAACAAGGCTAAAAGTCACCGATTTTCTTACGACGATCATGGCGGTTGGCCATATTGATGGTTCCAACATGGCGGATCTCGAGTTGTTTACTATGTTTTGTTTGCTGGCCAACATGCGTGGTTTCAGCTGGTACGTACCCTTTGACTTCGATGCCTGTGTGGTTAGGATTCCTGTGCGTCCCATCTGCTTTCCGAACTAGGTTGTGGTTGGATATTGAAGGAGGAGATGTATCGTGTGTGCTAAGCTACCCTTGCCTCAATGATTTCCCTCCCTAAATCATTGATGGTTGTGAAAAGACTTAGTGGAAAGTTATGAGTATGGAACACTTTAATAATGAGATTAATTTTGATGATATGATAAGGATAACGTAGTAATGTTATGATTATGGTGAACCCATGATAACTATGAGATGTTAATGGGATAATGTTATAATGTAAAAGTTGTATGTGTGTGAGTTCTAATGTGATCCCTTAGAGTAAGTCCATGCCGTCGACGACTATTTCGTCCGGATCGTTGACTCTCTCTTCTTTCCTTTCCCTGTGGACATTGGGGACAATGTTCACAGATGTCAGATCATGTAGCATTTCAAGTGATGGTTGCTTAAGTTGAAAAATGATCGTGAGATGAAGTAGATTTATGAGGAGGATGCAAAAGCGGCAAACCGAGGAATCTTTCAGATACTTGTGATGGAGGATAGCAATGAAGATTAGTAGTCTAAGTATAGTCTTTGTTTTTGTATTCCATCTCTAGATGGGTAGGACATGATTACCCTATCCCGAATGTAACCCCTGTTGTAATAAAGGATTATTTGAAATGAAATAAAAGAAGTTTCTTTTGTTATATATTATGTTCATAAAGTAATTAAACTATTTTTCCGCGAGTTAACCATCGACTAAATATGACATTAAGAAAATGAGTTTTGGAAATGTGTTGGATGGTAACATCTCCTTTTGGAAATAGAATTTTATGATGCAAGTACTAAAATATTTTTGTAAACCAAATGAATCAAATTGTATTTATGAAAACCTTTTGGTAAAGGAATTAAACTGAAGTGATTTTGATAATGTTATAAAAAAAATGGCGCAAATTTTTAGTGAAAATTCTGAGTCCAAATTGGGGTGTTACAACCTGTACGGAGATTTCACAGCTTTCGTTTTAGAGCTGCCACTCCTTCCCATCCTTCTGCTTCGAGGATTTTCACTGAGGAGACTCTTGTTGCAGACCCTAGACCCAGTGGTAGGGTCCCTACCCCGTCGGACGAGGTCGAGGAGGATCCTGTGGAGGATGAGGATGAGGAGGAGATACCAGTCGAGCCAGTTTCCAGGACTCGTAGTGGAGTTAGTGGTTCCTAGGGGCGAGCATACTATAGATAGTTTGGATCCTAGGTTAGGGATATGGCTGCTGTGGACCAGTTGGGAGCTTTGGAGGACCAGTTGACCTCTGAGACGTCTATTTTGGGGTTGTATCATATTGTATATATTTTGAGGTGTCTTAGAGTTGAGGTCATATCAGTTTTAGCTTTTACTTTCAGTGTATGGACTTGGTACGTTGGACTTGGACTACTTTTGGAACTTGATGATGTACTGATGGGGATCTTTTATCTTATTATATATATATATATATGTTGTTTATATATCACAAATGATCCTCAAGTACTGCTTTATTCCACGTACTTTGATTTTCATGGAAATGGAATTCGGAGATTGTTATTATTTTTGTTATCGATAAATCTTTCGAGATAACGATAAGTTATGATATAAGCTAATTATAAGATTATTGATAAAGAAAAGAATGTTGTCTCGAATCATTTTCTGAACTGAGTTTTATAAAGGATTAATAAACGAAATCAAAGTATTTATGAAATGTTAAAGTATTTGATTAAAGAACAAGTCCAAACTCTTTGGAATTAAATAGAAGAAAAATAAAAAGAAAAATTTTACTGACCTATATATTTTTCAAAAATAAGTGCATAGCTAAATTTTTGGAAACAATTATCATTTTCCAATATAACTAAGGGTGTGTCTCATGTGTGTGTGTCATGTTTAATTAAAAACTATTAAAAATTAGAATATAATATTTTGAATAAAATTATCAAATGGTCTTATATAAAATATTGGAAATAATAATTCGGTAGTGTGTTATTGAGATCCACACATTGACTCGGACTTATTATTTGTATATTCCCTCCATATGTAAGTTAAAACCTGTATTAAGTTTAGTATTTTATTAACCTCATCAACCTTAATGATTGAGGATAAGAACCGACAAAAAATATCAATTATCGAAAAACTAAATATACAAATTTTTTTTATTTTTTCAATGCATCATTTCCTAATAAAAATTATTCTTTTAAAGGTTCCTGACGTCAAGAAAACACTTAAAATTTAAAAGGGATAGATGCTGAACTCAAACAGTACATTTCATCATCTCCTCAGGATATTCTTAAAATCGTGTCTACCCTTTTTATATCCTTATCTTTTTGGGATATCTCTAAATTGTGCATTATTTTTTTTGGACTTCTTTTTTTATCCCTAAATTGTGTTTTATTTTTCTCAAACCTTTTCTATAAATTTTCTAATTATTTAATTCAACAGTACACATTCCCTTCTTTATGTATTTCTAATATTGATTCTCAAACTCAAGGTATTTAATCCCCTTAATCCCTTTGTATTCTTTTCTTCCCTGTTACCTGTGTGTTCCTTTTGTTCCCTATCTCCCCTGTCGTGGCGTTTGAATTCATCGGTTGTTATTGTTTTGTCTGATCTATATGTGTTTGAAGGTTGATATTTTTGGTGTATTTGAGCTCATACCTTAATTTCTTGATGGCGGCATTGCGATATCATGGACCACGGACAAAGATTTGTATTTTGGGTATGGAAGTTTCAGCATCATGATTGGCTTTTATCAATCTCGTCCGGCATAGTTCTGCATTAACTATAATAATTTTATCAATCTCCTGATTATATCATGACCAGTGGAGGACGATTCTTGGCATGACCTATCCTAGACAAGGGATTTGTTTTGATTTGATTTGGGCTTGTAGGCCCCATGCATCCATTGAGTATTGGTAGCAAGACATTTACTCATGGTTGTTTTTCCCAAGTAAGATTGTGATATTGATATAAAGGGTTGTGATATTAAGAGCTCATAAGTGATAATGATAAATGATGATGAAGTAGAGATGATGATATTGGATTGAGGGAGAATACCTTATGAGAGATCCTGGCATGACATTAGTAAACTTGATGTGTTATGTTATTGGTTGAATCATGCATCATATCTATGTTATGCTATTTCATTAATTGTATTTATGAACTTTAAGCACTTAATTACTTATTTAAATAACTTCTTGGCAATGACTCGCTCCTTGTCCCTTATTATGTTGTAGGAAATGGCCAATCGGAGGATAATAAGGGCAGATATGAGGCCTATGCCTGAAGGAGAATGGGACACTGAAAACATCATCGCCACGGTGCAGGGAGATGGGGAAATTACTCTCCGACATCAAAACCCTCGCTTCCGAGCCAGACCATATGTCACTCACTTTCCCATGGTTTATACTTTACACGCTTCACCGAGATATGCTCTTTGTCTAGTGTTGCCAACACCAATTATCCGAAGACCACCCACTCCTCATCCTCCTTGAAGGGTACCATCCCCTTCATTTCCTACTAGGACTCCTTCGGTTAACTAGTGATGTTTGTGGGAAAGTGGTGGACAAATTGTTTTCATATGATCTTGTGATCTCCTCTCTAGGGATATCCTAGAGTTTTGTTTGGGATATATGTTTATATTTCTTTTATTTCAACTTTGATGAAAAAGAAAGTAAGGATGGAGATCCTTTTCTTACCCTATGTATAAATTAACCAATGTGAAATATATATGTGAACTAGTAATGTAAATTATCTGTGTTTATGATTTGATAATTGAGGATAGAAAGGAAAAAGGAAAAATTTCATTACTAATTCGATTTTAAGGATAAGTTAGTTGGGTCATTGCATAGATCTCATATTTTGTGATAAACGCAGTCTTCTTTTGGTTTGGGCCCCAGAAAGGCAGATGCTTGTATCCAGAATAGGCGTCGTGGAAGGAGAAGATATGGGTCCTTTGGGTATGCCTTGTTGAGATCTATGTAATCTGCGCACATTCTCCACTTCCCATTACTTTTCTTGGCAAGGACATATTCGCCAGCCACTTAGAGTAACATATTTCTCTTATGAAACCTACATTGAGTAAATCCTTCACTTGGGCTTTGATGATTTCTTGCCTTTCTGGTCCAAATTAAATTTCCTTCGCTTTTGAGCTACGGGTTTATGGCTTGGGTCACAAGCTAAGTGATGGCATTCAAAATTTGGACCTATACCGAGTAGATCAACAACTGTCCATGCGAAAAGATCTTTGTTACTAGTAAGCAAGATATTAATCTAGTCTTGACTTTAGGTGTCAGATCGGAACTTATGCTCACCGTGTTGGTGAGGTCTAGTCCAATCCGCATCTCCTCGACCTCATCTTTGGGTTGTGGCCTGTGTAACATCTCTGGCTGCCATATGGATTGACGATTGTCCTCACATACCAACACGGGTCTTTTTAGTGTGCTTTGTCCTTCGTCACACATTTCCAAGGAAAAATCCCAAGAGGTCACCCATCCTATAATTTCTCCAAGTAGTCAAGCATGCTTAACTGTGGAGTTCTTAAGTGATGGGCTACCGAAAAGAAGATGCAACTTGTTGATATTGGTAGTACCGATCAATCCATTTAAGCCTTCCTTTTACTATGTAGTTCCATACCTACACAGTTTTAGGATCCTCCTCTCCTTCCGGTGTGTTAAGGTTCATTCACGTATCTCTCCCTTAGAAGCCTGCTAGGAGTCGCTCCTTGTTTGTACCTCTTGCACCAACAATCACTCCTCCCCCTCATTAGCCCCGGTCTTACAGCCTGACTTCTTCAAAATCTTGATGAGCATCGTGGATGTTAAGGGGCATTGAATTAGGAGTTTAAGCTATGTGCATGATCGTGTTTAATAATGGCTTCTTTTTGTTGGAGTGATTGTCACTCTCTTCGGCTTGCTTTTCCAGCTCCTAATCTCCTTGGATCTCATACACTTCTTCATTCTCTATGAATTTCATGCAGAGATATGCGATTGAGATTATCGCCCTCATCTCAAAAAGTGTATTTCTCACCAAGATTGCGCTGTAGGGGGTAACTCATTCTGCAATAAGGAATTGGATTTCGTTGGAGCACCACTTTTATTGGGAGTACATAGTTGCTAATAGTGTGATATATCCCAACAACTTGTACGGTCTTGTTGCAAATCCTACAATATCTTGGTAAGTAGGCGTTAGGTTTGACTCTTGTAAACCCATCTTTAGGAAGGTTTGGTAGGGGAGAATATTGACAGAGCTTCCTGGGTTGATTAAGACGTTTCTCACCATATGGTTGACAATCTTAACCGTGATCAACCCGGGATCATTATGCGGGTAGCTGATGTTGATGGCATCTCTGTTGCTAATATCCATCGAGGGTGTACCTACATTTTTCCTTTCCGGTTTCTTAGGGGAACTCGACGATCTTGCCCATCATATATTTCTTTTGATCCTCGAATGTCATCCTTCCTTTCAGTATTCCTCCTGCAATCATATTGTTATATCGATATGTTTGGCCATAATGGACGGTGTTTCCTGTGTTGGTGTGGGGTTAGTAGTTTAAGGTTCCCTATTGATGGTTCCTATGTTCTGTCCAGATCAGACAGAGGTCCCTATTAAGAACGAGGGTCCTTGTGAAGGAATTTTAGTCTGGAAAGAAAGGACTCTTGGTCCTACGTACCCCGTTCAAACTAAGCTTTTCGGGATCAAGACTACATAGTTGTATCAAGCACGTTGAAATAAGGGAGAACAAGACTGATCTGAATTGTCCCTAAGAGTAGTAAACGATATGCCCCTTATTCTTAGGGATGGTTTGTATGGTTTGAGATCTTCTTCGTGGATGAATTGGCTCACTACTTAGGATCCTGGATTTAAGACCCCATTACGGTTGGGCAATGAGCTTCAAATGGTTGATGAACCTTTGTGGTGGGGTTGGATACAATTGCCACCTTCTTGGATAGCAAAAGTTTGACTCTCTTATTGTTGAATCTCTCTTTGAGGAGTATTGATGATGATGCTCTCTAGGAGTATGTGTATACTGATGAGAATCATTACGAGTGAATTGTGTGTAACTTGGATGCCTAAGCCCCTTGTATGAGACCAATATTTATGTAACTAGGATAGCTCCAGGGTCTAATATATTCTCTTGACAAATCTTATATATTTGAGAGTAATTTTCGAATTGTCTTATCTCTAAAAAGATACACTACTAAAAATTTCATTTTTAGTGACCGCAAATTTTGGTCACTAAATAGCATTTTTCGGTCACTAAACTTGTTAGTGACCGAATTAGTGACCGAATAGGTGCGGTCGCTAAAAGTGGCGTCACAAAGTAATTAGTGACAAAAATTTGCAGTCACAAAAAATTAAATTCCGTCGCTAAAATGGTTACCAAATGAAAAGGGACCAATTTAGTGATGGAAAGTTTTACTTTAGTGACGGAAATTTCGGTCACTAATTAGTAACCGTCACTAATTACTAACCGTCACTAATTGTGACGGAAAATTCGGTCACTATTTAAGAAATTTGTGACCGCAACTTTTTAATTACTAATGACTTTTTTTTGAACTACTAATGATTTTTTTCCCTGTTTTTATCGCAAAATATATATTAGATACATTCACTACAAGAATTGTTGCCATTTCCGACGGTCAACAAAAAATTTGGAGAAATATCTGCACCAAATAAATTGACTAAAGAAATATATTATAATAGTGATCATACATCACATTTAGCTATAAAAATCTCAGATATTCAGTATAATTGTTACAATATAATCATGTGAATAAAAAGAACTAAAATGTAAGAAATCTATAAGCAATGGATATCTCATAAGTATGTCTCCAAGGAAAGAAAATAGAAACTAATAATACAACAATTTACATAAGCAATAAGTAAACTCCATATATCTAACAATTTGCATAAGCTTTGGACAAAATACTAACAACCTAGCTAACTCCCTCCAACTATTCATTATTATGAGTGAGTATCTTTTCCATAGCATAAGTTCCATTATCTGTTCAAAAGAGATGATAAAGGTTATATAATAAGTGTAGTGTCCTAGACACAATGTTCAGAGTATATCCCTAGCTCAAGGGTATGGAAGACCTAAGAGCTAGAAAATGGTCTGATGTTACTGTGTGATTTTGTTGGTATGCTAGCTATCCAGTGGGGATAACTAGGGTTTCCCTAATCACGAGTGTGTGCTAGTGTCTGATTAGGGAGAGAGAACGTACCTGAGCCCCTAGCTGGAGACAGCTATTTATAGGGGGAGCGGTGTTGTACCCTATGGGCCTGTACGGAGGTCCAGTAGGGCTGACGTGTCCCTTTATAGGATAAGGGATGGAATGTTCATCCTTATCCTATTAGCGGTTAGTCTTATCTGGTTAGCAAGCTAGGCTCACGCGCCCTTAGCTTGGACTCTTTAAGGGAAGAGGTCCCTGTGCTCGGTCCAGAGTCGCTAAGGTGGATCCTATGGCATGCGCTCGGCCCAAAGATGTGTGACCTGGCAAAATGAGTATTCTGGTCGGCCAATGAGTATTCTGGTCGGCCAATGAGTATTCTGGTCGGCCAAGGATGTTTTAGGGTAGTCCGAGGGTTGGTCTACCACATAAGCCCCCTAGCTCGATAAGACTTCTTGAGTCTTGAGCCGAGCTGAGCGTTCTTCGTAGGTGACTTTCAAGGTGCCGAGGGATAGGCTCGGTAGGGGATGATGAGTTCTGGACAGCTCACCCCAATGTAGTGTCCTATTAACTGACTGAAAGGACGTTTGGATGTCCTTCTCCTGACACGTGCTGCCTTGTGTCAGAGGGGTCATGATGGTGCATGCTGCCTTTTGGGTTTTCGAAATGTTTCTTTCCACTAATTGCGCGCCACGTGGCTTCTCCGTGGCTCAATGCAGGCTTTTGGGCTTTTGTAATTAGGCCCAAATTTTCAAACGTGGGGGGAAGTTACCTCTTGAACTTCAACTACTCCTCTTTCTTTCCTTTTCCATACTTTCCTCCCAAAACTTGGACTTCTGACATTCCTCCTCTTTCTGCAATTCGTCTCCTTGGCCTTTTGGATTACAATTTTCTACTCCATCGTTCTTCTGCCAGTTTGTCTTTGAAGCTTTTTGGCTTCTGTCTTGATTCTTCAGTTCGCTCGTGCCAGTTTTCGTCCTCAATTCTCAGGTATTTTGCTTTCTGGTTTTGGTTTTGCTTCTGTTCTCTTTTCCTTTTTCTACTGAACTGTTGTTTCCTTAGGTTCTGGGTTTTTGGTTTTTGGTTTCTGTGTTTGCTAATTTTCTTGGTTGGTTTCTGGGTAAGTTAGATTTCATTATGAGTATCAATTGGTCTCAGTATGATGAGTGGTCTAGGATTCTGGGTTTGAGTGATCTTGAGGATTCTTCCTCTTCATCTTCTTCTTCTTCCGATCTGGAGGTGCTGGACTCCCTACCCTCACCTTTCCGCCATCGCATGGCAGATCCGATGGCGGAGGTACCATTATCATTAGATTACCCTCGGAATTCCTAGGAGGAGGAAAGTAGGAAACTACTGTATCATGCGGCGGAAGAGCGGGCCCAAGTATCCCGCCGCCCTTCGAACCGTTCCTGGGAGAAACCCTTCTGGGGAAAAGCTGTTAGGGTTAGGGGAAGGTGTAGTAGGCTCGGCTATAGGACTAATAAACCTAGGGTTAGGCTATTTAAGAATTTTGATTTTATAGACTCTGACGCCGAGTATTCCCTTTCCCCAGGTATGGTTCGACGGTGCGTCTCACATCCTCACGAGTTTCCTGTGCCTCCGAACTCTGGAGATTATGACTGGGTTGACTTGGAGGTGCTCGGTACCCCGTCGGCTTTAGTCAACAGCAATCTAAGTCATATCCGAGCTCACATACTCCCCTGCCCCACAGATGAAGCAGGGACGTCTTATGCAATTAACTCACCTGCAGCCAACGACCGAGTATGTACGGCGATCGCCGCGGATCGCAAATAGTTTTTCATGTACGAAGAAGTTATTATTCGGCTGGGGGTGAAGATGCCCTTTTCTGACATAGAAATAGAGCTGTTGCGTCGGTTGCGTTTGGCTCCTACCCAACTGCACCCTAGTGGTTGGGCCTTCATTCGGGCCTTTCAAAAGTTTTGTGAAGCTCAAAAGTTGACTTGCTCGCTCCGAGCATTTCTATGGTTGTACATACCGCAAGTGAACGTCTTTGAGAAGGGGTCGTACAAGAGACTGTGGGTGTCGTTGAAAGCGCGCAACGGACATGCCCTTTTTGATAAATTCACAGATTCATGGAAGACTTTCAAGCCTTTATACTTTAAGTATCAGTTCGTCGGAAATGGGGACTGTTGGTTTATGGAGGGTGATCAACCTCGGTTTCCCCTGTCTTGGTCGCCTGATTTTTTTAACCGCAACCCCAAACTTTACCAGTATCAGTATGAAACCGAGCTGTCGGTAGCCGAGAGGATCACCTGTGATACCTTCTTTTCCTACCTTAGGCGGAATGGTCCAGTAGATATTAGGAACATCATTATTTTTACTCAAGAGCTTATAAAAGCCGAGCTTGGTACGAATATGTATATATATTTTTTTTTATTTTTTTTTAACACTTGGATTTTTGGTTTTGCAGAAAAAATGGCTAAGGAAAACAAGGTTGTTGCTCGCATGAAGGAGCTTGCAAAAGCAAAGGCAACTGCAGGTTCGGTTGGTTCTCGGAGCGGGGACGTTTCTTCGGAAGCCACTCGCTCGGTGACCGTTGCCGAGGCTTGTCCCTCTGAGGTTGAAGTGATGCAAGACGTCCAACCTTCATCGGCTAAAGGGGTGGAAATTGCTACTGGGGTTCCTTTGGTTCAGGTTGTGGGGGAAGAGGAGGATGGGGAGGATCGGGTGCCCCTTGCCAAAAGGGCTAAATTGGATAAAGGCAAAGGCAAGGTTGTGGAGGTGGTGAAGACGAAGGTTGCCGACCTTCAAAGGACCAATCTATGGTTTGATATGTCCGACCCAGACGAGGAGAGTGTTTGGGCTAAGAAGCTGAAGGAGAAGTTCGTCGGTTTGGTTTATACGCCAAATGATGAAAAAAGGTTGTCGGATCAGACGGCAAGCACCTTAAGGTGCCATTGTGATCTCTTGGGCAGAAACATGCTGAGGGCTGCCAGTTATATGTTTCACCTAAGCAAAACTGCTGAAGATATCAGTGCCACCCTCTCGGCAGCTGAGAAGGAGAAAAGGAAAGCTGCTGCTGTTGAAACCAAAAATCTGCTAAGTCAAGTTAAGCAAAGTGAGGCAAATCTTCAAGCTCTAACAGAAGCAAATGCCGAGCTTCAAAAAAGATTTGATGCTTCTGAGAGAGCTCGGGAGACTGCTCAAAAGGCCCTGGAGGATACGGCGGGAAAGGATGCTGAGAAAGGAAGGTTGTTGCAAGCGGCCCAAGCAAAATTGACTGAAGCTAGGCAAAGGCTTGCCGAGCTTGAAGGTGTTGAGGGTCGTTTGACGAGCTCAGAGGTGGAGGTGAATAGGTTGCAAGGGGAACTGACAAAGGCTCAGGGGGAACTGACCAAAATTCGTCAGAAGGCCTTAAAGCATAAAGTGCTAGCTCACAAGAACCATTTCAACTGGGATCATTCTGCTGTTGATTCTTTTGTGAATGCTGTGAAACAGTTATTGTTCATGAACCCTGGGATCCGAGTGGTTGGGGCTAGTCCATACTATGGGGTTGATGGTAATCGGATGGTTGATTATTCCCACGATGACACTGAAGTGGATTTGTCAGCACCCGACCTGCCGAATCCCCTTGACTTGGAGCAAGACGACGAAGAAGATTTTGATGGGTCGTCCATTGCTTTGTCCGAGGACGAGGATTAGCTCCTTTGAGATGTATTTTGCTGTGTTATTTTGTAATTTGATCTTGTTTTGAATTTCTTTCAAGTATGAAATGGTCGGCTAAACCTAAACATTTCTTTTTGTAATATTGTGTTGTAAGAAGTGAATCTCATTCTGTTTTTCATGTATTTTATCTCGTTATAAACTGTTGTTTAGATTTCGAATCTCCGACCTTCGGCCAAGGTGGGATCCTCGGTCCTCGGCTTGTGGAAACTGTATCGAGTTTTTGGTCGGGCATCTATTAAAGTACTTGCGACTGTTAGTTTATATGTCCTTGTTAGAAGGTCATGTATAAACACCCAAGTTCGCCTCGGTGGCGAGCTGAGGGGAAATGGTTAGTACGTTGACAGTAAGAAGATACGAGAGATAATTGAAACAAAAAACTTCATTAAATTTACTTGATCCGTTTTTAAACAGGAGTCAAATACAAAAAGGGATAACTAAGATCATGTTTAAGATAAATGACAGAATTTTAAATGACAGAATTGTAGCTTTGCAGAAAGTGTTGTGATTCCCACTTAGCTATAGTAGGGCTTAAGCTTGGTAGCATTCCAGGAGTTGTTCAACTGTTGATTGGTTAGTGTTTCTAGTCTGTAGGCCCCCGAGCCGGTCTTCGAGATGACTCGGTAGGGACCTTCCCAGTTCCTTGCCAACTTCCCTTCTCTTGAATTTTTCAGACCAATATCAGCTCGCCTAAGGACCAGGTCTCCCACAGCAAAACTCCTCGGAACCACCCATTTGTTATATTCTCGGGACTGCCTTTCCTTAGCTTTTTTCTCTTGGTCCGAGGCTAGAGATCGGATTTCCTCGCTGAGGGTTAGCTCTTCCTTTAGCAAATCTTCGTTTACCTCTATTGGTCGCTCGGATATACGAAGGGTAGGGATCCGAGTTTCAATAGGTAGCAAGGCCTCACAACCGTAGGTAAGTCGGAATGGGGTTTCTCCTGTTGAGGTGTGTATGGTCGTTCTGATTGACCATAATACCTCGGGAAGGAGGTCAGCCCATGAACCCTCGGCATCCAACAATCTTTTCTTCAAACCGTCAATGATGGTTTTATTCGTAGCTTCAGCCTGCCCGTTGGTTTGTGGGTGCTCGACTGATGAGAAGTGGTGGGTGATATGGAAGTGGTCGACAAGTTCCTGGAAAACCTTAGCAGTGAATTGAGTACCGTTGTCAGTGACCAGGGTGTGTGGGACACCGAAACGAGTGATGATTTGTCTGAGAAAGAACTTCTGAATCTTGGCGGAGGAGATTGTAGCCAATGCCTCGGCCTCAATCCACTTTGTGAAATAATCAACGGCAACTACTACAAACTTCACTTGCTCTGGAGCTGTTTTGAATTTCCCAATGATGTCCATACCCCACTGATAGAAGGGCCATGGTGCGATCATTGAGTGAAGCTCCGTCGGGGGACGTTGGAACACCTTTCCGTGAAGTTGACAGGACTCACATTTTTTAACATGTTCCGAGGCGTCGCTGAGAAGTGTAGGCCAATAGTAGCCCGCTCGGAGCACTTTGCGAGCCAATGCTTTTGCACCTACATGGTGGCTCGAGATTCCCTCATGAACCTCGGCCAGTACCAGATCAGCTTCCGCTCGGTCCAGACACCTTAGCATTGGGGAGTCCATTCCCCGTTTGTACAAAATGTCGCCGACCATGGTGTATTGAGCCGCTTGCCTGACTATCTTCTTTCCTTGAGAGGGGTCAGTTGGTAGGATTTGGAATTGGAGATACTGCTTGATGGGGTCCATCCAGCTGGTGGTCAAAGATATAGCTAAGATAACACTCGGCTGATGGACAGTTTCTTGGACTAGGGTTTTGTTGTTCTCTGGCCCTTTAGTACTTGCGAGCTTTGACAGGATATTTGCTCGGCTGTTAGAAGACCTAGGGATGTGGGTGATAGAGAACTGGGGGAAGAGATCTGTGAGGGTTTTGACTTGTTCTAGATATTTCTGGAGGATTGGTTCTTTGGCTTGGAACTCACCTTTAACTTGGGATACTACTAGCTGGGAATCACTGAAAACTTCTATTTCTGACGCCCCCATTTGATGGGCCATTCGCAAGCCGGCTATCACCGCCTCGTACTCTGCTTGGTTGTTCGAGGTGGGGAAGTCGAACTTGAGGGAATATTCCACACAAATGCCTGCTGGGTTTTCAAGGATTATCCCTGCTCCTGCCCTCTTATTGTTGCTGGAGCCATCAACATAAATCTTCCATGGTTGGGAGAGGTTGGAACAAGTAGAATCTGATAGCTCTGAAACAAAATCTGCCAAAATTTGGGACTTGAGAGTTTTCCTTGGCTCGTAGGTGATGTCGAACTCTGATAGTTCCACAGACCAAGAGACCATCCTTCCTGCCAAGTCAGGTCGGTGGAGAACCTGCCTGATCGGCTGAGTTGTTCTGAGTACTATGGGGTGGTTCTGAAAGTACTACCGGAGCCTCCTAGCAGCAACTACCAAAGCAAAGGCGATCTTTTCAATCTTGGAATATCTTATCTCAGGCCCTTGGAGGGCCTTGCTGACAAAGTAGATGGGACGCTCGGTTCCTGAGTCGTCTTTGACCAAGACCGAGCTAACCGATGTTTCACTCACGGACAAGTACAAAAACAGAGTTTCCCCTTCCCGAGGACTGGTAAGGACGGGAGGGGCCGAGAGGTATTGCTTGAGTTCTGCAAACGCTTGTTCGCAAGAGTCATTCCAATGAAAATTCTTGTTTTTTCTGAGCAGTTGGTACCATGGTAAAGGTTTCTTGGCTACTTGAGGGAGAAATCTGGAGAGGGCTGCCATCCGACCAGTTAGCCTCTGAACTTCTTTGACATTAGATGGGCTGTGCATGTTCAAAATAGCTTGACATTTCTCTGGGTTGGCCTCGATACCCCTCTCCGTGAGCATGAAACCTAAGAAGGCCCCGGCTGGGACCCCGAAGGTGCACTTATCGGGGTTCAGGCGCATGTTGAATTTTCTGATTCTGTCCAAAATAGCTGCGAGGTCCCGAGGATGGTCCTCCTTCTTCTTGCTCTTGGCTATCATATCATCAATGTACACCTCGAGAGTGGGTCCGATCAAACCCGAGAAGACCTTGTTCATCATACGTTGGTAGGTCGCGCCAGCGTTTTTCAATCCGAAAGGCATTACCGTGTAGCAGTAAGTTGCCCTTTTAGTGATGAAGGTCGTTTTCTCCTGATCAGGAGGGTACATCGGGATTTGATTGTATCCCGAGTATGCATCCATAAAAGAGAGGAGTTGATAGCCAGATGAGTTGTCCACTAGTTTATCGATGATGGGGAGGGGGTACTGGTCCTTTGGGCACGCTTTGTTCAAGTCGGTATAGTCGACGCACATGCGCCACTTCCCATTTGATTTTTTGACCAGAACGGTATTGGAGAGCCACTCCGAGTAGCTAACCTCCCTGATGAACCCGGCGGAAAGGAGCTCGGATACCTTCTCCTCTATTACTGCAGCCTTTTCGGTGCCAACCTTTCTCTTCTTTTGGGCGACTGGCTTGGCGGTCGGATGAACGCTGAGCCGATGACATATCAAGTTCGGATCAATCCCCGGCATGTCTGCCGAGGTCCAAGTGAAAAGATCTTTGTTCTTCTTTAAAAGCTCGAGCATTTCTGCTCGTATTTCTTCTGGAAGGTTGGTTCCTAGTTTCACTTTTCTGTCTGGTAGCTTCTCATCCAACACAATGAACTCCCACTCTCCTTGAGGGGTTGGTCTTGAATCATCCAAATCGGACCTGACATCTAGGTCCGTCAAGAGTACACTTCCTTTGTTCAAACTTAACTTTGGCTGAATTTCTTCTGGAATATTGATTTTTGCCAAACTGGCGTTGTAGCACATTCGAGCCTTCTCCTGGTCGGCTCGGATGGTAACTACAGTTCTGTCGGAGCCTTCAAACTTCATAGCCAGATGGACAGTTGAGACGACCGCGCCGAAGGCCTGCAAGCATGTTCTGCCAAGGATAGCGTTATATGCCGATGGGCAATCGACGACGAGGAATTTGATGATCTCGGTCCTCGCCGAGGGGTGGTTCCCAAGGGTCACTGACAGCTGGATGTGTCCTTTGGGAACCACTGCATCTCCAGTAAAGTTGATCAGCTTCCCCTCGAAAGGGGTCAGGTCTGAGGTTTTTAACTTCAGTGCTTCAAAAAGGTTCAGGAACATGATATCTGCCGAGCTACCCTGATCGACAAATATCCTGGCAACCTCATAGTTGCCGATCAATGCAGTGATGACCATAGGGTCGTTATGACCCGGGATCACCCCTTCAAGATCATCATCAGAAAAGCAAATGGGAATACTTGTTGTAGCTCTCTTTCGGATTGGATGGTTGTGGACGGCAAGCACTTGATTGATATATTTCTTTCTGTCTGATCGTTTTTCTCCTCCTCCCGCAAAACCTCTAGCAATGGTGTTGATTCGCAGGTTTTGTGGGGATTGATCCGTCGTGGCCACTTCTACCATGGCCACTCTCTGCTGGTTGGGTGGTTGTTGTTGGTTGATGTTTTGATCGGCCTGCCTGGTTAAGGATCGGCCATTCCTGTCTGGGGATGGAGTTCTTCTCCGAGCATGTCGGTTGAGTGCTTCCCTGACATACTGCTGTAACTTGCCGTCCCTGATCAATTGCTCGATCACATCCCTGAGCCAAGTGCATTCATCTGTGGTGTGCCCATACCCACCATGATACGAGCAAAATTTGGAGCGATCCTGGCGTTGACTTCTCTTCGAGGGGGGTGGTCTTTCTATTGCTCGGAGGTCAGTCTGCATTGTCTCCTGCAGAATTTGGCTTCTTGGAACTGTGAGAAGGGTGTATTGCTCGAATTTCCCTCGGGGAGGTCCAAATCTCCTATCCCCTCGGGGTCCTCTCCTTTGATCCTCTCTTCGGTCATCCCTTCTGTCATCTCTTCTCTCGTCTTTTCTTGGTTTTCCCTGGGAGGACGGCTCTCCTCGCTCGCCTCTGTCTCTATTCCTTTGCCATTTGCTGAATTCTTCTAAGTTTATGAACTTAGTAGAACGGTGTCTCAGCTCCGCCATATCCCTCGGCGGTTTGCCCACTAGCGAGTTTTTGAAATCTCCGTTTCGGAGACCCTGAGTGAAGAGAAAAATTGCAAAGCTTGGTTCCAAGTTAGGAACGGTCCCTGCCTCCGAATGGAAGCGTGAAAGATATTCTCGCAAAGGCTCTTCAGGTTGCTGCATAACGCCTGCTAGTGCGTGGTCGGACTTCGGCTGGACGCAACTAGCAGTGTATCTGTTCAGAAAAACTTTCTTCATTTCTGCCCAGGAGTTGACAGAGTTCCTGGGCAAAGCTGAGTACCATCTTAAGACGGGTGGTTGCAGAGTCATGGAAAAAGCTCTGCATTTCATCAGGTCTCCTCCGTCGTAAAAGTTCATAGCTCCTTCAAAAGACAAGATATGCTCCAGGGGGTCGGTTAACCCATTATACTTGGAAACACTCGTTGGGCCGAGAAAGGCTGAGGGTGTCTCGTATGCCATGATTCGCGGAGTGAAGGGATGGCCAGGGTGAGCAGTGTGGTCGGTTTCATATGTGGCCTCTAGGGTTGGGTTTATGGGAGGTGGTGGAGGTAGAGTGGTGGTAGGGTGGGGGATCAGCTGAGTTGCAGGGGTTGTTGCTAACGCCCTTTCAGTCACCGCCTGCATATGGAGCTGTTGGAGGTCGGCGATGGCCTTTCCCTGCCGCTCCAGGATCTGAGCTTGTTGCTTAATGATTTCTTCCAACTGGCT
The DNA here is from genome assembly GCA_037953625.1 of Crotalaria pallida. Taxonomy (NCBI): domain Eukaryota; kingdom Viridiplantae; phylum Streptophyta; class Magnoliopsida; order Fabales; family Fabaceae; genus Crotalaria; species Crotalaria pallida. The sequence goes on from CM075653.1 coordinate 92,640,081, forward strand.
TTCTCTTTGGCCACGGGAGTAGTCCCTATCCCCTCCAGAAACACGAGCATCGATGGATTGGCCCGATCCATGGTTTTGTGTATGATTGGGGTTAACAATGTTTGGGTTAACAGGGTTTGGGTTAACAGGGTTTGTTTGCCTGGAATGAACGATGTAAGGGCCACTATGCGTTTGGGATGGAATGGAGTGGTGGCTCCGGGCTGGAATTTGTCTTACTGATGGCATGCTGGGATGGGTAGGGTTTCTTCCTTCGAGATCTCTGCCGTTGTCACCGCTGCCTTCCTCCAACCTCTGATGGTTTCGCCCTGCTTGGCGGTTTGCGCCACGTGAAGCGGCGTTTCCTCGCGTGTCTACCATTTTGGGGTGGGAATAGTAGTTTATGGATTCCCCACAGACGGCGCCAATGTAGTGTCCTAGACACAATGTTCAGAGTATATCCCTAGCTCAAGGGTATGGAAGACCTAAGAGCTAGAAAATGGTCTGATGTTACTGTGTGATTTTGTTGGTATGCTAGCTATCCAGTGGGGATAACTAGGGTTTCCCTAATCACGAGTGTGTGCTAGTGTCTGATTAGGGAGAGAGAACGTACCTGAGCCCCTAGCTGGAGACAGCTATTTATAGGGGGAGCGGTGTTGTACCCTATGGGCCTGTACGGAGGTCCAGTAGGGCTGACGTGTCCCTTTATAGGATAAGGGATGGAATGTTCATCCTTATCCTGTTAGCGGTTAGTCTTATCTGGTTAGCGAGCTAGGCTCACGCGCCCTTAGCTTGGACTCTTTAAGGGAAAAGGTCCCTGTGCTCGGTCCAGAGTCGCTAAGGTGGGTCCTATGGCATGCGCTCGGCCCAAAGATGTGTGACCTGGCAAAATGAGTATTCTGGTCGGCCAATGAGTATTCTGGTCGGCCAAGGATGTTTTAGGGTAGTCCGAGGGTTGGTCTACCACAATAAGATTAAAAAAATATTTCTCCTAATAAATTATTACAAATCAAGCAACAATAAATAAGAGCAACAATAAATGGGTATATTTCCCAACTTTTCAAATTGAATAACTTTGCTGCAACAGTAAAGAAGAGCAACAAGATATATTTGCACAAACCAAAGTATTTAAGAGCTGAATCAAAATGCTTGCATATCCAAAGAATCAGATCCAATTCTTAGAAAATCGGTGAAGAACAATTCTTAGAAAATACCTCAAATCTTCTTCCTTTGCATACCAGTTCGGTATTATTTTCGAAACATGGGGATAAAGATCCTTGTAGGAGTTCCCGATGGTTCTTTCTGCAACTCCTGTAGCAACTGATATATCTGCATAAACACAAAAAGTCAGACATGTGTGCTATAGGATAACAACTAACCCCTACAATAGTTACCTCTCGAATATCATTTTAGAAATTTTTCGATATCAAATTTGATTCCAAATTTAAAATTCACCATATCAGAACCTACATAATCAGAAACAATTTTCGCAAACAATTAACCCAAACTAAATGTTAGTAATTAAAGCCTTCAAATCTCATGCTACCCTCTAAAGAGGCACAAACCTTTGAGAGGTTTCTTATTATCTGAAAGCTGAGTTGTGTTGTATATAACTGCAGCAGCAATTGATATGGGACTCCTCCTGCAGGATTAGATGTTATTAGTATAAATAACCAAAATCCAACTGAATCTATTTGAAGATTACAAAAAAATGGAAAGTGGATTCATGCAACATTAAGATGGAATGCAACAGACTACAAGTTTACAATACTAAAAACTAAAATTGACAATGGGTTCCTGTCAAGGGCAATGCCAACTTTTCATGTTAGTAATAAAATTCCTCAGAGCACATATCTTGCAAAACCCAAAGGGCATCAAGTTTTTGAATTCATAAATCAAAAATAACAATAGGGATATCTTGTATTAGTATGAAAAAAGTAAACACTATGACAAGCCAAACTTCAACAGTGGAATCTATTTAATATTTTCAATCTCCAAGGAAACACAGGGCAAACTAAAAATTACCTGATATCAACTCTTCTGATTTCTGAACAACTTCCTGAGCAGCTTTCACGGCTTGGTTAGTCATACCAAGATTAGAACAAAAACGCCTCTGAAGATTGAGGAAAAGAAAATGTTAGTGATACAAAAATAAGATTTATGTCAGTAAATTTACTCATTAAGATAGAAAGATGGGCTTCATGTTAACAGGAAAAGAAAACTCGCCATGAAGTCCACTGCATGAATTGTTCCCATCTCCACAGATTATGTACTTCATTTGGAATATATCCAAAAGACTATGTACCCATGACTTGTGAAATGAGTAATAAAGATGAAAAGGGCACAAAAATTTTATCTGCTATCCAATGAGAAATCGGTCTTTGCAATTTGAATGGTAGAGGAACGAAATTCTAGCTTTTGGGGTCCAACTCATCTAAAAAATGTAACTATGTAAGCCCCACAGTACCTTAAAACATCCAAATAAACACAAGCCCTTATACCCTAAGGTCCAAATTATTTAATTCAAACATCAAAATAACAAATGAGCGTAATAACGAATGAGAAGAAGAGGAAATAGGGAATACCGAAGAGAAGAGAGAAGAGAACAGTAGTAGTTGAACAGCGAACAGAGTAGCGGAGCAGCGAACAGCGAACAAAGAACAGAATCAGAGAACAGAATCAGATCCAAAACACAGAGAAGACAATGAGAGTTGCCTGAAGGCAACGGTGTAGAATCGATGGTCGTCGCGACGGTGGTTGGTGGTGGCGCCGGCGAGACAAGGAAGGAAGAAGGGTTACTAATGGGTTAGGAAGTGGGTAACTCGAGCGGCGAGATTGTTCACCACCGTGGAAAACGAAGGGAGTAAACTGGTGGCGGCGAGCGGCGGGATCGATCTTCCTCCGTGATGATCATCGATGGAGTGAGTGAGTGAGAGGAGTGAGCGGCGGGATCTTCCTTTCCTTCGAGGACATAGAGTGAGTGAGCTGAGTGAGAGGAGTGTATTTGTGCACTTAGGTTTTATTTTAATTAGTGACTGCTTTTTAGGGGTGTAACGGTCCGGTCCGGTCCGGTCCGGTCTTTTAAGAACTTTAGGGATCGGACCAATTAAATTAATGTGGTCTAGTTCGATTTGGTCGGAAGCTTTTCATATGCAAAGATCGGGCCGTACCATTTCGGTCCGGACCGTTTCGGTCTGGTCCGGTGTGATCTATTTAGACCATAATAATAAAAAATTAATCAAAAACATGTTTTTTCCTTTTTTTTCTAGAAACAATGTTTAATCATCCCTAACAACAATCACAAACCCTAGTAAATTCAAATTCAAATGAACACACTCAACATAGTAATTCGAAAAAGAGAAAATAACAATAGAATAAGGAACTCACGTTAACTTGGAAAATGTTGGGGCGAAGCAGGTTTCTCTCTTTCCATTTGGTCATCGGGGTAGTCATCATTGGCTGGAAAGAACCGATGTCGAGCCGGCGATGGAGAACGCGGTGTCGACTAGAAGTGAGAACCGGTGTCGACTGACGAGGGAGAACACGGTGGAGAGCGGAGAACACGGTGGAGAGCGAGAGAGAGGTCGTAGTGGAGAGCAAGAACCGAGGGAGTGAGACGTCGCGGTGGCGAGTGAACCGAGGGAAAGAGAGGTCGCGGTGGCAAGTGACGGAGGGAGAGAGAAGTCGAGAACAGAGGGAAGAGGGATCGAAGGCGGAGCGGCGGCGGCGGCTTCTTAGGGTTGTGTGAGGGAGAGAGGGTTTGAACTTATGAATGAAGTATGAACTCATATGTATTGTGGTTATTGTGTAAAGTGTGAACGTGGCTAGGAGTAATTGTGTACTCACCGCCACCAATTTTGACTGGTCTATGAGAAAAAGCATGTGCCATTCACTCCGGGCCATTTTTTTGCTAATGAAGACCATATTTCTTGAGAAAATGTTGTGGTTGTGCTGTTGAAGGCTTCTTCGTGTTTTATTATTATTTTTTTAATATTTCAACTACCGGTCCAGTCCGGTCTTTGCGGTCTAAAAAATTTTGAGACTGTGGACCGGACCGTTCAAGTATGATCTGAATTTTTTGGGACCGGACCAGACTGCATGTTTTGGTCTGGCCCGGTCCGGTCCGAGCGGTCTCGCGGTCTCGGACCGGATCACTTACACCCCTACTGCTTTTAGTGACTGAATATATTCAGTCACAAAACTGTACTTTATGTTTTTTTTTAAATGAAAAGCATGTGTATTGACCGATTTAGTGACTCCTATTTTGTGACCGAAAATTTCGGTCACAAACTCAGTCAAAAAAAAATTTTCAGTGTTGGTCACCATATCGGTCACTATTTGTGACCGTTTTCATTATGGTCACTATATCGGTCACTATTTGTGACCGTTTTCATTTCGGTCACAAATTGCGGTCACTAAATTGCTTTTTTGATAATCAATGATCTTCTATAGTTATTGATAATCCAATGATAATCTGCCATCACTGTTTAATATTGAGTTGTTTATCTTCTGGAGATTTACTTCATGAATAAGTCCCACAACTTATCCGTTGATCAAGTTTTATTTAGGGTTCCGCTGAGTTGATTCGGTCTCAAAGCCTTCCGTTGTAGGTCGTTCAAGCTCGGTTCATATTGTCTGGATCCTACTACAAGTCGTAGTAAGTCTTCTGGAGGTCATTGTGTAAGGTAGGTGTCCTTAGCTTGTGAGAGGTTCGAAACAAGGATTTGGTTACCATGTCACTTGCACCCCTAGTTGGTATGCTTTGAGAGCATGAGATGGAGCTAGGATGATTAACTTTGCATGAGGAGTCAAATAAGAAAAATAAAGGAATTTCCCTCAAAGCCACTACATCAAAGACAAAGCACCGTTAAATTGCTCTATAACGGCACAACAAGGAGGGACTAACGTGGTGGTACAATTGATTATTGAGGGATTATAATAGTGGAATATATCTTTGGTGGACTCAATTTGTGGCACAATTATCTTTGAGGGACTATAATGTTGGCAAATATATTTTGAGAACTAAAATGGTGACACAATTGATCTTTGGGAGATGATATTGATGACAAATATATTTGCGGGACCAAATTGATGACAATGCAATCTTTGAAGGACTAAATTGAATATATGCTATAGTTTACTTAATTTACCTTTTAAATGTACCTATAGTAATCTCACTCATTATCTCTCTTAGTAACTATATATACAATTAATAAAGTAAATGCAAAATAGTAATAATAGTCATAAATGTTATCTTCATTTGTGTAAAAACACCTAATTATGAGCAATTTTTTTTCTCCTAAAAAAATAACCCAACAAAAAGTAACGAATTGCATGCTGCCCAATTAAAAACTAACTCACGTAGACTTAGGAGTTGAAAATTCAAACAAATTAAAAAGAAAATACTATACTATTAATGTGTTTCTACCAAAAAGGTGTTCAGTAGTAAATAGAGTTTCTATTTCTAATTAAAAACACATTTGAAAAAGAATGGAAGAATAAGCCGTAAGCGGATAACAAATAGGAAGGGAGAGGGTAATATTTTGGCAAACAATATATTTTGTGACAAAAATGTTCTTGGATACGTGAAACACTGCCATTATGCCACATGCCAATGTCACTCATAGTTTTCGTGTAAGATATAAATGATGTAGCGCTCTCTATCATATACACCTAGGCAAGGATTACATAGCTATAAAGAATAAAAGAAGTTGTGGTAAGATGAAAATAAAGACTATGAATGAAAATAAATAGAGGATGGATGCAAATACACTAGATGACGAGTATAACAACTCAATGGGGGATTACTTTCACAAGTAAAATTGTACAGCTAGCAAATACCACATACATTAATTAACAATATAGCTCAAATATATTGAGTCAAGCCTTACTAGCCAACATACATGGGTATAAATTACTCTGCTAAAATAAAAGCATACAGACTACTAGAGAGAGAGAGAGAGAAATTAAGAGAGATATGGAAGATGATAAAGGTACAGTTTGTGTAACAGGTGGGACAGGGTATGTAGCGTCGTGGCTAATTATGAGTCTTCTTCAACGTGGTTACTATGTCTGAGCCACCATTAGATCCCACCCTGCTTCAACAGGTATAAATTGATTTATCCATCCTTCTTTAATTTTTGAAATTGAGCAACAAGAATGTAAATTGAAGAAACTTTGTACATGTTCGTCTTCTTCTTATTGTTTCTTCACAGGAAGAGTAATAAATTTGTATAAAACATAAATTAATTACATTATATTGCATGCCTTTAATATGACATTGGATGGTTAAGGCCTTGGGGTATAAGTCATCCTCATCAAAAAGCATTGCACTACCTTGGCTTTTAATTTATTTGAATTGATTGTATATACACAGTTTATGACTCTGTGTAATAGGCTACTAGCCATCATCTCCAACTATATACATTAAAAGTTGATCTTTCATGCTTTGGCATGTAGTTAAGAGATTGAAATATTGAAATTGCATATAGAAAAAGGAAAAGAATCACATTTATAACTTCCACCAAAAATTTAGTTTCTTTGAATATAATGAATGTAGTCACTTATATGTTAACATTTGTAATGTTTTAGCTGATGTGTCGCATATTCAATACTTCAAAACAAGAAAAAAAATTTGCTTATGGTTGTCGGTTGATTACTTACGGATTTCTCTATGGACAAAACTTATGTGTTATATTGTTGTAGTACAAGTGTTTGTGGTTTTATTTTCTAATGAGAACAAGATGTAACGCTCCTAATTTTAATCCTGATTAATAATAATTAATTATAATATTTTTTTATAATTAATTAGTTTTATTTTATTTTAGTATTTTGATTTTGTACAATATATGTGCTCAAATAAATAAAAATATGATAAGTATTCTCATTATGACATTTTTTGTCAAAATATATATTTTGCAGTTTAGTCAATAGTTTGGGACCTAAGTGCAATATTAAAAAGGTTTTTGAAAGGAAAAGAAATAAAATATGAAATTTTTGAAAATTTAACGCAAGACATATTTGGTAGGTGTTACACATGTTGTATTTTCATTATTATTAAGTTGTGACATGTTTGTTTTTATTGGAGAACATCACCGCAAACACTTATAGAACAATATCTAAGTATTCTTTGTTCTCTAGTAGTTGATAGTCCTATAAGCAATATTAATTAAATTCTTTAAGCTTTAGGCTTCTAATTCAAAAAATGTATATCAGAATGCAAGAAAGACCTCAGCTATCTCACAAACTTGCCAGGAGCATCAAAAAGGCTCCAAATTTTCCATGCTGACTGTAACACCTACAATTAATTACCCTTTGTTATCCTTAACTTCCATATATTAAAATAGTGAACTTAAAATTTTCTTTTAACTTATAAAAATCTCCCGTCAAACGGACGGAGTTTCGTTTGTTTTTCTGACTTTCCCAAAAATTGTATTTTCCCTGCAACCTGTTAAACATAATCATTTTCAATAACCAAAAGCCAACAGGGCTATAAACATATATCACAGCTAGTGCAACTTCGTGCACACATCAGAATAGCAGCGTATAAGACATCAGAGTTTCAGCAGATATATATACAAGTCATGGAAATAGTATTTTCCCAAAATAAAAGACTCCTACCCAAAAGGAGTCGTCCTGGGCCCCCAAAAAGCTATGTACAATATATACAACAAAAACGGGGTAATTATTTTGCCACCCCGATGTCTATTATTGCCACCCCAATTATTTAAATTATACCTTTTATGCCCTTTAAAAAAATAAGATTTTACACGGGTCGTAAGGGAGACTTACGACCTTAAAAAAACAAAGTTTTTGAACGGGTCGTAAGAGAGTGTCACGACCAGTAGGTCGTAACACTCCCTTACGTCTAATAAAAAAATTATGTTAGAGTCGTAACACGGTGTTACGACTTTTGTTCTCTCATCTAAAAACCCAGTGAATTGAGAATTTGAAACTTGTGAGACATCTTATGATTTTTTGATGATTTAGTATACTCTATTATTTTAATAAGTTTTTCAGCATTATTTCGGTGGCAAACATGATGTGTATGCATAACCTACTAGGTGTCGCTTTCTGCTTTTTCCCAACTCATAAGAATGTTCTACAGGATACTCTTTAAACTTTTGAAATGTTAAAGGCACCCTTTATACTTCCTTTTATCCGTATGAATTATTTTTATGGGACATACAAATACTTTCTCATTTGTGTTTGCTAGTTTAGCAACAGTACGTATAAGGCTGGACGCACAAAAACAAAAAATAATTCACTATTAAGTTTTTTCTCCATCTCAAAAACAAAAAAAACTGCAGTAGGATGAAGGAGTATGTGTAACAATAGTAGTCTGTATCATCTGATATTCTTTAGTCCTTCTTGTATAGGACTTTTTCGCGTTATGAGATCACATTTTTTCTATCTTTCCGCGCAGACCATCATGTGCGGTGGTCGAATTGACTGATACATATAACCCAATATCTTCTTCTAATTTGTCACCAATCATGAAACTCATCGTCTTAGAACCATTGTTCTTGTCTTGCGGGAGTAGCAGCATAATAACACTATAACTAGGCTCTTTAGATGAGAGAACAAAAGTCGTAACACCGTGTTACGACTCTAACATAATTTTTTATTAGTCGTAAGGGAGTGTTACGACCTACTGATCGTGACACCCTCTTACGACCCGTTCAAAAATTTTGTTTTTTTAAGGTCGTAAGTCTCCCTTACGACCCGTGTAAAATCCTATTTTTTTTAAAGGGCATAAAAGGTATAATTTAAATAATTGGGGTGGCAATAATAGACATTGGGGTGGCAAAACAATTACCCCAAAAACGGATCAAATCACATCATCGGGCCCAGGACATTCCCATGTCCTAAAAGATAAGTAACCTACTCTCCCTGTGAGGGAGAGTACTCCTGCTCGGCCTGGTCAAGTGCAAACTCTGCCTCAGTACCTGTGGAACTAGTAAGGAGTGAGTATTACACATAAAATGGGGAAGCAGTTTCCAATTACGACATAATGCTATACTAAGCCCAACATATCTAGCATTCACAGCACAACAGAACAAAGTCCAGCACATCGCTAATCACTCACAAAATATTCATTGGTTTCACAATTCAATTATTTCCGCTTTGTTCTTACTCATTATTTTTATCAAGTCTTCTATTCTCTCTTCTTCTATTAAATTCGAATTTCTCTTTCGCTTTCCCTTGGTCACGACCTACTGCGTCCGCACTCACGTGCAGGTCACGACTTACTGCGTCCGGGTATGTTTCACTTTCATCTTATCCCTGGTCACGACCTACTGCGTCCGCACTCACGTGCAGGTCACGACTTACTGCGTCCGGGTATATTTCGTTTTTTTCTTATCCCTGGTCACGACCTACTGCGTCCGCACTCACGTGCAGGTCACGACTTACTGCGTCCGGGTATATTTCGTTTTTATAGTTTATAACAACGTCACCTCTCAATCCAATTAAAAGTACATTTTTCCAAAAGATCACAATAATAAAAACTTATATTATCAAATTATCACAATTATATCTTATAATCCAATTAGCACAAATCAAGCATGTTATTATTATCATCACTATTTTCCTTAATTCACAAATTCTAGTTGTTTGCTACCCTATGGTGCAATATTCTAACTAGTAATTAATTCTTAGTACCCATTATATACATATCGTAAACTATACCCCAGAGTATGGTAATACCCACTAATACCCACTCCTTACCTCAAAATATCAAGAAGTAAGAAAAACCTTTGTTTGTCTGTTGAGGTTCTGGCAAGTGTACCAGATCGTACAAGTAATATAATTGGTAAGACCAAATATCGTTCCACCAGGAGCAGTCGATTTTAGTTAATTAGCTTAGTTGATGAAAATTACGTGACAAAAGTTTGATTGGAAGTTGGATTTTAAATTTGAATTAAGATTAATATTAAAAATGTAACTGATTGAAACTTATGTTTGGACAAGCAGGGAACGTAACATCATCGCAGACTCCCTAGATGTTTAATTCTAAATCGATGTATTTTCTTTAATCCGAATTCAATTTGCAAGGGTAGAATATGCCTAATTCCTTAGGTCGTACTCGTTTCTTAAGAATTGATCTCCCTTGATTCCTCAAGTGGAGCCTCAATTCCTAATCAGGAAAATTATAGAACAATCAAATTAAAAGAATTACCCAATTTGTAGAAGATATTCCTATTCCTACACACATGGGTTGTTGAATATTAGGCAATTTCCTAAATTAATATTCCTATTAACATAGAAAAACCATGATTATGAATTGATCAATTTCATAATAGTAACTAAGAACATATTCAAACACGGTATCAAACATGAAAAACACATCAATTTATTCCATAAACATCAATTGGGATCCATGCGAATCTGTTACATTCCCAATAACGGGTTTAGCTACTCATAAAAATAGAAAAACAAGAAAAAGAGATGATAAACATTGAAGAGTTCATGATTACCACTCTAGAATTGATCTTCTTCTCTCCTAGAAGCCCTGAAAACCTCTCTTTTCATCGCCCCAAAAGAAAACCTCTTAATCCTAATTACCAATCCTCATATATATCAAAACAAATCCCTTTCAAATCCTAAAAGATAGAAAATTCGTAACTGCACCTCTGCGACACTCGCCCAGGCGAGAATAAGGCTCGCCTGGGCGAGTTTCTCACTGGGAAACTTAGTACTTTAAACCCATTTTTTAAAACAGAAAACCCCACTCGCCTGGGCGAGTAATAACCTCGCCTGGGCGAGTCCTGCACTTTTTCACTGATTTTCATCGCTTTGCTCCGAACTTCTGATTCCAAGGCTTGCTTTTTCCTTCTTTTCCATAAATCATCGAATTAAGCCTCTAAAACCTGAAATTCACAACAAATTGATACAAAATCCTCACGGATCTCATTCAGCACATTAGTAAGCGAAATTTTCATCTTTTTCCTAAAATACTTGAGAAACAAGCCAAAATTACTAAGAAAAAGGGGTTAAAATTCATCCAAAAACATCATATATTGAGCTCAAATCACTCCCCCAAACTTAGCATTTTGCATGTCCCAGGCAAAAGTAAAACAAAAATTCACAACTCAAGACCACTTCCTCTATCAAGATAAATCAATCCAATCAAGAAACTCGACTCACTTTCTTCAAAACTCTTCTTCACAAACAGATAATCCAATCAAAACTGCTTAGAGGGGCAATCTCCAAAAGAACAATGTGGCTAGCAAACAACTCACAACTCACAAATCTCTCTCATGTGTATCAAGGTTTAAAAAAATTGCACTCAAGTTCTACAATCACAATGTGTTACCATAAGCTTGACTATAGACCTACATCTCCACTGAATTTATTGACAACATGCACAAATCATAAGGTCTTTATTTGGTTGTAACGGGGCCATGGCTAAAAGTGTCCGGTGGGATAAAAGAATAAAAGGATAAACAAAGGGCTTTATCAATGAAATCACAACTCTTCCCTTTTAAATTATGAAATGAGCAATAAGGTAATTACACAATCATACTCAATTCACTTGATTTTTCCTTTCCTTTCTTTTTCTTTTTTTTTCCTATTTCTATTCTCTTCTTCTTTTCAATTTTTTTTTAGCACATTTGTTGCTCTTTTTTCTTTTCTTTTTTTTTTTTTTTTTTTAAGAAGAGAAATAGAAACATCAAATTTTCAGCACTTACACTTTCACCGATTTCTAACATTTCACTTAATTGCTCATTCACAATTTCAAAGGTACTTCACAAGAATAATTCAATTTATGTAGGGTACCAAAGAAAGTCCTTAAATCTCAAAGCTCAAAGTGGGCAACTAAGGGATCATTATGTCTCAACAATATGTTGGAAGCCACAAAAACACAAACCTAAGTGCCTTAATCATGTTCATGCATGCAATCAATTGTCAATTTTGAAAAGGTCACAAGTCAAGTTCTAGAGCACATAGTAAAAGAGAACACACTCATGAAAGAAATGAGGGTTTAAAAATTCAGTCATCAATTATCAATTACTACCCCTTTTGTGTATAAGCCCAAAATCTCATAGGTAAGGTCAGTTTGCTAAACACATATTCTCAAAGAGTTTGCCCAAGTAACCAATTTTTAAAAGAATTACACATTCAATCCAAGCAGTTTATTTAAGAGAAGTGAGCTTCATTCCTAAACCAGACATCTAAACCTATCAAGAGAAAGAAAAAATCCTAAGCCTAGAATAATTACCTACTTCTACCAGGTCACAACTAACAAAGCTAGGGGAAATCATCAAGTCATGAAAAAAAAAATATTTTATTTTGTTGGACTCCCCCAAACTTGAAAATTAGCTTGTCCTCAAGCAACACACTAATCCTAAACAACAAAATAAAAATAAAATAAAAATAAAAAAAAAACAAAGAAACACTTCCCTCTCAAAATGCAATTGGAACATCAAGGGAAGACACATGCTCCCCCAAACTTAACACCTGCCACTCCAATTAAATCCAAGGTGCATCAAACACCACCAAATATCACCTGTGACAAATGCAATCCTACTACACAAAGTGAGTAAAGTCAACACAACACATAAACTAAAACAGACAAAATATCTGGAAACAGAAAAAATGCCACACCAGGGCACAAACAAAAGTACGACAGGTCTGATTACAAGTCTCCAAAGTAACATGACAACCTAAATCAACTAAGACAAAACCCCACCAGCATCAGCATCCTCATCCATGCCATCCTCATCACTCTGATCCAAAACCTGAAAATCCTCCTGAGAATATGGAGGTAATGGAAAAGGAATACTCATCTGCTCAGTCACCGAGCGCAAAGCATCCTGGACTATCTGATTCCGGCGCATCTCGCGCTGGAAATACTCATTTTGACGGCTCTGCCTGCACAAAAGCCGCTCCATCATACTAGTCAGCCCAGTCATATCACCACCACCACGGCCGCGCCCTCGTCCCCGAGGAGCAGCTGGAACCTGAAGCTCTGCAGGCATTGGCTCACAGTGACCAAGCTCACGCCTAGCAATATCCACATATCGCTCATAAACCTTAAAATTCATCCGTTTGGCTGGTGAAATTTCTAATAGGTCATCTCCCAAATCCACCTCCTTGTCTAAACACAGCTTGGTAATCACCGCAGGCAACCCAAAAGAGCCCGGGTCGCTTTGTTGGAAACCAACAAGCGGGCTAAGCAAATACTAGAGGGGGGGTGAATAGTATTTTGAAGCACTAATACCAAATATTTCGATTGATAATTGAAGAATGGAGCTAAGACTGAATTTTCTGGAATCAGACACAAAAGACTCGAGTCTTTTGAGAAATAGTCGAGTTTTTCAGTGATGAACAACTCGAGTCTTTTCTGAAATACTCGAGTTTTTCCTATCAGATAGCAGAGAAACCAGAAACGAAAATTCAGCAATTTAACTCAAATCAATTCAATAATAAACAGGAACTTATCCAACAGAATAGCAAGCAATCTAAATAACTTTTAAACACAAAGATTCCTTGAACTTGCTACCTAATTGTATAAATCCTAATTGATTGAAATGACTTAAGTCTATTGAGCTAGAAAGTAGATTAAAAGCAATAAACCAACACTCAAGCAATTTTATCCTGGTTCACTCCAACAATGAGCTACATCCAGTCCTCCTAATCACTTAGGAGTTTCTACTAATAATCAAATTGTTAGAAATTACAAAGGATTGCTTGAGAATGACCTCACTCAACCTAACCCTTTCAAGAGTGTACCAAACTCTTGATTTCTACCCCAATTTGATTCCGGTGATTGAAGAACTCTTCACAAAGCTTCCTTGAACTCCCTTCAAGAAACTCCACCGGGCTAGGAACCTCCTAGTCTTGTGCTTGAGAACCTCTCAAGACTTCCAACACCCTAAGCCACTTAGGGTTTGCTTGGGAACAATCCAAGACTTTGAATAATCAAGCTTTTTGTATGTGTATTACTAATCTCACAATGGATTAGCACAAATAAGCACAGCTCAATGTAAGAATTGAGACCTAAAACTCAACTTGAATAAAATGACAATATGAGTTAGAAGTTGAGCTTTTTGGGAATTAACACTTGAGAAAAGGAAATTATGAAAGCTTGTAATCAATGATGTGTTGTGGTCTTGTTTGTTCTTGCACAAATTCAAAGAGAAATTTTACAATAAGGTTCTGAATTCTCTCTTGGGGTTGGATGAGACTCAAATGCCCTCAATTGGGTTTTTGAGTTTCTCCAACGTTCATTTTTGCTGACTGGACAAAAATACTCGAGTCTTTTGGTAAATACTCGAGTCTTTTTGGTCGGTCACGAGTGAATTGGTGCACGAACAAGACTAACGGTCATAATTGCTGACCTGGCACAAATACTCGAGTTTTTCTATAAATACTCGAGTATATACTCGAGTCTTTATCAAAATACTCGAGTATTTTGATCAGATATGGGAAAAATTATTTTTCAATTTTATTTTTCCTCTCAAGTATTAATTTTTGGTCAATCTCAACTTAATAAACATATAAAAATTTATTCCTAGAAGAGACTAACTATTTCTACCCACTCTCAACCACTCTCAACATAAATTAGAAATTTACAATTAATATTGGATTGAGAATGATTGGGCACTTGTCTTCTTTTCTTGACTTCTTGTTGATGTTGATGTTGCAATATCTTCAAGGCATGATTTGTTAATTATTTTGTCATCATCAAAACATAATCCACATAATTAGGAGCATTGAATTCACAATCTCCCCCTTTTTGGTGATGACAAAATAATTAACACTTGATCCATTTGTTAAGCTTGATCCACTTGGAGATGCAACTCCCCCTCACTATATGATACTTTTCACCTATCTAAAAATTCAGCTTGAGCAAGATGTTATGACAATTTAATTTTAGCACCAAGCCTATGGTATTAGAGAATTTAACAATTATCAGAGTATATACCATAATTAGAGATTTTAGGTGCAACAATATCAAGACAAGACAAGTGTAATATCTCTCCCCCTTTTTGTCATACGCCAAAAAGATGTAACAATTTAGAAAAAGATCAAGGGAGGAGAGGTGCAGAATCAGAAAACCCCATAACCAATTATGCAAATAAAACGGAGATATAATAACGATAAAGAGCTCCCCCTGAAGCTTTGCACAAACATCATAATGAAAACCAAATTCATTAACATAAAAACATCATAAAAGGTCCAAATCAAAGGTGCAATAAGAAACCCAAAGTCTCAAAACACCAAGTTCTCAAAGTACAGAAAATGCAACAAGATCAACATGATGAAAACATAATGAAAACTAAAATAGAAAATCCATAAGCAGCAACATCAAAACATGGAAGGAGCTGGAGCATCTGGAGGAGGATAAAACCGAGAGAAGAGTTTAGAGGATGAAAAACTAGTAAGATTTGACAAAACTTTGAGGAAAATCTGAGTTTTGAGGAGAGAGATATGAGAAAACCGAGAGAGAAGAGGGTCGCAAAAAAAAACTTGAGTCTGAGAGTATATATAAACAGTTCAAAATACTCGAATATATTCATAAATACTAGAGTTGTTCTTTAGGATATACTCGAGTTTTTGAAAATATATTCGAGTCGGTCGTGACTCAGCCCAGATTTCCCCAGAAAAGTCAAGTAAAAATTGAAAAACTCGAGTTTGGTCCGAAAGTTCAAATTTCAGGAAAACGCAAAATACTTTTGGTCTGAAAGTTCAAAAATTGGGGGTTTCGAAAGACTCGAGTGTTTTGAAAAACACTCGAGTATTTTAATAAAGACTCGAGTGTTTTTAGAAACACTCGAGTATTTTTATCAGACCCTGATTAAAAACTTTTTCAATTTAAAACTGATTTAATTTTGAATTAAAATACTCGAGTGTTTTTGGAAAAACTCGAGTATTTTGACAGAACAGAAAGTAAAAACTTAGTTTTAAAAGACCAAACACAAATCAAATACAAATGCTTCACTACCAACTTGGAATACAGTACAGAATCACACACAATTAACATATACAATTTCAAATATCATCAAGAACAATTTAACTAAGAATCAATAACACATTAGAGTAAGACTAATATGGTGATTTTCCAAAAATGACACACACAATGCAATTAGCCTATATTAGCTTCATCTAAAATACCAAGTTCTCTCCTAATATGATAAAAGGTGTCCCTTGGTAGAGGTTTTGTAAAAATGTCGGCTAATTGATTTGTGGTACTAACAAATTCAATTGTGCAATCACCCTTTTGTACATGATCTCTTAAAAAAATGATGTCTTATTTCAATGTGTTTAGTTCTTGAGTGATACACTGGATTCTTAGTCAAATTGATTGCACTCGTGTTATCGCATCTAATCGGAATATTTTCAAGTTTCAAACCAAAATCCGATAATTGTTGTTTCATCCATAACAGTTGAGCACAACAACTACCGGCTGCGATATATTCCGCTTCGGCGGTAGAAAGAGCGACACAAGCTTGCTTTTTAGAAAACCATGACACCAATGAACTTCCCAAGAAATGGCAAGTACCACTGGTGCTTTTGCGATCAAGCTTGCATCCCGCGAAGTCGGAATCCGAGTAACCAACTAAACTAAGATTGGCATCAGCAGGATACCACAAACCAGTGTTAATTGTTCCTTTTAGATACTTAAATATATGTTTAACTGCGGATAGGTGAGATTCTTTAGGATTAGCTTGAAATCTAGCACACATGCATACACTAAACATAATATCCGGTCTAGATGCAGTGAGATATAGGAGACTACCTATCATACCCCTATACTTACTAACATCAACCGGTGTACCTTGTTCATCCTTGTCTAGGTAGCATGATGTGCTCATTGGAGTGTAGGCTTCCTTGCACCTGTCCAATCCGAATTTTTCAAGGAGCTCTTTGCAATATTTCCCTTGATGCACAAATATCCCCTCCTTGACTTGCTTTATTTGTAAGCCTAGGAAGAACTTGAGTTCTCCCATCATTGACATTTCAAATTCCTTTTTCATCAAATTTGAAAACTTTCTACAAAGAGACACGTTAGTAGCACCGAAAATGATATCATCAACATAGATTTGTACTAACAAAATGTCATCCTTGGTTTTATAAATAAATAATGTATTATCAACCTTCCCTCTTTGAAACTTGTTTTCTAATAGAAAGGAACTCAATCGATCATACCAAGCTCTAGGAGCTTGTTTCAATCCATAGAGTGCCTTTTTCAATTTATAAACATGGTTTGGAAATTCACTATTTTCAAAACCGGGGGGTTGTTTGACATACACTTCTTCATTTATAAACCCATTCAAGAAAGCACTTTTAACATCCATTTGATATAAAGTGAATTTCATGATTGAAGCATAAGCAAGTAAGATTCGGATTGCTTCAAGACGTGCAACCGGAGCAAAGGTCTCATCATAATCGATACCTTCCTCTTGGTTGTACCCTTGAGCTACTAGTCTAGCTTTGTTTCTTATAATCAACCCGGATTCATCAAGTTTGTTTCTATAAATCCATTTAGTACCAATTATGGTATGATCATCGGGTTTAGGGACTAGATCCCAAACTTCATTTCTTTCAAATTGGTTTAATTCTTCTTGCATAGCAAGAACCCAATGATCATCCTCAATGGCCTTTTTAATTGAATCGGGTTCAATTTGAGAAACAAATGAGACATAGTGGCAAATGTTTTGAATAGACCTACGAGTAAGTACTCCCTTTGACATATCTCCTATGACTTTGTCTATAGGATGAGCCTTGACCGATTTCCAAGTTGGAGGAAGTTCTTCCCTTACTTCTCCTTCATCAACTTTTGAATTCTCTCTCTCTTTTTCTTCTTTTGAAAAGACAATGCCATCTTCACTAGCATCACATAAAACACTATCTTCTTTTGAAGACTCATTAAAAACCACATGAATTGATTCCTCAATAGTTAAAGTTCTTTTATTGAAAATTCTATAAGCTTTACTATGAGAAGAATAGCCTAAAAATATGCCTTCATCGGATTTGGAATCAAACTTGCCAAGGTGTTCTTTTCCATTATTTAAAACAAAAACTTGGCATCCGAAGACATGAAAATGAGATATATTTGGCTTTCTTCCCTTGTAAAGTTCATAGGGGGTTTTATCCAAAGAGGGCCTTATCAAAATACGATTTAAAACATAACAAGCCGTATTGACGGCATCGGCCCAAAAATATTGAGGTACTTGAGAGTCATTTAACATGGTTCTAGCAAGTTCCTCTAGCACCCTATTTTTCCGCTCTACCACTCCGTTTTGTTCCGGAGTCCTTGGTGCGGAGAATTGATGCTCAATACCATTTTTAGCACAAAATCTATCAAATTTGTGGTTTTCGAATTCACCACCATGATCGGTTCGAATAATAATTACTTTTTGATTTACTTGGTTTTGCAAAAGTTTGACATGATGTTTAAAAGATTTGTAGGTCTCACTCTTAGTAGTTAAAAATAAAGTCCAAGTAAACCTAGAGAAGTCATCAACAATCACCAATGCATAATAGTTGCCACCAAAGCTTTTTACTTGTGATGGTCCAAACAAGTCCATATGAAGCATTTCTAATGGCCTTGATGTGGACATCACCATTTTTGATCCAAAGGTGTTTTTAGTTTGTTTACATTTCTTGCAAGGAGAACAAACACCTTCAATAGAAAAATTTAGCTTTGGTAAACCAACTACTAGATCTTTAGATTGTATTTTCTTCAATTGGTTTACATTAATATGAGCGGTCCTACGATGCCATAACCAAGTGTCATTTTCTTTGCTCACTAAACAAGTAGAGACCAAAGAAGTGACTTTGTTCAAATCAACTAAGTAAGTATTATTTGACCTTCTACCAACAAATTTGATTGATTCATCTTTGTCACTTTTAATGAGGCAATGGGTAGAGGTAAAAACTACATGATTACCAACATCACATAATTGGCTTATGCTCAAGAGATTATGTTCTAATCCTTGAACATAGAGCACATTATCAATAATCAAGTTTGAAGAGTTTCCGATTTTACCAATACCAAGGATTTTGCCTTTGTTGTTGTCCCCATAAGTGACATAACCCTTTTCCTTTGGAGTAAGCTCAATGAAGTGCCGCTTATCTCCCGTCATGTGCTTCGAACATCCACTATCAAGATACCACAATTGTTTTCCCGTTCGAAGGCACACCTACAATATGAAATCACTTGTTCACTTTGGGTACCCAAACAATGTTGGGTCCCTTAGGGTTAGTGTTGGGACTTTCTCCCTTCTTAATCCACATATAAGTGCCCTTATTCATTTCAAACTTCTTAATATGGCACTCAATGTTGATATGTCCAACTTTTCCACAATAAGTACAAGTTGGTCTCTTTGATGAGTTTTTCTTAGAAAATGTTCCAACCACCTTGTACTTTTTGTCCTTTTTATGACCATATCCTAAACCGGTTTTGTTGTGATTATGTCTTTGAGAGTTCAACAACCGGTTGAGGTTTCTATCACTATGTGAGATTGTGAGTTTGTTTTTCAACTCTTTCACTTCTTTTTCAAGATCATCACATCTCTCACATGAAGTGATAATTTCCTCATGATTTGCACAATCACTTTGATGACTAGAATTAATAAGTTCCAAGGATTCATTTTGAAGTTTCAACTCATTTATAGATTTTTTGCAATTCATCAATTTCATGTTGAAACTCCAAAATTTTCTTTCCTTTTTCCTTATTAATTTTAGCAAGTCTTTTAAATTGAATTAACATTTCATTGTAAGCTTCTTGCAAATCATCATATGAAATGGAGTTTGAAGATGAACAAGAAGAGCTAGAGGTTACCTCATCATCACTTTCACCCATGTCATGATTAGCTCTTGATGAGGACTCATGATTGTTCTTGGCCATGAGACAAAGGTTTGCATTTTCATCACCGGAGCTACTTGAAGATGATTCATTGCTCTTCTCCGGTGCATCCCAAACAATGTATGCACGCTTCCCTTTGGTCTCTTGGGTCTTCTTGTCATTCTTCTTCAAGAATGTGGCACATTCCATTCTTATGTGACCAACCCCTCCACATTCATGACACTTAACTCCATCATTGGTACTCTTTTCTCTTTGTTTGGAGTCTTCGGTTCTCTTGAAATTGGATGAAGATCCACCTTTCTTCCCTTTGAAAAATTTGTTGAATCTTTTCACAAACATCCCAAATTCTTCTTGATTTGGTTCACCATCGGAATCTCCACTTGTAGAGCATTCTTCAACTTCTTTTGTAGCTTTAGTTGAAGCTTTGAGTGCTATGCCCTTTTTCTTTTTGTCCGATTCCTCATGCATCCCAAGTCTTGTAAGCTCCATCTCATGCTCTTGGAGTTTGCCAAACAAAGTGGCTAAGTCCATGCTATTTATGTCTCTAGATTCCTTGATGGCGGTTACCTTGGGTTGCCAACTCCTATCAAGACATCTTAGAATTTTGTTAGTAGTTTCACCATTGCGAAATACTTTTCCCAAGGAAATCAAATGATTAACAATGTGAGAGAATCGCCTTTGCAAGTCACTAATGGTTTCATTTAGCAACATGTGGAACAATTCATATTCGTGAGTTAGAGAATTCAATCTTGCATCTCTAACCTCACTTGTTCCCTCATGTGTGACTTGCAAAGTATCCCACATTTCTTTTGCCGATTTACATTGGGAAACTCTATAAAATTCATCATGGGATAAGGCCGAAAAGATGATGTTTTTAGCTTTTAAATCAAATGAAACTTTTCTCTTTTCATCATCATTCCAACTACTCCTTGGAATTTCAACAATTTCATCATTTATTTTCTTTTTGGGAATGAAAGGACCGTTTTCAATTGCATCCCAAATATCCATATCAATTGCTTCAATAAAAACTTTCATGCGAGTTTTCCAATAAACATATCCTTCACCATTAAATAGTGGAGGACGGTTTATTGAAGCTCCTTCTCCACCAAAGTTATTGCTAGAGCCCATTAAGTTTCCAAAAGGATCTTTTTCGAAAAAGTTGTTACACTCGATCTTT
Source organism: Crotalaria pallida (assembly GCA_037953625.1). NCBI lineage: Eukaryota > Viridiplantae > Streptophyta > Magnoliopsida > Fabales > Fabaceae > Crotalaria > Crotalaria pallida. The sequence continues at coordinate 92,661,053 of CM075653.1, forward strand.
CGACCGAGCTCTGATACCACTTGTTGGAAACCAACAAGCGGGCTAAGCAAATACTAGAGGGGGGGTGAATAGTATTTTGAAGCACTAATACCAAATATTTCGATTGATAATTGAAGAATGGAGCTAAGACTGAATTTTCTGGAATCAGACACAAAAGACTCGAGTCTTTTGAGAAATACTCGAGTTTTTCAGTGATGAACAACTCGAGTCTTTTCTGAAATACTCGAGTTTTTCCTATCAGATAGCAGAGAAACCAGAAACGAAAATTCAGCAATTTAACTCAAATCAATTCAATAATAAACAGGAACTTATCCAACAGAATAGCAAGCAATCTAAATAACTTTTAAACACAAAGATTCCTTGAACTTGCTACCTAATTGTATAAATCCTAATTGATTGAAATGACTTAAGTCTATTGAGCTAGAAAGTAGATTAAAAGCAATAAACCAACACTCAAGCAATTTTATCCTGGTTCACTCCAACAATGAGCTACATCCAGTCCTCCTAATCACTTAGGAGTTTCTACTAATAATCAAATTGTTAGAAATTACAAAGGATTGATTGAGAATGACCTCACTCAACCTAACCCTTTCAAGAGTGTACCAAACTCTTGATTTCTACCCCAATTTGATTCTGGTGATTGAAGAACTCTTCACAAAGCTTCCTTGAACTCCCTTCAAGAAACTCCACCGGGCTAGGAACCTCCTAGTCTTGTGCTTGAGAACCTCTCAAGACTTCCAACACCCTAAGCCACTTAGGGTTTGCTTGGGAACAATCCAAGACTTTGAATAATCAAGCTTTTTGTATGTGTATTACTAATCTCACAATGGATTAGCACAAATAAGCACAGCTCAATGTAAGAATTGAGGCCTAAAACTCAACTTGAATAAAATGACAATATGAGTTAGAAGTTGAGCTTTTTGGGAATTAACACTTGAGAAAAGGAAATTATGAAAGCTTGTAATCAATGATGTGTTGTGGTCTTGTTTGTTCTTGCACAAATTCAAAGAGAAATTTTACAATAAGGTTCTGAATTCTCTCTTGGGGTTGGATGAGACTCAAATGCCCTCAATTGGGTTTTTGAGTTTCTCCAACGTTCATTTTTGCTGACTGGACAAAAATACTCGAGTCTTTTGGTAAATACTCGAGTCTTTTTGGTCGGTCACGAGTGAATTGGTGCACGAACAAGACTAACGGTCATAATTGCTGACCTGGCACAAATACTCGAGTTTTTCTATAAATACTCGAGTATATACTCGAGTCTTTATCAAAATACTCGAGTATTTTGATCAGATATGGGAAAAATTATTTTTCAATTTTATTTTTCCTCTCAAGTATTAATTTTTGGTCAATCTCAACTTAATAAACATATAAAAATTTATTCCTAGAAGAGACTAACTATTTCTACCCACTCTCAACCACTCTCAACATAAATTAGAAATTTACAATTAATATTGGATTGAGAATGATTGGGCACTTGTCTTCTTTTCTTGACTTCTTGTTGATGTTGATGTTGCAATATCTTCAAGGCATGATTTGTTAATTATTTTGTCATCATCAAAACATAATCCACATAATTAGGAGCATTGAATTCACACGCTTTCCCGTGCCATATGGAAAATATACTCTGACATCAGAAATCCAGCATCAACCCTCATACCCCGCATAATCCCATAGACAATCCGCATGATAAAAGGTTTGATATCGGTCTCATGAGACTGGGGATGCAAATTGTGCATAACAAAGTGGGCCCAAAAACGAGAGACAGGGCGAAGGAATTTTGCTGTCACATGCTTAACGGTATTGTTAGAACCATGATTCCAATCTCTGTTGGGCAAGAAGAGGGTGTTTCTGATATCATCCAAGCTCTGGGGATCAAGGGTGTCCCTAAGATAGTATTGCACGAAATCTGTGGGTTCAGCATAATCAGGTAATCCTAAAACTCGGTTAATCGCATGCTGACTATAGTCAATTTCAACCCCCCGGACCCAACTCGTGCGACATCCTGGATTTTGTTGCTCACGATAATGTGCGTGAGCAAAAAATTCCCAGATTAATGGCTTACTCATGTTGCCTGGGGGTGAGAGAGTAAAAGTTGACCAATCTAATTGAATCAATGGGTTGTAAATCGCAGGAACAACCATAATGCCCCCCTTGATGTCCTCAATACTAGTATCCGGGGTAATACCTTTCCCCACCACTCTTTCAGTGTAGAATTTTTTTGCCAATTGATGTTCAAAATTTCTGGAATAGGACCGACTAGAGCTACTAGCAAGCCTAGGTTTCTTACCCTTGTCCCTGGAAGCCATTATGTTCAGAAATCCTAAGTGGCAATTCAACAAACACCTTGTGGGCACTAGAACTAAAAGTCCTAAAAAGAGAAAATCTAGTGCAAACACTACCCCAAGACAAAAACTTAGCCACAATTCAGAGAGGAGACAAGATAAGAAACATTCTTACCTACAAAAAGAGTGAAAAATTCGGCGCCCTAGGAAAGAGATAGAGGAACCCGAATTGGAGTGAGAGAGAAACAAAAACCCTCAAGCAGGCGACAAGGAGGAAGGAGAAGAAGCAAGTGAGAATGAAATATGGTGGAGAAGGTGGAAGAGAGTGATGGATTTGGGAGATGTGGACTGGTTTTAGGGTTGAGGAGGGAGGAAGAAGTGGCTGAGAAGGAGAAAGGATGGTGGGTTCGAAACCCACCCCTTTCCTTTTTTTTTTATCGCCACTCGCCTGGGCGAGGGTCACGGCTCGCCTGGGCGAGTCCCTTAATTTTTCACGAGGCATACAGACCCAAACATCCGCCTGGGCGAATTTGCCTCCCGCCTGGGCGGGTTTTTCACGGGTTCCCATTTTTTCCATTCTTACACGAATTTGACTTTGAACCCCCTTGCACCCCACCTCGCCTGGGCGAAATTTATTCTCGCCTGGGCGAGTTTCTCACGGGTTTGCCACTTTGCACGATTTAGTTAATTGACCCCCTTCAACCCAGCTGCACCCCACCTCGCCTGGGCGAGAAATAATCTCGCCTAGGCGAGGTCATCAGACCTGTACACTTTTTTTTTTTTTGAATTTAATTTTGTAAGTTAATAAAATCCTACACGAAAAGAAAAAGAAACTACTTACCACTGGGTTGCCTCCCAGCAAGCGCTTGTTTAACGTCCCGAGCCTGACGATTGGCACTTATTGAGATCAAGGATCACGGAGCTCCACTTGGGAAGGGCTCCTTGATATTTCGCCACCATGATATATCTTGAGCCTCTGTCCATTCACTTTGAACACATTTCCATTGTTGGGGTTTGTAACCTCCACAGCTCCTCCTGGCATCACCTGCAAAACCACAAAGGGACCAGACCATCTAGATTTAAGCTTTCCTGGGAAAAGCTTAAGCCTAGAGTTAAATAGCAAGACAAGTTGACCAGGTTCAAAACTCTTCTTAATTATTTTCTTATCATGCCATTTTTTTGTCTGTTCTTTAAATTTCTTAGAAGTGTTGTATGCCTGCTCTCTGAACTCATCAAGTTCAGTGAGCTGCAACAACCTTCTATCAGCAGCAGGTTGTATTTCCAAATTTAAAAACCTCGTTGCCCAGTATGCCCTGTGAAGTAGCTCCACATGCAAATGGAAACTCTTTCCATAAACCAACTGGAAAGGCGACATCCCAATGGGTGCCTTGAAAGCAGTCCTATACGCCCAGAGAGCGTCGTCTAATTTCCTAGACCAATCTTTCCTGCTACTGTTGACTGTTTTCTCCAGAATTCTCTTTAAAGACCTGTTGGACACCTCCACCTGTCCACTGGTCTGTGGGTGGTATGGAGTAGCCACCTTGTGGCGAACCCCATATTTGGTTAAGGCTTTTTCCATAACCTGATTACAGAAATGGCTTCCACCGTCACTAATGAGCACCCTTGGCACTCCAAACCTGCTGAAAATATATTTTCTTAAAAAGTTCACAACTACAGCAGAATCATTGGTGACAGTGGGAATCGCCTCCACCCACTTTGAAACATAGTCCACCCCCACAAGAATATATCTATTATTATAAGAAGGGGGAAAGGGGCCCATAAAATCTATGCCCCACACATCAAAAACTTCAACTTCCAAAATTCCCTGCAGTGGCATCTCATCTTTTCTGGAGATGTTCCCAGACCTTTGACACTTATCACAATTCATTACGTGGTTTCTAGCATCCTTAAAAATTGTAGGCCAAAAATACCCACTTTGCAAAACTCTTGATGCAGTTTTTTCGCTGCTATAATGACCAGCATAATGTGAATCATGACAATGCCAAAGAATCTCAGGAATCTCTTCCTCTGAAACACAACGCCTAATTACTCCATCCGCACTCCTTTTGAATAAAAACGGCTCATCCCAAAGATAAAACTTAGCGTCATGTAAAAACTTCTTCCTTTGTTGCCAAGTTAGATCTTTCGGAATAACCTTTGCTGCCAAATAATTTGCCAAATCGGCATACCAAGGCAAGGCGGATGTAGCAAAAAGGTATTCATCAGGAAAGTTTTCAGTTATTTCTACCCGTTTGTCTTTGTTTTCAATACTAAGGGAGATCCTAGATAAGTGATCGGCTATAACATTTTCCACCCCCTTTTTGTCCTTAATCTCTAAGTCGAACTCCTGCAAGAGCAGGATCCACCTGATCAGCCTTGGCTTAGCATCCTGCTTAGCCAAAAGGTGCCTTAATGCTGCATGATCAGTATAAATCACAACTTTAGAGCCTATGAGGTAGGCTCTAAATTTGTCCACAGCAAACACAACAGCCAACAACTCTTTTTTTGTAGTCGTGTAGTTGACTTGGGCACTATTCAACACACGACTAGCATAATATATAGTGTGGAAAACTTTATCTATCCTTTGGCCTAGTACAGCACCCACTGCGTGATCACTCGCATCACACATCAGTTCAAAAGGTTTACGCCAATCAGGCGCGACCACAATGGGTGCTGTTACCAATTTGTCCTTGAGGATGGCAAAAGCTTTCTTACACTCCTCATCAAACAGAAATTCAGAATCTTTTTCCAGTAAATTACATAGGGGTTTTGCAATCTTTGAAAAATCTTTTATAAAGCGCCGGTAAAAACCGGCGTGCCCAAGAAAACTCCTAACCCCTTTTGTATTTACTGGATGAGGCAAGTTCTTTATTACATCAATTTTTGCCTTATCTACCTCAATCCCTTTTTCAGAAATTTTGTGCCCCAACACAATGCCTTCCCTGACCATAAACTGACACTTCTCCCAATTCAGGACCAAATTGGTTTCAGTGCATCTATTCAAAACCTTTTCAAGATTAGCCAAGCATGCATCAAAGGTTGACCCGTAGACCGAAAAGTCGTCCATAAATACCTCTATGCAGTTTTCAACCATGTCAGAGAATATGGAAAGCATGCACCTTTGAAAAGTTGCTGGTGCATTGCAAAGCCCAAAGGGCATTCTCCTGTAGGCAAAAACTCCAAAGGGGCATGTAAAGGCCGTCTTTTCTTGGTCTATCGGGTCAACACAGATTTGGTTGTAACCCGAATAGCCATCTAGAAAACAGTAATATGTGTGTCCAGCTAATCGCTCCAACATTTGGTCCATGAATGGGAGAGGGAAGTGGTCTTTCCGGGTGGCATTATTCAATCTCCTATAGTCAATGCACACTCGCCACCCGGTGACCGTCCTAGTGGGGATTAATTCATTATTTTCAGATTTTATCACTGTTAACCCCCCTTTTTTAGGCACCACTTGCACCGGGCTAACCCAGGCGCTGTCAGAGATGGGGTAAATTATGCCAGCATCTAAAAGTTTTACCACCTCTTTCCGGACTACCTCTTGGAGAGTGGGATTAAGTCTTCGTTGAGGTTGCCTGACCGGCTTAAAATCCTCCTCAAAGAGAATTTTATGCATGCAAAAGCTCGGGTTGATACCCTTCAAGTCAGACACAGTCCATCCTAAAGCATTTTTGTAGTGCCTTAACAATCTAATTAATCTATTACTTTCAAGTTCGGTTAAGGCACTACTTATTATAACAGGAAAAAGTTTAGTATCATCTAAGAATGCGTACCTGAGGGTGGAGGGTAGTGTTTTCAATTCGGGCACAGCTCGTGCCTCCTTGTTGTCTGGCATCAGTGCCTTCAGCTGATCTGTCCTTGTGAAAGACTCTGGTGCATCCAATTGGGACACCACAGCATCTACCTCTTCATCTCCACAGCTCCCCAGTACCAGAGCTTCTTCCACCACGTCTCTGAGCCCATTCCTTTCAAAGGCGGATGTGACCATAGTATCTATCACGTCCACTGCAAAGCACTGTGAATCTCCCATAGGGCTCTTCATCGAACGGTACACATTAAAAGAGACTTCTTCTTCATGGACCCTGAGTTTCAACTCCCCTTGTTGCACATCAATCAACGCTCGCCCAGTAGCCAAGAAAGGCCTACCAAGGAGGAGAGGAATGTCAGAGTCCTCCTCCATATCCAATATGACAAAATCTGCGGGGAAAATGAACTTGTCCACTTTGACAAGGACATCCTCCACCTTCCCATATGGCCTCTTCACTGAACGGTCAGCCAACTGCAGACACATCAAGGTTGGCTTCACCTCACCTATCCTCAGTTTCTTGAAAATGGATAAGGGCATGAGGTTGATGCTTGCCCCCAAGTCACACAGGGCTTTACCAATGTCGAATCCTCCAATGTTGCAAGGAATAGTGAAGCTGCCTGGATCCTTCAATTTCTGAGGCAACTTCTTTTGCAATATAGCACTGCATTCTTCAGTGAGGAGAACTGTCTCATCATCCTGCATCCGCCTCTTATTTGTGAGGAGTTCCTTCATGAACTTTGCATAAGTAGGCATCTGCTCCAACGCCTCTGCGAATGGGATGTTTATTTGGAGGCGTTTGAAAACCTCCATAAACTTTGCAAATTGCTTTTGTGTCTCCTCTTTCTTCAACCGCTGGGGAAACGGAACTCGTGCTCCAGCCTTTGGAATCACTTCCTTTTTCTGACTCCCTAGTCCAGCTGATGTTTCTGATTCAGGAGGTTGTACTTCAGGTGCTTTTTGAGGCTCCATTGCAGTTTCAGAAATCACCTCCCTTCCCTTTGGAAGTGGCTCCTCTAACGACTTGCCACTCCTTAGGGTAATCGCCTTACAGTGCTCATTTGGGTTCGTGATGGTGTCGCTAGGAAATGAACCCTGTGGCCTCTCTGAAAGTTGCTTGGCTATCTGACCAACCTGGACCTCCAGATTGCGGATACTGGCTCCCTGATTCTTGAAATTCTGCCTCGTCTCTTCCACAAACCCAGTTGTAGACTTGGCCAATTTCTCAATAGCCAACTCCCATGCTGCTGGTTGTTTCTCTTGTTGTGGTGGCTGGAGTGCAGGGCTGCGCCAAGAGAAATTGGGATGATTCCTATACCCTTGATTGTAGGTATTAGGAAAATTACCCCGCTGGCCACCACCTACAAAATTCACTTGTTCATCGCTCTGCTCAGCTGATTCAGCGCCACAATTGCCATTCTGATGGTTCCCACCGCAGAAATCACATACTAACTCAGAAACAGGGGATGCTGAAGATGATGATGGATTAGACACTGCTGCAGCCAATTGCACCTGGCTTAACTGCTTATTAAGACTTGCAATTTGCTGTTGCATCTCCTTATTTTGGGTAAATAGCGTTTGCATCTGAGCCAGGTCTATATCAGCTTTTCTGAGAACTCCCCTCTCAGAAGTGTGGCTGCTGTTATGGGCCATTCTTTCAATCAACTCAAGTTCCTCTGGGATGGTTTTGCTATCAAGTGATCCGCCAGCTGCGGCATCAATCATCCCCTTAATCGAAGGCCTCAACCCGTCGTAGAACGACCTAACTTGCATCCACTCTGGCATACCGTGAGTTGGGCACTTTTTCAGCATTTGTGAGTACCGTTCCCAGGCCTCATGCAAATTTTCGCCCTCCTGCTGAGTGAAGGCGTTGAGCTCCTGTCTTAGCCTTGCCTGCTTTGATGGTGGGAAGTACTTGTCTATAAATTTTCTGACAAGTGCCTCCCACGTTGTGAAAGTACCCTGTGGAAAGGACATCAACCAGCTCTTCGCCCGATCTCTGAGTGATAGGGGAAACATGCGGAGTTTGACGGCATCATCTGAAACACCCTGGATTTTGAAGAAGTCCAGGATGCTTAGGAAGTTTGCAATGTGTTCCCCTGGATCCTCACTGGGTGCACCACTGAACTGGTTCTGTTGCACCAGTTGAATGTACGCCGGCTTGATTTCAAAATGTTGTGCAGTGACAGCCGGCGAAGCTATACTTGTGGCGCAAGAGTCCGTGTCAACAATGCCATACTCGGCCAGAGTTCTTTCTCGCTCTGGCGGTGCCTCAGCCATTTGTGCTATTCGGTTATTTCTCGCTTGTCTGGCTGCTCTCCTGTTGGCTCTTGCAGTACGTTCTATCTCACTATCAAATAGAAGATTATCTATACTTGCACTACGCAAATGCATACACAAGAAGAGTCAAATAGCACCGCTCGCAATCAAAAATAAAAAAAATAAATAAACGAAATAAAATATGTACTAGAATTCACGTAATCTGAATCAAAACATAAACTAAAAAAAAACTAAAATGAACGCCGCTCCCCGGCAACGACGCCAAAAACTTGTTGAGGTTCTGGCAAGTGTACCAGATCGTACAAGTAATATAATTGGTAAGACCAAATATCGTTCCACCAGGAGCAGTCGATTTTAGTTAATTAGCTTAGTTGATGAAAATTACGTGACAAAAGTTTGATTGGAAGTTGGATTTTAAATTTGAATTAAGATTAATATTAAAAATGTAACTGATTGAAACTTATGTTTGGACAAGCAGGGAACGTAACATCATCGCAGACTCCCTAGATGTTTAATTCTAAATCGATGTATTTTCTTTAATCCGAATTCAATTTGCAAGGGTAGAATATGCCTAATTCCTTAGGTCGTACTCGTTTCTTAAGAATTGATCTCCCTTGATTCCTCAAGTGGAGCCTCAATTCCTAATCAGGAAAATTATAGAACAATCAAATTAAAAGAATTACCCAATTTGTAGAAGATATTCCTATTCCTACACACATGGGTTGTTGAATATTAGGCAATTTCCTAAATTAATATTCCTATTAACATAGAAAAACCATGATTATGAATTGATCAATTTCATAATAGTAACTAAGAACATATTCAAACACGGTATCAAACATGAAAAACACATCAATTTATTCAATAAACATCAATTGGGATCCATGCGAATCTGTTACATTCCCAATAACGGGTTTAGCTACTCATAAAAATAGAAAAACAAGAAAAAGAGATGATAAACATTGAAGAGTTCATGATTACCACTCTAGAATTGATCTTCTTCTCTCCTAGAAGCCCTGAAAACCTCTCTTTTCATCGCCCCAAAAGAAAACCTCTTAATCCTAATTACCAATCCTCATATATATCAAAACAAATCCCTTTCAAATCCTAAAAGATAGAAAATTCGTAACTGCACCTCTGCGACACTCGCCCAGGCGAGAATAAGGCTCGCCTGGGCGAGTTTCTCACTGGGAAACTTAGTACTTTAAACCCATTTTTTAAAACAGAAAACCCCACTCGCCTGGGCGAGTAATAACCTCGCCTGGGCGAGTCCTGCACTTTTTCACTGATTTTCATCGCTTTGCTCCGAACTTCTGATTCCAAGGCTTGCTTTTTCCTTCTTTTCCATAAATCATCGAATTAAGCCTCTAAAACCTGAAATTCACAACAAATTGATACAAAATCCTCACGGATCTCATTCAGCACATTAGTAAGCGAAATTTTCATCTTTTTCCTAAAATACTTGAGAAACAAGCCAAAATTACTAAGAAAAAGGGGTTAAAATTCATCCAAAAACATCATATATTGAGCTCAAATCATTGTCCTAACTTAAAATCTTGGGTATTTGAATCTCCTAAGCCTTGCTTGCCACCTCAACAAAGCTATAACCAAATGATGATAGACAACTCTATTAGGGGTATTACAAGATGGTTGGTTGTTGCCCTTCTCTTGATCTTGATTGGAAGGCATGAGATTGAGATTTCTACATGATCAAGGATACATGAAAACCCTAAGGAAAACAAATACAACTTTCATGAGTGAAGAATAATAGGAAGGGATTCATAACTTGTCATAAGGTTCTACTTACCCAAATGGTGATGAACTTGAAAATCCAAGAGGGAGATGAGAGAGAGACAATGCGTGAGAGAGAGAGGGAAAAAGGAAGGAGCTTCGACCCATGATCTTGATGCTAGCTTGGTGGGTTTAGTGATTTTGAGTTTGATTTGCCCAAAAATCCAAGTGTGTGTGATGAGGATGATAGAATTTGCACTTGGGGTTTGAGAGAATTGATGAGGAAGAAGGAATGATGTTGATGATAGGTTATGAGAGGGTGTACTGTTTTTCTTCTCTTATTTTTGCCGAAAAGCCAGCCACAAATCGTGTGGCCAAAAATCAAAACTTGGCCCCCAAGCCCATGATCAACGCACCAGATTTGATCTGGTCTCGCGCACGCGCCTGGGCGGGAGGATAGCGTGCCTGGGCGGAACATCAGCACCATTTCACGAGCTGGTGCATGGCACAACACCGGATGCATGGCTGGGAGGAAAATGGCACGCCAATTCGGGGCTGGTGCATGGCTGGGGCGCCTTGGACGCGCTTGGGCGAATTTCTGTCTGAACCAGCACCAATGAACAGTGGCTTGCGCCTGGGCGCAGGCTGGTGCGCCTGGGCGTGCATCAGACTTTCCAATCTTCGATTCGCCGTAACTTTTTCGTTAACCGTCGGATCGGGTCCAAATTTTTAGACAAGCTTCCTAATCCCTTAAACTTCATATCCAACGGTGGAATTTAATTTCTTAGCATCCTATAGTAAATTCCTAATTTTCTCTTTTCGGCTGATTTCTAACATTTAAAACGCCGATTTAACTCCCGATTCCGCTTAGATAATCTTGCCCATTGCTACAAATGTCTCCTACACAACCCCTAGCACTTATAATTACTACTCTCCTATCACCCAAAATTCTTTAAGCAATTAATCCAATTATTTCTTGGTTTTTTTGCAATAATTTCTCTTTAAAATAAAGCTTAGGATGTTACACTGACCTTGATCAGGCAGGTAGTTTTGACACAGCCATTCAAGGCTGCATTGGAGTCTTCCATCTAGCTCTCCCAATGGATGTCAATGGCCTAGAGCCTGAAGAAACAGTGACAAAGCGTGCTGTGAAAGGAACACTAGACATTTTGAAAGCATGCATAAAATCAAAGACAGTGAAAAGAGTGGTTTACACTTCTAGTGCTACCACAGTCTTGTTTAATGGGAATATCGATACTATAGATGTTATAGATGAAGACATATGGAGTGACCTTGAAATTTGCAGAAGTTATAATCTTGTAAGCTCTTCTTACTTGGTGTCCAAGATTTTATGTGAGAGAGCTGCTTTAGAGTTTGGAGAACATAATGGATTGGAGGTTGTGAGCTTGATTCTTCCTTTGGTTGTTGGACCCTTTGTTTGTCCCAATATATCATCATCCGTGTACATGTCACTTGCCATGATTTTAGGTATGGATTTGACTTTCTATCATTTTGCCTCCACAAATAAAAACTTATATGCATGACTTAATGAGTAGTCGTCAAGTGCGGTAATTTTCTTTTACTATTGCATATATTTATTTTTATTTTTCACTCACTATTTTATATATTATAACACAATTTTTGTAGAAAACATATTATAACATCGTTGAAGTTAAACTTGCTTTTCCCACATAGATTATAAATATGGGAGAAAACAAGCATTCCATATTTGTTTTAGAAATTATCATGCATTTCCTTATATTATGTGTTGAAAGCTTATAAATCAGTCAATGAATTTGTTTGAAAAAAAAAACAAGTTAGTACACAATCTTGTATGGTTAGAAACTTTTAAAAATAGTTATTGACTTTTTCTATATTCAATTTTTTTTAATAGAAGGAGAAAGAAAGCGTGTCTTTAAGATTTGAACAAGGGTGCATTGACACTTCATGTCTTACAATTTTACTAACTTAGGTGTTCTTTTTTGGACAAATAGCCCTTCTGAATTATGAATTCCGATTTAATAAATCAATTGAAGTGAATTATATCATTTAAGTCATATCTTTAAAAACCCTTCTAAATTATTTTATAACTTAACAATCATTTAACCAATTAATTTTGCCATTGGAAAAATGAGTATAGTTAACAATATTATTGAATATACATTAGAAATAAAAAAATTAACTTTTTGTATGAGTCGCAATTTTCCTACATGCGGTTTAGCTTTGCACCTCGTTTCGGATTTTTAAAGCAAAAATGTACATATATAGTTGATGCACATAGATGTGGCAAAGAAAAACAACAACTGATATATTTCATGCAAACTTACTTAGCTTGTTTATTTAGGAAACGAGAGTCAATACGAGTATCTCACCAACTCATACATGGTGCACATAGATGATGCCACCCATGCTCTTATATTTCTTTTTGAATATGGAAATGCTAATGGAAGGTATATTTGTTCGTCCGACCAAATATCATTTTGTCAGATGTATGAATTAGTATGTCAAAGATACCCAGAGTATCATGTAACGCTACAAAAGTAAGTTAAATAAATTATTCTTTTTAACTTCTTTAATTATTTATTTTTGTGTAAAAAGAGACCTAATCAGCATTTTTTTAAAATTCTTTTGTAGTAATCTAAGGAACATTACAAATTGTGATAAAAAATTCAGTAGTCTATCATCAAGAAAACTCTTGGATACTGGGTTCAAGTTTAAGTACGGCATCAATGAAATGTACGATGGAGCTATACGGTGCTGCAAAGAGAAGGGCATTCTTAAATTCATCTAAGAGAGCCATGGACCATTATCACCATAGAAAAGAGAATTATAGTCATGCATGTACCTTAATTTTTATCTTTTCTTCAAAAAAATAAATTGTAAGTATTACATTTTCCTATTCAAGCTACTATGTCCAAGTTAATCCTAGCCTTTAATAGCAGATCCTAGTTTCATTGCTTATCACTTATAGATTTATCTCTTTATATAGGTAAAAACCCATAATTTAATCCTTTAAGTTCTTTTCATTTTTCAATTTCGACCTTTAAGTTTTTGTTTTTCTTAAGTTTCGTCCTTCAAGTTTTTTTTTTCAGTTTCGCCGTTTTTTTTGGGTCTGTATTCCTTGCGGAACCAACTGTATCCCCAAGAGCACGCTTAATATCAGGGAGCCCTTGAGACTAATCCGGAGCGAGCTGCGTGGCTGGCTCTCCCAGCGAGATGTGTTTAGTGGGAATGGGACATGGGTGCTAGTTTAGCCTCGTTGGTCAGTTTCGCCGTTTTAGTTTCAAACATTTGTCATGTTAATCATATTCGTCCATGAATTGACTAACTGTGTTAAAAATTTCTAATGTGGCATCAATGGTCCTAGGTGGCGCAATGACCCCACCCCACAAGTGACACCTTAACTCTCACATGTTTCACCCCTTTTCCTTCCCTACCCTTTCTTCCACCCCGAATTTCAGGAGCCAAATATGTTCCCCTCAGATCTATTAGGTTTATGAGCAATTGCAATAATTATGGTATCACTCAGTTGCATTGCAACACATAATCTCCTTGTTCGATCAAATTGAAGGCATCATTCAGGTCCATCCTTTATTTCCTAATTTTACACAATTTGTGTCTTTGGTCAGCTGATGAGAATGAGGCATCTAAGATTCGATAATGTGTGAGAAACTGATTCAACTCTTGTTGAATCCAAAGAGAGAAAATTCTTAGAAGAAGAATCTAGAAGAGAAAGGTAAAATGAATTTCTGAAATCTATTACTCATTACTCAACTGTAAAGTTCTTACAAGGATGTATATATAGTTAGTTTCTAATCTAACTAACTTGACTAAGTCAATAACTAACTAATCCAGCTGGCATTCGGCTGGTATTGTAACTAACTAATTACACTATGAATGATTAGTTAATAGATACATTGAATCTGAACATTTTCTATTGTTAGTTTGTTATTACTTGTTGCGCAAGTAACAACTGTTACATTCACTGAACTAATACCCCCCCCCCCCCGCAAGCTGGAGGTGCATACAAGTCAAGCAAACCCAGCTTGGAGCCATAACCATTGAAGAGCTAAGGACTAAGGGCTTTAGTAAAAATGTCTGCTAGCTGAAAATTAGTTGGAATCGGCAGCAATTTGATAAGGCCAGCATTAGACTTTTCACGAACAATATGGCAATCGATTTCAATGTGTTTAGTACGTTCATGATAAATAGGATTTGCAGCAATGTAAAGAGCAGCTTGATTATCGCAATACAAAGCAACTGGAGCATGAATGGGAATCTGAAAATCCTGTAACAGATACGTTAACCATTGAATTTCGTGAACAGCATAAGCCATGGCCCTATATTCAGCTTCACAAGAACTTCTAGATACTGTTTTCTATTTCTTGGATTTCCAGGAAATAAGAGAAGAACCAAGATACATACAATATCCACTGATTGAGCGTCTAGTATCAGGACAAGAAGCCTAGTCACTATCAGTGTAACCTTTCAATTGAGCAGTGGAATTTGCTGGAAAGAAGAGACCGAGAGAAGGACAACCTTTGAGGAACTTGAGAATTCTGAGAGCTGCATTGAAATGTAAATCAGTAGGTTGATGCACGAATTGAGCTAGATGTTGGACAGCAAATGTAATGTCAGGTCGAGTGTTAGTGAGGTACAAAAGTCTGCCCACTAAGCGTCGAAAACCAGAGGGATCACTAAGGACAGATCCTGAATTAACACTGAGATGAATATTGGAATCAATGGGAGTGCTAACAGGCTTGCAGCCCAGAAGTCCATCATCATTAATTAACTCAAGTGCATACTTTCTCTGATTCATTGCAATACCTGATTTGTTTCTAGCAACTTCAAAGCCCAAGAAGAATCTGAGTTCCCCTAAATCCTTGATCCTGAAAGTGGCATCAAGAGATTGTTTGATAGACTCGATAGCTTCTAGATCAGTTCCAGTTAATAAGATATCATCCACATGCACAAGTAGAGCAGTGAAACTAGTGGAAGAAGACTTAATAAACAAAGAATGATCATGGAGTGATTGAACATAGCCAGCAGAAATCAGAAAAGTAGACAATCTAGCAAACCATTGCCTGCTGGCTTGTTTGAGCCCATAAAGTGACCTTTGCAGCTTACAAACTTGATGCAGTTTTGCTGAAGATGTGGACAAACCAGGAGGTAACTTCATGTAAACTTCTTCCTCTAAGTCTCCATGAAGAAAAGCATTGTTCACATCAAGTTGCTGCAAGTACCAATTGTTCATAGAGGCTAAAGCAATTAACAGCCGCACTGTTGACATTTTGGCTACTGGGGAAAACGTATCGAGATAATCAATCCCTTCTTTTTGTGTATAACCCTTAGCAACCAATCTAGCTTTACGCCTTTCAATTGTACCATCTGCCTTGCTCTTGAGTTTATAAACCCATTTACATCCTATGGCCTCTTTATCATCAGGCAAATCAGTGATAATCCAAGTATTATTCATATCAAGAGCATCCAATTCACTTTGCATAGCTTCAATCCAACCAGGATGCTTGATGGCTTCTGCATAGGAAGTTGGTTCAGTATCACTGCTGATAGAAAGAATGTAATTCTTATAGGAGGCAGAAAGCTTGGTGTAATCCAGAAACTTATCAATAGAATATGGAAGAGAGCTAGGAGGAAGAGTACTGTCAGTCAATAAATTGCAATGATAATCCCTTAGGTACTTAGGAGGATGAGTAATTCTAGTGGAATGTCTAAGATGATTTGGCTCAACAACAGGCAAGGGAGAAATGGTAGATTGTGTATGAGGGGAGAGGGAAAGTGGTCCTGATAAATCATTTCCAAGATCCATGTCCAAAGCAGGTTGTGAAGGTTCAATATCAGAAGAATTTGTACAAGGTGTAGATAATTGGTGCTGGTGCTTGAGAGGAGAGGAAAGTTGGTCCTGATAAATCATTTCCAACAGTCCTGTCCAATCCTGGTCCTGATAAATCAGTGCCAGAAAAGAATAGGTCATCATAGACAATAGAAGGAGAGTGAGAAGGCAAAGGTAATGTAGAAGAAGCAGGATCAGTAGTGATTGATGTATAAGGGAAAACATGCTATAAAAGATCACATTTCGACTGACAGACAGCTCTCTTGTAGATAAGTTCAAAACAATGAAACCCTTTGTACCAGACTTGTAGCCCAAGAAAACACACTTTGCAGCTCGAGGATCAAACTTGCTTCTGTGAACTGCTAATGTACTTGAATAGCACAAAGAGCCAAACACTCTTAAAGCTTCATAGTCTGGAATGATATTGTACAGTTTAGAATAGGGAGAATCATTGTTGAGCAAAGGGGTTGGAAGCATATTAATGATGTGGACAGCATGACCAATAGCATAAATCCAGTAGATTCTAGGAATATTACTTTGTAGCATAAGGGCCCTGGCCACATTGAGAATGTGCTGGTGCTTCCTTTCCACCAAACCATTTTGTTGAGGAGTGTAAGGACATGAGGTTTGGTGAATAATCCCCTTGGATTGATAGAAATGATGCATCAAAAACTCTGAACCATAATCACTTCTAATTGTTTTCACTGTCTTGTTAAACTGTGTCTCAATCATGTAGGATTCTCATGTTTTGATGCTAACAATCTCTCTCCAAGCAACAACATTGGCAACAAGCAAGCTACACCACATGAAGATTAGAATTAGGATTTTTATTAATTCTATTTCAATGTAATCTTTATTTTATGCAATGCATCTCATTGGTGTGGGTAGCTTAGGTGATTTTAAGAATATTTAAATAATGTCTGATTAAGAGTGAAGATACTTTAAATCTTGATTAAATAGCTTGTGAAAATCATTTTAGAAAAACTTTGTTTTTATTCAGATTCTGATCAGTTTACTCGAGTAATGAGTATTGGTTCACTCGAGTAATTTATGTTCTGACAGGTTAATCGAGTAATGGTTTACACATCACTCGAGTAACTTAATCTGACATGTTTCACTCGAGTGACGTTGTTTGGTTTACTCGAGTAATTCAATCAGTGTTGGGAAAATTTTAAAAGGACTTAATTTTCTCTTTCAAAGATATAGACTTTCATTCTTACAATTTTCTAATACACTTTGAAAAGTAATTCAAGAGCTATTTTACATCTTTCAAGAGCTATCAAGATTCAACAAAGAACTTTTCATTCTTCACTCTATTTTCTATCATTGTTCAAATATTCTTGAGATCATATTTTTGTTCTTAGTGGTTGTTGAAGATTTGCAATTTGTGATTGCATCATTGAAGTTTCAACACAAGTGAAGAATCTCACAAGGAAGACTTTGAGGATCAAATCAAAGCAAGAAAAGAGGATTGGTTGGAAGCATCTTCAATCAATTAGCAAGGAAATCTAGAATACTCAAAAGGGGTAGATTAGATCAAAGTGTTTGGTACACACTTTGAGTTGGGTTTTAAGATAGGAGAACTAAGAATCTAGTTGCATCTTAAAACATTGTAAAATCTACATTTGAAGATTTCTAGTGAAGAATCTCTCTTGATTTAAGAGGGGACTGGAGTAGCTTTCAAGTGGGTGAAAGTGAACCAGGATAAATCCTTGTGTCTCTTTTATTTTCATTCCTTGTATTTCATTAATTCATTAACATTTGCATTTTTAGGTTAGAATTGGGGTTTTCTTAATTCTACTAAATTGATCTAAAATTGCATGTTAATATTACTTGAAATTGTTCATATTAATCATTCATAATTTGTTGAATCATCATAGCATTGTTATTCTTGAAGAACTCCATTGAAAACAAAGTTTAAATTGAATTTTACCCAGTTTACTCGAGTAAAGTTCTTGTCACTCGAGTAATCTGCTTTCAGTTTATAAACATTACTCGAGTAGGTTTTCTGTTACTCGAGTGATTTAAAATCTGCTTTCGTAATACTCGAGTGATTTGCTGAATACTCGAGTGAAATTATTTTTGGTTGCGTATTACTCGAGTGAAGGCTTGAGTTACTCGAGTAATCTGAACTGAATTCTTAAGAAAATTTATTTTCATAAAACCATTCTCTTAGGTGGACGAAAAATCTGTAATAAGGCTTCAATATTCTATTCACCCCCCTCTAGACTATATTGAGCCGCTTGTTGATTTCCAACAAGTGGTATCAGAGCTCGGACGAAAAATCCGAGCCTTAAAAAGCTTTTTCGAAAAGATCCTTTTTACTTGGAAACAATGGGCTCAATTTCAAATCCTTTTGGTGGTGAAGGAACTTCCATTAATCGTCCTCCACTATTTAGTGGTGAGGGTTACGCTTATTGGAAGGTCCGCATGAAAATTTTTATTCAAGCCATAGATATGGAAATTTGGAACGCCATAGAGAATGGACCTTTTGTTCCTCAAACGAAAGTAAATGATGTTGTTTCAATTAAACCTCAATCGAGTTGGGACAATGATGATAAGAAGAAAGTTGCATTTGATTTAAAAGCTAAAAATATCATCACGTCCGCTCTTTCTTATGATGAGTTCTTTCGAGTATCTCAATGTGTTGATGCTAAACAAATGTGGGACACTTTACAAGTCACACATGAGGGCACTTCGGAGGTTAGAAGGGCTAGGCTAAATACACTCATGCATGAATATGAACTCTTTCGTATGTTACCTAATGAAAACATAGGTGACATGCAAAAGCGGTTCACTCATATCATTAATCATCTTTCTGCACTTGGAAAAGTTATATCTAATGGTGAAGTTGTTAATAAGATTTTGAGATGTCTTAGCAGGGAATGGCAACCTAAGGTGACGGCCATTATGGAAGCTAGAGACGTGGATCAAATTGATTTAGCAACTCTATTCGGAAAGCTTCAAGAGCATGAAATGGAGCTTGGGCGGTTATCCATGAATGAAGATGCCGATAGGAAGAAAAAGGGGATAGCTCTTAAATCAACTTCAAAATCCCTTAAGGCACAAGAGGAAAACTTTCAAGTGGATGACTCGGACTCCGATATAGATGATGAGACCCTTGGCTTGCTAGTTAAAAAGCTTGGTAGGTTCCTTAAGAAAAAGGGGAACTTTAATAGAAATAGACAAAGAGATTCTAAGGACTCACAACCAAGAAATAAGACTATCAAGGATCACATCAAGTGTCATGGATGTGGAAAGCTTGGTCACTATCGATCGAATTGTCCAACTCATTCTAAGAAGTCGGAAGGTGACAACTCAAAATTCAATTCTTCTAAAGGAAAAAGGGCTTACATAGTATGGGATGAAGTGGAGAGTCAATCAACATCTAGCTCATCGGATGATGAAGAACTTGCAAATCTATGTTTAATGACAAAGCTTGATGAAGAGGAATCTTCAAGCATTAAATCAAGTGAGAACGTCAATGAGGTAGATTATCTTTCCGATGCTAGCTCAAGTTCTAATTCTCCTTCATTCAATGAATTGTACAATGTGTATGTAGAGATGCATAAAGAGTTGAAGAAACTTGCTAAAATAAATGTTGAAAGAAAGAATTTCATAATGAAGCAACATGAAAAGATAATTGATCTTCAAAAAGATTTAGAAGAACTTAAGCTTCAAAATGAAACTCTTGAACTCATTTATGCAAACTCTACATGCAATTGTGAATTGAAATCAAATGAGACTCCATCTTGTGAAAATTGCAAGTCTTTGGAAAAAGAAGTTTTTAATTTGAATGATCGACTTGCAAGGCTCATGAAAGGAGATACCTCTTTAGATCATTTGCTTTCAACTCAAAGGAACAATAGCAATAGATCCGGTCTTGGCTATACCAAACCTAAGAAACGCAATTATCGCAAAGTTGGTGGATTTTCAAAGAATAAGATTTCTAAAAACCCAACTTGTCATTATTGTGGAATCTTTGGGCATACCACGAATAAATGTAATATAAAGAAATTTGGTATACCAAGCGGTGAATATATTTGGATTGTTAAGGGGACTTCTCCTCATGCTAACAACAAAGGACCCAAGACCACTTGGGTACCTAAGTCAACCAAATGATATCTTTCTTGTAGGTGTGTCTTCGAACCAAAGAGCGAAAATGGTACTTGGATAGTGGTTGTTCGAGACACATGACGGGAGACAAAACGCACTTCATGGAACTTACTCCAAAAAGTGATGGATTTGTGACATACGGCGACAACAACAAGGGCAAAATTCTAGGAGTCGGGAAAATCGGTAACGTATCTAACCTTGTCATAGAAAATGTCCTATACGTAGAAGGCTTAGAACACAACTTGCTTAGTATAAGCCAACTATGTGATATGGGCAATTATGTGACATTTACTCCGGAATTATGCTTCATTAAGTCTTCTATAGATGATAGTGTTAAGTTTGTTGGTCGTCGCTCTAATAACACTTACTTAATTGATTTGGATGAGATAACTTCACTGTTTTCAAAATGTTTCAAATCTTTTGATGATGAAATTCGTCTTTGGCATAGACGAATCGCTCATGTGAATGTGAATCAATTGAACAAACTTTTGCGAAAAGATTTAGTGATTGGTTTGCCTAAACTAAACTTTAAGCTTGATGGCATTTGTGACTCTTGTCAAAAGTGCAAGCAAGTTAAAAGTTCATTTAAACCTAAAAATGTGATAAGCACAACAAAGCCTTTGGAGCTAATCCATATGGATTTGTTTGGCCCTTCACAAATTAAAAGTTTAGGTGGCAATTACTATGGATTCGTTTTAGTAGACGATTTTACTAAATTCACATGGACTTTATTTTTATCCGCAAAAAGTGAAGTTTATAAATGTTTTAAAAAATTTGCCAAACTCATCCAAAATCAACTAAGTTTGAAAATTGTGTCTATTAGAAGTGATCACGGAGGTGAGTTTGAAAACACTAGGATTGATGCGTTTTGTGATAAGTTTGGTATTGATCATCAATTTTCGGCCCCTAGGACTCCGGAGCAAAACGGAGTTGTAGAAAGGAAAAATAGAATATTAGTGGAACTTGCTCGTACTATGTTGATAGAATCAAATGTTCCTAAATATTTTTGGGCTGATGCGGTAAACACCGCTTGCTATGTGCTTAATAGGGTTCTTATTCATCCGCATTTAAATAAAACACCTTATGAACTTTTAAAAGGGCGAAAGCCAAATATCTCACATTTTCATGTTTTTGGGTGTAAGGTGTTTGTTTTAAATAACGGAAAGGAACCGGTCGGCAAGTTTGACTCTAAAGCCGACGATGGCATATTCATAGGTTATTCAACTCATAGCAAAGCATATAGAGTCTACAATAAAAGAACATTAACCGTTGAGGAATCCGTGCATGTTGTATTTGATGAATCTTCGAAAGGAGATTGTGTTGTTTCTTGTGATGATTATATAGGTACATTTTTGGATCATGAGAATTCAACACCACAACAAATAGAAGAGAATCAAAATGAAGATCGAGAGGTGCAAGCACAAGATAAAGACTTAGCACAAGAGATACAACCTCAATTACCAATAGCTTGGAAGTCCAACAAAAATCATCCGATTTCTAATATCTTAGGTGACATTGCGAAGGGAGTGGTAACCCGACGCACTTTAAATAATTTTTGTTATTATGTTGCCTTTGTATCTCAAATAGAACCTAAGAATATCAAAGAGGCTCTTCAAGATGATCATTGGATTATGGCCATGCAAGAAGAATTAAATCAATTTGAAAGAAACCAAGTTTGGGAGCTTGTGCCAAAACCCGATGATCGTCCTGAAATTGGTACTCGGTGGGTCTATAGGAATAAGTTAGATGAATCGGGTATTATTGTTAGGAATAAAGCTAGGTTGGTAGCACAAGGTTATAGTCAAGAAGAAGGAATCGATTACGATGAGACATATGCTCCCGTTGCTAGATTAGAAGCTATTCGTATTCTTCTCGCTTTTGCTTCAATTATGAATTTTAAATTGTTTCAAATGGATGTTAAGAGCGCCTTTCTTAACGGATACATTCAAGAGGAAGTTTATGTGTCACAACCTCCCGGATTCGAGAGTTTTGAGCATCCGGACTACGTTTTCAAACTGAAAAAGGCTTTGTACGGTTTGAAACAAGCTCCTAGAGCTTGGTACGACCGACTAAGCAATTTTTTATTACAAAAAGGTTTTAAACGAGGTACTGTTGACACTACACTTTTTATTGAACGTTCCGATAAGGATATTTTATTGGTTCAAATATATGTTGACGATATTATATTTGGTGCTACTAACGATAACTTGTGTAAGAAGTTTTCAGAATTGATGCAAAGTGAATTCGAGATGTCGATGATGGGAGAGCTTACATTCTTTCTTGGCCTTCAAATAAAGCAGCTTAATGATGGCATTTATATTCATCAGAGTAAATATTGTAGAGAGCTTCTCAAACGTTTTGGAATGGATTCGTGCAAATCCGCTTCTACACCAATGAGCGTTGCATGCTACCTAGATCAAGATGAGGCTGGAAAAGCGGTAGAGGTAACGAAGTATCGTGGTATTATTGGTAGTTTGTTATACTTAACTGCATCTAGGCCTGATATCATGTTTAGTGTATGTATGTGTGCACGTTTTCAAGCAAAACCGAAAGAGTCGCATCTAACTGCTGTCAAAAGAATAATGAAATACTTAAAGGGTACAACGAATACTGGACTTTATTATCCTAGGGATGCTTTTCTAAAACTAATAGGATATTCGGACTCTGACTTTGCCGGTTGTAAAGTTGAGCGAAAAAGTACAAGCGGAACATGCCATTTAATTGGTAATTCACTTGTATCGTGGTTTTCTAAAAAGCAAAATTGTGTAGCTTTATCAACCGCGGAGGCCGAATACATAGCTGCAGGTAGTTGTTGTGCTCAAATTTTATGGATGAAGCAACAATTATCTGACTTTGGTTTAAATTTAACAAATATCCCTATAAAGTGTGATAACACTTCGGCAATTAATTTGACTAAAAATCCAGTATTACACTCAAGGACAAAGCATATTGAAATTAGGCATCACTTTTTGAGAGATCATGTTCAAAAAGGTGATTGTGTTATTGAGTTTGTTCAAACTTCGGATCAATTAGCTGATATCTTTACAAAACCATTACCAAGGGACACATTTTATAAGATTCGAAGAGAACTTGGTATTTTTGATGAATTAACTATTAGCTAATTGTATTTGATGCTTTTTATACTCACCTTCAAGCCTATTTCAATGTGACTTGTATTTTGAGTTGTTGTATCTTATTAAAGTGTTTTTTTTTATGCAGTTATGTGTGTATGTTTTCTATAATATGCTAATTGCTTTATTTGTATGTGTGTTACTTGCTACATGCTAAGTGTTTCTCTGTGTTTGTGCATGAAAAATGATTTTGCATGAAAAATTGAAATTTTTGAAATTCTGTACAGTTCACTCGAGTAACAGAAATTTCACTCGAGTAATTTTAAAAACTCTTTCGTATTACTCGAGTAATTCTGTCTGTCACTCGATTAATTTTAAAATGACTTGCGTATCACTCGATTAAGTTCATCCATCACTCGAGTAAAATCTTTTTATTTTTCGGCATACTCGAGTAACATACTCTTTCACTCGAGTACTGCTCGAATCACTCGAGTAACGTATGAACATTACTCGAGTAACTTACGTGATTTTAAAAGCTGAACTGTTAAAATCTGCATCATTTTCACGATTTTTTCTCTCTCTTGTTCGTCTTTCTCTCTTCTCTCTCATACGGATCTTCATCAAATCATCATCTTTCAGCCACAAAACTCACAATTCATACAAATCTCTTCCATATTTCATCTTTATATCATCATTTCTACTCCTTTCATTCATCAATTTCACCAATTTTATCCAAAAATCCGAAAACCCCAAATCAAAACCCTAACCTCTCAAAACCGAATTTGTTTTTTTCTGAATTAATGGCTTCTTCCTCTCACTATCAACCTCCTCAAAAGAAAGCAAAGCAAGGAGCAGGTCGTAATGATACTTGGTTTTCTGGAATCAACCGAGATTTGCGGGAACCGGCATTTATCAATCGCTCTTTTGGTCTTACAAGGTATGTTAAATTTGCTTGGTTGCATAAGGAGCAATTTCCGTTTGTAGAGGATTTAGAATTTCAGAATTTGCAGAGGTTTTTGGAATTTGAGACTCATTATTACCCTAGGCTTGTCAGACAATTTTATCAAAATTTTACTAAGCTAGATGGTGAGTATCAAACAATGGTTAGAGGACATCATTTTGTTATAAAGCCTGCGGATTTGACTATGATGTTTGGTTTAGAAAACAAGGGAACTTTTATTGGTGATACTGAATGTCTGGATTTGGATGTGGATACTAATAAGATTTATACTGATTTGTTGCGTACTGGTGAATCTTGGGGTGATAGAACTACTAGAACTGTATCACCTTTGCATGCTGTGGATAGGGTGCTCATGTATATTATCTCTTATTGTTTAATTCCAAAATGCAATCAAAATTATGCTCAAATTGGGAGATGATGATCTTACTTTGTTTCATGGGATTAAAAAGAGGTATGAGATGAATTGGAATAAAATGTTTTTAGCTCGTATGGAAGCTGCTGCTCAATCTCCTCCTACCCAATTCTTGCCATATCCTATGCATGTCACCAAGATCATGAGGTATTATCGTGTTCCAATCCCTGATGATGAGCCAGCTGAAAAGGAAAAGAAAAATAACTGGTGTCTTAATGATTCGCACATTAGTTATATGAAAATTGCTTGGCATAGGGACAGTCGCACTTGGTTATGGAAATCACAGATTAAGGAAATGGCTGAAGCTGCAAAGGCTGCAAGAGTTTCAGGTACTAGGAAAAGGAATTTACTTGGTGATAGGGCTGGTGCATCCTCTTCTGTTCCTCCTACTTCTACTGATCCGATGGATACCGATCGTATTGAGGACTATATCGATTTGGATAATCTTGGTACTCCATTTGATGCACAAGCTGCTCATGAGTCATTAGTTGAGCACATCAATGCTCAATTCACTCAGTTGGAGATGAGACAGGATGTGAAGAATATTGCCATGGAGCATCGTTTGATGGATTACATGTCTGGATTATTTTCTCATCATTTTCCTCCTCCTCCACCTGATTCCTAGACCTGTGGATGCTGATGATGTTTGCTGTTGATTTCTGTTGCATGTTTCATTTGCATATTCTCTGTTTATGTTTCTGTTTCATGTTTCTGACTCTGTTGCTACTATGACTTTAGGACCTTGTGTATGGTCTGGTTTGTTTAGTTTTCGTTTTGATTATCTGCTATGATTTGCTGCATAGTGTGATGCTCTGATACTCTGATTTCTGGTGCTATATTCGTTGTTCGTTTATATTCGTTGTTTATATACGTTGAGGCACTATTGTGGTTTATTTTGGTATTGTCTTTATTGTTATATATTTTCTATACCATTGTGAACTACTTACCTTCAACTTTTGGCAAAGGACTTTTCTCAAAAATATTATCTTTTTAATGATGCCAAAAGGGGGAGAATATTTTGTTGATGTTGTTCTTGTAGGTTAAGTTTTATTATATTTTTCCTAGATGTTTTACATTTAGGGGGAGTATGTTAAAACGTTAAAACTTAGTGCTTAATTTGAAAGGAGGTTTGTCATCATCAAAAAGGGGGAGTTTGTAGGATTCTCATGTTTTGATGCTAACAATCTCTCTCCAAGCAACAACATTGGCAACAAGCAAGCTACACCACATGAAGATTAGAATTAGGATTTTTATTAATTCTATTTCAATGTAATCTTTATTTTATGCAATGCATCTCATTGGTGTGGGTAGCTTAGGTGATTTTAAGAATATTTAAATAATGTCTGATTAAGAGTGAAGATACTTTAAATCTTGATTAAATAGCTTGTGAAAATCATTTTAGAAAAACTTTGTTTTTATTCAGATTCTGATCAGTTTACTCGAGTAATGAGTATTGGTTCACTCGAGTAATTTATGTTCTGACAGGTTAATCGAGTAATGGTTTACACATCACTCGAGTAACTTAATCTGACATGTTTCACTCGAGTGACGTTGTTTGGTTTACTCGAGTAATTCAATCAGTGTTGGGAAAATTTTAAAAGGACTTAATTTTCTCTTTCAAAGATATAGACTTTCATTCTTACAATTTTCTAATACACTTTGAAAAGTAATTCAAGAGCTATTTTACATCTTTCAAGAGCTATCAAGATTCAACAAAGAACTTTTCATTCTTCACTCTATTTTCTATCATTGTTCAAATATTCTTGAGATCATATTTTTGTTCTTAGTGGTTGTTGAAGATTTGCAATTTGTGATTGCATCATTGAAGTTTCAACACAAGTGAAGAATCTCACAAGGAAGACTTTGAGGATCAAATCAAAGCAAGAAAAGAGGATTGGTTGGAAGCATCTTCAATCAATTAGCAAGGAAATCTAGAATACTCAAAAGGGGTAGATTAGATCAAAGTGTTTGGTACACACTTTGAGTTGGGTTTTAAGATAGGAGAACTAAGAATCTAGTTGCATCTTAAAACATTGTAAAATCTACATTTGAAGATTTCTAGTGAAGAATCTCTCTTGATTTAAGAGGGGACTGGAGTAGCTTTCAAGTGGGTGAAAGTGAACCAGGATAAATCCTTGTGTCTCTTTTATTTTCATTCCTTGTATTTCATTAATTCATTAACATTTGCATTTTTAGGTTAGAATTGGGGTTTTCTTAATTCTACTAAATTGATCTAAAATTGCATGTTAATATTACTTGAAATTGTTCATATTAATCATTCATAATTTGTTGAATCATCATAGCATTGTTATTCTTGAAGAACTCCATTGAAAACAAAGTTTAAATTGAATTTTACCCAGTTTACTCGAGTAAAGTTCTTGTCACTCGAGTAATCTGCTTTCAGTTTATAAACATTACTCGAGTAGGTTTTCTGTTACTCGAGTGATTTAAAATCTGCTTTCGTAATACTCGAGTGATTTGCTGAATACTCGAGTGAAATTATTTTTGGTTGCGTATTACTCGAGTGAAGGCTTGAGTTACTCGAGTAATCTGAACTGAATTCTTAAGAAAATTTATTTTCATAAAACCATTCTCTTAGGTGGACGAAAAATCTGTAATAAGGCTTCAATATTCTATTCACCCCCCTCTAGACTATATTGAGCCGCTTGTTGATTTCCAACAAATCAAAGCAACAAAATTTGTATGAGACCTGAAGTTTCTGCTTTAGATTTCATCATATAAATCCAACAATACCTTGAGTAATCATCTACTATTGTTAGAAAATATCTATGACCATGGACAAAAGAAGTAGAAAAGGGACCCCAAACATCAGTGTGAATGAGATCAAAACTATGTAGGCTCTTAGTTTTACTCAAAGGAAATGGCAATTTCTTTTGTTTTGACATATGACAGACATCAGAAATCAAAGAACTATTACAAGTAATGAATGGACAAAGATTCTTAATGTGATGAATACAAGTGAGAGAAGGGTGAGCTAATCTGAAATGCCACAAATCATGCACAGTATTTACATTACAGAGTAAATGAGAAGAATTATGACTAGCAATAGGGGCTACTTTGAGAATGTAAAGTCCTGCAACAACTCTAGCTGTACCAATCCTCTTCAATGTACTCAAATCCTGTATGAGACATTGGGAGGAACTAAAAGTCAGAAAACATGACATGGATGCAGTTAACTTGGTGATAGAAATCAGATTCAAGGAAAAACTAGGAATATAGAGAACATCAGTAATTAGAAAGGTTGGAGAAAGAGAAATAGAGCCTGAAAACTCAGCTATAACTCTAGAGCCATTAGGTAACATGATATTTATTGGTTTTATTTTGTGAAAAGTACTAAAATGTATCAGTGAACAACAGATATGATCTGTTGCTCCACTATCAAGTATCCATTCACTGCCAACACTGATACCTGACTTTGTGTTACTCACTGAACTGACAGCTGAAGGTTGGTTTTCAATAGCACTTATTTGATTCACTACAGGATTGACTTGAATCTGAGACTGTTGTTGCCCTTTCATAGCTTGTTGCATCATATTCAGTAATCCTATGTATTGTTCCTTTGTAAAACCAAAGAAATTCTCCTCTGCTGAAACTTTCTGATCATTGAAATCTGCCTCATGAGCTATTGTTAGTTCGTTGTTACTTGCGTTGTTACATTCACTGAACTAATAAGGCAGTCTTACTTCCATCATTGAAACTTACGCAAGCTTGCTCTAATTTCTTATTCCCTGACTTGAAGTGATTTATGTTATCCATGATTTTGGTGCTTTGAATAAACAAAGAATGAAGTAATTAAATTTTGAATCTTTATCACGTGTAGTAGAGATTCAACACCAGAGCAAAGGATTACTTTACGATTTGAGTTTAATTTCGAGTTTAAAATTGTGAGTTGGAAGCTATACTTTGCTATTCATGAGGTTGGTCATTCAGATCTGGTGCTGAATTCAAATTTCACAACAAACACAAACAGACTAAAAAAGTAAAACATGAAGAGCAAGGGAAGAACAGGGACCGTGGTGGTGGCGTTAGAGAAGATCGATGCAGTGCCATCGGCAAGGTGGGCAGTGATGGCGATGTGGGCACGATGAGCAGCGGTGCGTCTCTGGTACAATAGAAGATGGTGGTTCGCTAGTGGTGGTGCAATGTGGGGGTCATTGTGCCACCTAGGACCATTAATGCCACATTGGAATTTTTTAAAGTCTTACGTGACGAACGTTTAAACTTAAAGGACTAAATGGAAAAAAAAAGACAAAAAGGACAAAATTAAAAAACGAAAATAACTTAAAAAACTAAATTATGGATTTTCCCTGTATATGAATTGTTGATTCAAGGTCTATTTTAGATGGGGTGGTCATTACAAATAAAATCATTTATCATGTAAAGAAGAAAAGAGAACCATGCCTCATTTTTAAGGTAGACTTCGAAAAAAGCCTATGAGTTTGTAAATTTGGGCTTTCCAAAATATTTGATGGAGAGAATGGGCTTAGGATGCAAATGGAGAGGGTCCATAAGGATCTTTTTAGAATCAATATTGGTGCTAGTAAACGAAAGCCCATCGCCAAGTGAGTTTAGGATGAAAAGGGGTTTAAAATAGGGCGATCTAATGACACCGTTCTTTTTCCTAATTGTTGCTGAAGATTTGACTAGCTTTAAGAGAAGCACGAATGAAAAAGGTGCCTTCAAAGGGTAAAAGCCTACGATAGGAATAAGGGATGTGTTGATAGTCCCTTACAATTCGCAGATGATACCTTGCTTATTGAAGAGAACTCAATAGCTAATGTGAAGGCTCTTAAAAGCATTCTAATTAAGATGCTATGAACTTGTAGATTATGGCAGAGGATTTGAATCATAGGCGTTCATTGTTCGGTTTGATTGTTAGGAAAAAAGTCATTCAATCCGAAAATAAAAATTAAATGTGGTTGAGTTCTGTTCAATTAGTTTAAATAAAAACAATATAGGTTAAATTACGTATTTGGTCCCTTAAATTATTTTTCAATTTTAAATTGGTCCTTTACGTTTTTTTGGTATCATATTGGTCCCTCATGTTTCTTTTTTCTATCAAATTGGTCCCGAAGTCACCGTTCATCCTATGTGTCAACATCGTATTGGTTCACGTTTGCAACGTTGGAGAGAGAAATGACACGTCTGCATATCTTATTGCTCCACATAGTATGAACAATGATTCAAGGACCAAATTGATAGTGAAAAGAAATGTGAGAGACCAATATGATATCAAAGAAATGTAAGGACCAATTTGAAATTGAAAAATAAGGTAAGGGACCAAATACGTAGTTTATCCAACAATATATCATCTAGTTCCAATACAAAAATTATATATGATTTCAGCTTGGTTCGGTTCGGTTTTTAAGTGTTAACAAGAATCTAATAATCATGCACCTGTTATTTCCACACATTTACATGCACATGCACAATATATTCCCAAGAATCCAACAACCCTCTACCTTTATGCATCATAACTTCAAAATAAACAACTTCAAAATAAATAAAGTGGTGTAGTGGATATGGAAAATGGTTCCACCACGATGTGTTTAGGGGTTGTTGTAGCTGACAAGGGTGACCCCGATCCTACGCACCCCAAGTGAAAAGGGGATCAAGCCACGTGTAGTTCTGGAGAATAGGGTAGAGAGAATCCATACCTTAGCCCTTGTGTAAGGGGTGTATTTATAGGAGGAGAGGTGTGGTAGTGCCTTATGGGCCTGTTTGGCCCAATAGGGCTGACGTGGCCCTTAGAGGATAAGTGGGATGAGTCATTCATCCTTATCATGTACTAGAGACCTCAAGCTTATCCTGTCATATGGGCCGTCAGGACCTCGACGCTCGGGTCCTTTGGAGGCACCGACCCTGCCCGAGACAGATAAGGCGAGGTGCTCGACACATGGTCGGTTTAAGCAGGACGTTGTCGACCTGTCAGAGGTCGGCGTGTGTCCCGATAATATAGGCCTTTGGTCGGCCCAGGGTTGTCTTTAAGTCGGTCCCGTAGGTTTAATATTGGTTAACCCTACAAGTGGTAAGTGTAACATCCAAAAAATCTAATATTTAATTTAATTTAGTTCTGATTAAAGATAATAGGAAGTCCTAGAAATAGGTGACATTTTAATAAGGGAATAGGGAACCTCGGCCGACCAGCTAGCGACGTACTGGCTCTCGGACCCATCTCAAACCGAGCGAAATGGAACGACACGCGATAACACGCACTTGCATTAGCCATACACAGCCGACCACAGCGAGTCGTTTTGTACTAACCGATCATAGGATCGACCATCTACTGCTTCTTTCTGTTAATGCCAAGGCCTCTCGACTCCTCTATCCTATCGTGCCGAACTAGAGCCAAGCAACTTGCGCATCGTTATCCGCGCCCACTGTACAAACGTCCCTTTCAATCACTTTCTGTCCCTTTCAAGTCACTGTTGGTGGCTTCCTCTATAAGCCAATAAATCCCAGCCACATGTTCCAAGCTTCTCAAAGAAGCCTCCAATCAGAACCACACATCTTTTACAAAGGGGGGAATACAAAAAAAATAAAGACTCACAACCAACACACCAACACTCACGATACTGCTTCTTCTTCTAATTCTCCATCTTCTCTCTAAAACTCTAGTGCTGAAAATCACCATTTCACACCTCACTTACATATTCTACTTTTTCTCTCTCTATCAATATTCGCAAAATCGAAGGCCATTTCCTCCATTTCCGCTACAAGTTTTTCTTCGGCGCTTCTAGAACTCAGTTGGGGTGTTGCAGCGGGTTCAAGGGATTGCGGGTTCAGGAGTGGAACACAAAAGGTCAAGCTCAAACTTGCAGTACCTTCATATCTCTCACGGATTTGAGGTAAGGAGTGAGTGTTACCTTAGTGTGTTCATAACGGGTACTAAGATTGGGTGTTAGATTAGGGTACCGAGTATAGTTTAACCTTAGGGAAGAACGAAATAAATAAAAAGGGGTAAATAAAAAGGAAACCTTAAATGAGTCATGAATATGTGTATGTTTGAAATATTTGTTTATTTGCAAAACATGATTAAATATATGGGGATGATGATAACTGTTGGATGTATTTGATAATATGTGAATGCTATACGAGCCTACGAGGAGAGCCTGTGATGGGGAGATGAGGTAGGACACTGATAACCTGATTAAAGAATGGTTAATAACTAAGGAATGGTAAAGATAGAGAGGTCCGAAAAAGGGGCAAATAAGGGAAATGAGCCGAGAGGAAATATGAGAGAAAATGATTAAATGAAGAGAAAGAATAATTAAAGAGAAATGGTTGTGTGAGCGGATCATAGAAGACCCGTACTGGATGCGTGCATTGATCGCATAAGACGTACACGGGGTGTGCGCAACTATTAGACGTGCAACACGTACGCGGGGTTGCACGTTGTAATGTCTCACACAAGGTTCCGAGCAAACGGAATCGGCTAGGTTGTGCTCTTGGTCATAGAAGACGCGTACTGGGTGCGTGCATTGATCGCGTACGAAGCACGGGGTGCACAGCTGTTAGACGTGCAACACGTACGCGGGGTTGCACGCAGTGATGGACACACCTCAGCTCCATAGAAGAAATCGGTCGGATGTGTTCCTGGTCATAGAAGACGCGTACTGGGTGCGTGCATTGATCGCGTAAGACGTACGAGGTGCGCAGCTGTTAGACGTGCAACACGTACGCGGGGTCGCACGCAGTGATGGACACTTCATAACTCGAGAATAATGGTATAAGACGTACACGGGGTGTGCGCAGCCGAGCATAAAATGGTGTAAGACATGTAAAAGATGAATAAGATGGAAAAAGAGACCGAGCCGAGTGAATGTAGAGACTAAGTAAAGAGCATAAGATATGAGGAGGGAGCATTAAGTGATAAAGGTCGGAAACGTATGATGTGGAACAAAATAAAGAAATGTCGGAGGGGTAATTATGGGCCGAGTAAAAATGTTTATTCGGATGTATGCTGTATGTTTAAACCGAGTACTTGACTATGTGTATAACTGCTTATTTGTGTATGACTTAGTAGTTCGGTATGTCATATTAGAAACTGATTATTTAAGTTCTGTGTAATGCTCACCTCCTTACCATTTTTTTTAGGTACCGAATCCGAGCAAGCACAGTCCCCGACCGAGCAGGTTTACTCTCCCTCACAGGGAGAGTAAGTCCTTTAGTCGGACATCTGTAGTGAAAATGTAATTAACTCTTGTGGAAATGTGAAAGAAAATATGTTAAGACATACTGTTTTGTACTTCGGTTGTCTTTTGTAAACTTGTATTTTGTTGGCACTCTGAAATGATTATGTAAACCGAAGTTTCATGTTGATTTAAAAGAAAATTTTTAAATCATAATTTTTTTATGATTCAATAATATTTTAGGGTGTTACAATAAGACCCATATATTTCAAATAACAGACTATTTCACAAATTTGCTATAATCACATACTAATTCACATAAAAAAAAAACCAACAATATGTATATTACTATAAATATTAGCTTTTAGGGTCACATTATATTGCATACATGTAAAACACATCAATAGCAAAAACAAATATGTGTCATTCCTGGAAAACTATAACTAATATATTGCACCCAAGTGCTTTAACAAAATAATGACCTTTTGAACTAGAAGATTTTGATCAAAATGTAAAACCTTTTAAGTTGCTGAACCTCTTTGCATCTCAACTATGTGTTGTGCACAACTTGCTTGGCACCCATTTTCTTTTTCTTGAATGTCCATTGTTTATTATTATTCCACTTACATTTAATTAATTTATTCATCTAGAAATGAGAAAGTGTGTCATACCCCAATATGAAACTTAGAAATTTTAGTAAAAATTCGCGCTATTTTTTTTAAATATTAATAACAAAACATTTTCAACCAATAATTTATTTCAAAATATTTTCATTATCAATTATCATGATTTAGACTTAAGGAAACTTGATTCATGAAATGACCATGATACAATTCTTTTCCAAATCGAGTTGTTACTAACACAAGTCATCATTCACCATTCATTAAAAATTTGTTGAAAGTTGTAATTGAAGAAAAACATAATTTTCATTCACTAAGATACGTAGAACATAGTTAGACCCTCAGGCCAATTGTCATTTGCAAAAAATACAATAATTACATTGCTCCAAGCTCCCAAAGACAGGGTTACATTACGATGATTCTCAAGGGACAACATGCCCTCAACTAGGACTATAACTCACACTATTAACGGAAAGGACATTTTACTCGAGAGATCCTCCTTCATATCCTTCTCAGAACTCTTCTCAGACTAACATGGGCATGCTCCCCAATAGGTGAGGTATCTGTAGCTAGAGTTGGCGCACTATGTAACATTCCTTGTATATCATCTTACTTTATAAGAAAAGTAAGAAGTTTGTGAAAACATGGACTTGTTATCGTTGGAAAAAGATCTGAAAATAATAATTTTCCCTTCCCTTGAAAATTCTTTTTCACAAACACTTGATTTGTAATGAGGTTGACTAACAAAATCAGAGTTTGCGGAAACATAGTAAAGTTGTCATATTGTACCCCCAAAATTTATCAAGTGTAACAAGTCCATTAATACCAAATAAGTATAATTATGAAACTGAATTCCTCTTATGATACCTTTTTCCAAAATATGTATCATATAAGTTCTATTAAAATAGAAATGTCATAGAGCTGGTCACTGGTCCTTTGTCCCAACATCCTTCTGGTCGGATCCTCGATATCTGCACAACGGGTTCCCAACCCACATTTTCTACACTCTGCAAGCATCTAAGGGACATCTCCCCTTACTGATTCTTGTGCAAGCTAGATGCACGATCAACACCTAATAAGGGCATGGGGGTTAGCTATACGTATTCGCATAATCAAATGAGAATAAAACTAACATCCACAAGTTAACATATAGCAAATCATGATGCATAATCATATGAGCACACCCGGTTAATCATAATGATTCTTTCAATGCAGGTGGCATGATGCATGATTTCCTTCCACAACTGAGGCCTCTAAAAGTCCATCTTGGACGTCCATCCAATACACCGTTGTGTTCCCGGAACACTGACATTCGTTCCCAGAACGTAATGTCAAACCATACTTGGATGATAAGCATTCACTCCCAGAGTGTGCATCACGTTCCCAGAATGTGTAGCAAACCATACTTGGATAGATAAGCATCACTCCCAGAGTGTGCGTCACGTTCCCAGAACGCATACGTTCCCAGAACGTATAAAAACCAGGTCCCGGACACTGTCCACATATCTATAATGTGTCATCCAGTAGGTTGCTTATCAAAGTGTTCCCAGAACACCAACATACGTTCCCAGAATGTATAAAACCAGGTCCCAGACACTGGCCACATATCTATAATGTGTCATTAAGTAGGTTATAATTTGGTACTCCCGGAGTACCCTCCTCATATTCCCAGAATATGATAATCGTTCCTACCAACCAAACTTCCATTCTATATGAATGCACAATCATCAAGGTTGGTTTTATCTTTAATTCAATTATTATACCAATGTGTTCCCAGAACACTAACATACGTTCCCCGAACGTATCGCAAACCATACTTGGAATAAAATCAAGCACCACTCCAGAGTGTGCATCACGTTCCCAGAACGTCTCCAAGAAACCATGTCCCAGACAATGGCCACAATCCCAGAATGTGTCATCAAGTAGGTTGCATTAGTTTAGTACTCCTAGAGTACAGGGTCAAGTACCCGAACATCACAAACTATCATTGCCAACCTATTTCATTACCTTTCTCTATGCATGTATTGCATGCATAATTTACTAAGGTTGGTCTTTCCATTAATTACTGTGATTTAGAAATATTCCAATTTCTCTTTTGAATGACTTATTTGAGGTATAGTCATTGACACAAAAATTCTCCTTTGAAATATCCCAACACATGTCATTAAACTTAGATTGGGTAAAACAAAGTCAATGGTATTCAAAAACTTAACTTTTTATTTTTCAGATTCAGGTACTAACCGGTTACAGTTCCAGGCTAACCGGTTAGATTTACAAACCTGAACTGTTTACCATTGTAATTCAGAAAAACCCTTTTTTCTTGAATTCTCTACCCAATCCAAAACACATTTACCATTGTTTTATACCTCAAAAACCATTGTTTCAACATTCAAAAGTCCAAATCACATTTCCTTTTCCAATGAACATAATTTCCTCTTGAAATTATTTCATTAACTTAAGGCATAATTTTGATCCTTCAATTCAGAACTTTGACAACTCAAGTTCAGACCATGTATAATGAAATTTAAGCTTAAATTTGAGCAAAGGCCATTGAGATTTCAGACTGATTAATAAACCAATTTTCTTTGAAAATCTGCAGTGTCTAACCGGTTACAAAAATCGTGTAACCGGTTAGATTATGCAGTCAGATCATTAAAGCAAGAGTTTTAACAACTCATTTTCTTCCTTTCTCAAATCTAACCAAATTTCAGTATACACAAAGTTCATATGCCTTAAAACAAACATGTTTACACTCATAAACACATTCATATTGCATGCATCAAGTTTATTGTATCAAATTGCATGAAAATCCACATAAACACAATTTAACACAACCAAACTTAGATTAAGCACTCAAACACAGAATTCAGCATTTATATAGCTTGCATGCATCAAATTAAAGTTGCTCAAAACAACAATTGAGCTCAAATTGGCCTCCAAGCCATCTATCCATTTCAACTTATGCCCTTTGAGTCTCTTGGTGACTCATCCTATATTCTACCACAATTTATTCTCATTCTAGCAAATAGTAAGCTTCCCCCTTACCTTAGGTTCGTGCTTGATCCAAAACATTGCAGAGAGAAAGGCTCCAACATAGATTCCCCACAAATCCTAGGTTCTGCTCTCAGCCACGATTTCCATCAACAGGGTTCAAAGACCAGAAAATTTGACATAGCAATTGGCCAAAGAAATTGGGGAAAACAATTAGGACTCAATATAGGTAACATGCACTAAAGAATCGAAGAGATTTGAGGCTTAATGGTGGACTGTACTTACCAAAATCAAAGCTGAAACTCAGCTTCCAGAACAAGAAGAAAACAGAGCTCAAACTTGATTTCCTAGCTTCCAAGGTTGATTACTCCTTCCACACGAACACTCAGCTCTCAAATCTTATATCATTGGAAAGCCCTTGATTCAAGCTTTCCAAAAGTGTGTGTTTTGCTCTCTAATACTCAAGAACCAACACGAATTTCCCAGGACGAAAACGAAACCCTAACTGAGCCACCTTCAACACTAAAACCAGAAATCAACCCTAAACCTTCAGAATTTCCACAATTTATAGACGAATTGGGCTTGCATGCAGAGCGACGCGTGTCTCCCACCATGAATCAAGTGGGATTCGTGGCGAATTCTGGGTTAAACGCGTGATTGCTCATCAAAATCCACTAACCCAGTTTCTGAGTTCATCGTGTAACCGGTTACAGAGCCCTTCTAACCGGTTACATACTGATAAAATTCAAAAATTAATAATCTAATTACTCTTTCTTCAAAAACCTTTTTAATATTGCAATTAGGTCCCATCCCAAGGACTAAATTACAATATTCACATTTTTTGTACAAAATAACCATATAAAAATATATCTCATATTTTTATATATAAAAACGCATAATGTACAAAAACTAAAACCTTTGAAACCATTGTAAATCAATTATAAAATAATTGTTATAATTAATTTCTTGGTTATTTGGGAGACGAAAATTAGGGGTGTTACACTACTCCCCCACTTAAAAGGAATTTCGTCCCCGAAATTCATCTTTTGAAATTTTCTACTTTTCCAAAATATTTTTATACTAGAAAGCTTCATCTAGTTCCCAAAAATTTGTCCTTTAGGGGACTCCCCCACTTAAAAGAGTTTCGATATAATCCTTTTTGAAATATTTCAAATAAAACCCTTCAGGAAACATTTTCCAAACTACACCACAAGGATTTTTCGTATAAAACTCTTATGTGAAAGAATTTCTTTTAAAAGAAATACTCTTTATACTTCACATAAATATTCTTCAATTAAAACATTTTCCAATAAACTTTTTGGAAAAACTTTTTGGGCTGCGCACTCTGATCTCTCGAGCACGATCAAAGAAACATTTGTATGACTTCATTTCTTAATAGTTTGAGACATTAGGGTGATCAGTCCTAATATTCAATCCATTTATAACAAAATCATCTCTTTCGGATATAATCTTTCGCAAGAAAGACCATATGATAGGTCTTTAAGTTGGATGAACTTAAAGATAGGGTAATTTTCACCATCAGACTTAGTTAGATAGTCAGGTTCTAGAGACATTTCCGTTGGGGAGACAAAGATTTGTCCTATCCCGGTGGTTATTAATATCTCTAGTCATAACTGATCTTTCTATTTCTGTAGTGTCCACAGCGATTTATCACATCCAACTGTGATAAAGGTTTTGATCACAGAAAGATTGAAGTTGAACTTCCAACAGAATATTGATGCTTTCAAACGATTAGATTAACGTAGTCAAAAACATTTGATTACGTTAACTCGGATCAAAGGAAAAGATAGGCTTGGGTTGCCTACGCCAGGATGACACTCAACTCTCATCTCGGCCGGTGAATTCTTCTCGTGCTGGATTCGTCCATTCTTTTCTCACCTTTTCCTTCAAGACAGTTCGGTGAATAATACTCCAGCTTCCTACAATCGGAGTTCACTATTCCCCTTAGGTACATCACAATTAAACTCAAAGTGATGTGCCTCCCAGTTTTTACCTTGAGATGGACAAATGTTCCCTTTCCTATGTCCTCCTTAGTCCCCTTTCTTCAATCGAGGATCCCTTAACCTTGATATTTTCGTGGTTGATATTCTCCCATTTACTTTTCCTCTTCCTCCAGTTGGGTCTTTATTTCATCAATCTTTCTCTTATTCTAAACTCAAACATTTCTCGCAAGAAATTCATGTACTTTCCCATAGTCCTCATACATGCTTACCAACATCGAGAAATTCCTTATTCCTTGATAGTTGATAGCTAACTTGAGTTCAAACATAACCTATTCTGGAAGTTCATGCCTTTGGATTTCTCATCTAGGTTGTCCTAGACAACACTTCCTAAATCCCTTACTTCCATAATATATTTTCTAACATCCATAATCACCAACTTTAGCTCTAAAAATTAAATCTCATTCATCC
Organism: Crotalaria pallida; assembly: GCA_037953625.1. NCBI lineage: Eukaryota > Viridiplantae > Streptophyta > Magnoliopsida > Fabales > Fabaceae > Crotalaria > Crotalaria pallida. Next base: position 92,699,761 of record CM075653.1, read on the forward strand.
CTTCCAGCTCCTCATCCTCTGGTTGTAATTCACGAATCCGATTCAAGAACTTGTTGGTGATTGGCGACATTCCCAATCTAATACTTAGAGGGTTCCTTCTGGGTCACCCGACTTAGGTCTCTGAATTCCTCGATCGGGATAACCTCCTTAACCACCATTGAGCTCACAAGAATAGCCTATCAACTCAAATCGTCTGCAACCATGTTTGCTATGCCACGATGGAGCATCAAAGCCATAATCTTTAAGAAACTCCATCCATCGCCTTTATCTTACATTCAACTCTCCCTCTTCTTATTGTCATTCATACTTTCGAACTCCAAACTTGTTCATGAATCACAACCTTTTTATCTTAGTATCTATTGACTCCTTTGCATTATCCAGCTCAATTTTCTACCTTCTCCGATTGGAGTATTCCTTAATTTCAATTCTCGATTAATCCGTAAGTATTATGATTCAATCCCCTTAAATCAATTTTAATGATGAATCAAGGTATTAAGTTATTTTACCACACTAAATCCTTTCTTAAATTTTACTTAGGTAATTGACATTGAGTTTGGATTGGGGGAAGATGTTTATTGGTATCAAAAGTTCTTTCTCAAATGACTTAAATTCTTATTTTAAACTTTCAATTTCTAACCGGTTACAAGAAACTCTTAACCGGTTATGAAGTATAGTTTTAGAAACCAAAGAATTTCAAAACCATTTTCTTTACATCATCCAATCCAACTCAAAATAGGATTTATTCATAATCTAATACCTTGATTCCAACTGAATCCATCACTGAAATGATTAAATCATAATCTACTCGCATTTTCCATAATTCCTCTTGGACTAATCATATTATGTTGGGGTATAATTCCATCACCACCCCACCATAATTAAACAACACCCTATCATTTAATACCATCAGTTGATCTTTCCAAGTCAACTTTGGTCAAAGGCCATGTGATCTTAGAAAATCCCTCAACATTTCGGCGATAATATCCAGCCAGCCCTAAGAAACTTCTCACCTCAGCCACAGTCTTAGGTTGTTCCTATTTCAACCCTAAACTTACCTTTGTTGGATCCATCGCAATTTCTTCTTTAAAGATCACATGCCCTGCGAACATAACTTCGCTCAACCAAAACTCATCTTTGGCGAGCTTAACACACCACTACTCTTCTTGCAGGACTCCCAATCACAATCCCGAGATGTTCCTCATGTCCCTCCGGATTCTTAGAAGAAACCACAAACGAACCCAAATATAATCTAAAGGTCCCGTTCTTATAATCCATAAAAGAACAGGTGCATTAGTCAATCCGAACGACATTATTTTCTACTCATAATGTCCGTATCGAGATCAAAAATGCAGTCTTAAGTGTATCCCTGCCCCGAATCCTGATTTGGGGTTAATCCAATCGCCAATCAATCTTAGAAAACACTTAGACTCCTTTAACCTGGTCCAACTAATTCTTTTAGCAACTCCTCATACGTGTTTCTCCCATTTGACCATTCCTGATGATACCATATCGCAAGGGTAGTAGAGAGGGAATCAGCTTCAAGAATTAACTTGATTCCAAACTCTATCGCTTTGCTCAAAGGTAAACCTGACATCATTTTCCTACAACCAGGATTTCTTTAACCCCCTTTCTCCTTCAATATTGCTTCCCAGAAGCAACATATGGGTTCATTGGATTCCAGATTCGAAACTTGGGAATCCCAATACAGGGTTGTTCTATCGTCATTAATCATGATCACTTGATCCCTCGGCTCCCAAACCGTGCTTAAGATCAAATGTAATCATGACACAGGTAGATAGACAAAGTCTAATACCTTAGTAGAACGATCCAGACGTACCTTGGAAATGACTACAAGAAGGTTTGTAGGAGTCTCCACTTGAGATAACAGATTGGTAAGGCATTGAGCAACTTCGATCGCTACCTTATCCGAAAGGAACAAAAGAAAGGATAGCTTTAAAGTTGAACAAACTCAGCAAGGTTGATCTTTAAGAAGATCACTGCCCTACACTCGGTCTAAAAAGTTGATTAACTTTAACACGAGTGAGGGTAAACACTCCTTCTCAGAGTCGAGGACTCAACCACAACTCCTTAAAATTTCCTCATCACTGGTTCTATGAAAACATAATAAACCAACACTGTGGTTTTGGGTTTACAACATGTCTAAAGAGAAGCATATGACTATCATACTTCTACTTAGACTTCCTAGAACACTTCTTAATAGTAGAATGAGCTATTTATCTAGATTCATTACCCATAACCTTAGCTCTAGCTTGGAAGTATATGAAAGCATACTTCCCAGGAAACATTGCAGATATCGATGACCAGCGTATTGGACCACACACCCAAGGACCAAGAGTCAGGACCATTGCTCTGATACCATAAAAATGTAACATTCCTTGTATATCATCTTACTTTATAAGAAAAGTAAGAAGTTTGTGAAAACTTGGACTTGTTATCGTTGGAAAAAAATCTGAAAATAATAATTTTCCCTTCCCTTGAAAATTCTTTTTCACAAACACTTGATTTGTAATGAGGTTGACTAACAAAATCAAAGTTTGCGGAAACATAGTAAAGTTGTCATATTGTACCCCCAAAATTTATCAAGTGTAACAAGTCCATTAATACCAAATAAGTATAATTATGAAACTGAATTCCTCTTATGATACCTTTTTCCAAAATATGTATCATATAAGTTCTATTAAAATAGAAATGTCATAGAGCTGGTCACTGGTCCTTTGTCCCAACATCCTTCTGGTCGGATCCTCGATATCTGCACAACGGGTTCCCAACCCACATTTTCTACACTCTGCAAGCATCTAAGGGACATCTCCCCTTACTGATTCTTGTGCAAGCTAGATGCACGATCAACACCTAATAAGGGCATGGGGGTTAGCTATACGTATTCGCATAATCAAATGAGAATAAAACTAACATCCACAAGTTAACATATAACAAATCATGATGCATAATCATATGAGCACACCCGGTTAATCATAATGATTCTTTCAATGCAAGTGGCATGATGCATGATTTCCTTCCACAACTGAGGCCTCTAAAAGTCCATCTTGGACGTCCATCCAATACACTGTTGTGTTCCCGTAACACTGACATTCGTTCCCAGAACGTAATGCCAAACCATACTTGGATGATAAGCATTCACTCCCAGAGTGTGCATCACGTTCCCAGAACGTGTAGCAAACCATACTTGGATAGATAAGCATCACTCCCAGAGTGTGCGTCACGTTCCCAGAACGCATACGTTCCCAGAACGTATAAAAACCAGGTCCCGGACACTGGCCACATATCTATAATGTGTCATCCAGTAGGTTGCTTATCAAAGTGTTCCCAGAACACCAACATACGTTCCCAGAACATATAAAACCAGGTCCCAGACACTGGCCACATATCTATAATGTGTCATCAAGTAGGTTATAATTTGGTACTCCCGGAGTACCCTCCTCATATTCCCAGAATATGATAATCGTTCCTACCAACCAAACTTCCATTCTATATGAATGCACAATCATCAAGGTTGGTTTTATCTTTAATTCAATTATTATACCAATGTGTTCCCAGAACACTAACATACGTTCCCCGAACGTATCGCAAACCATACTTGGAATAAAATCAAGCACCACTCCAGAGTGTGCATCATGTTCCCATAACGTCTCCAAGAAACCATGTCCCAGACAATGGCCACATTCCCAGAATGTGTCATCAAGTAGGTTGCATTAGTTTAGTACTCCTAGAGTACAGGGTCAAGTACCCGAACATCACAAACTATCCTTGCCAACCTATTTCATTACCTTTCTCTATGCATGTATTGCATGCATAATTTACTAAGGTTGGTCTTTCCATTAATTACTGTGACTTAGAAATATTCCAATTTCTCTTTTGAATGACTTATTTGAGGTATAGTCTTTGACACAAAAATTCTCCTTTGAAATATCCCAACACATGTAATTAAACTTAGATTGGGTAAAACAAAGTCAATGGTATTCAAAAACTTAACTTTTTATTTTTTCAGATTCAGGTACTAACCGGTTATAGTTCCAGGCTAACCGGTTAGATTTACAAACCTGAACTGTTTACCATTGTAATTCAGAAAAACCCTTTTTTCTTGAATTCTCTACCCAATCCAAAACACATTTACCATTGTTTTATACCCAAAAACCATTGTTTCAACATTCAAAAGTCCAAATCACATTTCCTTTTCCAATGAACATAATTTCCTCTTGAAATTATTTCATTAACTTAAGGCATAATTTTGATCCTTCAATTCAGAACTTTGACAACTCAAGTTCAGACCATGTATAATGAAATTTAAGCTTAAATTTGAGCAAAGGCCATTGAGATTTCAGACTGATTAATAAACCAATTTTCTTTGAAAATCTGCAGTGTCTAACCGGTTACGAAAATCGTGTAACCGGTTAGATTATGCAGTCAGATCATTAAAGCAAGAGTTTTAACAACTCATTTTCTTCCTTTCTCAAATCTAACCAAATTTCAGTATACACAAAGTTCATATGCCTTAAAACAAACATGTTTACACTCAGAAACACATTCATATTGCATGCATCAAGTTTATTGTATCAAATTGCATGAAAATCCACATAAACACAATTTAACACAACCAAACTTAGATTAAGCACTCAAACACAGAATTCAGCATTTATATAGCTTGCATGCATCAAATTAAAGTTGCTCAAAACAACAATTGAGCTCAAATTGGCCTCCAAGCCATCTATCCATTTCAACTTATGCCCTTTGAGTCTCTTGGTGACTCATCCTATATTCTACCACAATTTATTCTCATTCTAGCAAATAGTAAGCTTCCCCCTTACCTTAGGTTCGTGCTTGATCCAAAACATTGCAGAGAGAAAGGCTCCAACATAGATTTCCCACAAATCCTAGGTTCTGCTCTCAGCCACGATTTCCATCAACAGGGTTCAAAGACCAGAAAATTTGACATAGCAATTGGCCAAAGAAATTGGGGAAAACAATTAGGACTCTATATAGGTAACATGCACTAAAGAATCGAAGAGATTAGAGGCTTAATGGTGGACTATACTTACCAAAATCAAAGCTGAAACTCAGCTTCCAGAACAAGAAGAAAACAGAGCTCAGACTTGATTTCCTAGCTTCCAAGGTTGATTACTCCTTCCACACGAACACTCAGCTCTCAAATCTTATATCATTGGAAAGCCCTTGATTCAAGCTTTCCAAAAGTGTGTGTTTTTCTCTCTAATACTCAAGAACCAACACGAATTTCCCAGGACGAAAACGAAACCCTAACTGAGCCACCTTCAACACTAAAACCAGAGATCAACCCTAAACTTTCAGAATTTCCACAATTTATAGACGAATTGGGCTTGCATGCAGAGCGACGCGTGTCTCCCACCATGAATCAAGTGGGATTCGTGGTGAATTCTGGGTTAAACGCGTGATTGCTCATCAAAATCCACTAACCCAGTTTTTGAGTTCATCGTGTAACCGGTTACAGAGCCCTTCTAACCGGTTACATACTGATAAAATTCAAAAATTAATAATTTAATTACTCTTTCTTCAAAAACCTTTTTAATATTGCAATTAGGTCCCATCCCAAGGACTAAATTACAATATTCACATTTTTTGTACAAAATAACCATATAAAAATATATCTCATATTTTTATATATAAAAACGCATAATGTACAAAAACTAAAACCTTTGAAACCATTGTAAATCAATTATAAAATAATTGTTATAATTAATTTCTTAGTTATTTGGGAGACGAAAATTAGGGGTGTTACACACTAGCAGATCGCGACTCCATCTGGCTACTAGGATCAGAACTTCTGTCGACCACTAGGACTTGGATCTGCTCTGATTCGGGGGACGCAATTGTAACACCCTACCTTAAATTATACACTTATTACCCCGATTAAAAATTGGTTACTTAAAAACTTCTTTTAAATACTTTTAGCTACTCATTAAAACTCTTAGTTACATTAATTTCTTATGAAAATCTCCATAAAATCAAACGGAGTTTACTTTATTTTAGGGACATTCCCAAAATATTAGTTTTCCCTGTAAAACCCGTGTGATCACTTTTATAAAATCAGCAGTAAGTCAGTAGGGCCAAAAATATCAAAAGGGTATTAGTTACATCCTTCTCCAAAATTTTTACAAGTTGTTGGAATTGTTTGATTCTTTCTAAAAATATTATACATAAATAAAAGTCCCAAACAAAACCCATGACCAACATATGGTCACCCAGTTAACTAATTACACTCCACGATATGGAGTGTACTCCTGCTCGGTCATGACTCGTGTAAGCTCCTTCTGTACCTGTAATAAAAATAGCAAGAATGGTGACTTTACACAGAACTTAGGAAATAATTTCTAAAAAACTATAGTAATAAACTAAGCCTATTATACTCCTGACATAATGCTCTAACACAAAGAAATCAAAAGCATATTCACACACATTCACACATATTCACACACATTCACTTTCCTTTGTTCTCTCCTATTAGGACGTTTACACCTGCTAGGACGTTTTCACCCAATAGGACATTTTCACCTGTTAGGACGTTTATCACCCATCAGGACCGTTCCACACCCATTAAGACGTTTTATACTCATTAGGACCTTTCATTATCTTTTTACTTATTCTTTTAATTGCACATAATGATTCGTGGTGACACATTCTACATCTAACGGACCCTTTTTCACCTAATGGGACATTTGCATCTAACATGACCTTTACACCTACTGGGACCTTTGTCACCTAACAGGACGTTTGCACCTAATGGGAATTAAAACTACATAAAATATGAAATGGAGAAAATATTAACTAAATATTCATTTAATTTCTTAATTTTTTAAGTATACTATATTTAAATAAAAACATGCTTTTTAAAATTTGTTTATCAAGTGGATTGGTTACAAAATTATTTTTAATTCATCTACATTATGATTATGAGATAATAACTACTCTCTATTCCTTATTGATTTTATATTCATTAAAAAAGTTGGTTAATTTAATTAATGATATTGCAAAAATGTAAACATTTGATATATATTTTTGAAATTACCATATCATCAGGAATTAAAAAATATCAAGTAAATAAAAACACTTATGAAAAAATTAATTAATTATTATTAAAAATTAATATATGAGCAATGATTGGGAGACCTATATGTCATAAATCTACACATAAGATTTTGACATTTGTTATTTTTTAAGTTAAAAAAAATAAAATAAAAGAACTTAAATGACACATGTCATAATCTTAATGTGTAAACTTGTGTGTAAGCCTCTTTGTGCAGGTCTCTAAATCATTTTCTCTTTTATTAATATATAATCTTATCATAAATAGAAACAAAATAAAAATATCAAAAATCCTATATTTTGGTATGAAGATTGTATTAGTTTCCGTTGCAAATAGATAAGGGAACATGTGGCCGGCAAGAGGATCCTCCACTTTTTTGAAGTTTCTCTATCATAAAAATTATATAGCCACGTGTTCATGAAATATGTTGTGCATACCTGGTAGTCGATAGCAGTGGGATAGCGGGCGATAGCGGCGGAGCGGTCGCCGGAAGCATTCGAACGCGACGGCACGACGAGGAGCGGTGCGGCCGGCCGTCGCGTCTGTAGCAGCTTGGAGCAGCGCAGCAATGGAGCCTGGGAGAACAAAATAGCGGCAGCACCAGTGAGAATGGGGAAGAAGAAACCAGCCCTAATTTTTAATTGTAAGGGGAAATCACGGTTTTGCCCTTAATTAAAACTTGGAAAACCCATTTTGGCCTTCATTTGGGCCCTTAACTTAGCCCAAATCCCTCCCTTTCAGAATCCTTATTGTTATTGCCATGATGACCGTCGGTTTTCTTCATTCTTCTCCACGTTCATGTTCGTTGTTTCCTCTTCTCCATGGTCAGTACTCAGAATTCTTGCTTCCTGTTCGTATCCTCTTATATCCGTTACAGTTCGAACCACTGACCGTCGATCGAGCCACCGCGCCTCACCACCGCCAAGCCAGCCAGCATCTCTTTTCCCTTCACGCAGCCCTCTTCTTTCTCCCCACAGCCATGGCTTCATCTTCTCAAACTCCCAATGCTACACCCACTCCTCAAACCGATGCTACTTCCATTTTGCATAGACCCACAGGAAGGAATGTTGATATGGCTTGGAAATGGAACCATATGAAAGACATTAACAATAAAAAAAGTGTCACTTGCAATTTTTGCTTGGAAACCAGTACGGGTGGGATAACCAGAGCAAAGCAACATCAAATGGGAGTGAAGGGGAATGTTGCAGCTTGCACCAAGACACCACCAGAAGTGAGGCAACAAATTATAGATGCTGAAGTTAAAAAAAAGGCTGACAAAGATGCAATTTTTGGTGAGTCAAATGGACATTTTGATGATGATGCAGAAGAAGTGCAAGAAATTTATGACATGATGGCCGGAGGCAAGACTGCTAAAAGAGGAAAATTAGTGAAGGGCCCGATGGACTTGCATTACCGTAAAGCTGCGAAGCAATCAAGTATAAATGAGGCCATCGACAAAGAAGCAAGAGCAAAAACGGTTCAGTTCATAGCTAAGTTCTTTTACAAGTGTGGAATTCCTTTTAATGTTGTGTGTGATAATAGCTTCAAGTTGATGATGGAGGCAGTTGCTAATTATGGTCCGCACTTAAAGCTTCCAAGCTATCATGAATTGAGGGTTCCATTGTTACAAAAGGAAGTCCAGCTCACAAAGGAGTTACTAAAAGGACACGTATTAGAGCGTGCAAGCTCAGGCTGTTCAATAATGTCAGATTCTTGGACCGATAGAAAAGGTAGGGTACTCATTAACTTCCTGGTCAATTGTCCACTTGGGACTATGTTTATAAAGAGTGTTGATGCTTCTGGATACATGAGGACGGGAGACGCGGTAGCTGAACTCTTAGACTCTTTTATTACTGAGATTGGAGAAGAAAATGTGGTGCAAATTATAACAGACAATGGTAGCAACTATGTGATGGCTGGTAAGATATTAGTTTTCTACTTGTTTAAATTTATTTACTTGTATAATACTGCATTAAAAGATATATGTTGTGTTGCAAAGCCACCAGTCTGTCAAGTCTAAATTTTTTAACACTTGCACAAAACAATTAAATATTATTTTCTTAGTTTCTGAAATTTACCACTCATCCGCATTAAAATTTATTTACTTGTATAATACCGCATTGTTAAAATTTATATTATAATATGACTTATTTGCTTTGTTGTTGCTCAAATTTACCACTGTGTTGGTTTGCTGAAATACATTTAATTTCATCCTTATAGGTAGAATTTTGCAAGCAAGAAGACGCCATCTCTACTGGACTCCATGTGCCGCACATTGCGTAGATTTGATGCTAGAAGACATTGGAAAACTTGAAAGAGTCAAAAGGGCAATACAAACTGGTTCTGGTCTGGCAAGCTTCATCTACAATCACACATTGGCATTGAACACAATGAGAAATTTCACTAAGAAAACAGAATTGGTTAAAGCTGGAGTCACAAGATTTGCTACCAACTTTTTCACATTGCAAAGGTTGAATGAACAAAAAGGAAATCTTAGGAAGATGTTTTGTTCGGATGAGTGGAAGAATTCTAAGACAACCAAAGAACCTACTGGAAAAAGGGCATTTGATATTGTAATGTCACCCTTATTTTGGAGTGATGTACTTTATTGTCTCAAAGCCATGGGGCCACTTGTGAAAGTGTTGAGGTTGGTTGACAATGAGAAAAGTTCGGCCATGGGTTACATATATGAGGCAATGGATAGGGCCAAGGAAACTATGATAGCTGCCTTTCAAGGTGATGAAAAATTATATGAGGACCTTTTTGACATCATTGATAGAAGATGGGAATGTCAACTTCATCATTCGTTGCATGCTGCGGGGCATTACCTTAATCCTAAGTTTTTCTACAAGAATCCAGAAATTGACAATGATGCTGAAGTTACTTTAGGATTGTATCAATGCATTGAGAGGTTGTGCGCTAGTGAAGAGGAAGTTGATAAAGCTACCGAGGAGTTGAGTTCTTATCGAAGATCAAGTGGAACCTTTGGCTTGAAGGCAGCTATAAGACAAAGAGATACTTTGGCACCTGGTAAGTGAATACAAAAATTGTTTTATATATTATGTATTCTTTTCTTGTAAAATTATAATGCTAATTATTATTTTATTAAATTATAGCGGAGTGGTGGAAAAATTATGGAACACATGTTCCAAATTTGAGAAAAGTGGCAATGAGGGTGTTGAACTTAACTTGTAGCTCATCAGGATGTGAGCGTAATTGGAGTACTTTTGAGCAAGTAAGTAACTAAGTATTGAGTAAATGTTAAATTATTTCATTTTGTCAATTTGAAATTAATGTTCTTTTTATTAAAAAAAATAGATCCATTCAAAGAAGAGGAACAAACTTGAGCATCAGAAGTTGCAAGATTTAGTTTTTGTCAAATACAACCAAACACTGAAGGAACGCTTTGACATGTGTGATTTAATTGATGTCATTCAGTTGAATGATATTGGTGAATGTTGTAATAAGTGGCTAACAGGACAAGCTGGTGAAGAGTCTGGAGATGAAGTACAAGTAGAGGAAGCAAATGAGATGCTGCGAGAAAATATTTCTGGTTATAAAAGGAAGCAACCAAGGCATGGAGGTGCATCTTCTTCTGGTTCTAAGAGGAAAGCAGCACAACAAGTTCAAGAGGAAACATCTGATGCAGATGAGAATGTGACTGAAATAGTTTATAATTTAAGTAGTGAAGGAGAGAGTGCAGCTCATGATGAAGAATATTTAGGAGAAAGTGATGACTATTGAAGTTATGAAATTAGTCATTTTAATTTAAGCCTTGGAATTTTGCAATTAGTTTTTGAAGTCTAAGAGCTTGGTTTATTATTTACTTATATTGAAGTCATGGAGGCTTAGTACATTGTTTTTTTAAAGCCTTAGTTAGTGGCTTGCTAGTTGTTATTTTGTGAAGCAATATAGGTTTGAGTTCATAAATTCTTATATGTTTGAAGTCATGAAGGATTAGTACCTATTTTTTTGAAACCTTAATGGCTTGCTTCTTGCTATTTTGTGAAGCCATATAGGTTTGATTGGTTGAGTATAATGAATATATGATTATTAGTTATAAATGTGTTTTTAATTTCGTATATTCTAGTATTTTTTTCCCTGTTTGTAGCGGTCATCCCGCTCTGCTATCCCGTTATGTCATTTTTCAAGTCGGCCGCTCCGCTCCGCTATCCGCGATTGACTACCCAGGTGCATACCAGGTTCCAAAACAGGAGAGAAGATGGAAGAAATGAAAGGAAGAGTGTGTGTCACTGGAGGCACAGGGTTCATTGGTTCATGGATCATCAAGAGGCTACTTGAAGATGGTTACTCTGTTAATACTACCGTGAGATCCGACCCAGGTAGAACAATAATCCATCTAATAAATATTTCGACATTATTTTTGCTTATCTTAAATCTCAAATCTTAATGCTGCTGTCCGCTGAGAGTGAATATTAAGTAGTTTTATGCACTTCCCTTAGAAAATTTTGGACAGTCTATCGAAAAATAAAATAAGTCATCTCACATAACTTATTTAAAAATTTGTATAAGGGCATACAAAGCTTTCTAAATGCATAAAAGTTACCTTATTTTCGTGAACTTTTACCATATAATGTTGAGTTAAGAGCATTGTTATAAATATTGTAGTCAACTAAACAATGAATGAATTAGATCCTTAATCGCCACGGTACTCCTGTTACAATCCTTAACAGGTCAGTATTTACGTAAACCGGTAAATTGGGTGTATTTTGTGAACCGGGTGGGTTGATCCATTTTTGTAAAAAATAAAAAATAAAAAACTAAAAAAGACGTTATTTTAGTAATTTAGATAATTTGAAGAAAAAATAATAATAATAGAATACAAGATACCTTTGACTCCTTAATTAAAATATGTGACTTTAAGTGATATTTTGAATTTGATTAGTGAGATAAATATTTGTGAGGACCTTCTATCGGGAGGCTCCAACCACCGGGAGGTCCGAGGAGCCACTTACTAGTGAGACACCACATCACAATCTCCCCCTTGATCCACCGTGTTCCAGCCGAACCATCGGCTCTGATACCAGTGTAAGGACCTTCTACCGCGGAGGCTCCAACCACCGGGGAGTCACATTGCTCCAGGGTCATGGGAATAGTGAGTAGCCACTTATAAGTGAGACACCACATCTTAAATCAAAACCTTAAGGCAATAGTTCTATGGGTCTTGCCACTTATAAGTCTTCTCACGCATCTCATCTTATCCAATGTGGGACTTCATCTCATACTTGAATACCCAACAATATTTTTAGATTGGTTTTAGAATTTTGAACTATGGACTTGTTAAATAATTATGGTATGTGTTTTTGTTTTTGGGTATTAAGAGAAGATTATCGTAAATTATAGATTTTAAATTTGAGTATATTTTTTTGCCTTAATTATGTCAAGCTCTTGAATTTTAGGATCATTTTGTCGCAGATTTTGTTCCTTTTTTTTAGTGTTTGGCTTCCCAAATTTACTTCTACATACATTTGCCATTTACCATTGCTACCAATTTTAACCAAATTTTATTGACATGTTACACCGGAATCCTAATTAGACTTATAAGGTTAGCCATGTAGACGAAGATTTTTTTAAAATTAAAAAAACTAAAAAATTTTATATTTTATATTTTTAGTTTAAAAAAGAAAAAAAATTGAAGAGAAATATTGTCTTCGCTCACGTGGCTAACCTCCTATGTCTAATTAGGATTCGGATGTAACATGTCAACAAAATTTGACAGAAATTGATAGCAAAGATGTATGACAAAACCAGAAGTAACTTCGACGAGTCAGACACTGGAAAAAAAAAACAAGGATACGGGACAAAACGATCCTATGGTTTAAAAACTTGACACATTAATAAACCTATTTTTTTAAATTTATTTTATAGGTATGCTTATATACAAAAACATATATTGCGACCGGGTTAACAGGTTTGCTAGTCTTCGCTCATGCAATTTAATTACTGTTCTTATCTGTGTTGCATGGGTACTCCTATTTGGCTGTCGTACACGTACCGGGTACGTACCCGGTACCGGTACTCCTTGGGTACGCCTGGGTACGTACCCAAATAAAAAATAATTAAAAAAGAATTGGGTACTTGGATGGGTACATCTGGGTACTTGAATGGGTACGTACCCACCATACGTACCCACCGTTTGTATATGATTGTAATTATGATTGAACATAAATTTTTTTCCAAATGATGTGTTTTGTTCACATGAGTAAGGGAAAACCATTTTTTTCAATTATCTTCCGATCTTCTCTCATTTTAACCTTAAAAAACACTCAAGTTTCAAATCTTTTTCTCCTCTCCCTAGCTTGATCCCCTCCGTCCCTCACTGTGCTTGAACCTCTCCGCCGCTCACTGTGCTTGCCTCTTGCTATGTTTCCACTCCTTCATCAGTTCGATGCCTCCTTATAAACTACCTCTCATCTCTATGTTGTTTTTTTATTTCACTAACTATTGTTACTTCTATTTCTCATATTCTATAAAAATTTCTCTATTTTCTTTTTCTTTGTTATGATGTATTAGTAAATACTATCTTTCTTCACACGAATGAAAGTAGTTTGGTGCTCATATTTTATTTTTATTTATGCACATAGTGTTTAAATTAGTTTAGGAATTCAACATCTCTTTTTTTTTCTTATTATGCACCGTTTTTTTTAATTTTGTTCTATTTTTGGATGTTTTTGATTTATTATTAGTTGTTACAAAGTGCAAATATTAAAGGCTGTGTGATCATAATTGTGGGAAATTATTAACTGCTGTGAGTTACAACTAATTGATTATATTTTTATTTTCACAATTTTTTAAATTTATATATAATTATAATAATAAAATAAATATATATAAGAACGTACCCGTACCCTACATTTTTAAAAAATGTCGTACCCCGTACCTGTACCCGTACCGGGTACCGGTACCGTACCCGTACACATGCAACACAGGTTCTTATGTGTACCATAATAATAATCCATCCAAGTTTTATATTATTTTTAGGAATTGTATTTTTATCTTATTTATACTTCCTCCGTCCCATTATCTTGGTAAAAAATTGGAAAAAATTTTGTCTCATATTAAAGTAAAAAAAATAAATGAAAAATCTTGAAGATCATATATTATATCGATGATTGATAAATAAGTAAGGAAAACATATTTAAAGATTTTTTTTTGGAGGTAATATTGCAATATGTATAAATTGTAATGATATGAAAATTTATATAATATCAATTTGTAATTAATGAATGAATCATGCATTATAATAAATAGATACTCTCTTATTTTCATTAACTTGTTTCACTTTTACCAAGATAATGGGACGGAGGGAGTATGATTTATTATCTATGATATTTATTATTTTTTTAGCAATACATAAATTTATTCAATAATTTCTTATTTTTAAAAAAAAATTAACGAGTCATCATTATTTTCTTACTGTTTTAATTTAAATTAATTTTGAAAACTATACTTAAATGTTAACAATTTTAATTTCGATAACAATATTAATTAATTTTTTTAAATTCCGAGATTGTTTTCCGAAAAACCTTAAAATCCTATAAAAATTAGTGAAGGAAGTATTTGTATGATTGTTTCATGTTTGAATAATTTTAAGATGGTCTTTCTGCATGCATATTACCAAAAATAAGAATGTTCTTGTTAGGAAGTAAATTTCCTGATCTTATGTATGGGAATTATGCAAGCAAAAGTTGATTCACGCACTTGGCAAAAAATAAAGCACAACATAACAATTTCGTGTCAACAATTTGAAAAAATAAAGTTATATAACAGATTTGCAAACATGGATAATTTAAAAGAGCAATTTAAAAAGAGAAAATAACTTTGAGGACATATTTAAAAGAGTTTAATATATGTGTACGGACAATATAAGTGTGTATTTTACATTATCATTGTATCATTTTTCAGTCATATGCATTACTTCTATTTACAAGTCAACTACTGATAATTTATCAATGATAAATAATATGATGATAGTTTTAAAAGGAAAAATTACACTACCACAAATACTATTTTCTCTATTTACAAAAAGTTATGAGAATGATTTGAAAAATAAAAATAATTTAGATCACCAATCTAATAATTTTACCATTTTTTTTTTTAAATTTTGAAAATAATGCAGAGCACAAGAAAGATATTAGTTTTCTCACCAACTTACCTAGAGCATCCGAAAAGCTACAAATTTTCAACGCCGATCTCAGCAACCCAGAAACTTTCAGTGCAAGCATTGAAGGGTGCATTGGAGTTTTCCATGTTGCTACACCAGTCGATTTTGAAGTAAGAGAACCTGAGAAAGTAGTCACAAAAAGATCCATTGATGGTGCACTAGGCATTTTGAAGGCCTGCCTCAATTCCAAGACTGTGAAACGGGTTATTTATACTTCTAGTGCCTCTGCTGTTATGTTCAATGGTAAAGATAATAATGAAGCGAGGGATGAGAGCTTTTGGAGTGATGTAGTTTATCTTAAAACTTCAAAGAGATTTGGGTGGTCATATGCAATTTCTAAGACATTGACAGAAAAGGCAGTACTTGAATTTGGAGAGCAGAATGGAATGGATGTTGTCACAGTAGTTCCAACTTCCAACATCGGTTGTTGGACCCTTCATTTGTCCTAAGATTCCTGGTTCAGTCCGTTCTTCTCCTTTTTTTTAGTTTTTTTAAGAGTTAATAATCACGTAAATCCCCAAAAGATACCAGCGGAATCAATTAAGTCACTGAAAGATTTGTGTAATCTATTAAACCCCTCAAAACTCATTTTGGCGTCACATTAGTCCCCCATTCAATTTCGTCATGATGGACCTGATGTAATTCTACGTGGCACGTTAAATGCTTTGTCGACCTCAATGCGATGTTGGAATGTTAAGAAGGTGTCACGTTTGGGTCAACAAAGCATTTAATGTGTCACATAGGATTCGATTAGGTCTCTCATGGGGGACTAATGTCATGCCAAATTGATCTTTGGAGGTTTAAGAGATTCCACAAATCTTTCAGGAACCTAACTGATTCCAAAATGATCTTTGGGGTTTAAGAGATTCCACTAATCTTTCAGGGGACCTATGTGACTATTAACTCCTTTTTTAATTGAGTATGCAGAACTCCCCAAACATGATAAAAAAATATTACTCCCTCCATTTCATAAATAGTGTTAATAGATTTTTGTCTCGTGTTTTATATGTATTGTTTTTTTACAAAATCCAATACATAATTAATATTATTTTTCTTAGTACACCCTTATTTATTACATTCTCTTTCTCACTTTCAATCTCTTTCTCAGTCTTCAATAATAATTATATAGGGACCTTATAATTAAAATACACCAAATTCTTACATCATTAAACAATTTCTCAAAACTCATACATAATCTTAAAACACATTACATATGAAACAGAGAAAGTAGTTAAACTATATTTAATTCAAAATTTATTTTCTTGACCGATGGAAATTAGTGACACATAAAACAGTACACATTGTGAGACATGTAACTCTTTATTATGTGATTAGTGTCAAGCGTGGACCTTTACATCATGCTAAAATAATAATTTATTTTTTTTCATTTTATTAGAAAAATGAGGATGCCATGAATCTAATTTTTAATCAGTTGTGTCATGTGTGAAAGAGCATGAATAGTTTTATATTAGGTAGAAGAGTTATGAACACAAAAAAGATTTTGTTAGCTAGGGGACATGTAAGGCATGGCAACCGGTGCGGTTTGCGGCGAATTTTGATAATATCAACTTCACATTTATTAAGAGTGAGGCGAACTTGGGTGCGAGTTTCAGGAGATCGGATATGAAAAAGTGAAAGTCAAATCTATCCCCGTTGGGTTCAGTCGGGTTCGGGGAAACCCGCGGATAACCCATTCAATTATTTTTTAAAATTATTTTTTATTGTATTAAACAAAAATCACACATAAGATACATTATAATTCAAATAATATATAATAATAAACGTCAAATTTTAAAAAATCTAAAAACTTAAGAATTAAATCATACTTTTAGTTAAATATGTTAGTTTGACTTTACTATTTAACTATTATTATAATGAAAATTATTTAAATTTTATATCATAGCGGGCCAGGTAAACCTGCCTATGTGGTGTATGCTGCATAGGTGGAATCCTGCCTATGCGGTGTATGCTGCATAGCCGGTCCTAAGCCCGGATAAAAGGTGAAGGTTGTGTTAGGCCTCGACAGCCAACGTAAAATTTTGTCGAATCTATGATATGGATCAACGATGTTATAAGGTTAATGCTAGGTCGTTGCCCGGAAGCAACGCGATGTATGGCTCGAGTACATTGTCAAATGAGCAAGGGTCGCTGTATCGCCGCCTGGATGTAGTGAAAAATAAGCAAGGGTTCCCGCATTTTGGTGAACGGGTGCGGGTAAAGAAGTTAGTTCACGACACTAGGATTCGGTTTGGAACATGGAATATAGACACACTTACCGGTAAATCAATGGAAGTAGTGGACACCATGATTAGGAGAAGGATCAATTTTATGTGCCTACAAGAAACCAAGTGGGTTGGGGAAAAAGCAAAGGAATTAGACTCTTCGGGTTTCAAGCTTTGGTACACGGGTAAGATTAGAGCGAGAAATGGGGTGGGCATCATAGTGGATAAGGTGTGGAAGAAGGATGTGGTGGAGGTGAAGCGAGTTGGGGATAGGATCATAGCTCTTAAGTTGGTAGCTGGAAGAGATACTTTCAACGTGATTAGTGCTTATGCACCTCAGACAGGGTTGGAAGATCATCTTAAGGTGCAATTTTGGGAGGAGCTGCAAGAGGTAATCCAAGGAATACCTATGGGAGAAAAGATCTTCTTAGGGGGAGATCTCAATGGCCATGTGGGAAGTGACCCCCGTGGATTTGAAGGACTCCATGGAGGCCATGGCATAGGGATAGCAAATGGGAAAGGTAAAACCATTCTCGATTTCTCCTCAGCTTTCGATCTAACAATAGCCAATACTTGTTTTAAAAAGCGGGAGGAACACCTTATCACGTATAGGAGTGGGTCAATGCGCTCTCAAATTGATTTCTTCCTTATGAGGAAACCAGACAGAAAGCTTTGCATGGATTGCAAAGTTATACCTGGAGAGAGCTTGACTACCCAACACCGAGTCTTGGTTATGGATGTAAGAGTTAAGAGAAGGATGGAAAGAAAAATCCAAGAAAAGGTTCCAAGAATCAGGTGGTGGAAATTGAAGGGAGAAAAACGATTCCAACAAAGGGTCTTAGAGGAAGGAAGTTGGAATGGAGAAGGAAGCGCAAATGAAATGTGGGAGGATATGGCCAAAGGGATTAGGAAGATTGCAAAGGAGACACTCGGTGAATCAAGAGGTTATGGATCAAAGGGCAAGGAATCATGGTGGTGGGATGCAAGGGTGCAAGATAAGGTAAAGGAGAAAAAGGATTGCTTCAAAACTTGGTCCTTGAATAGAAATGCAGAGAGTTAAGATAAATATAAAGCAACTAGGCAAGAGACCAAGAAAGCGGTGAGCGAAGCAAGAGGTAGAGCGTTTGATGGGCTATACCAATCTCTAGGCACTAAGGAAGGGGAAAGAAGTATTTATAGGATTGCTAAACTTAGGGAAAGGAGGACGAGAGACCTAGATCAAGTGAGGTGCATTAAGGATGGAGATGGCAAAGTCTTGGTCGCAGATTTGGATGTAAAAGAAAGATGGAAGAGTTACTTTCACAAGATTTTCAATGAAGGTCATGAAAGTTCACATTCTGATCAGATAGTCACTAGAGAAGAGGACCAAAATCATACCTTTTACCGTAGAATTAGGGAGACTGAGGTAAAAGAGGCATTGAGAAGGATGGATAATGGTAAAGCGGTTGGTCCGGATAGTATCCCCATTGAGGTATGGAAAACCATGGGAGAGAGGGGCATCAGTTGGCTCACCAAGTTGCTTAATGAGATCTTGAGATCCAAGAAGATGTCGGACGAGTGAAGGAGGAGCACTTTAATCCCTATCTACAAGAACAAAGGTGACATACAGGATTGTGTGAATTATAGAGGGATTAAGCTTATGAGTCATACCATGAAACTTTGGGAAAGGGTGATAGAGCGAAGATTGAGACAGGAGACTCATGTTACTGAGAATCAATTTGGCTTCATGCCGGGGAGATCAACTATGGAGGCAATATACTTACTGCGCCGGTTGATGGAGGAATACCGGAGGCAACAAAAGGATCTGCATATGGTTTTTATTGATCTGGAGAAAGCTTATGATAGAGTGCCTAGAGAGGTACTATGGAGGGCTCTCGAGAAGAAAGAGGTACGTGTTGCCTATATTAGAGCCATTAAGGATATGTATGACGGGGTCAAGACGAGCGTGAGGACACAAAGTGAGATTTCAGAAGATTTTCCCATCACGATAGGTCTACACCAAGGGTCAAGTTTGAGCCCCTACCTCTTTACACTGGTCTTGGATGTGCTTACGGAACATGTCCAAGAACCAGTGCCCAAATGCATGCTCTTTGCGGATGATATTGTTCTTATTGGGGATACTAGAGAGGAAATAAATGGGAAGATTGAAATGTGGAGACAAGCTTTAGAAGGGTCTGGATTCCGGATAAATCGAAGCAAGACAGAGTATATGGAGTGTAATCTTAGCAAGAGGCACATAGGCCTTACTCGGGAGGTGAAGGTTGGAGAGCATGTCTTAGCACAAGTCTCGAAGTTTAAGTATCTTGGTTCTATCTTACAGCAGGATGCAGAAATAGAAGGGGATGTAAATCATAGGATTCAAGCAGGGTGGATGAAATGGAGGAGTGCCTCGGGCGTGTTACGTGATAAGAAGGTACCACTTAAACTTAAAGGAATGTTCTACCGCACTGCTGTAAGACCGGTTATGTTATATGGGACAGAGTGTTGGGCGGCAAAGGGCACACAAGAGAATAAACTTCATGTTGCAGAGATGAGGTTGTTGCGGTGGATGAGTGGGCATACCAGACAAGATCGGATTAGAAATGAGTATATTCGAGAAAAAGTCGGGGTTGCTCCTATTGTTGAAAAAATGGTTGAATCTCGTCTTAGGTGGTTTGGGCAAGTGTGGAGGAGACCGGTGGAAGCCCCGGTTAGGAGGGTAGACCAAATGGAGGGTACTACAAAGGCTAGAGGAAGAGGAAGACCTAGAAAAACTATAGGCGAAACAATTGAGAAAGATATGGCAATCAATGCCTTATCAAAAGACATGATTTATGATAGGCCTTTATGGCGTCGTTTGATCCATGTAGCCGACCCCACCTAGTGGGACAAAGGCTTAGTTGTTGTTGTTATCATAGCGGGCCAGGTTTGGGAACGGGAGCGGGACAAATACTTAAAATATCAGACTCGCCCCACCCCCATATTTTTAAAGCGGATTTCGGTTTCGGGTTTCTCCAAACCCAATAAGAGCGGGTTTTCCCCACCAAAATCGGGTCAGTTTCAAGCAAGTATCCGGGTATGGGTTTTTTCCATCCCCACATGATCTAGATTTATGAATTATGAAATTTCTCTTTTATAACCTGTGTTTGCTACTTTCCTCCACATGATCACATGACAAGATAAAACACACAGGATGCTTCATTTCCTTATATATAATAATTCATGGTTATACTTATACATAGTTAAGAAAAGCTTTGTTTTGTGCATGGTGTTATGTTCTTTAATTTCGGTTGTGTGAGTGCATTGTGATTAAGATTCTTAATAAAAGAAAAGTTATTCAGGTGGCCAAAGTTCATATAGTTTTGCCCTTCAGAGGCCTATGGTGCACGTGGATGACGTGGCTAGAGCGCATATATTTCTACTTGAATATCCTAGTCCTAAAGGAAGGTATAATTGTTCTTCATGTTTGGAAACTACTGAAAGGATGTTTGAACTTTTTTCTGTCAAGTACCCAGAATTTCAGCTGCCGCCAGTAGAGTGAGTTCTATTATGTATCTGTATCTTTTGACATATACACTTGACTCTAGAGATTTTAATGAATGATTTCTTATTAATCTCATCACAATTAATATTTGATTCTTTCTATTTTAGCTCGTTAAAGAAAATTGAAGCTCTAAAGTTACCAAATTTATCATCAAAGAGGCTCACAGTCACAGATGCTGGGTTTGAGTTCAAGTATGGATTTGAAGAAATGGTTGATGAAGCAATTCAATGCTGTAAAGAAAATGGCAACCTTTAAGAGTAGTTAAAAAGATCTTATATACTGAGCATATTAAAGTAGATTGGTCATTACCGTTAAATGAGCTAATTTGATTTAAGGAATGACTGTGTAATAAAAATAGTTTATTATGACTACTTGCAATTTGTAAAAGGCAAAGAGGTCCAGGGGTGTTTATAATTTTTTTCCCAAAAAAAATATACTACATCAGTTCCTGTATGTAAGATTATTTTGACACTTTTATTTTGTCCATATTTATAAGACTTATTTATATCAATTTTCAATGGCAATTAATTACTTCTTTCCATAAACACCCTTATTTATTTAATACTACCTTTTAAATTTCCAACATTATTAATAGGGGCAATTTTGAAAATACATATGGAATGTTCATATTTTCAATACCATTAATTAAATTAACCAATTTTTTAATAAACGTGAAATCTACCAAAATGGTCTTATATATAGGGACGGAAGGAGTAACTCACTCCGACCCAATATGTAAAATTCTTTTGAGAAAAATTAAGTAAAAAAAAAAGTAATAAGTTAAGGTTGTTAATGACATTGAAAATGTAAACATCTAATATACTTTTTTAAAGCTATCCCTATAATTATCATTGTAATTCTAGAAAGTGTTGACTTAATAAAAGTATTATTGTTGGAAAGAAATAATTAAATGTTATTGAAAATTATTTGAATAAGAACTTACTAATATGATAAAAAAAAATTCCTAAAAGAATCTTACATATAAGACTAGAAGTAATAAATTATTAAAAAAATATTACCAAATAATATGAGTGTCTCTCGTATTCCTCGTGAAATCTAACATATTAATATACCTTGCAATCTTTACCATTCATTTTTAATACTGATTAAGGTTCATTAGATTTTGAGTTTGCATTGGTGCAAACTTTTGCAAGATAGATATGTTAACCGCAATCATATTACTGACTAGATATTGAAAGAGCATATGTTAACGGTCAAGATTTTTCATATCAATTTTACAACAAGATGTCAAAAATGTTTTTAACATTTGTCAAGCTACAACAGATGTTAAAAATGGGATATTTTCTATCACTTTTTAACATATGTTTTATTCACAAAAAATAGATGATAGTAGTCACCTACAAACCCGAAAATATACTAAAATTACACTTACAAATCTGAAAACATAATGGAAAGTTAACAACAAAAAGAGAAAAAATGAATAATTTCAATAATCTAGACCTTGTAATTCATTCAAAGTAACCACAATCGTAAAATAATATCTAATTATAAAACTCATACAAGTTAGCAAGTCTACAACTTGATAAAGCATCCTATCAACCTACTCTCAAATGTTAAATTCAAAGGACCTCTGATAGACCTGCAAGTGCACGAGTTATGTCAAGTATCGATAAATTATAAGTATAAATTATCTAAACCAATATATTAGCAATTGGAAAAATAAAAACAAATGATTCGATTAAGATATAAAATAAAATAAATCTAAAGATTTGAAATAAAATAAGAATTGAAATTTCTAAGGATTAGATTCACCACATATCAACATTGACAATCAAATAAAGATATATCTTTTATCAAATAAGATTTATTTTGAAGGTGAATTATCTAATTGTAGAATACTAGTTCTTTTCATAATCTTAGCAATGTACCAATGATTTCTAACTCGCTCCTACTTTTGTGGTAACTAGGGCACATCAAATCCATTAAGGTCTATGATTTTTATTGAACCCTCTAAATGATTAGAACTACTTTCGTGATCTAAAACCTCAAGTTTAATTATGTATGTCAGACATTAACCTTCACATTTCAATTCTTCCCCTAATGTCTATGATTATGCAATAGTAGGATCCGACACAATCACATGCATTAAAAACAACATAAATAAATTTAAAATAAACAAATATTAATAAGAGAAAACATGATGTCAATGCCTCCATGGGTTAATCCTAATAATTAGAAATGGAAAACTACTCAATCATATTCATGATACATACAAACCAAAAACTAGGAATAAGGCATAAAAAGTATAAATAACCAAAAGATAAATGAGAAGAATATCTTCCGTCTTCCAATGCCTTCAAGTTCTTCCTTGAGAGAGAATTATGCCACCTTGAATCTTTATTTTCTAATATGTTTCTGTCTGTGATAGATTGATAATCCTAATTATTCTAAATCATATTTCTAAAACCTAAACTAAAAATTATACTACCAGGGTTTCTATCTTCATCTTTTTATCATTTTTCCTTACTCCAAGTATTGGGTCCAAAATAGCAAAATAGGCCCAATAGCATGCTAGAGCTCTATTTTTGCTTTTTTTTTCTTTCCAAACGCATGTAGCATCATTCCATGATTTATTCCTTCATTTTTCCAATGCTCCAAGCCTCAAAATAATTATCTACACATCAGAAACACCAAAAAACCTTTCCAAGCAAAATATGACCTAAATGCATGCTATAATCATAATAAAATACATAAATATGTATTGAAATAATTACAAACTAATAAGGAAATATTATGCATGCTATGCACACATCAAATTCCCACAAACTTGAATTTTTGTTTGTCCTAAAGCAAAACATGAAAAACAATGAATCTTATATGAAATGTAAACTAACTCATCATCAAGGTAACATAACTCATAATCCATTAATGACATACTCAAAACACAAATTCCCTAAAACAAACTTTATCAAGTGACATAACCTGCAATTCTCTCAAACTAACATCCTCTAACTAATCATGAAATAATCAAGAGTTTGCCCATTTAGAATCTTAAACTTATCACAACCTTGCTCATCACTAAAGGATCATTCCACTAACTTTCTTTCAATGTGTATAAGACGGTAAAGAAATTTCACTCAAGTTCATCTATGAAAGTGAATTACCATAAGCTTGAACGTAGACCAATATCTCAGCTGAAATTATTGAATGCAATCAAAAATCAAAAGGTCTTAATTAGGTTGTAATGGGCCATGGTTAAAGATGTCAGCTGGGGTATAGAAGAAACAAAGGATCACACAAAGGGTTTAAATAATGTAACCATACTAAACACAATATGCCTTTAAAATATGAATGGAGCATACAATCACTGTAAATACATACCAACTCCAAAAAGCAGTCATCCTTCATTCTTTTTCTTTCCTCATTCTCTATATTCTCTTCCTTTATTCTTTCTTATTTTGGACATATCAAATATTTTCCAATAAACAATTACATGCTCTAAAAGGGGTACTCGACAACTCATTATTTTTCTCTTTTGAAATAAGGGGAGATATAATAAATTATCATCTACTAATTTTGGACTCCAAAATATTCTTTATTTATTTAACTATATATTTTATTGATCGCTCCCAATTTCCCTAAAAAAGTATTGAAGACCGTTTCAGAAAAAATAAAATGTAGTGAAGACAATGCTTCATAGAAAGAAGTTGTACAAATAATACAAATCTAAATAATTTCTTTTTACTGTAAATAAAAATTTAAATTTGAACTTAAACCGAATAATAAATAGTTATATTTATAATGTGAATTTTATAGTTATCATCTCTTTATTTTTTTTAATATGCAAATATAATTTTTTTGGTTTATTTATGTCTTTAGTTTCTGAAAGTTGGGGAATCATTTGGTTTTGGTTCTTGAAATTTTTTTTGATCTTTGACCTATCCTTAATTGTTTTCAAAATTTGGTTTTACTCCCTACTGTTAGAAAAAAATACGCTAACTGCTGTTGTATAACAAAATATCACATCAGCATACACATGTGCAATTATTGCATGCCACCGGCAGGATGGCGTGGATGATCCAGACCAAGAAAAGCAAAAGGGCAAAACCTAATCCACAAACACATTTGGGTTGAGTTTTGGTTCTTTTGCTCATGCAGGTCGAGATCATCCACGTCATCCTATCGATGGCCTGTAATACTTGCACACGTGTATGCTGATGTGTCATTTCGTTAACCACATCAGCAGTTAACAGATTTTTCCTAATGATAAGGACTAAAAGCAAAATTTTTAAAACAATTAAGGATGAATCAAGGTCAAAAAAATTTCTAGGGACCAAAACCAAAACACCGCCAACTTTTAGGGATTAAAGACATAAATAAGTCATTTTATTAATATTGGGGATTGTATACAAGTCAAAGACTCAAACACTATAACACCCAATATGTTATAAAGGGAATAAAGTGACTTTCTTTAACATATTTTGCAACAGAAAAAATAATTCCCTTTAATGCAAATGGCGAATAAAATTTTGATTTTAAAAATGTATTTCCACTGTGTTACTACGGAGTAGATTATCATATTTATCTTGCACATATCTCATTCCCCTGTAAGAACTACAATCGGTGGGTGAAATAACTAGGAGACACTAGGAGAATACCTAAAAGGGGGGGTTGAATAGGTGTTAGAGAAACCTTGAAAGATTTTCGAAAGAAACGAATCGAAACAATTTAAAACAAATGATTTTTACAAAAATTTAAGCTCTTAATCGATTAAGTATGCAATTAATCGATTAACACCCGAAAGTCTTCAAATGGTTAATCGATTAATACTTAAGTTAATCCATCAGTGCCTGAAAGTTTGCTTTTGGTTAATCGATTAACACCTCCAGTTAATCGATTAATCACTGTTAAAACTGAAAAATCACTTTTCAATTGAATACAAAAATCAATCAATTAACACGTATGATCAGAGATAAAGCGGAATTGATTAACACCAATATTCTTATTGATTACCTAGGTTATGAAAATGATTTTCCCCAAATCAATTTGCATAATTAAAATTCAATTCAATCAATTATGAAAATCAATCTTTTCTAGGTTTTCAACCAAGAACACATGAAATGACTTGAATGTAAAGAGTTAAGGGAATAGAGATACTGCACAGAGATTTATCCTGGTTCACTCTCATCCGCTTGAGAGCTACATCCAGTCCCCTCTTCAACCAAGAGAGATTCTTCACTATGAGGAATTAGAGTTCTCAAATTACAAGCAAATGCCTCTCAAGACTCACTTCTTGATAGCCTCCAAGAGATACCACACTCTTGTCTCCACAACAAGTCTACCAAATTGCTTGTTTACCCAACAAGACTTCCAAATGCTTGATGATACCTCACACCAAGGCTTTCACTTGCTTGTTATCACAACAAGACTTCCAAGATAACTTTGCTTGATGAACAACCACCAAGGCTTCCTCGTGTTGTAGAATGTTTGCCTCCTTTGCAATGATTACAACCAAATTGAAAACAATAGCAATCCTATGAATCTCTTTCAATAGCTATGAAAATATCAACATGAGAGATTCAAAGATTCTTGATCAAAGAATGTAAAAATGAAAGCTTTGATCTATGAGAAAGTGAGAGAGAATAGTGTGGCTTTGATCTATGTAAAATTGATATGAAAGTTGTTCTAATGTGTTCTAATAATTCACAAAGGTTAGGAAAAGGTTTATATATAATACCCAAAAGTTAGGAGCACTAAAAAACTGATTTTGAGAAGTTAAAAACGTATTTTAAAAACCAGTTTTACAGGTCTTAATCGATTAACATGAAGCTTAATCGATTAAGCACTGCTTAATGTGTGTGTTAATCGATTAGCCTCTGTCTTAATCGATTAGCCCCTGTTCAAATCAATTAAAAACTTGTTTTCTCAAAACTAAACCTTTCCTTTCAAACCTTTAAGCCGCCTATTGATTTTAGGTTAAGTGAAAACTCAAATTATGATATAATCATGACCTTGATAGAAATTCACTACCCTCTAAAGACTCTACCCAAACTCATTAAAATAAAAGACTCAAACTAAAGATATTACAATTAAATACAAATTGAATCTTCATGAGCTTGCTCTCTCTTCATCATTTGTTGTTTGCTGTTGTTTGATGAACTTCTTCATACTTGAGCTTGATCACAAACATTTGTAGCTTGTTCAAAACCTTTGTCATTATCAAAACATTCTCACTGGATCTAACATCCCCCGCTTGAGTCTTTGGCTTGACAAAATTCTTCTATCCGAAGCAGTCTCTTCTTGACACTGCCCATACTTCAGGACCTAACAAACAGTATGGGATACAAGTAAGTCATTGTCTTATCCCATAATCAAATTAATTAAGTAATGGTAGTATGATAGAAAGTAAACAATTACAGGAATCACATCATAATGAGGGGTTGTATGAGAATAGATTTGTATAGATTGTTACTAAAATACTACAAATTAAATAAAATATTATATCTAATATATCTATTTGCATTAACTTAATCCAAATCTAATATATTTAGAATATATAATATCTATCCCTATGGTAATCTAATCTAATATGATCTTACAAAAACAAATCTAATCTAATATATCAACATCTTATATTTTACTTTGAAATTTTCAAATTGTTTATTTTTTATTTTTACCATTCTAAAATTTATTTTTTTATTCTTTTGATTATGTTGTATAATTATTATTATTATTATTATTATTATTATTATTATTATAATAATAATAAAAAAAATGGTTTTTATTAACCTTTCCTTTTAAAAAAAACAAAATCACGAAAAAACTTTTACTTAAAATAACAAAAAAAAATCAAATATTTATTCCAGTACACAAAAATATATTACCAAAATTTATTTTCAAAATAGTAACAAAATGCAAAATTAAATTCCGTGCATCGCACGAGACAACTTCCTAATATGTGCAGCAACTTAGTCCATATCTAATATATCTATGATATCTTATATCTATCGTGTTGGTAATGTAATCTAATGTGATGCTTCAAAAACCAATCTAATCTAATATATCAACATCTTAAATTTTACTTTGAAATTCAACTTGTTTATTTTTAAATTTTTCACATGAAATCACTTATCAATACCTAATTATTCTATTTTGAAAAATGATATCTTTTTTAATAAATAAGCTAAAAATCCTCCTAATCACATGACTTTGTTAACCAATCATTGAATTTGAATTTGTAGTGGATTTGGTCTTTAAATAAGCAACTCACATATTTCAGCCACCATCGAATAATTTTTTGAACAATTAGGCCGGGTTCGATGATGTGTGTGAGAAGTTGGACCGAGTCCGACTGGCCGTGACTTGTTTGCACACATAGTTTTGAGGATGTCCCAGGCATTCTTGGATGTGGTCACATCACCTAATACAGTAATAATTGTATCTGCAATAGAAGTGATAATAGCATGGAGAATGAGTTTGTCTTGTCTTACCAGTGAGTGTAGGCTGGGTTAATAGTGGTGGGAGTATCAACAAGAAATTTTGATGGACAAGGTGTGGTATCATCAACATAGCCAACAAGAAGAGCATTAAATTGAATGCGTCAAATGGGATAATTCACAGCAGTGAGTTTGGTTTGAATGAGAGAGGCAATGAGTGGCACTAAAGAATTTTTGTCACTTGAGGGATGCAAGACAGTGGTATGGGTGGAGGAATTGGAAGGTTGTTCAGACGCAGAGATTGTTTCAGAGTTTGGATTGCTCATGATGAAAGGAAAAAAGAAAAGGAAGCAGCAAAAGCTTGGATCGAAAAAGAAAAAGAAAGGCTGTGAAGCTTGGTGCTCTATGATACCATAAAGAGAATAATTATACTGTTGTAAAAGCTTGTTTATTCAGTGTTGAGGTTACAAAATATATATATATACAAATTCAAATTTAATCTAGAACTCTTATCTATTAGGTTCAACCAACGGATAGCAGTTATATACCTGTATGTTTCCGCTGTGGCCTAGCTATATTAACTATATATTTATATTTCATAACTGCTACTCTATGTAATCATATCAACAGTTTTGAGAACCAACGAGCTGTTGGTGCAGTGGTGCTAGGGGCTGCATTTGGTAGGGCAAACCACGGTTCGATCCCTCGCAACAACGTTGGGAGAGGAATAAAACCTTAACCCCGGAACCCCCCTCGAACTGGATTAGTCGGCCCAGTGGGTCGGATACCGGGGTGCAAACCAAAAAAAAAAATAAAAAATATCAACAGTTTTGAGATACATTGACATAGATTATTTAGAATCAATGTTTTGTTTTATTTGTATATATTGAGAAAGTTGTTTTCTTCCTTATGTTTCTAAGAGTAATCCAAACAATTTGTTCATTGAGACCTTATCAATTCTAGTATAAAGTTGATGAGAAGTGACTGTTGTCTTCTGTAGAGTATTAGTCATTGAAGGCCTCTTGCACCAAGTGATTCAGTTGTGGTGGCCGGCAAATACTCTTAAACCCAATGCATTTGTACACGCCTCACTCAAGTTTTATTATGATAAATATTGATCTTTTATCTTTTCTTGTAAATTATATTATCGTAATAATAATTTAATTTCTTATGCTATTTTTCCAACATCCTTTGCTTCAATATCTGTTACTAACTACTACTTCACCATAAGATTGAGTAATGCATATTAGCCTACTCTCCTAGTTACTACTTCACCATAAGATTGAGTATAGGCTAATTGAATTTAATTTATGTTTTCTTGTAAAAAGATGCACTACTACTTCACCATAAGATTGAGTACACTAGTAACTTAAGCTTACTTGACAAGCTTACTGTAACGTAAGCATATATACTGCACGACACAGAATAAACATGTATTATATCACTAGAACGTAAGCTTACTTGACAAAATAAGTATTTGATTTTAAAAACAATGTATAATCCACAAGGGAGGGAGAGACCTTCAAAATCATCCTCCTTATCCGGTTCCTCTGTGCAACAGATGCACCTTTCTTATGACGAAGTAGTGCACCTTTTCACTTTAGAATCATTAACGATGGAAGAGTAAAAATTTGCACATTAACATCAAAATATATTTTCAATATAAATGTGTTGCAAGTGTATTATTTTTATTTTCGATATCTCAAAATCGAAAACTATTTAAAGTTGATGGTATTTTAATCGTTTCCCAAAAAATGGGGCCGAAAATTCTATTATGAGAGAAAAAATTATATATATATATATATATATATATATATATATATATAAAACCTTCGTCCCTATATATAAGACACTTTTGAGACTTTTATTTTGTCTTTATTTATAAGACCCTATACCTATTTTCAATGATAGTTAATTACTTCTTTCCATAAGCACCCCTATTTATTTAACGCTTTTTAAATTCCCAATACGATTAATATGGGTAATTTTGAAAATATATACTCTCTTCGTTTCTTATTACAGGGCATACTTAACCGAATTACACATACCAAGTAAAATAGTTAATTTTATGAATTCTATGAGAATATATCGTAACATTACAATTTTATCCTCCCAACTTTTCTTGGAAAATTCACAATCATTAATGAAGAACAAAAAATACATAAATAGTCAAAACATTTAATAAGGGCAAAAAAGAGAAAAAGTAATAAATGTTACATAGGAAATATAAAGTGACTTATAATTAGGACCAATAAAATCTTCTAGAAAGTGACCTATAATAAGGACCGGAGGGAGTATCAAATATTCACATTTCCGATACCATTAACAAAATTAATCAACTTTATTGATAAACTTGAAATCTATAAAAAAAAATAGTCTTATATAGAGGGACGGAGGGATATACTCTAGCTTAATTCCCAATTCCATATAATTTGTCTAAACTAACTGAGACTGTTTCCATGTGATATAAGGTATGGGTCAAGAACCTTAATAAGATTACAATTGGGCAGAGTGGTAGACATAATAATATTAATAACTGGATGAGAATATAAAAACTGAAACAAACCTTAACTCAACAAATCAATTCCTTGTAATTCATTACATCCCAATAATAAAAAATATGATGATGCAATAGTATTCACTCAAAGCTAAGAGATAAAGCACCAAATTAGAAGAAACCCCAATACCTAGAACCAATACATATAGCCTTGTTTAGTCGTTGGTGGTGGGCAGAGTGTAACGACAGATGGGGCACATATGGCTAGTATTCAGCCATTGCACAATACATCTGTGATGAAATCCATGACCACATGGCATTGCTGAGAACTCCACCTCTTCTTTATCATCATCATCTTCATCATCTTCACTCATGCATATAGAACAAAAAGATTCTGGTGGAAGCTTAGATGTCTTGAGAGACTGAATGATGGCTTCATTGGATGCGGGAATCATTCTCACTGGAGGAATCTGGAATATATCATGGTCGTGATCTTCCATTTCGACCACTAATCCCAAATACAATGGGAACATCACTTGGGATTGGGATTCCGATGTTGGTGTGTGGAGGGGGCAGAGTGTTTGAACTTGAGGTATGAGTTGCTTTGTAAGAAAATCAAGTGCTATGATGGGAATGTATGGTTGGTTGTTGGCCAAATATATATCTCACAAGGAAATCGTGATTATTATTCGAGAAGAAGCTTTCACAGGTAATGGATACAGTGTTTTGGAATAAGGTATCATATTCACCGGAGTTGTGCACATGAAGAATACCGACGATTTCGAATAAGAAGGAATCAGTGGGCTTCACGTTTTGCGATTGTAGAGAGAGACGTGGTCCTCCTCCGCGAGTGGATACAATTCTCCTAACAAGAGAATAGAACAGAGTTTCTTCGGTAGCAACTACCATAATGAATGTCAAGAACTAGAAGGTGAATAGATCAGAGTCTATTAATGAGAAGCTTCAAGATAGGGGTTGTATTAGAATAGATTTATATAACTTGTTACTAAAATACTTCAAATTAAATATAAAAAAATTATATCTAATATAGCTATATGCAGTAACTTACTCAGATCTAATATATCTAGAATATCTAATATCAATCCGTGATGGTTATCTACTCTAATATAATCTTTAATTTCAAAAACCAATCTAACCTAATATATCAACATCTTATATTTTACTTTGAAATTTTCAAATTGTTTATTTTTTATTTTTACCATTCTAATTTTTATTTTTTTATTCTTTCCATTATGTTGTATTATTATTATTATTATTATTATTATTATTATTATTATAAAAATAAAAAATGTTTTTTATTAACCTTTCCTTTTTTAAAAAATATTAAAACTTTTATTTAAAATAACAAAAAAAATTAAATATTTATTCCAGTATACAAAAGTATATTACCAAAATTTATTTTTAAAATAGCACCAAAATGGCCAACTTCCTCCTACAGAGTAGAGGTTTAGGGTTTTCGATTTTCACTCATCGGTGAAGCGGAAGCAGCACCGGCGCCGGCGGCGGTAGTCTCCCTCTCCCGCGCCGCTCAAATCTCCTTCCTTCACGAACAAGCTCCGCCGACACCTTCGAATTCACCTTCTCTTCTCTTCTCTTCTCTTCTCTTCTCTTCCCTCGACATCCTTCATTCTAATAGCTAGCGCCACTGCAAAGAAGCGAACCACCACCGCCATCGCAGTCTGCTCCATCCTTCATTCTAATTCTTGGTGACTGGAATATTGGCCTTCACAAAACTTGCTCCTTACACAGCTGGCAGTGCTATTCTTCATTTGATTGTTGTTATTGGAGCATCTATGGTCATAGAGGGTATTGAAGATTGGCGTAGGAAAAGCAGGTACCACTTTTATCCTGTTTTCATTTTCATTTTTATAAAGTTAATTTCTTCCTTAAAATTAATTTATGGTGTATTTATATTTATATTTATATTTATTTTATTCTTTTGCAACTCTTAGGCTTGAAGAATACCAGTAATTCTGAAAAGAAAATTTATGTTTTTTTACAAGGTTATGGGAGTGTTTAGGTTATAAGAGATTAGAGGATTCTATATTTTTATCCTACGGTAATTCGATTAAAACTTTCGAAAGAATCGATATGTGAGTCAATTTTCATGCCCCAAGCCAGACGTCTTTTTGTAAGATTCCAGAATCTTTGTTTGGACCTTTGGTGTGACATGTGATTTGTTTGAAATAGATGAAAGTTCAATCACACTGGTCTTTGTTCATAAATTCCAGGATCTGTTTAAATGATCTCTCAGATTCTAAATTAAATTTAATACTGTAGTTGAAAGTGCTTAATGATTTGATTTAATAACAGTGTGTTAAAAAAACAGAAAGTCCAAAATGGTGCCTGCATAATTTTTTCTGCTACAAAATATGTTTCCTACATTTTAAGTTCTGTGCAAATTTGGTTAAGATTTTTTTTCTGTATAATTAAATATCTATATGAAATCAAAATAATAAACCAAAAGTTAGATTAAGAAGAATAAGCTAAACGGTTATCATTTAGCATGGTCTATTTGGTGACCCAATGGGGGAACCAAAAAATGTCAGTGTTTATAGAAAGATATCAATGTCATTGAGAAAGGCACATGCAATTACATAAGAATTAGTCTCGTGATCATCGCGGAACAGACATTTTTCTCTTTGGTTAATGTGGATATAAACTTGTTAAACTGTTGTCGTAGCCTTAGTATTTAGTTATGGCATTTGGAATTAACGGTTTTGCTTATACATGCTAACTGATGCTTATATGATAAATTCTGAAAATAACTTTTGAAATGCAATATTTGTAATTAAGTTATTTTTTTAAGCTACTGCTTTTTGGAGTTTAATTTCTTCAAGTCAAGTAGTACTGAATGCATTAACAAACCCTAACTTATTTCGTTTTGCAGGGTGTTCAAGCTTCTCAATGTTTTAGAATTCAATAGCTCAAGGAAGCGAATGTCAGTGATAGAGAAAGATAAAAAAGGGAGAATTTTTCTACTCTGTAAAGGTGCTGACAGGTTTGTGATAAGCTGACCTGTAACCTTCAGTATTTTGTAGCTCTTACCTTTTTCATTTTACCCTATTAACTTGCCTTATGTCATTTTCATATATACTCTGATTGAGGAAGTCTCAGATAAGATTGAGAGGGATCTGATCCTTCTTGGTGCAACTGCTGTAGAGGACAAGCTCCAAAATGGGGTAGGTTAGAAAAAAATTATTTACGTGTGAAGGTTTATCAATTGGAATAGGACTTGAGATGATGCTTCTCTTTGTTTTGCTAGGTTCCGAATTGCATTTGTTGGAAACCAACAAACGGGCTAAGCAAATACTAGAGGGGGGTGAATAGTATTTTGAAGCATTAATACCAAATATTTGGACTAACAATTGAAGAATGGAGCTAAGACTGAATTTTCTGGAATCAGACACAAAAGACTCGAGTCTTTTGTGAAATACTCGAGTTTTTCAGTGATGAACAACTCGAGTCTTTTCTGAAATATTCGAGTTTTTCCTATCAGATAGCAGAAAAACCAGAGACGAAAATTCAGCAATTTGACTCAAATCAATTCAATAATAAACAGGAACTTATCCAACAGAATAGCAAGCAATCTAAATAACTTTTAACACAAAGATTCCTTGAACTTGCTACCTAATTGTATAAATCCTAATTGATTGAAATGACTTAAGTCTATTTAGCTAGAAAGTAGATTAAAAGCAATAAACCAACACTCAAGCAATTTTATCCTGGTTCACTCCAACAATGAGCTACATCCAGTCCTCCTAATCACTTAGGAGTTTCTACTAATAATCAAATTGTTAGAAATTACAAAGGATTGCTTGAGAATGGCCTCACTCAACCTAACCCTTTCAAGAGTGTACCAAACTCTTG
Source organism: Crotalaria pallida (assembly GCA_037953625.1). NCBI lineage: Eukaryota > Viridiplantae > Streptophyta > Magnoliopsida > Fabales > Fabaceae > Crotalaria > Crotalaria pallida. Next base: position 92,734,572 of record CM075653.1, read on the forward strand.
ATTTCTACCCCAATTTGATTCCGGTGATTGAAGAACTCTTCACAAAGCTTCCTTGAACTCCCTTCAAGAAACTCCACCGGGCTAGGAACCTCCTAGTCTTGTGCTTGAGAACTTCTCAAGACTTCCAACACCCTAAGCCACTTAGGGTTTGCTTGGGAACAATCCAAGACTTTGAATAATCAAGCTTTTTGTATGTGTATTACTAATCTCACAATGGATTAGCACAAATAAGCACAGTTCAATGTAAGAATTGAGGCCTAAAACTCAACTTGGAATAAAATGACAATATGAGTGAGAAGTTTAGCTTTTTGGGAATTAACACTTGAGAAGAGGAAATTAAGAAAGCTTGAATCAATATGATCTTGTTGTCTTGTTTGTTCTTGCACAAATTCAAAGAGAAATTTTACAATAAGGTTCCGAAATGCTCTCTTAGGTTGGATGAGACTCAAATGCCCTCAATTGGGTTTTTGAGTCTCTCCAACGTTCATTTTTGCTGACTGGACAAAAATACTCGAGTCTTTTTGGTCGGTCACGAGTGAATTGGTGCACGAACAAGACTAACGGTCATATTTGCTGACCTGGCACAAATACTCGAGTTTTTCGATAAATACTCGAGTATATACTCGAGTCTTTCTCAAAATACTCGAGTATTTTGATCAGATATGGGAAAAATTATTTTTCAATTTTATTTTTCCTCTCAAGTATTAATTTTGGTCAATCTCAACTTAATAATCATATAAAAATTTATTCCTAGAAGAGACTAACTATTTCTACCCACTCTCAACCACTCTCAACATAAATTAGAAATTTACAATTAATATTTGATTGAGAATGATTGGGCACTTGTCTTCTTTTCTTGACTTCTTGTTGATGTTGATGTTGCAATATCTTCAAGGCATGATTTGTTAATTATTTTGTCATCATCAAAACATAATCCACATAATTAGGAGCATTGAATTCACAATCTCCCCCTTTTTGGTGATGACAAAATAATTAACACTTGATCCATTTGTTGAACTTGATCCACTTGGAGATGCAACTCCCCCTCACTATATGATACTTTTCACCTATCTAAAAATTCAGCTTGAGCAAGATGTTATGACAATTTAATTTTAGCACCAAGCCTATGGTATTAGAGTATTTAACAATTATCAGAGTATATACCATAATTAGAGATTTTAGGTGCAACAATATCAAGACAAGTGTATAATATCTCTCCCCCTTTTTGTCATACGCCAAAAAGATGTAACAATTTAGAAAAAGATCAAGGGAGGAGAGGTGCATAATCGGAAAACCCCATAACCAACTATGCAAAAAAAAAAATAGACTTAATAATAAATATAAAGAGCTCCCCCTGAAGCTTTGCATAAACATCATAATGAAAACCAAATTCATTAACATAAAAACATCATAAAATGTCCAAATCAAATGGTGCAATAATAAACCCAAAGTCTCAAAACACCAAGTTCTCAAAATACAGAAAATGCAACAAGAACCAACATGATAAAAACAGAATGAAAACTAAGATAGACTGCAAAGGTCAACATCATCAAAACATCGAAGGAGCTGGATCATCTGGAGGAGGATAAAATCGAGAGAAGGCCGCCATCATCTCATCAAACCGGCGGTGCATCTCCCCTGACTGCTGGTCCAGGCGGGCATTAATCTGGGCCGAGTGCTGATCCAAATGAGAATAAAACATGGCAGACTCTGCACTCATCCTAGTGTCTAAACTAACAAAATCATCACGCTTGTCGTCCATAACATGCACAAGGGAGTTCATCCTCCCATCTAAAGTGTCCAGCCGTGTGATAACATTGTCTCTCCAGCCCAAGTTATCAAACCCAGATTGAGATCCAGTAAAGTCATCAAAATTAATCTGATCCTCAATAGGGTCCCCTCCTTCAGCCTGCGCAAATGCTGCAGCTTCCTCTTCCATCTGTTGGGCATCCACCCCTTGTCGAGCTGCAACATTCGCAACCCTCTCCATCTCAGCAATATCAGATCGGTACAAGTATTGGCCAGAGGGTTCATGAAATGCCATGCCTTGATGACTCAAGGTGCCTTTGTTGAGGCAGTGCTGGTTCACATGAAGAGTCTTTTTCTCTTCATTCCGTGGGATAGGCACCTTGAAGTAACTCAACAGGAAACAAACATGCATGGCATAAGGCAAGGTTTTCGGGTGTTTAGACTTTGCAGCAAGGAGCATTCGGTCCAAAATTATGCGAGACCAATTTAGTTTCTCATTGTTCAGGATGACACTAAGAAGCCTAAGTTCATTGTTTGTGGGCTTAGCATAATTGGGTGAGGTTTGAGGCACTAACTGATGGCATACTATATAGTGCAACACCCTAGTGTGGACAGTCATATATGAGGAATGCTTAATTCCTTCGGTCCATACACGACAGGGGCGCAAACAACTTTGAAAAATTCCGTCCGCATCTGCCTCTAAAGAATTGTCCCCGTGTCGTGTAGGACCGAAGGAATTAAGCATTCCTCATATATGACTGTCCACACTAGGGTGTTGCACTATATAGTATGCCATCAGTTAGTGCCTCAAACCTCACCCAATTATGCTAAGCCCACAAACAATGAACTTAGGCTTCTTAGTGTCATCCTGAACAATGAGAAGCTAAATTGGTCTCGCATAATTTTGGACCGAATGCTCCTTGCTGCAAAGTCTAAACACCCGAAAACCTTGCCTTATGCCATGCATGTTTGTTTCCTGTTGAGTTACTTCAAGGTGCCTATCCCACGGAATGAAGAGAAAAAGACTCTTCATGTGAACCAGCACTGTCTCAACAAAGGCACCTTGAGTCATCAAGACATGGCATTTCATGAACCCTCTGGCCAATACTTGTACCGATCTGATATTGCTGAGATGGAGAAGGTTGCGAATGTTGCAGCTCGACAAGGGGTGGATGCCCAACAGATGGAAGAGGAAGCTGCAGCATTTGCGCAGGCTGAAGGAGGGGACCCTATTGAGGATCAGATTAATTTTGATGACTTTACTGGATCTCAATCTGGGTTTGATAACTTGGGCTGGAGAGACAATGTTATCACACGGCTGGACACTTTAGATGGGAGGATGGACTCCCTTGTGCATGCTATGGACGCCCAGCGTGATGATTTTGTTAGTTTAGACACTAGGATGAGTGCAGAGTCTGCCATGTTTTATTCTCATTTGGATCAGCACTCGGCCCAGATTAATGCCCGCCTGGACCAGCAGTCAGGGGAGATGCACCGCCGATTTGATGAGATGATGGCGGCCTTCTCTCGATTTTATCCTCCTCCAGATGATCCAGCTCCTTCGATGTTTTGATGATGTTGACCTTTGCAGTCTATCTTAGTTTTCATTCTGTTTTTATCATGTTGGTTCTTGTTGCATTTTCTGTACTTTGAGAACTTGGTGTTTTGAGACTTTGGGTTTATTATTGCACCATTTGATTTGGACCTTTTATGATGTTTTTATGTTAATGAATTTGGTTTTCATTATGATGTTTGTGCAAAGCTTCAGGGGGAGCTCTTTATATTTATTATTAAGTTTATTTTTTTCTTTTCACTTCTTTTTCAAGTTCATCACATCTCTCACATGGAGTGATAATCTCCTCATGATTTGCACAATCACTTTGATGACTAGAATTAATAAGTTCCAAGGATTCATTTTGAAGTTTCAACTCATTTATAGATTTTTGCAATTCATCAATTTCTTGTTGAAACTCCAAAATTTTCTTTCCTTTTTCCTTATTGATTTTAGCAAGCCTTCTAAATTGAATTAACATTTCATTGTAGGCTTCTTACAAATCATCATAGGAAATGGAGTTTGAAGAGGAACAAGAAGAGTTAGAGGTTACCTCATCATCACTTTCACCCATGTCATGATTAGCTCTTGATGAGGACTCATGATTGTTCTTGGCCATGAGACAAAGATTTGCATTTTCATCACCGGAACTACTTGAAGATGATTCATTGCTCTTCTCCGGTGCATCCCAAACAATGTATGCACGCTTCCCTTTGGTCTCTTGGGTCTTCTTGTCATTCTTCTTTAAGAATGTGGCACATTCCATTCTTATGTGACCAACCCCTCTACATTCATGACACTTAACTCCATCATTGGTACTCTTTTCTCTTTGTTTGGAGTCTTTGGTTCTCTTGAAATTGGATGAAGATCCACCTTTCTTCCCTTTGAAAAATTTGTTGAATCTTTTCACAAACATCCCAAATTCTTCTTGATTTGGTTTACCATCGGAATCTCCACTTGTAGAGCATTCTTCAACTTCTTTTGTAGCTTTAGTTGAAGCTTTGAGTGTTATGCCCTTTTTCTTTTTGTCTGATTCCTCATGCATCCCAAGTCTTGTAAGTTCCATCTCATGCTCTTGGAGTTTGCCAAACAAAGTGGCTAAGTCCATGCTATTTATGTCTCTTGATTCCTTGATGGCAGTTACCTTGGGTTGCCAACTCCTATCAAGACATCTTAGAATTTTGTTAGTAGTTTCACCATTGCGAAATACTTTTCCCAAGGAAATCAAATGATTAACTATGTGAGAGAATCGCTTTTGCAAGTCACTAATGGTTTCATTTGGCAACATGTGGAACAATTCATATTCGTGTGTTAGAGAATTCAATCTTGCATCTCTAACCTCACTTGTTCCCTCATGTGTGACTTGCAAAGTATCCCACATTTCTTTTGCCGATTTACATTGGGAAACTCTATAAAATTCATCATGGGATAAAGCCGAAAAGATGATGTTTTTAGCTTTTAAATCAAATGAGACTTTTCTCTTTTCATCATCATTCCAACTACTCCTTGGAATTTCAACAATTTCATCATTTATTTTCTTTTTGGGAATGAAAGGACCATTTTCAATTGCATCCCAAATATCCATATCAATTGCTTCAATAAAAACTTTCATGCGAGTTTTTCAATAAACATATCCTTCACCATTAAATAGTGGAGGACGATTTATTGACGCTCCTTCTCCACCAAAGTTATTGCTAGAGCCCATTAAGTTTCCAAAAGGATCTTTTTCGAAAAAGTTGTTACACTCGATCTTTCGACCGAGCTCTGATACCACTTGTTGGAAACCAACAAGCGGGCTAAGCAAATACTAGAGGGGGGTGAATAGTATTTTGAAGCACTAATACCAAATATTTGGACTAACAATTGAAGAATGGAGCTAAGACTAAATTTTCTGGAATCAGACACAAAAGACTCGAGTCTTTTGTGAAATACTCGAGTTTTTCAGTGATGAACAACTCGAGTCTTTTCTGAAATACTCGAGTTTTTCCTATCAGATAGCAGAAAAACCAGAGACGAAAATTCAGCAATTTGGCTCAAATCAATTCAATAATAAACAGGAACTTATCCAACAGAATAGCAAGCAATCTAAATAACTTTTAACACAAAGATTCCTTGAACTTGCTACCTAATTGTATAAATCCTAATTGATTGAAATGACTTAAGTCTATTGAGCTAGAAAGTAGATTAAAAGCAATAAACCAACACTCAAGCAATTTTATCCTGGTTCACTCCAACAATGAGCTACATCCAGTCCTCCTAATCACTCAGGAGTTTCTACTAATAATCAAATTGTTAGAAATTACAAAGGATTGCTTGAGAATGACCTCACTCAACCTAACCCTTTCAAGAGTGTACCAAACTCTTGATTTCTACCCCAATTTGATTCCGGTGATTGAAGAACTCTTCACAAAGCTTCCTTGAACTCCCTTCAAGAAACTCCACCGGGCTAGGAACCTCCTAGTCTTGTGCTTGAGAACCTCTCAAGACTTCCAACACCCTAAGCCACTTAGGGTTTGCTTGGGAACAATCCAAGACTTTGAATAATCAAGCTTTTTGTATGTGTATTACTAATCTCACAATGAATTAGCACAAATAAGCACAGCTCAATGTAAGAATTGAGGCCTAAAACTCAACTTGGAATAAAATGACAATATGAGTGAGAAGTTGAGCTTTTTGGGAATTAACACTTGAGAAGAGGAAATTAAGAAAGCTTGAATCAATATGATCTTGTTGTCTTGTTTGTTCTTGCACAAATTCAAAGAGAAATTTTACAATAAGGTTCTGAAATGCTCTCTTAGGTTGGATGAGACTCAAATGCCCTCAATTGGGTTTTTGAGTCTCTCCAACGTTCATTTTTGCTGACTGGACAAAAATACTCGAGTCTTTTGGTAAATACTCGAGTCTTTTTGATCGGTCACGAGTGAATTGGTGCACGAACAAGACTAACGATCATATTTGCTGACCTGGCACAAATACTCGAGTTTTTCGATAAATACTCGAGTATATACTCGAGTCTTTCTCAAAATACTCGAGTATTTTGATCAAATATGGGAAAAATTATTTTTCAATTTTATTTTTCCTCTCAAGTATTAATTTTGGTCAATCTCAACTTAATAATCATATAAAAATTTATTCCTATAAGAGACTAACTATTTCTACCCACTCTCAACATAAATTAGAAATTTACAATTAATATTTGATTGAGAATGATTGGGCACTTGTCTTCTTTTCTTGACTTCCTGTTGATGTTGATGTTGCAATATCTTCAAGGCATGATTTGTTAATTATTTTGTCATCATCAAAACATAATCCACATAATTAGGAGCATTGAATTCACAGCATTGACAAGCTTCCCAAGCTGGGATTAAGATATGGGCGTTGACTGGGGATAAAATGGAGACTGCCATCAATATTGGGTATTATGTTGTTGTTATGCCTTTTTTACATTGCCTTCAGCGTGGGAGTTACTTGTCAAGATATTGACATCAATATACTATTGCAGTTATGCTTGTAGTTTGCTTAGACAGGGAATAAAACAGATTATAATTCATTTGGAGACTCCAGAAATTCAAGCAGTGGAGAAGGTTGGAGACAAGATGGCTATTGCCAAGGTAAAATAAATTTCAGCCTTTACTCGTAATTTGTAAACAAGATTATTCTCTTGAAACATTTCAATACCAACAAGATCTTCTTTCTCGCAGTTGACATGTGGGTTGAATCTGATTTACGTTGCTGGCAATTTGAACTTATATTTCATAGATTTTTCCATTCTAGTTTTGCTATTAAAGCAGCTTGGTAGAGTGGTGTGATATTAGGAATTCTGTTAACTGCTTTTGCATGGTATTGTTCACTTTTGTGTCAAAATAAAATATGCAAGAAAGACAAAGCATAGTTTCAGTTATTCTGCTTCTTGTCATTTGTTTTTTCTCATTTAAACTTTTCTTTGCTTGTGTTGGAAGGGATTGCTTGTTGTGTGAGTATCTTGGTGAAGTTATAGAGTTAAAAATTGAGGTCCTGTTATTCTTACCTATCTCATGATTTAGGCTTCAAGGGAAAGTGTCCGCAATCAGATATCTGAAGGTGCACAACAGGTTATTGCCTCCAGAGGAACCTCTCAGCAAGCGTTTGCTCTGATTATTGATGGAAAATCACTTGTTTATGCTCTAGAGGATAACATGAAGAACATGTTTCTTGACCTTGCTGTTCATTGTGCATCTGTTATATGCTGCCGCTCCTCGCCAAAGCAGAAGGCACTGGTATTTTCAGCTTATTGCGTGCTTCTTCCCCTATATTTGACATGAAGTCCTCTCTTAAATATTTTAAAATAAATACTAGTTAGATTTTAAAAATAGTATTTTAATGTTTTTCCTCTCTTAAAGGTCACTAGACTGGTCAAATCTGGAACCGGTAAAACTACATTAGCTATTGGTGATGGTGCTAATGACGTGGGAATGCTTCAAGAAGCAGATATAGGGGTTGGAATCAGTGGTGTTGAAGGAATGCAAGTACTCCAAATATTGACAAACTATTCATCTTTTGTTCTTATATTGGTTTTTGCTTCTATATCTTCTTTTATTTCAACTCCGTGTTCCTTATCCTCTTCCTCGGGCTGTTATTTCTAGCGACATTGCAATTGCTCAGTTCCGTTATTTGGAAAGATTGCTTCTTGTACACGGACATTGGTGTTACCGAAGGATCTCATCAATGGTATTGCCACCCTTATATCTTCTTTTTTGCTATGCACCAAGGGTGTCTCTCAACTGTCATTATATCTTGACTCAACATTCTTTAGAATTTAGGCTCTAAAAGATGGTCTGAAACCTTTGTTTGGCACTTATATTAACTTTCTCATTCTTCTTTCAACAGATATGCTATTTTTTCTACAAGAATGTCACATTTGGCTTTACTGTATTCTTGTATGAGGTGTGTGCATCATTCTCGGGGCAGGCTGCATACAATGACTGGTTTTTGTCTCTCTATAATGTCTTCTTCTCATCACTTCCCGTGATTGCCCTTGGGGTCTATGACCAGGATGTATCTGCCCGATAATGTCTGAAGGTAAGCTTATGCTTCACCATATAATATGTTGTCATGTTACTTGATTACACCATTATTTGGTTATAGAATAGGATAAATTACATTGATCTCCCCTAAGGTTTAGCTTGATTGAAATCAACAACCCTCCAGTTCCAAAAGCTGCACTCACGTCCCCTTAGCGGAGAGATAATTGTTGCCTAATTGTGATGACTGTATTGTAAAAATGAAATACCATGTGTTCCTATTCTTTACTCTGGCTGGGATAGGTAAACTAATTAAAAATACGTTCATTTGTGTGCATGTGTGTCTCACTCTACCTTGTTATGATGTTTCCAAATGCAGCTTCAGAAATTAAACGTGCTTGATTGGCAATGCTTGGATTTGAAGCCTTTCATTAGATAAATTTATATGAAGAAGAGCATAGTCTTTTGGTAGATGAATATTTACGGAGAGGCAAATTAGAGAATCAACTTTTTAGATGTAAGATTATTGCCTTGACATCCATCTCTATCTTATTCTTTACTATGATTAGAAACTTAGAATTTAGATAGATTCATTAACCCTTTTTTGGATGGAACAATTGCAGGATACTCAGCATTGCTACCATGGTCAACAAGAATAAAAAAAAGTTGTTGGGACAGCAAGGGTCTAGCGTTTTTAGTGGGCCCAACATTGCATTTTTAACATGTTTTTATAATAAACTATTGTATTATATCTATATGTTAAAATTGTGTATACTCAACAATATCCATAGTATTCTTTATTGGCGTCATGTGATTGGATTTTTAGTATACCACTCGGCTTAAGAGTCCAACATTGGCTATGGCATGTTATAAAATTTGGGTTTGAGGAGGAAAATATAGCCTGGATATTTTTAAAAAATAAAGATAATTTCTAATTTGTCCACGGTTAAAAGTGTAGCTAAATTTTGTAAAAAAGTTATTTTCTTATTTAGTCACATTATAACTGTGGCTAACTAATAAAACCAAATGAAATAAGGTGGATCTGAACGATCCTCTTCAAAGACAAAAGAGGGCGGTTTCGAACCCCCCTCTTTTGTAACTATGGAACTGCCCTCGTTTAAAAAAAAAGAAGGCTGTTTCGAATCCCCTTCTTTAGTAACTATATTTTTAAGGGCGATTGATTTAAGTGTAGTTCATAACTGCCTTCATAATATGAAAACAACCGCCATCAAAAGGTTTTTTTTTGTAGTAGTGAATGATCATTAGATGGTGGATCCGGTCAAGTTTACCTTTGAGGTTTACCACAACGGTAATTGGGAAGTGAACCGCCAAGGCTGGGAATGGACAGGTGGCTCAGAGGTGACCATTAAAAACCCAGGACATACACTCCGAGGAGATTCTACTGATACCCGTGAATGTCGCTTCTCTTTGGTGGATCTTCGGATCGGAGGACCGTTGGATTACCATGGTGGTTACCTATTACCACTGCCTGCACGCATTGACCCTGGAGCTGAGGAGGTGGTTGTTTATGACGACTTGGATCCTATAGAACCTCTCGAGGATGATTTTGAAGCCTTGCCCCAGAGTGATCCAGATGAGATTGAAGAGGACCCTAGTGAAGGATCATCTCTAGCCAAGTATTCTGATACTGACATTTGGGAGTATGACCTGGAGGAAGTGCCGGCCGCAACGTCCAGTGATGAGGATCAGTAGTTAGTTTATCTTCAGTTATGTTTAATGAGTCATGTATGATAATGGTACTTTAATAACTCTGTCGGATACCATGTAACTCCCGTATTTGTAATAATGTTGTGTGGACTTGACAATCGAAATAATATGATGATGATTCTAAAATGGGATTCCAAAGCGCGGTGTTGGTAACATCTCGATTTGGAAAACCGTATGGATGACGTGGAACATGAAAGTGTCATGTTATAATAAAATTGTTTTTGGAAAAGAAAACGTATTTGCCAAAAAGAACTCATGTCCATATCATCAAATGGGGAAAAAAATTGACTCGTATTTTTATGAATTAAAAGTTTCTAAATCGGGGTGTTACAGTATTCACCCATGTGACATCACGTGGCACCACACGAGCAATCTCCTGCGTTTGATCAGGATTTCGATGTTACATGTTAGTAAAATTGGTCAAAATTGATAGTTATATGACAAACCCAGAAGTAATTACGGGGAGTCATACGTTAAAAAATTAGAATAAGGGTATCTAGCAAAAGTACCCCAAACTTCATAAATTTTGACATAATTAAGCCTAAGAATAATAACATAGATAGAGTTTGTAGTAGGGCTTTTGTTCGATCTATGTAGGTCAAGCATAAAAACGCCTTTGATTTATTGATAGAAACAAAATTTAGCTTATTGATCCCCAAAAATGCCTTTGGTATGTACCAAAAAGCAAATATTTCATACACTCTCATTCTATGTAGTCTCTTTGTCCTTATAACATGGGCAATGAACTAAAGCATTTTTATGTGTGTGAATGTTTTCTCCAACAGGTATCACTCTCAAAAATTGAATCTTTTGACATTTGGTTTTTTACAATACTAGGAATTTAACAATGATTTAATAACAAGTAAGAAAAATATGTGTGTAAAACATCACAACAATTATACGGCTCTTTTGAAATACTTCATCAGTTCCACTTTAATTAGCCGCTTTATAACTTTTAATGTATCCATGTTAACTGATACTCCAATTTAGGGAAAAAAAAAGCATTAATTATTATGGTTTTCCCTTTTGTCTTATTAACATGTATTAAATAGAGTATGATAATTATGAGTTATTAAAAATATTTTGCTTCAAATATTTAATTTTTAATTGATAAATTAATACATTTATTAATTTTTTAATTTGGGTTGTTTTAACATATGCATATGATAAATAAATACAAAGAGTAAACTTGTAACTCCCTTCATTTTACATCTTTTGCAGTTTTAAGTAGTTTCACACATATTAACTATATATTGAATATCGTAAAATTTTATGTGTTTTGTCTAAAATTTTCCTATTTAATTCTTAATGAAAATTGTAGTAGTATTTAATTTTTATTAAAAAGTGTGTCCATTAATTAATGTATGATAATTTAGGGATGAGAAAGAAAAAAACTAAAATCAATAAGGAATAATAAATATGATTGACTCAAGTTTAAAATTAAAAGAAAATATTGATTATATCTTGAAAATCTAAATCAACATAAAATATGGAATAAAAAAAATTAAAACTGCATAAGATATGAAATGGAGAAAATATTTCATAACTAAATATTTATTTCTTGATTTCTTAAGTACATTATATTTAAATAAAAATTGGAAAATGGTAGCAAGTGTTGGAAACCAACAAGCGGCCTAACAATCTACTAGAGGGGGGTGAATAGTAGTTGGAAGCGATAATACCAATTTTTCAGAAAAGATTGAAATCGGTCGGATAATGCTTGCTGTTAAAATAAAAATGCTGACTTTGGGCCGAGCAGATTCTAATAATCGTTTATCTAAGCCGATAACCGATTATCCGAGCTGCGCCACATAAAGATCAGATTTGCAGCGGAAAAGAGCTAGCACCATCCGAGCAAAAATAGAGTTTAGCAAAGCCGATTAAATGCTCAAAATAAAAACTGAAAGCAGTAAAGAAGAGAGAGAGACAACCGATTTTTATACTGGTTCACTCACAACCACAGTGAGCTACGTCCGGTCCCCCCTAAAACCTTTAGGGAGCCTTTAATAAAATCAAATAGATAGAGATTACACGGGATCAATTAACCCACCAAGAGAGTACCAAACTCTTGGCTTTTACCTAAATTGATACAACTGCCGAAGAACCTCTTCGGACTTTACAGATTTTGAAACCTACAAGGTGCCTTAGAACCTTCAAGGACTTTCACCAAAGAACCTCTTTGGATTTCTGCTCAGGAACCTCCTAAGACTTCACAAACACCTAAGAACCTCCTAGACGGCTCAGAAACCTTCCAAGACTTTAACTTGCTTGAGAACCTCTCAAGACTTAAAAAACAGATTGAATGAATGAGGTGGCTCCAACCCGAAACTCAAGTGTGTTTGATTTTGAAAGTTTGATAAACAGCTGAGTATTCGGTTTTGTGTTTGAGAAAGAATTTTTTGTAGAGAACGATTTAAAGCTTGGATTCTGAATATAACAGTTTCTCTCTTTTACTCTATCGTTCCCTTTTCTGCGTTTTTCTTCTGTGTGTTTCTCAGAGAATGGGTATGAAAATTCTGCTCTTGTTCTTGTATATGTTCTATCTAAAGAAGAGAACCCATGCGTTTTATAATGATGCCCAACACACATGATGTAGGAGAGAGAGAGGAAAATATCTTGGAACACGTATGTCCTTTGCAACGGATATACCAGACAAGTTCTGCACTGTACAGAGACACGTACGTCCTTTTTCCAGCCGTTTCCACTTCTTTGCAACGTTCCAAATCTGTCTCTCTTTCACTGCTGATTTGAAATTCCAATTTTGAAAATTAAGCTTAGTGATAGATAGGCACTTTGATGATTAAAAAAAAATTGTCAACCACACTCTGTACGATAAACCAATACAGAAACGAAGAGGTGCGTGCGGCGTCCTATTGCTGATTTGTTGAAGAAGATGAACAGTGTTGCCGAGCTTGACGTTGTTCGAGCTTGGGGTCTTGAGTGATGAATCTGAGCTGAGCTTTTGGCCGACTGATTTGCTCTGTGTGATAGCTCGGATTGATCACATCCGATATGCCTGAGCTTAAGCTGAGCTGTTCCGACAACAATCCGATCCACAGCCTTCAGAACCAAGTGCCGAGAGCACCGAGCTCACTTAGGAATTCTTGACTTCAACATCACATTGATCAGATTCAATTGTCTCTGTCGATGGCCGAGATCAGAGACCAACATACTGAGCTGATTTGATTGACTGATATAAATTTGTCTTCATCAAAAACTTTGGCCGAGAACCGAGCGCATGAGATATTTGTCGTCATCAAAACCATTGATTTAACAATCTCCCCCTTTTTGATGATGACAAATGCTTGTTGATTTTGTGCGGTTCTCTTGATTGTGTGCTCGAAAATTTGGATTCTACTTGGAGATCTGCAGAGCTGCTCGGAAGAAACACTCCCCCTGAATATATGCTTGAAAAAAAAACTGAAGCACCTTTCTCCCATCAAACAACATCCTTCCTTTCTCCCCCAGATTTCGTACATCTGAAATTACAAAAACAACACATACCTTTCTCCCCCTTTTGGTATGATCAAAAAGGAGCCGAAGAATTAAACACATTGCCATAAGAGTAATATAAAGTAAATTACGAGTATAAAACAGAGAGCAAGCATAAGAGATGCCACATGGTGAACCATGAGTATACCAATTTTGAAAGGGCATACACTTGTTGAAAATATAGTGATACCAAATGTTGAAAAAAAATATTTTTGCCTTACTCCCCCTAAAGATAATATGCTCGAAAAATACAACTTTTTTCCCCCAGAAAATATAGCGAAAGAGTAACGAGGAGAATGCACAAGCTTTTCTGTAACATCCCTAATTTTAATCCCTAGTATAATTATAAATTTTATTGAATTAAATATATGTTTCTTAAAAATCAACTATTTAGTTGTTGAGTATTTTCATTTAATACATTATGTTAATTACGAAAGTGTAGTTAATTATATTTTAAAGTAAATTTATTTGAAACAATTACCCTATTTGAAAAATAGATTTTCTATTCTTTATTTTGGTATTTATAAAGGTACAATTAAATTTTGTTACTTTCTAATATCTAGCTAATTTCCAACTTTATGGCTTTTCTATATGGATTTGTATGGAGTTTAAATTTTAATATTAGTATTTCCTTATCTAAAAAAAAAAAAAGAAAGAAAACGTGTGTGTGCTGTGCAAGTGGGTAGAAAGCCCTATTCCTCTTCTTCCTAGGGTTGGAGCCGCCGTCCCCCACCCTCATCCTCTCTCTTTCTTGGTCTTCTCAAACCCGCCGCCGTCGCGCGCTCACCCTCTCAACGCGCCGGTGCCGCCACCAAACACCGCACCATAGCCACCAACTCGAGCTCTCCTTCCTCTGCCAAGAGATTCGCGAATCGCGATCTCTTGCTCTCCAGGATTAGAATCGCGAATCTGAGGGTCTCAAGAGCCACCGCCGCTCGCGATCCACTGCCACCGTTGCTGGTTTTTCATTGCCGCCGCCGTTCGCTGCTACCTCCTGCCAAGGGAGTCGCGAACCGCGACTCACCTTCTTCCTTGGTCGCGAACCTCTGCGCCGTCACCTTCCTCCAACCGCGAATCCGCCGCTCGCAGCCGCTATGGAGGTCGCCACCGCTGCTCCTAGCTACACCTGCCACCGCTTCTTTCTCTTTCTGGTTCGATAATGCTGCCCCTGGACCGAGAGGTCGGTGTTCGTGGAGTTAGTCAAAGCTTTGTGAACCGACGCCGGTATCACCATCACCATTACCGTGGCCAACCGCTCCATTGTGCTTTGAACCGGCTTTCAAAACCGTATTTGAGGGTAAATCCCTAACACTTTCCTAATTGCTCTATGTTGTGCTTTAATTTTTATATTAATACTAATTTTAATGTTACTGATAATAATTAGTTAATATTAAACTGTTTTGGAAATTAAACTTGTATTATAGTTTATATTGATTTTAATTATGTTGTTATTGGTAATGACCTTAATTGCTTACTTGATTTATAATAACGTCAAACTAAACGTATGCCGAATAATTAGTTTTAAAAGTATATTTTGTTAAATGTGTGGGTTCCTAAGTAAGTGAGCCGTCACTTAGCTTGGTTGAGTTGTCCCTGAGCTAAATGATATCTCAGTTAGTTAGGAAACTAATATAGTCGGCATGATGTTAATTCGAGTTAGGACGTTGAACATTAATTTCAAACTGAAGGGAAGTATAGTTATTTTAATGTTTTAATAGTGACTTGAACTTATTTTTGATTCGAGAACGCTTCCTTTTAGTTCGGAATTAATAGTGTCAAGTAACAATAGTTGATTTTGTGGCTTGAAACTAAAACTAATTAACTTTAATGAATTTTGGTGATTATGTTAGTTGCAAAATGTAAGTATATTTTCAATAAAAAGCTATACTATTTTATTAAAAAGGCAATGATCTTAATTTGAAATCCTATGTTATTTTGGTTTGTAAACTATAGTTAAATGATTTCTTGATTTTAAAAACTTACGAGATACTCTACTTTGAAATATGATAAGTAAATATTGAGATTTTAAATTGAGTCGCGTTTGGTGCATTAAATTGATTATTATATAATTTATATAATATGGCTAGACGACGAAGAAGCTCTAGAACCTGTCACTGCGCATAGGCAATGGACTCTGGTATGATCGGACGTTATCGTGCAAAATGGAAGTGTCCAAGGAAAAGCAAGGTAAGGAGTGGGTATTAGTGAGTATTACCATACTCTGGGGAATAGTTTGTGGTATGTATATAATGATTGCTAAGAGTTATGTGTTAGTTAGGAAATTAGAAAACCTAGGGGAGAAACTAAATAAAATTGATAATAATGATCTTAATTAATGAGAGTGCCTTGGTTAAGTAATAAAAGTGAATGTAACTCTAATAAATGTTTGTGATTAAGTATATGCTTAGTTGGTGCTAAATGTGATGATATATGTGTTTGGTGCTAATTGTTTATAAATAAATGTTAAATTGTTGTAAAGAATGTGAAGTTGTGGCTATTTGATTATATATGTGTTGATCATTGAGGCTTGGTTTGACTTTTGTGAAAATGGACTGGAATGATGGAAAATTTTGGTTTATATATATATATATATATATATATATATATATATATCTATTTGGAAAATGAATTTTTGATATGGAATAAAAGGGAATGCAGTGTGACTTGATCCTTGGGCAAGTCGGCACACTAGGTGCCCTGCTAGGTGGTGAATTGCCTGCTAGGGCCAAATTCCTGTCAGGCCAATTGCCCATTAGGTCCTAAATTCCCGTTAGGCGTCGGTGCGCCAAAGGATCAATCCCACTGCATAACCACCTGAAAATGAATAATATGTGAATTGGAATTTATGGGAAATGAATGTTAATTAAATTAACCAGCATTGTCCTAACGGGTGATGCCTAATGGGTGTCTCAGTCCTGACAGGTTTAAAGTCCCTAGTAGGTGCCGAATTGCCTAGCAGGTGCATCAATTCCTAGTGGTGCAATGGTAATTGGAAATTAAGGAAAGGGAAATAGTGTATCTAATGAATAACGGAAATGAGCAATGGAATTAAGGAATTTGGAATTATTGTTAAATTGTGTGTTAAGGGGAATATGAATTAATTAAGGCATATGGAATGATTATAACCGGAATCTGTTTTTGGTTGCTTAAAATTGTGTGCTATTTGATTTATTTGATATTTGTGTTTGGCTTAGTTAGTTATTATGTCATATTCAGGAACTGCTTTCCCATTTTATGTGTATGCTCACTCCTTACTATCATTTCAGGTACTAAGCTTGAGCTAGCACAGCCCCTGGCCGAGCAGGAGTGCACTCCACACCGTGGAGTGTAATTTAGTTAAGGGTGTATTTTAGTCATTGTTTTATAATTAATCTATTTTGGGTTTTTGAAATAATCTAATCACTATAAGCCCGAGTTTATTATATGTCGTAAATAGGGCTTGTAAAGTTAATTAATATATTTAGAAATGTTGAAATGTTTTCTGGATTGTTCTGGGTTGACAGGTGAAAACTCTAAATTTTTGGGAAGTCCGATAAACAGAGGAAACTCTGTCGGATTTTCGTTAAGATTTAAAACGAAATTTTCAAGTCCTATTTTAAAACCAACAAATTATTAGTAATTAAGCTATATAAATATTAGGGTGTTACATTTTCACTATAAGAAGCAAATATTTGAATGAATAAAAGAAATATGAGCAATTATAATTTGACATAAGACATTGGATTTGGGTGATTGAAAACACTGACCGACCATTAGCTTACACTAGATTCATCGAGTATGTTGAGTTCCCTTATGATATGAAAGTGAGTTTCTCTTGGCAGAGGTTTTGTAAAAAGGTCGGCTAATTGATTTTCAGTGCTTACAAATTCAATAACACAATCACCTTTTTGAACATGATCTCGTAAAAAGTGATGTCTTATTTCAATGTGTTTTGTCCGAGAATGATATACAGGATTCTTAGTTAGGTTGATTGCACTTGTATTGTCACATTTGATAGGAATGTGATCCAATTTCAGGCCGAAGTCCGACAGTTGTTGCTTCATCCAAAGGATTTGAGCACAGCAGCTGCCGGCTGCAATGTATTATGCTTCTGCGGTGGAAAGAGCAACACAAGCTTGCTTTTTAGAAAATTATGATACCAGATAACTTCCCAAAAGATGACAAGTTTCGCTAGTGCTTTTTCGGTCAAGCTTGCATCCCGCAAAATCATAATCAGAATATCCGACCAAACTAAGACTAGTATCACTCGGATAAAACAGACCAATGTTCCTAGTTCCTTTTAAATATTTAAATATTCACTTAACAGCAGGTAGATGTGATTCCTTCGGATTAGCTTGAAACCGAACACACATACAGACGCTAAACATTATATCAGGTCGAGACGCAGTTAAATACAGAAGACTTCGTATCATGCCTCTATATTTACTTACATCTACCGGCTTACCTGACTCATCCTTGTCGAGATAGCAGGAGGTACTCATCGGTGTGGCTGCATGCTTGCAATTTTCCATGCCGAACTTCCTTAAGAGCTCTTTGCAGTATTTTCCTTGATGCACAAAGATGCCTCCTTCGGCTTGCTTAACTTGAAGTTCGAGGAAGAATACGAGTTCTCCCATCATTGACATCTCGAATTCACCTTTCATTAGTGCTGAGAATTTCTTACATAGAGACATATTAGTAGCACCGAAAATTATATCATCAACATAAATTTGTACTAATAAAATGTCCTTTTTAGATTTTAAAATGAATAAAGTAGTGTCAACCTTCCCTCTTTCGAAACCTTGTTCTAAAAGAAAAGAACTCATCCGATCGTACCAAGCTCTCGGAGCTTGTTTCAGACTGTACAGAGCCTTTTTAAGTTTGTAAACATGGTTTGGAAATTCGTGACTTTCAAAACCAGGGGGTTGTTTCACATACACTTCTTCACTTATAAATTCGTTTAAGAAAGCACTCTTGACATCCATTTGATACAGGGTGAATTTCATGATAGATGCAAAATCAAGTAATATTCGGATTGCTTCAAGCCGAGCAACCGGAGCTAAGGTCTTGTCATAATCGATACCTTCCTCTTGGTTGTAGCCTTGAGCAACGAGTCTCGCTTTGTTTCTTATAATTACCCCTGATTCGTCCATTTTATTTCTGAAAATCCATTTTGTGCCGATTATAGAATGATCATCAGGTCGAGGAACTAATTCCCAAACATCATTTCTGATGAATTGATTTAGCTCGTCTTGCATAGCAATGGCCCAATGTTCATCCTCAATCGCTTTAATAACAGAATCAGGTTCAATTTGAGAAACAAAAGAGACAAAATTGCAAAAAATTTGAATTGACCGACGAGTTAGAACTCCCTTTTAAATATCGCCGAGTACATTCTCGATCGGATGATTCTTGTTTGTTTTCTAAGCTGGAGGGAGGTCGTCCCTCGGAGCTTCAATGTCAGTTATTACAGCGTCGTCTTATTGAGCTTTATGTTCAATTATGATCAGTTCATCATCATTTTGCTCATCCATTGAGTTATCTTTGATTCCTGTACTTTTCACACAACTCAAAGTGTCTCCTTTCGGAGATTCATCAAATACCACATGTATAGATTCTTTCATAGTGGAAGTTCGTTTATTGAACACTCGGTAAGCTTTACTTCGTGAAGAATAGCCTAAAAATATACCTTCATCGGCTTTTGAATCAAATTTTCCGAGATGATCTTTTCCATTGTTTAAAATGAAAACTTTGCATCCAAAAGCATGAAAATAAGAAATGTTTGTCTTTCTTCCTTTGTAAAGTTCATAGGGCGTTTTCTTTAAGATAGGCTGAGTAAGCACTTGGTTTAATACATGACAAGCAGTATTAACCGCATCCGCCCAGAAATAATGAGGGACTTGAGATTCATTCAGCATAGTCCAAGCAAGTTCATTAAGAACTCAGTTTTTTCTTTCCACAACTCCGTTTTGCTTGGGAGTCCGTGGAGCTGAAAATTATTGCTCTATGCCAAACTTAGAACAAAACTTATCAAATTTGTGATTCTCGAACTCGCTGCCATGGTCTGTTCGGATAACAATTACTTTTTGGTTTACTTGATTTTGGATTCGTTTGACTAGCTCTTTAAAGCTTTGAAAAGTGTCACTTTTTGCAGCTAATAATAAATTCCAAGTAAATCTAGAAAAGTCATCAACAATCACTAAGGCATAGTAGTTTCCTCCAAAGCTCTTAACTTGTGATGGTCCGAACAAGTCCATATGAAGCATTTCTAATGGCCTTGTTGTGGAAACCATCGTTTTTGATGAAAATTTATTTTTGGTTTGTTTACACTTTTTACATGAAGTGCAAACACCTTCTATGTCAAATTTCAGCTTTGGTAGGCTGACCACTAAGCCTTTGGATTGAAGTTTCTTTAACTGATTTATGTTTATGTGAGCAGTCCGACGATGCCATAACCAAGTATCATTCTCTCGGCAAGTAGAAACCAGAGAAGATATTTCATTTAAATCTACCAAATAAGTATTGTTTGATCTTTTTCCCGCAAATTTGATCGAATTGTCTTTGTCACATTTAATAAAGCAATGAGTGGAGGTAAAAACGACTTGATTACTGATATCACAAAGTTGGCTAATGTTCAAGAGATTGTGTTCCAATCCTTGAACGTATAAAACATTTTAGATAATCAGGTCGGAAGAATTTACGATTTTACCTTCATCCAGAATTTTACCTTGAGTATTGTCTCCGTAAGTGACAAAGCCTTTTTCTTTTGGAGTAAGCTCGATAAAGTGCTGCTTATCTGCAGTCATGGGCTTCGAGCAACCGCTGTCCAGATACCATCGATTTTCCTTTGCTCGTAAGCACACCAGCAAAACATATTACTTGTTCATCTTGGGAACCCAAACAGTTTTGGGTCCCGGTCGGTTAGTATAGGGATCTTCTCCCTTGACAATCCAAACAAATGTGCCGCCGACCACACCATATCGCCTAATTTTACATTCATTTGGCGTATGTCCGAGCATGCCACAATAAGAACAGGTCGGCTTTTTAGCATGTTTAATATTTGAAAATGAGCCGATTTTTCGAAATGTTTTCTTTTTGGCATGTGTGTAACCGAGACCTATTTTGTTCGAATTGCTTCTCTGTTGAACAAGTAGTCGGTCTAGCATTCTATCACTTTTTGAAAATGTTGTATTAGTAGTTTTTAAGTTTTGAATTTCTTTCTCGTACTTAATGCAACTTTCACATTTTTGATTTTTCAAGGAAGTGATAGTGTTTTCTAAAGAATCATTGCTGCTTTTTAAAGTTTCAATGCATTTTTCCAATTCAAGAACTTGCTCTTTATGATTTAAAATATTTCTTTTTAACTTAGTATAACTCTTAGCAAGTTTTTCGAACTCAGATTGCATTTCAGTATAAGTAGTATATAATTCCTCATAATTATCGAGTTCAGACTCAGTATTAGATTCAGTATCCGAGTGTACCTCGTTTTCATGTACTGTTGAGCCGAACATCAAGATTGAAGAGCAATGATGTCTTCCCATTAAACACAGATTTTCAATTCCTTTCTCAATGGAGTCGAGGTCCGAGCATGATGAGGCTTCATCGACATATCTACCCATTAAGCACAGATTCACCTTCTCTTCATCGTCTGACGAACTAGATTCTGAGTTGTCACTCCCTTCGGGTGCATCCCAGACGATGTAAGCTCTTTTTGGTTTGGGGTCCTTGCCTTTCTTCTTCTCGGCACTGCTTCTCTTTTGCAACCTGGGACAGTACGGTTTGATATGTCCCGGTTCTCCGCATTCATGGCACTTGACTTTGTCTTTTGAGCTAGTGCCTTGGTTTTTAAAATTCCTTCTACTTTTGAAGAATTTTCCGAACTTCTTGACCACAAGACCGGGGGTTTCCTCATCTATGTCTGAACTAGAGTCGCTGTCCGAGGAGACTTTGGTTGACTTAGTTGAGACCTTGAGTGAGATCCCTTTCTTCTTCTTGTCGGATTCTTCATGCATGGTTAAGCGTCTGAGCTCCATCTCATGCTCCTGCAGTTTGCCGAACAGTGTTGCTATGTCCATGGTATCTAGATCTTTTGATTCCATAATGGCAGTGACCTTCGGCTGCCATTCCCTGCTAAGACATCTCAACACTTTGTTAATAACCTCAGCATTTTGAAAAGTTTTGCCGAGAGCAATAAGATGGTTTATGATATGAGTAAATCGTTTCTACATGTCATTTATAGATTCACTCGACAGCATACGAAATAACTCATATTCTTGCATTAAAGTGTTTAATCGTGCTCGTCTAACCTCATTTGTCCCTTCGTGAGTAAGTTGTAGAATATCCCACATTTGCTTAGCATTTTTACAGTGTTATACTCGGAAAAATTCATCGTAGGACAAGGTCGAGGTGATGATGTTTTTAGCTTTTAAATCATAGGAGACTTTCTTTTTATCATCATCATCTCAGCTTGCCTTTGAGATTTCTACAACATCCTCTCCGATTCTCCTTCTCGGAACAAAGGGGTCGTTTTCAATTGCATCCCAAATATCAATATATATAGCTTCTATAAAAATTTTCATCCGAGCTTTCCAATAAGCATATCCATCACTGTTAAACAGTGGTGGACGGTTTATTGAAGAGCTTTCACCTCCGAATGGATTGTTAGAGCCCATGGTTTCCTAGGATCTTTTCGAAAAAAGCTTTTACGCTCGATCTTTCGACCGAGCTCTGATACCACTTGTTGGAAACCAACAAATGGCCTAACAATCTACTATAGGGGGGGTGAATAGTAGTTGGAAGCGATAATACCAATTTTTAGGATAAGATTGAAATCGGTCAGATAATGCTTGCTATTAAAATAAAAATGTTGACTTTGGTCCGAGCAGATTCTAATAATCGTTTATCTAAGCCGATAACCGATTATTCGAGCTGCGCCACACAAAGATCAGATTTGCAGCGAAAAAGAGCTAGCACTATCCGAGCAAAAATATAGAGTTTAGCAAAGCTGATTAAATGCTCGGAATAAAAACTGAAAGCCGTAAAGAAGAGAGAGAGAGACAACCGATTTTTATACTGGTTCACTCACAACCACGGTGAGCTACGTCCAGTCCCCCCTAAAACCTTTAGGGAGCCTTTAATAAAATCAAATAGATAGAGATTACACGGGATCAATTAACCCACTAAGAGAGTACCAAACTCTTGGATTCTACCTAAATTGATACAACTGCCGAAGAACCTCTTCGGACTTTACAGATCTTGAAACCTTCAAGATGCCTTAAAACCTTCAAGGACTTTCACCAAAGAACCTCTTCGGATTTCTGCTCAGGAACCTCCTAAGACTTCACTAACACCTAAGAACCTCCTAGGCGGCTTGGAAACCTTCCAAGACTTTCACTTTCTTGAGAACCTCTCAAGACTTGAAAAACAGATTGAATGAATGAGGTGGCTCCAACCCGAAACTCAAGTGTGTTAGATTTTGAAAGTTTGATGAACAACTGAGTATTCGATTTTGTGTTTGAGAAAGGATTTTTTTTGTAGAGAACGATTTGAAACTTGGATTCTTAATATAACAGTTTTCGCTTTTACTCTATCGTTCTCTTTTCTGCGTTTTTCTTCTTTGTGTTTCTCAGAGAATGGGTATGAAAATTCTGCTCTTGTTCTTGTATGTTCTATCTGAAGAAGAGAACCTATGCCTTTTATAATGATGCCCAACACACATGATGTAGGAGAGAGAGAGGAAAATATCTTGGAACACGTATGTCCTTTGTAACGGATATACCAGACAAGTTCAGCACTGTATAGAGACACGTACGTCCTTTTTCCAACCGTTTCCACTTCTTTGCAACGTTCCAAATCTGTCTCTCTTTCACTGCTGATTTGAAATTTCAATTTTGAAAATTAAGCTTAGTGACAGATAGGCACTCTGATGATAAAAACAAAATTACCAGCTACACTCTGTAAGATAAACCAGTACAGAAACGAAGAGGTGCGTGCGACGTCGTACTGCTGATTTTTTGAATAAGATGAACAGTGTTGCCGAGCTTGACGATTGTTCGAGCTTGGGGTCTTGAGTGATGAATCCGAGCTGAGCTGTTCGAGCTGATCTTTTGGCCTACTGATTTGCTCTATGTGATAGCTCGAATTGATCACTTCCGAGTATGCCTAAGCTTAAGCTAAGCTGTTCCGACAACAATCTGATCCACAACCTTCAGAACCAAGTGCCGAGAGCACCTAGCTCACTTAGGAATTCTTGACTTCAAAATCACATTGATCGGATTCAATTGTCTCCGTCGATAACCGAGATCAGAGACCAACATACTGAGTTGATTTGATTAACTGATATAAATTTGTCTTCATCAAAAACTTTGGTCGAGAATCGAGCGCATGAGATATTTGTCGTCATCAAAACCATTGATTTAACAACAAGTGCCTTAAAGATACTCTCTCCGGTCCTATTTATAAGACCTTTTGGGGTTTTTGTTTTGGTCCTATTTATAAAACCTCTTTTCAATTTTCAGTAGCATTTAATTACTTCTTTCCACAAACATTCCTATAAAGTCAACACTTTTTAGAGTTTCAATAATAATTATAGGGGTAGTTTCGGAAAAGTATATCAATTTTCACATTTCCAATGTCACTAACAAATGTATCCACTTTTCTTGGTGGAAGTGAAAAGCCTCAAAAAGATCTTATAAATAGGACCGGAGGGAGTACTTGTTAAGAAGCTGTTAGTAGTTGGAAAGTATTTGAAAATATGGTTTTTGATATTCTCGAGAGAGATTGGGACTTGTGTTGTTTTTTTCATTTCTAGGAAGCTCAAGACCATAAAAATTTGCTTATGTGATGTCAGGTATTCTATGTTAATCTAGAAATTATATACAGATTAATAAATAAGTAAAGGCTTAAATATGAAAATGGTCCCTATAAATATTGACTTTTTTGAAATTGGTCGCTGTAAAATTTTTCTTTTGGTTTTGGTCCCTACATTTATAAAATATTTTGGTTTTGGTCCCTCCTGTTATATGTGGACGGAAAATGCCAAAAATGTAATATTTTATATTCTATGACCTATTAAGGATGATATTCTTGTATTAATTCTCAAGGGTAAACAGACAACTTACATTAAATAAGAAAACCAGTTCAAAAACCATGATATTAGAGGGACCAAAACCAATTGAATCTAAATAATAGAGGGACCAAAACAAACTACCAACATAATTATGGGGACCAAAATTTAATATGAGGGACCAAAACCAAAACGTTTTGTAAGTGCAGGGACCAAAATCAAAAGAAAAATTTTACAAGGACCAATTTCAAAGAAGTCAATATTTACAGGGACCATTTTCATATTTAGATTAAATATTGATGTAAAAAAGATATATTTTGATTAAATTATTCTAATTTAATAATAAGAGAGGACAATAACAAATGTGTGAAAATTATATTGAAGAAAGATGAAAAAAATGAATGGTGAAGAAGAGAATGTAATAAATAAGAGCATATTTAAAAAAAATATAAATGAATAATGAGTTTTTAAAAGTAAATGACTTATAAACAAAATAAAATATTTTCTCTGTCCCTTATTATAAGTCACTTTTACCTAATTCACACAGATTAAAAAAAAACAATTATTATTCTCAGATTTATCAAAAAAATATTTTCATTCCAAAGTTACCCTTATTTAAAACTTTACAACTCTATTCATTTCTCTCTATACTATAATTATTACCCTATCACCCCTATTTAATTATGAAAAATGTATTTGAAATAAACTCTTTAATGTGACATAGAAATTCTAAAACGACTTATAAAAAAGACACCAAATCTAACAAAATGGTGCTCTATAATAAGGGGTAGAGGAAGTAACTACTCCCTCCGTTTCATAAGTTATGATATTTTGAAAAAAAAAATTGTTCCATAAGTCATAATCATTTAGAATCCAAGATTCATTTATACCTCTTTTTCCAAACATATCCTTATTTATTGCATTTTTTTTCAATCACTCATCTTTT
Source organism: Crotalaria pallida (assembly GCA_037953625.1). Taxonomy (NCBI): domain Eukaryota; kingdom Viridiplantae; phylum Streptophyta; class Magnoliopsida; order Fabales; family Fabaceae; genus Crotalaria; species Crotalaria pallida. The sequence continues at coordinate 92,760,083 of CM075653.1, forward strand.
CATATCTCTTCAATATAATTTTCATACATTTATTATTTCTCTCTTTTTTATTAAATAATGATAATTTAGTTAAATTATACCAAATTTTTATTTACTGCGTGAAATCTCCAAAATGGCACAGTAAATAAAAATAAAGATATCCACACGAGGGAATAATACTTAGTTTTGGTTGCAATTAGACAGGCAGCGCGTAGCAGCCGGTGGCTCCACCACATTTTTGTTTTTTTTTTTAAGTTTCTCTATCATAGAATAAAAATAAATAAAAATAGTGCATAAGAGTTTCCACAAGAGGAGAGAAGGGGAGGGGAGAGAAAATGGAAGAAAGGAAAGGAAGAGTGTGTGTCACTGGAGGCACAGGGTTCATTGGTTCATGGATCATCAAGAGGCTACTTGAAGATGGTTACTCTGTTAATACTACCGTGAGATCCGACCCAGGTAGAACAATAATCCATCTAATAAATATTTCAACTTTATTATTGCTTATCTTAAATCTCAAATCTTAACGCTGCTGTCTGCTGAGAGTGAATAGTATGTTGTTTTACGCACTTTTCTTAGAATTTACCTTATTTTTGGGAATTTTTACCATGGAATGTTGAGTTAACAACAGTATTATTAATATCGTACTCAACTGAAAAAGCGGTGAATTAGATCTTTAATCAGTACGGTACTCCTATCATATTGACCATGCAACAATTTGATGAGCACCAGTAAAAACTAAAAAGCGGTTAGTCTTTATGTAAACCGGCAAATCGGGTGGCTTTTTTTTGAACTGAGTGGGTCGATCCAATTTTTTCAAGAAAATAATAAATAATCAAAACGACGTTATTTTAATAATTTTACAAAACAATAGTATAAAATAGTACTCCTCAATTTCATATTTCTTATAGTTTTTGTTGTTTGTCATATGTTTCATATGTTTTGTTTTTTTACAAAAACCCAATATATAATATATAATTAATGTTATTTTCTCAACACACTCTTATTTATTACACTATATTTTTCATTTCTAATATCTTTCTTTTTCTTTAATAATGATTATATAGGGGCATTATAGTCGAAATACATCAAATTCTTACATCATTTAACTATTTTTAAAACTCGTGCATAACCTTAAAAAAACACTACGTATGAAACACATGGAGTAATAGAATACAAGATATCGTTGACTCCTTGGTATTAATTATAATATGGATTATTTTTACATTATTAGTGCATTTATCATTCATATGCATTACCTTTACTAGCATGCCAACCATTATTTTTATTAATGATTAATGATGAATAATATGCGGATTGGTGTAAGAGCCCTATATCTAACATTAATTCCTACGCCTTAACCATGTAATTTCTTTTTGTGGTGTGCTAGTGGGGGTGCTTGCTTGGATTTGATACACTATTTTTCTCTTGTTTAGAATTTGACCACTGCGTTTCTTTTTACAAGGTTTTTAAGGCGGTAGGGATTTAAGTAATGCCTTGGTAGGTAGCGTTGGGGTCATTAGTTATTTGTTGTATTTATTGCTTCACATTCTTGTGAAGTAAACTAATGTGTAATGCTCTTATTTGGTTTTGGTCTATTTTGAGCACATAATTGTGTACTCATGTTCAAACCCTTCCTAAAAGGTGGGGTTAATATGTACTATAATGCTTAAATAGATCCTTGTTTTAATACAATTTGTTCGCTTATAAAAAAAAGTTTAAAATTTTTTTACATTGTTAGTGTTTATTATATTTTCTCTATTTAAAAATGAAAAAAAACTTACAAGAATGATTTGAAAAATAAAAAATAATTTAGATCCCCAATCTAATAATTTTACCAATTTTTTTTTATTTTGAAAATAATGCAGAGCACAAGAAAGATATTAGTTTTCTAACCAACTTACCTGGAGCATCCGAAAAGCTACAAATTTACAATGCAGATCTCAGCAACCCAGAAAGTTTCAGTGCAACCATTGAAGGGTGCATTGGAGTTTTCCATGTAGCTGCACCAGTCGATTTTGAAGTAAAAGAACCTGAGGAAGTAGTCACAAAAAGATCCATTGATGGTGCACTAGGCATTTTGAAGGCCTGCCTCAAATCCAAGTCTGTGAAACGGGTTATTTATACTTCTAGTGCCTCTGCTGTTATTTTCAATGGCAAAGATAATAATGAAGCGATGGATGAGAGCTTTTGGAGTGATGCAGATTATCTTAGAACTTCAAAGATATTTGGGTGGTCATATGCAATTTCTAAGACATTGACAGAAAAGGCAGTACTTGAATTTGGAGAGCAGAATGGAATGGATGTTGTCACAGTAGTTCCAACTCTGGTTGTTGGACCCTTCATTTGTCCTAAGCTTCCTGGTTCCGTCCATGCTTCATTAGCTTTATTATTCGGTATGTTATGCAACTAACTAGCTTCTCCTGTTTTTTGTTTTTTTAATTGAGTATGCAGAACTCCCAATACATGATCAAGAAAATATTAGTTAACATATATTTAATTCAAAATTTATTTTCTGACTAATGGAAATTAGTGACACAAACATTAAACAGTACACATTGTGAGACATGTAACTCTTTATTTTGTGGCTAGTGTCAAGCGTGGGTTTTGCACTGGTCCACCGTACACTATGCAAAACTTAACTTTTTTTTTTAAAAAAAACATTTTTTTAGAAGAATGAGGGTGCCCAGAATCTAACATTTAATCAGTTGGGTTTAAGAGCATGAATAGTTTTATATTAGGTAGAAGGGTTATGAACGCACAAAATTTTGTTAGGAGACATGATCTAGATTTATGAATTATGAAATTTCTTTTATAACCTGTATTTGCTACTTTCCTCCACATGATCCTATGACAAGTTAAAATCATAAAACACACATGATGATACATTTCCTTGTGTATAATATAATTCGTGGTTATACTTATACTGTTATACATGGTTAAGAAAAGCTTTGTTTTGTGTATGATGCTGTTTTCTTTAATTTCATTTGTCTGATTACATTGTGATTAAGATTCTTAATAAAACAAAATTTATTCAGGTGGCCAAAGTTCATCTAGAGTAGCCCTTCAGATGCCTATGGTTCATGTGGATGACGTGGCTAGAGCGCATATATTTCTTCTTGAACATCCTCATCCTAAAGGAAGGTATAATTGTTCATCATGTTTGGCAACTGTTGATAGGATGTTTGAACATTTTTCTGCCAAGTACCCAGAATTTCATCTGCCACCAGTAAAGTGAGTTCTGTTGTGTATCTGTATCTATATACTTGACTCTAGAGATTTTAATGAATGATTTCTCATAAATCGCATCACAATTAATATTTGATTCTTTGTATTTTAGCTCGTTAAAGAAAATTGAAGCTCCAGATCCAAATTTATCATCAAAGAAGCTCACAGATGCTGGATTTGAGTTCAAGTATGGATTTGAAGAAATGGTTGATGAAGCAATTCAATGCTGTAAACAAAATGGCTACCTTTAAGAGTAGTTAAAAACATCTTACTGAACAAATCAAATTACAGTTTACTGGTCACCGTTAAATAAAACAAGTTCTTCTAGAAGGCAGGAGGGAGCTACCGTGCCCTTAAACTACTTTTAAAATGCGATTGATCAATACCAGTAAAAGATTTTGTTCCGGCAAAACCCCTTGTATATTTCAACAATAAGGTAGCTCGGATCCTGATCATATGCAATAATAAAATATTTATCTGTGAGAGTGTAATAAGCTATGAATGTACTGAATGGAAAGTAATCTACATGATATCATCCTCATTAATAGTAGGGAATTCAGGAAGGTGGATATTCTCTGTCTCCTATGTGCAGTTGTGGTTTATGTGGTTTAGATGCGTGTTATATAGCATTAAATTAGGGCATTAGTCTGCACGGCTCGCTTATCAGCCCGCATTTTTTTTTGAAAAAATTTCAATTCATGCCTGCTGCTTCACTCGTTGCTGCTTCACCCATTTTTTTCGTGGGCATGTGTGTCTGGGTGGCCAATAGGCTCCTCTTTAAAAAATTATGCAAATTTTAGCACTAGTTTTGACTTTACAATTATGCAAATTTCAGGTGCAGCACTTGATTACAGCGATCGGCCGATCGAGCTACTGATACACCCCACAAGCGCATGGGTTATGTGAAGTAGCAGTATAAAAAAAGATATCGTCTCCACAGAGACTTTGTTGTTAATTACCGACAAATTACAAGTATAGATTATTTAAACCAAACTATTAGAAATTTATGAGATAAAATAAAAGATTGATTTTGATAAAGATAAAATAAAATAAATATAAAGATATGAAATAAGATAAAAATTAAATCTTCTAAGGATTAGTTTCACCACATATCAACATTGGCAAGCAAATAAAGATATATCTCTTATCAAATTATATTTATTTTGAAGGTGAATTATCCTAATGTAGAATACTAGTTCCTTTCAGACTCTTAGCACCGTACCTAATGAGACCTAATTCCTATTTTCGTGGTAATTAGGGTACATTAAATTCATTAAGATCTTTGATAATTCATTGAATCATCTCAAGGATTTAGAACTACTTTTGTAATCTAAAACCTTAAGTTTAATTAAGTATTTTCTAATACTAAGATTCACCTTTCGGTTCTTCCATTACTATCTGGGATCATGCAACTATGGGATCCGACAAAATCACATGCATTAAGAACACCATACTTAAATCTAAAATAAATAAATATTAATAAGAGAAAAATATCAAATCATTATGTTAATGCCTCCATGGGCTAATCTTAATCCTTAGAAACGAAAAATTACTCAATCATAGTCATAATACAAATCAAAAAATAAGAACTAAGGGATAAAAGGTAGAAATAACCAAAAGATGAAAGATGAGGAATTTATTCCGTCTTCAAACGCCTTCTAATTCTTCCTTGGGAGAGAGATGCACCTTGAATCCTTATTTTCTAATTTGATATATTCTCATAATAGAGAAATAATCCTAATTCTAATTTTAATCCTACTACTACTACTACTAATATTCCACTACTATATGTTCTGTTAGAGGGTTTCTATCTTCCTTCTTTTATAACTTTTTATTCCTTCAAGTGTTGGGCCCAAATAGAAAAATAAACATAATAGTTGTCTCCTTCCTCTCACTGTCTTACATGACTCTTTCTATGTCTTTATCTAGATCTTTGCTCACCAAATCTCTTAGCATATCTTTTTTTGATTTATTCCTTTATTTTCCAATGCTCCAAGCCTCAAAATAATCAATATACACATCAAAAACACAAGATACCTTTCCAAGTGAAATATGAATTAAATGCATGCTAAATTATAATAAAATGCATGAATATTTATTAAAATAAATACAAACTAATAGGGAAATAATATGTATGCTACGCACACATCAAATCCCCAAGCTTGAATCTTTGCTTGTACTCAAGCAAAACATGCAATGATATGCATTAGTCCTATATGAATGCAAACTAACTCATCACTTAGGCAACAAAACTCATAATCCAATTATTACATGCACAAAAACACAACTTCCTCAAAACAAATTCTATCAAGTGACATGACCTGCAATTCTTTCAAACTAACATCCACTAACCAATCATGAAATAATCAAAAGTCTACCAAATTAGAATCTTAAACTTATCACAGTCTTGCTCATCATTAAAGGGGTCACTCCTCTCAGTTTCTCTCAATGTGTATAAGAGGAAAAAGACATCTCACTCAAGTTCATCAATGAAAGTGAATTATCATAAGCTTGACCATAGACCAAAATCTCCAATGAAATTATTGAATACATGCAAGGATCAAAAGGTCTCGATTAGGTTGTAACGGGATCATGGCTAAAAATGTCAGGTGGGATATAAGAAACAAAAGATCACACAAAGGGCTTAAACAATGAAATCATAAACACATCCCCTTGAAATATGATTGGAGCATACAATTACTGTAATTACATATCAACTCCAAAATTCAATGATCTTTTATTCTTTTTTCTTTTTCATTTATTCTCATTCTCTCTATTCTCTTCCTTTATTCCTTTTTCACTTCGAAACATCTCAAATATTTTTTTTTTCTTTTTAAATAAGGAGAGATTTAGAGACTCAATAACATCATTGTAACATCTTCTTTTGAATAAATATTTTCCAAGTGCACCATTCACATTCCAAAAGATACCAAAAGTATATAACATTATGAAAGGGTATAAAAAAATAATTATTTCATTAAGATCAAAATGGTCAACTAAGGGAAAGTGTTTATCAAAATTGTTGAAGGCCAGAAAAACAGTCCTAAGTGCCTTAATCATATTCATGTATGCGAACAATTATCAATCTTGAAAGACTCACTGGTCAAGTTATAGAATACACAATCAAAGTTAACATCACTCGTGAAAGAAAAGGGGTTTAAAAATTTAATCATTATGCGTTTACCCCTAAAAGGCTCAAAAATTCACATTTAGTGGCAAATTTTAGTGAAGAAGAAGAATCACAATAAATTTCAGCCAATTATCAGTATCCTAATGATTATTCATTCATACCATCATTCCAAACAAGCAGATCATCACAGGCTAAGTCATTATCAAAAAATAATATTCATAAGGAAACGCATTCAGTGCAAGTCAAAACAGATATAAATCATATTGCCTAAATGGTGAGTCAGTTAAATGCATGAAAGATAAATGATTTTTTTTTTAATTTTTTATTTTTATATGCATATGAAAAAAAAATTAAAAATGCGTGATGAATGAAAAATTATACTAAATGATCTTAAGCTAAATGCAAAATGCAATGCACTCCCCTAAGCTTAAATTCTACATTATCCTCAATGTAAAATAAAAATTTAAGAGAGAAAAAATTAAAAAAACTTAAAAAGAAAAAGGGAAAGGTCTCACCCTGAAGAGGAATGGCATCAAAAGAAATGACTAGAAGCACAACACCCAATTAGACTTTTTTTTATGTGTTGGGGTCTAAAATTATGAATGTGGGGTGCAGGGATTAGGTTTGGGCAATGGCTGAGTTAGGTGACTGTTATATGAAGGAGAAGAGGGTTGTATGATGCTGGAAGAGGAAAACCGGTCTAGGTTGTGGAGCTGGGGTTGGGTATGTTCGGGGTCTTGTTTCAGTGAGGGACGGTGATGCAGGTGGGTGGCCGTGGATGGAAGACGAAGAAGACGAAGGGAACTGCGGTTGGTGGTTGTCGCGGGCTGAAATAAGGACGGAGGAGGGAGTAAGGAACGGGAAGATGGGTTTGGCTGCAATGAGGACGGAGAGAGGCTGTGGCTGAACGATGGGACTGGTTTGGGGTTGGAGGACTTTGGGGCCGTGGTGATGAGGGGCTGTTGGGTCCGGTGGGAAGAGGGAAGGAGAAAGAAGGGCTGACTGGGTTGCAGCACAAGAATGGGGTCTCAAATTCTTTTTTCTTTTTTTTTTTTTTTAAGCAACCAGTGCGCCGTGGGCATTGCTCCTGCCTTTGCGTGCCCACGGAGCTTGCTATTTGAGGAGGCAATTAGTCCTCAAATCCTAAATTTATCCACCAAACCCCATTTTAATTGTGAAATGTTCATTATACCTTTCTCCATTAAAAAAAAAGGAAACAAATCCCAAACCCCAATCACCTCTTCACCTTTTTCCACCATGCAAACCCCAAACCCCACGCAAAACCCCATAACCCCATATATCCCATAATTTTACAAATCCCATTCTCTCTTCTTCTAACTTTTCTCTCACCTTTCCAAAACCTTACCATATTTTACCTACAAACCATTTCATTTGGTTATCTATTCATAAAGGAAGCTCCAGTGGGTTCTTTATTGGTGTTGTTGAAGGTAAAATCATCTCTTCTAGGGTTTTTTTTTATTTTTTTTACGTAACTGTTAAAATTCCGACTAACCAGTGTCCGACACGAGTATTTCGGAATTTAATTTTACTAAACCATATGAAAACGTCTCTCTCTGTAACCTTTTTCCGATATACTAAATTCAGGATTTAATTAAATTCCGAAATACATGTTTCAAAAAATTTTTAAATTCTGAAATATGTTTCTCGGAATTGTTCAATTCTGAATAATGTGCTAATGTCATTGCAACAAATGAGCAAAGTATCAAATTTCTACTATGTTGAAACCCTGTTGCTACATCAAATTTCAAATTTCTACCTTAACTTAATCATTTGCAGCAAAGTAAATTGACATTGAAAACTTAATTCATTGATTCAAATAATTCAGAATTCATTAATAGCTATACAAATAACCAAAACAAATAACAATTCCTATACTAAGAAGTTCAAAATCCAACCAACATTGATCCCATATCAGTGGGTGGTTGAGGTGAATATGTGTGTGATGCGGGAGGTGGTAGTGGTGATTGAGGTGCCGGAGGTGATGATGCATGTGATGTTCCCATATCAGTGGGTTGAGGTTGCGATTCTGGTGCTTGCGGTTGCGGTTCCGGTGCTTGAGGTTGCGGTTTCGGTGCTTCCATATCAGTGGGTTGAGGTTGCGGTTCCGCTTGAGAAGATGAATGCACTTGAGGTTGCGGTTCCGGTGCCGCTTGTGATGATGAACCAATTTTACTTTCAGCCTTCTTTTCCCTTCTGTATGATGCAGTGGGTGGTCGTCTCCCCTGCCACAATTGTTCCCCTGATGCTTTAGGTTGTTCTTCTGCTGCTGCTCTACGTTGTTATTCTTCTTGTTCTGCTTCCACGGTTTCAGCCGTACGTTTCGTTTTAGCCATATTTGAAATTTCATCCCAATTAAAAAAGGTATAAGTTATAAATAAAAGCTATATTCAATCATTGATAGAGCAAAATTATGTTCTCATAATCTAAGCACCAAAACTCGAAAATATTAAACATAAAAATAACAAACAATTTCTAAAACAACCCATGATTAATTTATGATAAATCACATTCGGAATTTTACTAATTTCCGACACCCCCGTGTCGGAAAATTGCAGAAAAACCTGGGCATCAAATACGTTAATGGCGGAAAGGAAGAGCAACACAACAACATCAAGAATAAACCCTAAAACAACAATAAAGAAAAAGGAACAAAACCCTAAAAAGAAATAACAAAACCTAAACCAAACCTAAACAAAACCTAAATCAAATAAACAAAACAATAGAGAAAAACAAAGAAGAACATAACACAGAGAAGAAGAAGAACGATTGTACCTTCGAACGGCGGCGGAATGGTGGCGGCGGCAGCAACCTCGAACGCTGGAAGGAAGGAGGAGGAAGGAGGAACGGTGGGAAGTGGAAGGAGGGAGTACATGGTGGTGCTGGTGTGCTGGAAGTTGAAGGAGGGAGTTGAACGTGGGAGAAGAGAGTGGGAGAGAACGTGTGGGGGGAAAATTAGGAGGGAGTATATGGGGAAGGGTAGTTTAGGTATATTTTAAAAAAATGGGGTTTGGTGGATAATTATGGGGTTTGGGGACTAATTGCCATTTGACGGACCATGGGCGTGGTACGTACCACGGCCTGCCCACGGTGACCTGAAAACTTTTTTTTTCCATTCTCCATGTCCATGGTACATGCTGTGGCTTCTCCACAGTTCTTCTAATTGCTTCATATTCTCCCTAAATCAATTCCTTTATGCTCTAAATGAATTCCTTTATGCTTCATCCATTAACAAACCTACAAAACAAAGACGAAACCCCGTAATAAAACATATTTAAATCCTAAAAAAGTAAAAAAGTAAAATTAAAAGCAATTTAAAACTTGGGTTGCATCCAAAGAAGCGCTTATTTAAGGTCCTTAAGCTTGACCTATGAAGCTTCCACCCGAATCCCAAATCTTGTGACACAAGGGCCAAGTGACAAACTTAGCACAACAACTGAGTCCTCCCGGGTCCCATTGTTTGAAGCATAGACCATCTTGGAGAATTGATATGAATTCTTCTTTAATTCCTCCTGGGTCAAAGGAAACAATAGTGACACAACCCAAAGTATTCTAGAATTCTTGTGGTGCCCAGGGAGCTTGACTTTGCTAGCAATCTTTGAAGCCTTCATCATTAATGATGGAATCTCAGAGTACTTAGGCAATGAACCAGACTCCAAAATCAATTGCTTCACAAAGGAGGAAGATAGACAATAAGGAAAAGCCAACTTTTAAAAGTCCAAACATGCATGGAAACCAATACATGTGTCTAACTCCAAATTTTTGACCTTCCCTACACACAGGTTGACATAAGTAAATTCCAATAAAAATTCTTCTTCTTTTTGGATTACCTCCTCCCTCACATCATGCACTTGTTGGATTACCTCCTCACTCACATCATGCACAATGATTTTTTGACAAGACACCTTTATCAACTGCTCTTTGCTTACTTCATCACTCATGTCTTGCATTGGGAACTCTTCATCACTCGGTGTGAGTTGAAAACTTGCTAAGATCTCTTGTGGATGAAGTCGCTAGTTTTGAAAATTGATTTTCTAACCTCTCAAGTTTAGTTGATATAGAATCAATCAACTTTTCTTCATATATTATGAGATTCTCACACATGATCTCCAAGCTGGACTTCTGAGGTGTTGGAATATATGAATAAGAATTCACATGTGAAAGCTCATCAACAACCTGCTGTGCATAATATTGTGGTGTAGGATATTCAAAAGGAGAATTCCAATACTCATCCCATTCTTCCCATTTTCGCATATATTCTTGCCGAGATAACTCCTTGAAGACAGGTTCATCAAGAGGTGATCGTGCAATACATGATGAAGGAGGATAATAATCACAAAAAGATTTATGTTATTCTTCAAGACTCATGTCAGGTGTCCATCTTGGTCCACTATCTTCCATACTAGATCTATAAAAAAAATTAAAAAAAATAGAAACTAAAAAAAGTGTTTAGTCTAATTAACTTATAGTAACAGTCAATATTAACAAAAACAAAATCCCCAGCAATGGCGCCAAAAACTTTATATGCCCCGCAAGAGCACAGGATATGTCAAGTGGTAGTATAAAAAGAGATTGTGGTGGACCTCGCCTCCAGCCGAGATCACTTTCCACGTGACCAGCCCATGCACCCCTCGACCGTACGGGACACAAATACGTCCCCTGATACCTGGCCGAGACCAATCCCCAAGGTCCGACCAGTATACCAGGAACGGGCCGAGAACAGTTTTCATCTTGTACATGGGCATCCCTTACAACTTACCAGTACAAGATAAAGATAAGGTGACTCAGCGTTCTTATCCTAATACAGCTCATATCCAGGCTAGCCCTAATGGGCCTCCCTTGTTGGACTACCGGCAAGTATACCGGGTCGACAAGTAATATAGTCGATAAGACCAGATATCGTTCCACAGGGATTGCAAATTGTTCAATTAATTCTCACCAAAGAGTAGTTAGAAGCAGAATCTATGGGTTTCTAATTGATTAATTAAGATTGAATTGAAATAAAATAAAACAGAAATTAAATAAAGGTGTGAGCAATTTAAGAAAACGAGTTAGGAACATGGTTTCATTATAGGTGTTGTTTATTTATCATGAATCTCTGTTTTTCCCTAAATCAAGAACAAATTCCTAAGGTAGTAATTACTAGATTCCTCTTATGCAATTACTGTTTATTATTCAACTTGATAACTCTTAATCCCTTAAGTGATTAAACCATTGAATAACCATTAGTTAAGAACAGTGGAATTTATAACAAGTTATATAATCCTCAAAAGTATCCCTACAAGTTGATTAATTATATTGTTTGATTGAAGGCCTATTCTAATTCCTAATCTCTCAATTGAAGAATTAGAGATCCAAAACATAGATTAGCTACTTCCATGCATAACAGTGAAAATACAATCAAACACTTGATTTAGAAACGGAAAAACATCAATTCACGAAATCAATAAACTAATCCATACAAATCCACCAATTCCTAACACGAGGATTTTAGTTACACATTGGGAAAATAAGAATAAAAACAGTAGAAGAGTAATCCATAATCATAGACAATTAGGATTACCGCGAAGAGATCTTCAATCTTCCAATCTTCGATCTTCTTCTCCTCTAAAGCTCTCCAAAATCATGTAATCTCCCTCTCTAAAAGCTGCTAACCTCGTTTCTAATCCTAGAATAAATATATATTTACAAAGCCTAAGAAAATCCCTGAAAAACACATCAGAATTCAGCCCAACTGGGCCTCCACGAGCACTGCGCGCCCGGGCGCCCGGGGCCTCACGCCTGGGCGCCCAGGTCTGGTCAATGGGGTTTAACGCTGCTCACACGCCTGGGCGTGGGAAGCTCCACGCCTGGGCGTCCGGGACAACTTCCGACTCCGTTTCGCTTTGTTCTTGCGCCATTTTTAAGATCCTTTCATCCTCTTTTCAGCTCCATAATTATTTTCTTCAATTAAGCTTCGAAAGTACCTGAAACATACCCAAAACGGATCAAAACGTTCAAGGGATTCTAAACTAATAACAAAATCCTAAAACTAACAAAAATTCCTAAATTTACAAGAGAAACAAGCCAAATCCATAGTAAAAGGGAGTCTAAATCATGCTCAAAACATTATATATTAGACCCAAATCACTCCCCTAAACATAGCATTTTGCATGTCCCAGGCAAAAGTAAAATAAAAACTCTAGAACTCAAGACTAACTCCTAAATCAAAATGTACACACCTAATCTAGAACTTCGACTCACAGCCTCAGACACTTAATTTCGCAAGCAATTCATACAATTAAAACCTGGTTAGAAAAACAAACTCAACAAGAACCAGTGATTAGTGAACACTCTCAGCCTCACAGTGTATATCTCTCATGTGTATCAAGGGTTATATATATACAATTCACTCAAGTTCATACAATGAGAATGTGTTACCATATGCTTGACCATAGACCAAAATCTCCATTGAAATTATTGAATGCACACAAAAATCAAAAGGTCTTATATTTGACTGTAATGAGGCCATGGCTAAAAGTGTCAGGTGGGATAAAAGAAAGAAAGGATAAAACTAAGGGCTAAAATGCAAAAACAAATTTTCCTCTAAAAATTATGAATGAGAAATGAATACAAAGAGGACTCGCACTCAACTCACAATCAATTTCGTACTTGTTTTCTTTTCATTTTTTTTCCTTCTATTCTCTTCCTTTCTCATTTATTTCTTTTTCAATTTCTTTTTTTCACTTGGAAGAGAAATAGAACTCATAACACTTTTCACCAATTACTTTCACTTTTTCTTTCGTCATTCCTCTCAATTGCTCATTCAAAATTTTCAAGGTACTCACAAAAATATTCCAATAGATATAGGGTACCAAAGAAAAATCATAATATCTCATAAGGCACAAAATGAGCAACTAACGGAACATTTATCAATTCAAATGAGTTAAAGGCCACAAAAACACATCCTAGGTGCCTTAATCATTTTAATGCATGCAAACAATTATCAATCTCAAAATGGTCACAGGTCAAGTTCTAGAACACAAAGCCAAAGTGAACACACTCATGAAAGAAATAGGGGTTTCAAATCAAATAATTCAATAAATCATATCCCTCAGTGTTTAGGCTCAAATAACTCACTCGGCTAAAGGTCAGTTCACTAATATCAAGTTCTCAAAAGGTTTGTCAAAATAACCAGATTTCAAAAATATTTACCGCTCAATCAATTAGTGTCCAAGTCAATGAGTCTAATCCTAAACTAAGTATTTACACATATCATCAGAAAAACAGTCCTAAGTCTAGAATAATTACCTACTCCTACCAAGAACACAAACCAACACCAAAAATGTGGGAACAATTCAAGTCTGAATTTTTTGTTAATTTTGTCCACTCCCCCAAACTTAGAGGTTGGCTTGTCCTCAAGCAAACTAATCTAACCTAAAAATACAAAATAAAAATTAAAAACAAAAGCAAGGAGTTAAAAACTTCCCTTTTTGTAGCACACCATTCTCTCTTGATGCACCATGGAGGAGACTCCCCCAAACTTATTCACCTGTGTCACATGAACAACTAAAAATAGTGCTAGAAGTACCTCATTAGCAGTTACATAGAAAGCTCCAACTCTTATTTAACTAATTAAGTAAAAAAAATAAAAACCTACAGTACTACATAATTACAAAGAATCCACCAGGATCCCAAATCCTATAGGTTAAATCCTATGTGATGCAACAATAACAAGTTATTCCCACATCCCATGGGACAAACCTTGGATGATGGTGGAGTAAGGAAGTTTTAAGAATAAGTGAAATCCCATCAGGGTCAAAAGGTGATTCTTTACTCCATGCATCATCTCAGACAAGTTGTTTCTTTTCCCATTCATGAAAGTGTTAATTCCATGAATTAGAAAAACTACCTTTTCAGGTTCCCTATTGTTTAACAATGATTTAGATTGATTTTTAGATTTTTCATGAAAGCACAGAGGTTGAATATAGTGGAAAAATTTTGAGTCATCCAAGCATGCAATAGATTTGATCAAATTTTTAATTGCTAGAAATTCATCATGCAAGGGTGGATCAAATTTTTCTACCATATTCATACATTCTATTGTTTTATCTCGGTCCACTTCCTCAAACTTATTATGCATGTAAGGATTGTGGTGGATCGCTGTTTGGATTGTGGTGGATCGTCTGACGAAGTGTGCTCACTTCATCCCGGTGAATATGAGGTACAGTTTAGAAAAGCTGACACAATTGTACATTTGGGACATAGTGAAGCTTCATGGTGAACCCTCCATCATAGTATCAGATCGTGATCCAAGATTCTTATCCAGATTTTGGCAGAGTCTCCAACAGGCTTTGGGTACTAAGTTGAAATTTAGTACGGCTTACCATCCGCAAACAGATGGGCAATCTGAGCGTACTATTCAGACTTTAGAGGATCTGCTGAGAGCTTGTGTGCTAGAACAGATTGACAGTTGGGAGCAGATTTTACCGTCGATGGAATTCACTTACAACAATAGCTTCCATTCTAGCATCGGAATGACACCCTTTGAGGCACTTTATGGCAGAAAATGTAGAACGCCTCTTTGTGGGTTTCAGATTGGAGAGAGTTTGTTGACAGGACCAGATCTTGTGCAAGAGACTACTGAGAAGATCACTATGATTAAGAACAAGATGAAAACTTCTTAGGATCGTCAGAAGAGCTATGCAGATAAGCGTAGGAGACCTCTAGAATTTGATGTGGTTGATCATGTCTTTCTAAGAGTGTCCCCCACCACAGGAATTGGTCGGGCAATCAAGTCCAAGAAGTTCAATCCACGGTTTGTTGGTCCGTATCAGATTTTGGAGAAGGTTGGACCATTGGCATACAGGATCACTTTACCTTCGCATCTTTCAAAACTTCATGATGTTTTCCATGTCTCACAACTAAGGAAATACATTCATGATCCTTCCCATGTAGTTGCTCTTGATGAGTTGCCCTTGAGAGAGAACTTGACTTTTGAAGTATTGCCAGTCAGAATTGATGACAGACGGGTTAAGCAACTCAGAGGCAAAGAGATCGCGTTGGTGAAGGTGATTTGGAACAGAAACAATGTGTAAGAGGCCACTAGGGAACTGGAGGACAAGATGAAGGAGTCTTATCCGCAATTGTTTCAGGACAACTGAATTTGGAGGACGAAATTCTGGTAAGTGGGAGAGGATTGTAACATCCTTGATTTTATTCTAAGTCAAATTAGTATGTTAATCAACTTAGAGTGAAGGAAATGATAATATTAATTTAGAATTAATTGAGTAGAAAGGTAGTTGAAGTTAGAAGCATAGAGCTTTAGGAAATTTAAAGTACAAGATTCATAGCTCAAAACGTGAATTCCACCGCTGGATATGAAGTAGGAAACATGAAGAAGCTTGCTTTAAAATTTGAGCAAGATCCAACGGGTAAAAAAGAAGTTATAACAGTTTGAAGTGTTTAGGAGCAGACTTCTAAGTCCTCGCTCAAGTGAGAATCCGCTCGCTTAAGCGAAACAGTTAATTTTAGACCCTGATTTACTGAGTAGTTTTCGCTCCAGCGAGAACTAGCTCGCCCAAGCGAAAACGCTACTCGCTCCATCGAAAATAATTTGGCTCAAGTGAAAACGGTTCGTGCAAAACCCAGATTTACTGAACAATTTTCGCTCAAGCGAAGAATCGCTCGCTCGAGCGAAAAAGGTCTGAGCTGCTAGATCAAAGGCGCGTTTTGGACCACACCCTCCGAAGCTTCTCTTAGAAGCCTTCATTTCTGGCCACATATTTTCCAAAGCAAAATAAACAAAAAAACAAAAGACTCCCTCACTATCACTCATTTCATCATCATCATCCTTAACTCTTCTCCCTCCCTTCTCCTCATACGGCTTCCATTCCCCCCTCCCAACCAAGTCCATGTGTTGTTCTTCTTCCTCTTCAAGCTTTTAGGGGTTTGATTAACCATCATCATCAAGCTCACTTGGTAAGCTTTATTTCTTTCTCTTTCTCAAGATGCTACACGAAATTTTCTCTCTCTCTTCTTCTCTCATGAAATTTGAACCCCATTCTATGGGTTGTCAAACTCTCATGTTCCTCCTTTGTTTCATGGCTTGAAGAAAATCAATCTCTCTCTTCCTTCCACTCACTTCACTTGGGAGCTTCTTGTTGAGGCTTAAAAGGATCTAGGGCAAAGGGCTAAGGCTAAGATTGGTAAAGGTTTCACCACTCTCTCCTTGATTAAGGTAAGGGGGTGTGTGTTACCTTGGTTTAGGAATTAGTTTTTAACTAGTATATAGTGATTTGCTAAGGTTATGTGTTTAGTGTTATGATAGGAACCCTAGAGATAGTGAACATTGACACAACTATGAATATGACAAGAATGAACTCTAAATGCTAATATTTGGTATGTTTGCAAAAATGTGAAAAATTATTACTAGTCATCGATATATGAGTGGTTAATTTGTGATATATGAATGAATGTTGATATTTGTACCTGATATTATTGGCTAATTGAATTATATGTGGAATGGTAATTATATTTGATTTGTTATGTTAGCAATTATATGTAAAATTATAAGTTTGATTGAATGAAGTTAAGGCTAAATGGAAAAGAACAATGAAATGAATTAATAGAACAGACTGTTGAATTTATCATTGGGGACATTGACACACTAGGTGCCCATGCTTAGTGTACCAAATGCCCCATTAGGGCTAAATGTCCCATCAGGCCAAATGCCCCATTAGGTCCAAACGCCCCGTTAGGCGTCGATGTATCCAATTGATCAATTAAACGAGAACTAAAAGAATGGAAAATGTGAAAAGAACTAAAGTATGCAAATTGAATATGCCAAGTGTGATAAGAATGAGTAAAAGATCATATGTATTGTCCTAACGGGTGATGCCTAATGGGTGAACAAAAGTCCTGATGGGTGTATAGTTCCTAATGGGTGTACAAATGCCCTAGTAGGAGCAACCAATTCCTAGTGGTACAAATAGAGAATTGAGTAAAAGAAAGAAGAGAATGAATGATGAAAAGTCTAAGGGATGATTGATTTGTAATGGGATAAAGAGTGGAAGTGTTGAATGTGCATGAGCATGATCTGTGGAATGATTAAATGGAATTACATGTGCTAAAAGTTTAATTGTGCTTGGCTTGGTAGGTCAATATGTCTATTTAGTAACTGCTTCCTACTTCATGTGTAATGCTCACCCTCTTACTATTTTTACAGGTACTGAGATTGAGCTTGCACAACCCTTGGCCGAGCAGGTGCACTCTCCCTCACGGGGAGAGTAGATTATGGGAGTTTAGGGGTTTTGTAGTCCTGGTTATGTTAGGGTTTTGTATATGCTGCCTTTATTTTGTACATGCATTGTAAAGCATCATTCTTTTTGGATTATCCAGGACCTCTTCCTATCGGTAGGAAGTATATTTTTGGGAAAACTTTAACAGTTCCAAAACTTGTTCATATTTGCTGCTATTTGTGATGTAGTTAAAATCTGATGTGGATGTGTTTGATACACAATGATATGTTGGCCCTGTTGGCTTCTGGATGAAATGAATATTTTGATTTGCACAGGTTAAAGGAAAAATCTAATTTTTGGAATGTTCTTAAAATAGGGGAAACTCCGTCCAATTTTCACGGAGATTTTTATAAGTTAAATAATTTAAAAAGAAATTTTGAGTTCACTATTTTACTTATGGGGTTATTAAGGGTAATTATAAATAGGGTGTTACAATGCACATTTTTCTCAATTTTCTCCTCCGTAGGAGTTTCATCATTGGCCACATCCATCACCACCACTTTTTCCTCTCTTTGAAGAGAGTCAAAAATTATTGGTGATGCTTGTGACTCTTCATCTAATTTCTTTAAAATGTGTTCAACTTGCATTTGAAGGTTCTTTCTATTAGTACTTAAGATTTGACAATCGTTTCTAACTTGTTCAACAAAATCTTTAGTGCTTTGAGCACATTTCTCTAAAGTTATTTCCCATGGAGCTTTCTCCACAGGAATTGCCTCCACATAAAATTTTTTATTAGCTGTAGCTTCTAATTTCTCTAAAGCTATTTCCAATGGAGTTTTCCTATCACTTATGTTTTGTGCATAATAGTATGGAGAATAGGGATCCAAAATAAATCTATCACAATCAAAATCATTATTAAAACTATAGTTATACATGAAAAGGGACAAGTTACACAAGTAATTACAAAAAGGTATCAGAAAAAATTAGAATCGAATTTCAATCCTCGACAAGTAATATAGTCGATAAGACCAGATATCGTCCCACAGGGATTGCAAATTGTTCAATTAATTCTCACCAAAGAGTAGTTAAAAGCAAAATCTATAGGTTTCTAATTGATTAATTAAGATTGAATTGAAATAAAATAAAAACAGAAATTAAATAAAGGTGTGAGCAATTTAAGAAAACGAGTTAGGAACATTGTTTCATTGTAGGCGTTGTTTATTTATCATGAATCTCTGTTTTTCCCTAAATCAAGAACAAATTCCTAAGGTAGTAATTACTAGATTCCTCTTGTGCAATTACTGTTTATTATTCAACTTGATAACTCCTAATCCCTTAAGTGATTAAACCATTGAATAACCATTAGTTAAGAACAGTGGAATTTATAACAAGTTATATATTCCTCAAAAGTATCCCTATAAGTTGAGTAATTATGTTTGTTTAGGCCTCAAAATCTCGAGAGGGGGGGTGAATCGAGTTTTATTATGTATTGAAAAATTCGTACCAAATTAAAAAATTGATTTGAGATGGAGAGATTAAATGTTCGAAACGGATCGCGAAAACGATAGAAATATGATAAACGAGTAGGGCGGAAACGTAAAAAATTAAATATGCGGAAAGTAAAAGAGATAGGGATAGAAAAGCTTGCACCGGAGAATTTTATACTGGTTCAGCCTTCCCGTCGAAAGGCCTAGTCCAGTCCCCAAGCGACCCGCCTGAGAGTTCTTATAACCAAGCAATAGAGCCGCACCCTATTACAACCAAGAGCACCCCGCACACTACTAGGAACCTCCGTTCGCTAGGGGCCTCAATCACACAGCAGGGTTCCTCTCCCTACGAATGCCTCAACGTTCAACTATGGGATTCTCTGTAATAACCCGCATTTTCTGGACTCAAATAAGTCAATAAGATTTTATTTAAGATTGATTTTTTTTTCAGAATTTAATAAAGATTTTTCTTTCAGTTAAAGAATTTTAGCACGAGATTTCCTTTGAAGTTTGAAAGCTAAGCTATGATTTTGTTATCAAAATTGCTTTTGACCAAAATGATTTGAGATCTTAAATAAGTTGCCCTTTTGAAAAATCTTTGAAACTATAGTTTTTATGAAACAAAGTAAAACTTACTTTCTTTTGAAAAGGTGGATTGAGTTTCTTTAAAGTTGCATTTTTGAATTTGTGAATATGAATGTACGTTTTTGTGTAACAAATTTAATTAGCAAATTTAAATAAATTGTATGTATGGGTGTACTTGTGTGACGAATTTTAATTAGGAAATTTAAATGAATGGATGCATGAATTGCTTGAATATGCCGTGTGTGTTGAATTGTGATACATGATGTGCATGATTGAATATGTGATTAAGTATGCATTACTTCATGATACCCATGCTATGAGAAATAAAATTGTATATGTATGTGTATGCATGTATGTTGTTCGGCCATGAGAAGAGGAGAGGACCAAGTGAGTTTGATTTTCTTACCCATTAAGAAATAGGAAATTCAAATAGAAATAGGATTAGGAAGCTATGAAGAGTGCATCCTCTTAAGTGGCAAGAGAATAAGGAATTAGGAGGAGGCTAGGTTGATGACTCATGATAGCTAAGGGAGACTTTCCTTCAACCTTGTCCCTCCATTGACAAGACCCTTGCCATGCAAACTTTGGACTTGCCCAAGTTGCCCTTGAACCCAACCCTTGAACCAAGGACCAAATAGGAAATTTCCAAGCCCTTGCCCTTGCTCTTTAAGCCGTAAGGAGGAGTGTGTGTTGGCCAAATTCATTTTCATTCCCCTCATCAACCAAAACACTTAGTTCCCAAGAGTATCATCAACTCTTGAGACTATAGGGAGAAGAGGAAAACAAGAAGTGCAAACCTAAAGATCTTAATCCAAACATCCCCAAATTCTTTCTCAACCTTATTTCCTTCCAAGATCAAGAAGAAAAACCACCATCAACCTTAGAGAGGAAGAGACCGAAGCACAATCTTAGGAGGAGGAGAAGAGGATTTGAAGCTTCAAGATTAGGATTTTGTTTGAGGTTGATATTTAAGATAGTTTAGTGTAATAATTTTGGTTTGTAAAGGACTTTATATGGACTTTTGTTCAAGCTTAATTCTTTTGTGATGCATGTCTTTATTTTTCTTGTGATCTTGAAGTTTTGTTGTCTTGCATGTCATTTTTATAAATTGATCTTGAATAATGGTGCTTGGATGTTTTAATTTTCATCTTGTTCTCTACGGTTTTGGTTAGATTTTGTGTTTAAGTGTATTTTTGTGTTGATCTTGTTTTGCATGTCTTGATCTAAGTGTAATCTTTAAGAAAATGTGAACCTTGAACTTATATGTTTGTTTTGGGTGCAAAATCTTAATTTTGTTTGGTGCATGTTACGGTTCCTTTAAGAAAACAAGCATAACAAGCTTAAGAAATAACTTTTGTATAAAAATAATTTAAGACTAAGGTCTTATGTGTGATGATGATGATTCGGTGATGGTTTGAAAAATAAGATGATGCTTTGAGTGATTTGACCTTGAGTTTGTTCTTTGCATGTGAAAATAAGTTTGTAAAATTTTGCCCTTAATGCATGTAGTCATTCGGCCAAACCTAGGAAAGAGGGAAGAGCATGCTAGATCATCATTTTGGTTACAAGAATGTTGAAATTATTTCATTTAGAAATCATAAGTACATGCATAAATTTTCTTAGGTGTTTTGACATGATTCTTAATATGTTTCTTCATTTTCATGGTGATGAAATGAAGTTAATGTTTGTTGAATATTCTTGGGAAGCTCTCGGTTTTGTGCTTGAAAATATTTAAGATAGTTCATTTTATTCTATATGTGTACGGTTAGGATTAAGGATTTCTAAACCTATGGGACTTGAATCTTTGATGGAAAACCTAAAAGTAAATTTTATGTTCCATTCGGTTTAGGAATAAATCCTATTTAAGGTATTTCATTTTCTTATGTGTATTGTTTGAATTAATTTGGTATGAATGAAGTTGATTTGATAAATGTTTGTGCTGAGTGTTTTTCTCATATGACCCATTCGGTTTTGGCAGAAATTTCTTTCAAGCTATTTTTATTCCTTATGTTATATAGTTTGAGTTGATATTTGAAATTGATTGGTGTATGTTTGCATGATTTCTTTGTGTTTTATTCGATTTGGGTATAAAAGTAAAGAAAATAAATTAATTTCTTCTTGTGTGTTGGTTTGTATGATGATTAACATGATTAAGTGTGTTCTTTTAGGATGTTTACAAGTAGGATAACATAATTGTCATACATGCATATGTTAGTAATCATTAGAGTTGAATAAAAACTTTGTCTCATATAGGATAGGATTCGGCCATGCATGGAAATTAAGTGCATATATTTGATTCCTATCTTATTTGCATGAATGATGAATGGTTTGTGATATTATACTTAATTGTGTGTGTTTGAATGATTTAAATATTCTTGAAAGGTTTTAATTTAATTGTGTATTATTTTCATTTGATTCGGTTTTAGAGAAAATGGAATGAGTCAAATGATTTGATTAATTGAAAAGTATTATTTTGAAAAAGATTTTCTTATGATTTCTGAAGTTCATGGTTTTAATTTAATAAAAGATTCTTTTTAAGAAAACCTTAAGATAAATGTGTCCTTTTTTTAAGAAGCCAAGAAATTATTCATGTTTTATTAAGTAAGTTTTTGAAAAGAAATGATAAAGTGGTTTTGTTTTGGGATAATTATACAAGAACAATTTCTAATAAGAAAGAACTATTTGAGTTCCAGTAATAATCGGGAAGCTGTTACGAGCGCCGCATCGGGAATCAAGGAGCGTATAGTGAGAGTTGTCGTCAATCGAGGTGAGAGAGAAGTTTCCCCTAAACACCGTGGTCTTTAGGTAACTTATTAAGTGTTTCGAGCATCTCAAAAGTCGAAACTTAGTGTCCTGAGTCAGTATGAGTAGGTCATTGATTTATTTATTTGTGTCTGCATGTTAGTACATGGTTTACTTGCTTACTCATAAAGTTAATTATGTATGATAAGAGCGGATCGGTTGTGAAGTACGAGAATGTTGTGAACGATAGTAATAATGAATAAAAGATGTATATAAGTAGTAAGAGATGGTAAATGTGTAAAGAATGAAAGACTAAGTGATGAGAGCTGAATGTTGAGCCAGAGCTTGGGGTGTCAATGTGGAATGATTGCTTTCTGAGGTCTAGCTACGAGGGGGTATAAGGGTGAAGTTGCGGAGTTGAACTCCTTTGTTCTTTGGTTTTAGTCTGGGATTAGTGTTGAGTTGAGCTTGCTCCTCCACTAACGCTCAGTAGTAATAATGTTTTTGGAAAGGTTTTTCTAAAAAGATATTTTTGGCGAGAGTTTACAAAAATGTCATTTTCGAAAGTATTTTGATAAAACTTCATTTGAGAAATGTTATTTGAAAAGGATTTTGGAGAACTCATATTTTGAAAAAGTTTGTACTATTTTGTAAAGATCTTACTTCTGAACAGAATTTTGTGGAACCTCATTTTTGAAAAGAGTCAATGAAATGTTATTCTGAAAGGAGTTTTATGAAGACACTGTTTTCGGAAAAGGTTTTTGGAAATGAGTTTGTGAAACCGTAGTTTTGAAAAGAGGTGGTGAAACGTTTATGAAACATTATTTGAAAAGATGTTGTTGTGTTGGATGATGAGTTGAGGAAATTGATGTGTCATGGAAAGGCCAGCTCTGTGCTATGTTGAGATACGAATTGTTCTGAGAATATTAGCGGTCGGGACTCGTTGAAGAGATGTACGAAGGATGAGCCGACCAATAGGATAAGCCTTAATTAATTAAAAGACTTTTAAAAGACATGTATTCACGCGGTGAGTTATGAGTGACCCGAAGTAGTGGAGAGGAAGGAACAATAAGTATCTGCGGATACTTAGGACGAGATTGCATTAGGGGAGGACAATGACGGTGATACGTCAAGAAGTCTAGAGTACTGTTCTAGGCGGGACAATTCCACAAGTGGCACACTATCGTGGTGGGGACTGGGTCTAATGTCGTGACACGTCCTGCTTTGCAAGCTAGAACTAGTACTGTCGCCCCCTAGATTGCAAATCGAGAACAGTGAGAGGGACTGGAGTGGGGCATTTTGTTTGCCACTGCGAGGAAGTGAGCCTAATTATTGAATTGATATTATTGAGGCTGAGTCCTCCTGGTCTGGGACCATTTGTGTTGACAGCTGTCGTGCCCGCACGGTAAAGGTCCTGTACTCCTGTTTGCTTCCGATTAGGTTGGGCGGTGACCGAGGAGATGTAGACGAGTGTGCTAACTTGAAAGCGTTTTCCTCAATGATGATTTTAAATCCCTTGCATCATTGATGGTTTCGGATTCATAAAATTTAAATAAGAAAAGAATGAAAAGAAAAGTATGTATATATAATTAAGGTATTGTTGTGAATAATCCTTGAGAGGAAGTATGAAGGTGGATGAACTTATATGGTGGTGGAATCAGAGTGCGCAGCAGAAGCAGTCGATTGCATGTATTGCGAAGTATGCATAGAGTAGTAAGAATAAGAGATTGAGGTAAGTCTTTGTATAAGTTGTGTGCCTGCTTTCCTATGTCGTTGTTTGTATGGTTTGTCTATCTTAATATTTTACCTACTGTAATTCCACACTGTTGGCATAACATGTCTGGGAATACTTACTCTCTCAAATTCTTCTGTTTGTGGCTATGTATCTACCCCTATGTTGTCAACCCATAGTCTATGGATCCTGTTAAGTTCACATTCGAGATTCGCGATGAAGGACGATGGGAAGTAAATCGTCGTGGATGGGAATGGCGTGGAGCAACTGAAGTTCGTATCTTTGACCCCGACCATACCCTCCGAGGGACCGAACCAGACTCCCGCAGATGTCGCTTTGTGCTTTCGGATCTGCAAGTTGGTGGACCGGCAGATTACCATGGTGGGTATCCAATGCCGTTACCTGCACGTATCGACCCCGAGGTGGAGCAACTAGAAGAACTGGATGAAGCCTTGAATGAATTATCAGATGACGCATTTGATGCCATGGAGGAAAGTGAACCTGAGGAAGATCCCGAGGAGTACATGGAAGAGGAATATCCGGACGCTGAGGAGATTGAGGTCGACCTGAGTGAGGCACCTCCAGCTGATTCTTCGTCATCAGCTTAGGAGATTCGTTGGTAGTTTCTTTTCCTTATCTTGAAGTATTATATTTCCTTGTATTTGCTCTGCTAAACCAATATGGTATCCTGATGTAAACCCCGATCTAATTTTAATGAATGATATTTTGGGCACCACTGACTCTGATTACAAAAGTTAACGGACAATGACAATCGAGTTGTGAAGGTTCAAGTTGCAAAGTGTGGTGTCACGTGACACTTCGGTTTGGAACTTGAAGCTTAGTATGATATGTGAGGACTCTACCTTTAATTAAAGAGTTTTGAAAATGTAACAGTTCTCACAATCATGCTGCTCAACTATGTTTAAAAAAAAAATTTGGCCCATATTTTACCTCATTTTGTATAAAGAGGAAGAGTGGTTTCAAGTTGCCAAAGCGGGGTGTTACATTCTCTCCCTACCACTAAGGTTGAATACAATAGATGTGAGTGATTACAATAGGTATCACGTGTTCTCAAAAACACAGATTCTACAATAAGCTCTTATGATAATGAAGAAGAAGTTTGTCTTAGAGTTTACGCAGCCAACAAGGTTTGTTCTTAAAAAAAATTAGAACAATGAAAAGCAAAACACTTTGAGAAGAAGAAGAAGAGAGAACATGAAAAAATAAAATGTCTGAACGTGAAAACTAACTTCTTGAAATGTTGGAGTGATCTTTATTTAAAAAGAAAAACATTTTAGAATCAAAAACGATTTTGAATTAATAAAACAAAATCAAAAAGGAATAAACAAAGATTTAAAATAAGTTTTAAAATCAAAATAGAATCAAAACGATTTTCGAAATAAAATAAAGATTTGATTCTTAAAACCAAAAAGGAAATAATTCAAAATTAAAATCATTTTCGAATTTTATAAAATATATCAGAATCTTTTATATAAAAACAAATCAGGAAATAATAAAAATGATTCTGACACGTTTTTCAGTAAAACATGAAGTAATCGATTACTTTAAGGAATAATCGATTATTTCTACAAAAATAGAAATTCTTAAATACATTTGAAAAACATGTAATCGATTAGGCTAAGAATAGTTAATCGATTACATCACTCCTGTTCATTGTATGATGCAACTTATGATAATCGATTACACTAAGGAGTTAATCGATTATTAAGCCTCTGGTTTGCATATGATGCAACATCATGTAATCGATTACTACAAGACTTGTAATCGATTACTAAGCCTCTGAAAAATATATGATGCAACAAATATAATCGATTACTTGACTGTTGTAATCGATTACTTTCATAAGAAAGTAACTGATTAACAAAATTCAGTTAATCGATTACAGCTTCTCTGATTTTTCTATGATGCAACAAAGTTAATCGATTACTGCAAGAGATAATCGATTACTCTCTTTTGCAATCATATAAATATGCAGAGTTTTGTAACATCAACTATTTTTACTCCGATGAAATGCAGAAAAACATTTTATATGCAGAAAATACGTTTTTCTTCTTCTCTTCAAAAATAAAAACTTTGTTGGCTTTGAAAATTCTAAGTAAACAAAAACTTCATTACCTTACATTTGATCTAAGGAGAAGGTTTCTATTCTTAGGCTTGCTTGAGTCTTCAATCTTGACGCTTGCACTTGTGAGCTTGAACTTGAGTTGACTTGTTATCATCAAAACATATATTTGCATTAAACTTGAAGTCCATAGAGAGTTTGAAGCATGCCTTCCAACCAGCTTGACTTCCAACACTCCCCCTTTTTGATGATGACAAACAACCATTCTGATATGCTCTTTATTATCTGCATCACAAGTGTTACACAACCAAAAAATAGATATATAATAATAAAACCTTCCTTAGAATCACTAAATACAGGAAATATAATGGATTAATTCTTCTCCCCCTGTATGAATGCTTAAATAACATATATCATTTTAGGCAAAAAGCATCCTTCAGAGTATCTCCCCCTGAATGTATTAGCCATGAAATATCAGAATCTCTCTCCCCCTTTTGTAATCATCAAAAGGATGTGCAATCTCCCCCTGAAACAATAAGAAGATGCATCAATAATAACATGAGAGATAAAAGATTCACATATTCAAAATAGGTAAGAGGCAGAAGTTAAACCAATTTCTCTACGAATAAAAAAGAAATTTTCTTTTGGAAGCGGTTTCGTAAAGATATCAGCCAACTGCCGCGAAGTATCAACATACTCAATAATGCAATCACCCTTCTGAATATGATCACGAATAAAATGGTGTCGAATCTCTATATGCTTCGTGCGAGAATGTTGCACTGGGTTTTTGGTAATACTAATAGCACTGGTATTATCACATTTAATAGGAATGTGATCTAGACTTACACCAAAGTCTAGGAGTTGCTATTTTAACCATAAAATCTGGGCGCAACAACTACCCGCGGCTACATATTCAGCCTCAGCTGTAGATAGGGCCACACTAGACTGTTTCTTACTAGCCCATGAAACCAATGAATTGCCAAGAAGATGACAAGTGCCGCTAGTGCTTTTTCTATCTACTTTGCAACCAGCAAAGTCAGAATCGGAATACCCAACAAGATTACAAGACGAACCTTTGGGGTACCACAAACCCATATCAGTTGTGCCAGACAGATATTTCATTATACGCTTGGCAGCAACCATGTGCGTTTCTTTTGGATTCGACTGGAACCGAGCACACAAACATACACTAAACATGATATCCGGCCTACTTGCCGTTAAATAAAGAAGTGATCCGATAATACCTCGATACTTTGTACTTTCTACGGATTTACCTCCTTCATCTTTGTCCAAGTAACATGATGTGCTTATCGGTGTTGCTACTGCCTTGGCCTTATCCATGCCAAATCTTTTCAGTAATTCTTTGCAGTATTTGGTTTAACTAATGAAGATTTCGTCCTTCGCTTGCTTTATTTGTAATCCCAGGAAAAAGTTCAGCTCGCCCATGATAGACATTTCGAACTCTTCCTGCATCATACTAGAAAATTCCTTGCAAAGGATTTCATTAGTAGCACCGAAAATAATATCATCAACATAAATCTGAACTAAAAGAATTTCCTTTCCTTTCTTTTTGATAAACAGTGTGTTATCAACCTTCCCTCTTGCAAAGTTATTTTCCAACAAAAATTTGCTAAGACGATCGTACCACGCTCTAGGAGCTTGTTTTAAACCGTACAAAGCCTTTTTCAATTTATAAACATAATCAGGGTGTTCATAACTTTCAAAGTCAGGAGGTTGACACACATAAACTTCTTCATTTATAAAACCATTAAGAAAGGCACTCTTTACGTCCATTTGATATAATTTAAAATC
This sequence comes from Crotalaria pallida, assembly GCA_037953625.1. NCBI lineage: Eukaryota > Viridiplantae > Streptophyta > Magnoliopsida > Fabales > Fabaceae > Crotalaria > Crotalaria pallida. Next base: position 92,788,095 of record CM075653.1, read on the forward strand.
TAGAATACATGCAAATGCTGACACGTTTTTCAGTAAAACATGAAGTAATCGATTACTTTAAGGAATAATCGATTATTTCTACAAAAATAGAAATTCTTAAATACATTTGAAAAACATGTAATCGATTAGGCTAAGAATAGTTAATCGATTACATCACTCCTGTTCATTGTATGATGCAACTTATGATAATCGATTACACTGAGGAGTTAATCGATTATTAAGTCTCTGGTTTGCATATGATGCAACATTATGTAATCGATTACTACAAGACTTGTAATCGATTACTAAGCCTCTGAAAAATATATGATGCAACAAATATAATCGATTACTTGACTGTTGTAATCGATTACTTTCATAAGAAAGTAACTGATTAACAAAATTCAGTTAATCGATTACAGCTTCTCTGATTTTTCTATGATGCAACAGAGTTAATCGATTACTGCAAGAGATAATCGATTACTCTCTTTTGCAATCATATAAATATGCAGAGTTTTGTAACATCAACTATTTTTACTCCGATGAAATGCAGAAAAACATTTTATATGCAGAAAATACGTTTTTCTTCTTCTCTTCAAAAATAAAAACTTTGTTGGCTTTGAAACTTCTAAGTAAACAAAAACTTCATTACCTTACATTTGATCTAAGGAGAAGGTTTCTATTCTTAGGCTTGCTTGAGTCTTCAATCTTGACGCTTGCACTTGTGAGCTTGAACTTGATTTGACTTGTTATCATCAAAACATATATTTGCATTAAACTTGAAGTCCATAGAGAGTTTGAAGCATGCCTTCCAACCAGCTTGACTTCCAACAAATTATATTGTTTGATTGAAGGCCTATTCTAATTCCTAATCTCTCAATTGAAGAATTAGTGATCCAAAACATAGATTAGCTACTTCCATGCATAACAGTGAAAATACAATCAAACACTTGATTTAGAAACGGAAAAACATCAATTCACGAAATCAATAAACTAATCCATACAAATCCACCAATTCCTAACACGAGGATTTTAGTTACACATTGGGAAAATAAGAATAAAAACAGTAGAAGAGTAATCCATAATCATAGACAATTAGGATTACCGCGAAGAGATCTTCAATCTTCAAATCTTCGATCTTCTTCTCCTCTAAAGCTCTCCAAAATCATGTAATCTCCCTCTCTAAAAGCTGTTAACCTCGTTTCTAATCCTAGAATAAATATATATTTACAAAGCCTAAGAAAATCCCTGAAAAACGCATCGGAATTCAGCCCAACTGGGCCTCCACGAGCACTGCGCGCCCGGGCGCCCGGGGCCTCACGCCTGGGCGCCCAGGTCTGGTCAATGGGGTTTAACGCTGCTCACACGCTTGGGCGTGGGAAGCTCCACGCCTGGGTGTCCGAGACAACTTCCGACTCCGTTTTGCTCCGTTCTTGCTCCATTTTCAAGATCCTTTCATCCTCTTTTCAGCTCAATAATTATTTTCTTCAATTAAGCTCCGAAAGTACCTGAAACATACCCAAAACGGATCAAAACGTTCAAGGGATTCTAAACTAATAACAAAATCCTAAAACTAACAAAAATTCCTAAATTTGAGAAAACCACAATTGGTGGGTGAAACAACTAAGGAACCCTAGGAGAACACCTAGAAGGGGGGGTTGAATAGGTGTTAAAGAAACCTTGAAAGATTTTCGACAGAAACAAATCAAAACAATTAAAACGAATGATTTTTGCAAAAACTTCAGCCCTTATCGATTAAGCCTGCAACTAATCGATTAAGACCAGAAAGTCTTCAAATGGTTAATCGATTAAAGCTTCAGTTAATCGATTAAGCACTGTTAAAAACTGAAAAATCACTTTTCAATCGAATACGAAAATCAATCAATTAACATGTATGATCAGAGATTAAGCGGAAAAGATTAACACCAATATTCTTATTGATTACCTAGGTTGTGAAAATGATTTTCCCAAAATCAATTTGCACAAATAAGATTCAATTCAATCACTTATGAAAAATCAATCTTTTCTAGGTTTTCAACCAAGAACATATGAAATGACAAGAATGTAAAGAGTTAAGGGTATAGAGATACTGCACAGTGATTTATCCTGGTTCACTCTCATCCACTTGAGAGCTACATCCAGTCCCCTCTTCAACCAAGAGATATTCTTCACTATGAGGAATTAAAGTTCTCAAATTACAAGTAAATACCTCTCAAGACTCCCTTCTTGATAGCCTCCAAGAGATACCACACTCTTGTCTTGCAATCCTATTAAATCTAATCTAACCTCTTCCCTTGCTTGTTGATAACCCACAACAAGTCTTCCACGTTGCTCGTTGATACCTCACAACAAGACTTCACTTTGCTTGATGACACACCAAGACTTCTTCTTCAATTTGATTTATTTGCTTGATGATAATCAACACACCAAGACTTCTTCTTCGTTGCAGATAGCTTGCCTCTTGCAAAGATTACAACTCAAATGAAAACAATAACAATCCTATGAATCTCTTTCAATAGCTATGAAAATATCAACATAAGAGATTCAAAGATTCTTGATCAAAGAATGTAAAAGTTGAAAGCTTTGATCTATGAAATTGAGAGAGAATAGTGTGACTTTGATCTTTGTAAAATTGGATATGAAAATGATGTTAGTTCAATCTCATGATTCACAAAGGTTAGGAAAAGGTTTATATAAAATACCCAAAAGTTAGGAAACTTGAAAACTCATTTTGAGAAGTTAAAAACGTATTTTAAAAACCAGTTTTACAGGTGTTAATCGATTAACACATGGCTTAATCGATTAACCACTGTAACATGTGTGTGTTAATCGATTAACCTGACCATTAATTGATTAGCCACTGCTAAATTCAATTAAAAACTTGTTTTCTCAAAACTAAACTTTTCCTTTCAAACCTTTAAGCCACCTATTGATTTTAGGTTAAGTGAATACTCAAATTACGATGTAATCATGCACTTGATAGAGATTCACTACCCTCTAAAGACTCTACCCAAACTCATCAAAATAAAAGACTCAAGCTAAAGATATTACAATTATACACAAATTGAATCTTCATGAGCTTGCTCTCTCTTCATCATTTGTTGTTTGTTGTTGTTTGATGAACTTCTCCATACTTGAGCTTGATCAATAACATTTGTAGCTTGTTCAAAACCTTTGTCATTATCAAAACATTCTCACTGGATCTAACAAAATTTACAAGAGAAACAAGCCAAATCCATAATAAAAAGGAGTCTAAATCATGCTCAAAACATCATATATTAGACTCAAATCATGGCCCATAGGACACACAGCCACCCCTATAAGTAGTACCTTGCAACAAGGGGCTCAGGTACATCCTCTAACCCTAATTGCAAGCTCGCACACTTTGTGATTAGGGCAACCCCTGGTATCCCTACTGGATATTAGAAGAACCTCAAAATCCTACAACAACCCTAGATTGTGGCCTCCTATTAGACCACTCCCTGGTCTTTGTGGACATCCACTATCTAGGACATCACATCTAGCGCCGTCTGTGGGAATCTGAGTAAACACAGTATTCCCACTAACACCATGGCTGAGATTGAACACCTAGGAGCAAGAAGGAGAAGAGGTCGACCCAGGAGGATGGTACAGGTGCAACAGTTCCCACCACCTGGAGAGGATCTTCGCTTTCACCTTCAAGTGAACAGAATAGTCGAGCCACTCCCACCACCACGCCATCACCACCATTACCTCCCCCACCACCACCACCTTCACCACCACCAACTCATACCCATAGTGGACCTTACACGGAGGTGTTTGGACAATCCTCCCCCAAAATAGGCAGCTAAATCGGAAACCCTGACAACCCAAGACCTGAAAGAGCTCGGCGCGTAGATCTACGCTCCCAGCTTGCAGAAAACACCACTGGCCAGCAGCGCTGCCACAGAGGTCGTGGTCTTTCTCCAGAACATTCTCATCGATCTCATTCTTGTGCAAAGGACTTGTCTTACAGATGACGTGAAGATGAGATACTCTCAATGATGAGACAGCATATCAAAATAATGGAACAGCAGGGCCAAGCAATAGCTAACCTCCAACACAGAGCTATGGAGTGTTTGGCTAATCGGGCACCTCCAGTGGCCCCTGTCTTAAACAAACCTCCAAACCAACCAGCTCCAGTCCAACAATGATTCCCAACAAACCCTGCCGAGAACGTAGAACTGGTATATTTACATCCTTTGCACGAGAACCAGGCTCTCGAGTATGGAAACTCTCACCCTGGCCAGCCCTTCACTCATCACATTATGTCTTACATAACCCCTCAGGGTTATCTTGGTCCTACCAATATTCCTCAGTATAATGGCCTCACCGACCCCCAAGAGCATATCCTGTCTTATGAAGGAGCCATGAACTTTTACGGGGGAGGAGACAGGATGAAATGTCGAACATTCTCCATGACTCTGCAACCATCCGTTCTACGTTGGTATTCTTCTCTTCCACAAAACTCCATAGACTCGTGGGGCGAGATGAAACGGGTCATCCTCAACAGGTATACCGCCAACTGTGTGCAACCTAAGTCGAACCACACACGGGCTACGGCAACTCAAAAGCCTGGGGAATCTTTTCGCGATTATCTCTCTCGTTTCCACAACGAGTTGAGTCTGATCTCGAACCTGGAACCTGGAGTAGCTGTCCTACTCTTCACACAGGGCCTAGCCCCTGGCGACTTTCAGAATTCTTTAATCGGCAAGCCGCCTAGGGACATGGCCGAGGTGCGCCAGCGCTCCAACAAGTTTATCAATTTGGAAGAATTTTATAAGGGTCAGACGAGCAGATTGTCCCGAAGGCAAGGGGATAGTTCTCATGACCGACCTCGGCGAGAAGAACGGGGCCTTCTGAGGCGAGATGAGAGGGATGATAGCCGACCAAAGTCCAAATATAATGCATACACCCATTTGATCGTCTCTAGGTCACAAATCTGGAAGGAAACAATGAAGACTGACCTCCGTTATGCCCACAGGCCACCCTTCTTGAGGAATCAGAGAAACAAGACAAAGTATTGCGATTTCCATGAGGGTTACGGCCACACTACGGATCAGTGCACCTGGCTCCGGGATGTAATCGAGGACATGATAAGGGTTGGGAAGCTGCAGTAGTATGTAAGGGAGGTAATGGAGGAAAAGTTGAGAAAGAGATCCCCCACCCCAGAAAAAAGGGCAAGAAGAAATTCCCCGAGCCCAGACAAAGGAAAAATAAGAAGAGACCCGTCTCCCGAGAACCAAGCAAAAGACACACAACGTGTAAACTTGGCCTCGGTGGACGAGTTGGACAAGTCCCCAAAAGACTTCAGAGTAAAAACCATTTTGGGTAGTTTCGCAGGAGGAGGAGAGTGCAGGTCGGACATAAAAAGATATGTCAATCAAGTTTTAGCAGTTCACCATCACCAAATCCAGAAGAAACCGTCTCGGAGCATTCTGATCAGCTTTACTGGCTAGGATCTAGAGGGTGTTATCCAAAACACAATGACCTGATGGTTATCACAGCATTAATCGGGAATTTCGAAGTTGCTCGGGTTTTTGTGGATCAAGGAAGTTCAGCCGACATCCCTTTCTTGCACGCATTCAAAGCTCTAAAGTTAAGACAAGTTGACCTCACCCCTTTCGAGGGGAATCTAATTGGTTTTACATGAGACGTCATACAGCCACTCGGATCCATTCAGCTGCCGATGACATTGAGGAAACAGCCGTTTGCAAGGACTGAGATCATTAAGTTCCTCATTGTGGATTGTCCTTTGGCATACAATGCAATCTTGGGGACGACATATTTGTAGGCGTTTGGAGCGGTCGTGTCGACCGACCATCTCTCCATGAAATTTGTTGGGTCCGATGACAGTGTGGTGACAGTGAAAGCCGAACAGGAAAAGGCGCGTTTGTGTTACAACGCTAGCCTCAGTAAGATCAAGAAAAGGGACGAGAACCTCCCGAAATCGGTTATGAGTAAGGGTAATGTACAGTTGGCCGAGTTGGATGTCAGAGCAGAACAGGACGATTTAAGGCCGGTACCCCAGGGGGAATGGGAGAGTGTTTCGATTGACCAATCTGATGCCACCCTTACAGTAAGGATTGGGTTCGATCTCCCCGTTCCTATCCGAGCTGAACTTCTCGAACTACTGAAAAACAACAAAGACTTGTTTGTCTGGACATCTGTTGTCATGCCAGGAATTGATCCAAATTTATTTGCCACAAGTTAAGTGTTGACCTAAAGGCCAAGCCAATAGCCCAGAAGAAGCGAAGGTTTGGGGCCGAGAAATCAAAAGCAATACAGGAAAAAGTGGTCGAACTCCTCGAGGCTGGGTTCATTAGAGAAGTTTCCTGTTCTGAATGGTTGTCTAACACTGTGCTGGTCAGAAAGTCGAATGGAAAATGGCGCATGTGCGTTGATTACGCCGACCTGAACGAAGCTTGTCCCAAGGACCAATATCCATTACCGATTATCGACCAGTTGGTAGACAATTCAGCCGGTTACCAACTCTTATCATACGCTAACGCGTATTCAGGATACAACCAAATCCCCATCTATCCCATAGATCAAGAAAAAAATGCCTTTATCACCGAGAAAACAACCTATTGTTACACGGTTATGCCTTTCGGATTAAAGAACGTTGGTGCAACGTATCAACGGATGATGAACAGAGTTTTTATATATGACATGATCACCAAAATAAAACTAAAAGAAGACCATGTTAGAGATTTAACAACTGTGCTAGGAAGAGTCCGTAAACACAATACGAGACTCAATCCAGAGAAGTGTACTTTCAGGGTTCTAGCATGGGCCTTTCTCGGTTTTATGCTGATCGAGCGTGGCATCGAAGCAAATCCAGACAAGTGTAGGGTCATCTTAGAGATGAAGAGTCCATCTGACATTATTAGAGGAATTCAACAATTAATAGTTCGTATGGCCGCGCTCTCCCGTTTTCTACCACAAGCAGCTCGAAAAAGACTCCCGTGGTACCAGCTACTCAAAAAGAATACTGAATTTATTTTGGACAACAAGTGTGAAGAAGCCTTTTCGGCTTTGAAAGAATATCTCTCTTCCCCTCATGTCCTTTCCAGCCCACAAGAGGGCGAGAATCTTTTCCCCTATCTCTCCATTGGCGACTCGGCCCTCAATTTGGTCTTCGTCGGGGAAGAGTCTAAAGCTAAATTTCATGTGTACTTCGTCAGCCGAGCTTTGCAGGGGCCTGAGTTGAAGTACTCCAAAATTGAAAAATTTGCCTTTTGTTTAATTTTGGCTGCCAGAAGACTCCGGCAGTACTTTCAGAGTCATCTGATCACTGTTCGAACCGCTCAACCAATCCGAGAAGTCATCCAGAGGCCTGACCTGGCGGGCAGAATGATGTCTTGGGCAGTCGAGCTTTCAAAGTTTGACATTTCATTTGAGCCGAGGAAAGCAATCAAATCTCAAGCTTTAGCGGACTTCGTGTCCGAGTTCACTGAGCAATCAGCCAACTCGAACTCGGATGTTTGGATTATACATGTGATTTAAGAAACCCAATTCAACACGAAAAACTATAACTAATATAAGACTATATATTAACTCTTCTCCCCTTCCACTTTGTTTTTGTTGTTGAATTTTGGTTTGAAACATTTTCATTATATATATCTTCACAGATAAAAAATAAAAAGAAATATAGAGCAAGTTCCATTCTTTTCATGTTTTGTCTTGTTCCAAACACATATGGCAAGGTGAAACTTGGAAAAGAAAGCATTCCTATCAATATTAGTTGCGTTTATATCAAGCAAAGGAACAAAGTTTGCGCATAAAGAAGCAATCTTTTCCATAGATTATCAATAGGTTGATTGTTAATTTTTACTTATAGAATAACTAATATAAAAGAGTGAAGGAAAGGCAAAAACATTGGTTCATGAGCAAAACAATGAACATAAACGGTAACAAGTTTGTTCTTTCTCTCTGTTGGTATATGCAAATTGGCAACAAAGAGTTTGTTGTGAATGTTGGCCTCTATTTAGGATTCAACTGATAAACCTAATCAACAAATAACATATTAATCTCTTGCAGGAAAGCCACACTAAACTGATCCCAATATCATATGCAAAATTTACAAAAAAAAAAAGAAGAAAAGAAATAACTACTTTTTCAAATTTCTTTTTCATGCAACTAAAATAATGAATAAGATAGATATAATTAGGTATTCAAACTCATGAGAAGCATAATACAAATCATCCAATCCAATATAGATGAGTGCAAATATCAACAGAATTTGAGAAGGACACTCTTAACAAATTAACACCCTTATCAAAAGCAATGTATGTATGATCCCCTGATGAAGATGGTACATGACTTGCAATCCTTTTAGGCATATAATCAAACAATTGCAGTGAACGTCGAAGTCTCCAAAATAGAGCAGATTTCATAACATAATAAATTTAAAAATAAACAACTAAACCAAGCAATGAAAAAATGGATGCGGAGAGATGGGAAGCAATGGAAAGTCTTGATAAATTGGATTATTATCAATAGTCTTTAAATGGAGAAGCCAAAAAAAAGAAAAACAAAAGGATAAAAAAAAAACAAAAAACAAAAACCAACATAAATTAAAAAGCAAAACACAAAAACAAAAAACGAAATTGGGTCGGTTGTTGTTACTCTATAAATGTCAAGTTGGTATCTTACATGAAAACACATTAAACCGAAACCAACGGATATAACGACTTTCTCCCTCCCCCTCCCTCTCCCTCTCCCTCTCTCCCTCTCTCTCTCTCTCTCTCTTACCATTCCAACGGTTTTCTTTCATTTTCCGTTCTCAATCCTCGAGTCTGCATTCGGAATTCAAATCTCAGCCAAAAACGATGTCGTTCTCGGATTCCGAAACTTCTCACGGCGGTGCATCGGAGTACAAGCCCTTCAAACAAATCAGCCGCGATCGTGAGATATCCATTTCGCTTCTTTTTTCTGTTATTTATCTTCTTTTTCCTTTTGCTTCTCGAGAAAATGTTGGATCCGAGAAAGCGAATCGGGTTGTTTCCCTTTAAGTAAGAGACCTAGGTTCGAAATCCTGCAAATCTCCACCAAGAGAGTTAGCCATGTTATATTGCGAAAAAGAGAAAGAAAAAATGTGGATAGGAGGTTGAAGCTTCAATTTCTCTCAATCTCACAATTCTGAGCTACGAGGCACAGCTCTGTAACAAAACACCGCAACTGAAATTTCAATGCTTTCGATCTGAATTGCATTTGGTCCGGAAATTAAATGAACCCATAGGTTTTTGTTTTCTGATGGAAAAAACAGTTACAATTTTTTTATTTTATTTTCTTTACTGGCTATAGGGAAAGAGAAAATGCTAACGTCCAAGATCGAATTCAGAACCTCCAACTTCTTGTTACATGATCATATGGGCTACACCTGTTTGTCGAACAATTACATTGTTGTTTCGTACCTGAAATGCTATTATTGGTTTAGTGGATCAAGAGTTTGATTGTTTTCTTAGAAAATAGGTTATTGGTTTTGGGTTCCTTATCGAATTCCACATTGTCAACCAATAATGTACCTGTGATTAATCAATGTTGGGATTTTGTGGTGTAGAAGAGACTTTCCATAGAAAACTGCATGAAAAGAAATTTGAAATCTCCTTACTTCCACGGACTTATGTTGGTCCAAGTGATACGGAGATTAATTTTCTAGAACCTAGATTTTGAGTTTGAATACAGTGAATAAAAAATTAGGTGTTGCAAAAGGTTTGCTCCATTAAATGGATCTTCCTGACTCAATCGACTAGTCAAAATCCAAAGAGTTGTGCAGACACCAAAGAGAGTATCGAACCAAATAAAACCTCGTAACTTCAATTTTTGGAATTCATTTCAATGTTTAGCATCCGAATGTGTTTTATTGCTTTTATTTGTTTAGCCAAAAGTTTAACCTTCACTGTTCATAATAGAAGACAATTAATATAAATGTTATGCAAATGTTGGCTTCACTTTCATGACTTGTTTCATAATCTTCTTCATGGTTTGGATGTTCATAGGATTATTGTATGAAATGCTTAGATCGGCAAAGTCAGTGGATTCGAAAGCATGGAAGGTATCTTTTATATGGATATTCTGCATTTCTCCCATTTGTTACTTTATTTTTGCATCTCATATTATACTTAATTCAAACTGATCAATTTTTTCTTAATCTCCCAGGTGCTCATAATGGATAAAGTCACTGTGAAAGTTATGTCACATTCATGTAAAATGGCCGATATCACTGACCAAGAAGTTTCCTGTAAGAACCGAACCATACGGCTTTTTTGAGTTTATCTCTTTTTCTACCTTTATTATTTAAGAAACCATTTACACTAACTGATATCACAAGAGAAAAATGTGAAGGATTGGATCTCACTGGCTTTGTAAGAAGCACCTCTCATTATCATAAAATGGCCAAACACTTATGAAATGATTATTGGTGCTCAATTCCACTATTTGCTTCCTCAAAATTTAGAAAATTAGGCTATAAGATTAGAATGGTTCTCACTATGTGTGCTATATTAACTGCCATTTTATCATATTGCACAAGATGTTAGTTATCTTTGTCCTTGTTCGGTATATAGTCCTCTCCACTCCAATTGGCAGTGTATATTTGTCAAGCTCATTTGGATTTGAAAATTATCCAGTAGATTAGGTGTTTTCTGCTTTCAAGTTTTTTTAATTTTTTTCCCTTATATTTTGAACTAACTTCACTGCATCTTTTGTTCTGTGGTTACTCTTAAAATATTGGTATTATTGCAGTGGTGGAAGACCTTTTCCGGAGAAGGCAACCATTACCATCTATGGATGCTGTTTATTTCATCCAGCCTTCAAAAGAGAAGTAATGTTGTTGTTCAATTGCAAATTTCAATTTTTATTTTTTTAATGTTTGCAATTGATATAAAAGTCATGTAAACTAAATACTTTTTTACTCTCAAGGGAATCCTTCTGCCAAAATTAGCATAAGGTAGAGAAAGACAGGTTAGTCTTCAAATAGAACCAATAAATTTGGCCATTGAACTGCCATGAAAATCATTTGCAGCCAGGTCCAAATAAGTTTAGAGACAGAAACTAACCCATTTTAACTGTGTAAGGCTTTTTCTTACCGGCAATAGAAAACAAACCCCTAAATACGGTAACCCAGTTATCTAAGTGTATTATTAGGTCAGTTACCTTTACACAGTTAAAAAGGGTTAGTTTCTTGAACTGCCATGAAAATCAAAGTGTACACGGTTTGTATATTTAGCTTGTTTGTTTTCTTGTCGTCAATTTCAATTTCAATTTCAATAGTATATCAGATGTTTATGATTTCTTTAACTATTTGAAACAACATGTTCCTCGTTATGAAGAATAGGTTTCAAGCTGTATAAAAATAAGACTTTATCTGACAGTATTTATTTTTAATTCCTCGCTACAAGGAAGTTGTTTGTAAGAGGTATGTTGGGAACGTATCTTATATTATCAATTTTGGGTAGGTAATAGGTTTTTCATGAATTAATGAAAAACATCTTAGTAATAATTGGGAGAAGGGGAGAAAGAGACAGTGGAAAATTAAAATTCAGAAGAAATAACTAGGAGACCTAATAGTCTATTGGCCCTATTTCTCTTTTTGTCATCTAAGCAGCTTAACCAAAGTTTAGAGGACCATTCAACCATCACTATGGAAAGATTGTCGGGTTTTAAGGATTTTTTATTATCTGTACTTAAAGAAATTATAGAAAATTTCCTGAAGTTTATGGCTAAAAAGCTTAAAGTTATCATGCATTTACACATACATACATATGGGGTGTACAAAAATTTCATTAGAAGGATAACCTTTACAGGGAGACCGAAGTCAACTAAGAGTAAAAAAACAAAACAAAACAAAACTTTGAGCCGGATCTTCTTCACTTCTTCCATGCATTATTTTGAACATTCTTTTTTACTCTATTATTTCATTTTGTTTTCACTTGCATAATTTTATGCATATTAAATACATCTTTTGCTAGCATGCAGTGTGGTCATGTTCTTGTCTGATATGTCCGGAAGGGAGCCCCTATACAAGAAGTATGCAAAATATTCTAGTTTTCCTCAAATTTAGTGTTGTTTCATCCTTTATATGCTGAACTTTCGACCAAACTGATTGTTTCATTTCTTTTCTTTTTTGGGTCCTTTATTTCCCTTGCAATGTTTCAGAGCCTATGTATTTTTCAGTTCACCAATCCCAAAGGAACTTGTAAACCATATCAAGAGTGACACAAGTGTCTTACCCCGAATAGGTGCATTGAGAGAGGTCAAGATTTTGTTTCTCTTCTACATAGTTATCAGCATGTTATCATCACCAACATGTTTTTGACTGAAACTACTTTTGGTTTTATTTTGCAGATGAATCTCGAATACTTTCCAATAGATAGCCAGGTATGCAATAATAAACCATTTTAATCTTTCAGTTTACTGCAATATATTTTGCTCTTCAGAACATATTAATCTAATAGTCTAGTCCATTAAACTTACTAATCTCAATCTGCAGTATCGTAAATCCTATGTTTATGTTTACTGCTTGAGGTGTAAGAGAAAACTATCCAGATGAGTTTAGTGATTTAAGAGAAATTCCTAAATGCCCGATTTTGTCAAATAATCCCAAACTTGATTTATTTCCTTTTCTAATTTCCATATCTAAATTTGAAAGTATTCCCTTGAAATTTAAGATTGCAAATCCTTCCAGGCTTGTTAACTACATAATACAAATTCGTTAACCTATATAAGTCCATGTAAGTCAAGACCTATATATCATTGCTTCTCTCAGTGTGCCCAACATATAGGGAAACTCTGAGATTAGCTGTTGATTGATAACTCTGTGACCCCCCTTCTTGGATGGAGAATAGATTTGTCTGTTGCCTTTTCCACACAGGTTCTGGTATGGTGGAAAGTGGAACAGTTTAAAATACTGACTTATCTAATATGATACATATCTAACTTCTTAAGTGCAAAATTGTCTTGACTTTTTAACAGTGCTCTAAATGAGAAAAGTAAAATGATTTGTCTACTATGCAGGCATTTATCACTGATCAAGAATCAGCATTGGAAGAACTTTATGGCAGTATTGAGAATACTCGCAGATTTAATACCTCATTGAATAATATGGCAACTCGACTAGCTACAGTTTTTGCTTCACTAAAGGTATTTTTATGCCTAACATTCTATATTTAAAATTAAATCAGATCCAAACTATATTGGCCATTTGGCCTACTTGTCTCCTCGTCGTAATGAGATACAATAAGACAGTTGAAGTTATATTAAGTACCTACTATTTAAGTTGTAACCTTTCTGCTTCTTCCTTTTTTTCCCCATTTTTCTTTCCATGTTCACGTCTTTTTATGTACCCATTCTAATCGTCATAGGTTGCTGGGGTTCGAATAGCTTATGTTGGGCTATGCCTAACTAATTTTTTGAACAGCAATTACTTAGCATCAAATACTTACAAAATTTGAGTCCTGAGGGGACCCAATCACTATCCCATTGCCGTTGCCTATTTTGGGACAAATTCTGTTACCTTTTCCATTATTTCATTTCAAGGCTTCAAGCATGTTATGGTTGATCAAGATATATGAACATTGTTCAATCTCTAATGCGTGTTTTTCAAATTGTACTATACAGGTTTCACCAGATTCTGAGTATTGCTATTTCATATGAGTTATTTTTGATGAAATGAGTGGCAAATTGTTACCATGTTTTTAAAACCATTTGTGGGCATTATTAGGTTGAAAAATAATTTTCAAGAAAAGGAAACAAAGCAAGCTAAGAAAATCATGCCATTTGTGTGAGCTTTGACTCGTACTATTCAGAATTATCCTTAATTTTATTTTATTCAGAGTTGATTTTTCTCAGTCCTAGGTTTTCTAATTAACCCAATTTCTTTTCTCCATATAGTTACATCACAAGAAAGTACATATACCTTGGACTTGTAAACGTCAATTTTCAATTGAGGTTTACTGTTTCTCACGTATTTGTGTGTTACTGTCTGCATTTTATTTTGCACTGTATGCCTTAAATACTACAAAATGGTGTTCATAGAAATTATTGTATTAGACAAGTCCTTTGTGCTTCAGTTTTACTGAATGCATGAATTCTTGCTAAAAAGCTATCTTTAGTCATACAATTGCCTATTGATTTCATAAAGGAGTAAGTTAACTGTTCAGTGGACACTGATGTTCCTATCTTACTAGGAATTGCCAAATGTGTGGTATCGTTCTGCAAGGGATAGTGACGAGTCTACACCAACCTCAGCTCGGGAATTGGTTCCTACCAAGCTTGCTAATGCTGTTTGGGACATGGTTTCTAAATATAAGTCGTCTATTCCCAACTTTCCACAAAATGAAACATGTGACCTGCTCATTGTTGATAGATCAATAGATCAGGTTAAAAATATTTCTCTTCATTATTAAGCTTTCCTTTTATATCTTATTCTCACCGTTTGATAAATGCACTGAATGTACATCACAGATTGCTCCTGTTATTCATGAATGGACCTATGATGCTATGTGCCATGATTTGTTGAATATGAACGGAAATAAATATATGCATGAGGTATGACTTTCTGTTCATTTCCCCTTCCTCGTGTGGACAAGTATTTTGCATTTTGCTGATTCTGATATATTTAATTTTAGGTTCCCAGCAAAACAGGGGGTCAGCCTGAGCAAAAGGAGGTCCTTCTAGAAGATCATGATTCAGTCTGGCTTGAACTTCGTCATACACATATAGCAGATGTATTCCTCATTCACTCTGTTATTTGTTCAGATGCAGATATATTTAAAATGAAATATCAATTCTCTTTTACCACCTCTCATACCAGGCTAGTGAAAGATTGCACGATAAGTTTACCAACTTTGTGTCAAAGAACAAAGCTGCACAAATCCAACAAAGCGGAAGGTTCGCACTGGTACCTTTCTCGTTACTTTATGAAAAATGCTGGCCCTTCCCTGAAATCCCCGTCCAGATTAGGGTCCTAGTTTTTACTAAACTGTCGTGTTCAATTTACCTAGCCTTCAATTTCCAGATCTTTAAACCTTATCTTTTTACGTGAAATCTTTTGATTGTTAGTACTTAGGATGAGACTTTGAATATCATAATTCTGCAATATGTAGTCTAATTAGAGTATAATTGTTGACCATAATATATGTATTATGAATGTTACTGAAATTGTTCCTGATGGTTAACACTTCAGAGTAGAAGTCAATATTGTAGGGTTAGAATAGTAAAAATATGTTTACAATCAAGGATCTTAGTGAAATCAGGAAATTGAGACAAGCACAACCTACTTGCCAAAATTATTTTTAAAAATAAAGGCAAGAACAACCTAAACTCACTTCTCACAATTTGAGACAACCAAATCTGTCCATTCACATGGCCATAAATATAACTCAAAGCAATTACTCCTATCAGAAATGGATTGATCCCTTGATTGGTTATAGCTTGATCTTTAAAACTATAAATTATTTGCTTACATTAGAAATTCCTTGTTAATCTCACACTACCACCATTGCCAAATATGACACTAATTATCAGAATAGTAGCCCCCAAGGAATAACATATGTCACCCCCTGGTTCTCCCTTTCTTATCTTTCTATCCCATATATCTAGTAACTAGAAATCAACTTGTTGATTATGCATGTTAGAGGAAAATGACAAAATAATCCTTGATTCAGTTCGGAACTAAAGTCAAAAAGTAACTCGTTGACTACTAATTGGACATCATTAACCAATTGAGTAGCTATTTTTGTAAACAATAAATTTTTCTCCAAAAAAAATCCAAATCCCATTTAATGAATCTATTTCTAGGCATTCTCCTGACAGTTCGAGCTTTTGAGATGACTTAGTCCTGTGACATTATATACGTAAGAGTCCAATCCTTGCCCTCATCAATTATAATTAAATCAAATTTCTGCACTCAATAGGTGATCTTGTAATTCATCAATGCTTCAAGCCTAAAGCGTTTTGGTGTTAAAAGAATTATTACGAAGATTTATCAAGAGGATAAAGAATTAAATTAATAAAGCCACTCAGGCTTTCTCCGAACCTGTTACTTTCTAGGACTTAACTCCTTCAAGCTTTAACCATTTATACCCTTTCAAAATGGATCCAGCGCCATTAACATTTAACCTATAAATTTGATTCTCTGCAGAGATGGTAGTGAAATATCTACACGAGATTTACAAAAAATGGTTCAGGCTTTGCCCCAATATACTGAGCAAGTGGAAAAGATTTCGCTCCATGTAGAGGTGATTCTCTTTTCATCGTCTTTTAATTTTTCTATTAGGTTGTCGAGGAATAGTATTTGGTTGCAGCTTAAGAAACCTGGGAATAGAATGTAAGAGGATTTACATAATTTTTAAACATTTTATTCCCTGAAATTAGTTGCACTTTTGGAATTGGTCCTTAAATTTTTCTCGATGCTTTGGGTATCTGAACTTTGTTTAATTTTTGGAAATAATCCTTTCGTGATGATATAGCCGACGACATATTACATCACTTTTATAATATCAACGACTGACATGTTATGTAGAGTCACAAGACATCACATGATTTTTTTTATTAAAAAATAAATTTCTTTTAAAATTTATTAAAAGATTCTATTTTCTTTTAAAAAAATAAAATTTTTAATTATTTTAAAAAATTTGAATATTTTTTACATTAAAAAATTCACGTGGCATCATCTCGTACGTTAATTATCGATGTGACGAAGGTGACGCGACGTGACATATCCTCGATCATATCACCACTTAAATAGTGATGAAATGACCATTTCCAAAATTTGAGCAAAGTTTAGGGACTCAAAGCATTAAAAAAAAAGTTTGAGGACCAATTCCAAAAGAGTACCCAAGTTCGACCAAAAGCTTAAATAAGCCTAATTTATAAGAACTCATAATGACCTTAGACGACTCACACAAAGAGCTGTAATATACGACTCTTTCAGGTTGATAATGGTCATGACAAAAGAAATATATTTCTAAACTGACCACTGTGCTTTGATTAATTCAATACAGATAGCAGGAAAGATCAACACAATTATCAGAGAAAATGAACTTCGAGAGCTTGGACAGTTGGAGCAAGATCTTGTTTTTGGAGATGCCGGAGCCAAGGAAGTTATTAACTTTTTAAGATTAAAGCAGGTCTTATAATGAAGCCATATTTTTGAATAATCAATTTCATTTGCTTTTCAACACAACGTACACTTTCTTAAATTTTTCTTTTTTGCCAAATGCAGCATACAAGTCCTGAATATAAGTTGCGTTTGTTGATGATTTATGCATCAGTCTATCCAGAAAAATTTGAGGGTGATAAAGCTTCAAAACTAATGCAGGTTATTACCAACTCCAACTCCTATGAATTGTACATTGTTCTTTTTTATTCTCCTAATAATGTTTCTTCGCAAATATAATTTACAAAAAAGCCCAATTTCTTTTCATAACTCCAATTTATAATACAAGGTATTCAATATTCTGATAAGGTTAATATTCTTTTGAAGGTTAGTAGGTTGAATTCATTGAATTGAACTTTTGGGTGATAGCGCCTAACTTGGCCTCGCATTTTGTTCATTTCTTACTTTCTAAAATCTGTACATAACCTTTCCACATATGACATTGGCTAACTTTCTCCTGTATAAATTCTGCTGAGTTGTCTAGGAAATAAGACAAAATACTTTTGCCGGTCACATTACTCAATATTTTGACTTCTGAGGTCCAATCTGATTGTGCAGGCATTCAGCATCTATAAACTATTACAAAATTAAATTTATAAGTCAAAGAAAAAAAGTTTACCATCAGCAATCATTGTAAAAAATTTGTACTAGAAATATGTATATTATGGAAGTTGTGGCTATGTAAGGTAGTCTCCTTGATGGTTTTGTTTATCTACTCAGTTGGCAAGGTTATCACATGATGACATGAAAGTTATAAGCAATATGCAATTGCTAGCGCGATCATCGAACAAGAAGACACCTGCTGGTAGTTTCTCACTCAAGTTCAGTAACCAGAAGGTAAAGATATATATTCGTATCATCTTTATAGAATTAAAAAAAGTGGAACTGTGTGAAGCACTGAATTTGCAGGAAAAAAGAACACAGTAATTAAGATAAAATATTTGAGCTGTTGTTTAGGATTATAGATATTTTAGACATTGGGTGATATTCTATTACAAAATGTTCTCGTGCATGTTTTTGTGTGATAACTTTTCTTTCGCACCAAATTATCTTTAAAAGTTTGTTTTTCTTGCATAGACAAACCAAGCAGCACGCAAAGACCGGGCTGAAGAAGAAGAAGAAACGTGGCAACTATTTAGATTTTATCCCTTGCTAGAGGTATACCTAAAGATCATGCCAGATTTAGTTTTCCAAACTTTGAGCCTGTAACATGCTCCTTAAAAGTATTTTGATTAAACTAAATTTCGAATTATATGTTACAGACATTAGTCTCTCTACCATATACTTGGATGTTATGAAAAAACTAGCTTCCTCACATATTGTGATTTCTTGTCATGTGGTGATGTTTTTCCCACTGATAGCCTATAGAGGCAAGAAGTATGTGAAAAGATTGATACTCGGTTATCTAGAATATGTAAAATTTTCTAGACTTAGAGAGCTTATGTATGTACACTAAAGTTACACGGACTTTTTGTTGTGATTGTGTGAGACAGAATCTGTTATGAAGGGATTGCATTGAAAATCTTTTTTGTTGGCTTAAACAATGCAACACCAACTTCAAATATTCTTTGCTCTAGTATCGTATATGGTCAAATGTAAAGTATATATACGTTTGACAGGAACTCATTGAAAATCTCAACAAGGGTGAATTACCCAAGAGTGACTACTCATGTAAAAATGATCCAAGTCCTACTGTCGCAGAGGGCTCTGTTAGAAGCAGGCAACGCACCCAATCCGCAGCTCCAACTGCTGCTCCTCATTCGATGAGATCTAGGAGGACAGCAAATTGGGCGCGGCCTCGTTCTTCAGATGATGGATACTCAAGGTGACGTGAACTATTACCTCAACTAAAATTTGTTTCTTAGGGGAAATGAACTGTGCTTTGCAATGGATAGAGTTTTCACCTTCAACTTATAAGCTTTTCCAACTTTTCATCAGTGACTCCACATTGAAGAATGTGACTGCCGACTTCAAGAAGATGGGAAAGCGAATCTTTGTGTTTATTATTGGTGGAGCAACTAGATCTGAGGTAGAATATAATCATGAACTTCTTTAAATATTTCCATATGTTGCAATTGTAATCTCAACTTATAGCAATTTTGTTGTTATTTTCAGCTAAGAGTTTGCCACAAATTGACAACAAAACTGAGGAGAGAAATAATCCTAGGTTCTTCTTGTATTGATGATCCTCCACAATATCTTACGGTGATAAGTCCTTCTTAATCTCTTTTTCCGAACTCTCTCACAAAGAGCAATGACTGAGAATATTTCAAATCAAGGTTTTAAATTGTGGTCTGCAATTAGAATTGCGATCACAATATCAGGTTTAGGGAGTTTCCACAACAGCACCGCATGACCGCAATTGCAGCCATATTTTCTCACAATTTCCAGCAATTACATTAAATGCAACATAATCGCAACTACGAATGTAACTGCAATTTAAAACCATGTTTCAAATTCTTTCAAGTTCTGATGAAGAAGAGGCATTAGAGTAATTTTTAATAAGCTGCTGTTCTATATATAAACATATATTCTCTCTTTTTCATTTTTATTTCCCTGGTGGAATGCTGCAGAAGTTGAAGCTATTGTGCGAACCCCAAGTTGCAATGAACGGTCTCGGGATATTCTGAAGACTGCTAGCTACCAGCAGGTTGGCCATATCTTGTTGTATCAACTTATATATAATACTCGTCCGTAACTGCTTAGACAGTAGAAGGTTATGCCAACTTCACAAGGGATGAACACAGGGCCCTTTTTTTTTGTTTCATACTAATTTTGTCATGTCCATTCTCGCAATACATTAATTACTTATGTCATGCCTTTCTTTTACAAAACGCCACACCACATTCTCATATGAAAGACTTATGGTATAGCTATCAAAGTTGTATATTATCATGTTCATTGTATGTGAAAGAAGGATATCTTGATGAGTGAAAGAGTACGAAATATTTTTTTTTTCTTTTATTTCCTCCTGTATTTAAGATTTTGGCAAAAAGTATACATAGATAAATATTAACATAGATTTACTGTTTGTAATTTTGTATTCTTTGCTTTATTGTTTAATTCTGTTACAGTATTGTTAAAGAAAATGATATCTCAAATAGAGGTTATCATAAATGAATCAGCATTATAAACATGGAAGAAGGTAAGTGATGCAATTAGTAAATGATAAACTGATACAATGAAAGAGTTTAGTTTTTTTTTTCTTCAATTTCGATATATTTTTCCAAATCATTTTACTGTAATAAACATTTGGTCTAGATTTGATCTGTTTAGACCCAAAAAAGAGCAAAGCTTGTACGTGCTAATAAATTTGCCTCCCCATGAAATTCCGCCACTGATAATAAATGAATCAACAGATAGAGATATGATAAATGAAAAGTTTGAAAACTTAGCAATTTAAAATGAAGTTATTATTTTATTGAGATGCGAATCCCGCATCAAATTATCACAGTATAACACAAGTATGGGATCTTCTAATGTTATTTAGTTAGATTTTATCTAAACATTCATAATGTGTGGAACTAAAATTGTACTATCTTGCAAGTTCATATAATTTCTCACATCATCTTTTCATGCTTGGTTCAACTGTTGGAGCTGTTGAAGTCATGGCAAGTTCACGATTCCGTTGCAAGTTTCCTTGCCACCCTGCACATACCAAAGGTTCCGATTAAAATCTCAAATAAAATCTTGCCTCTAGTTGAAACTTGAAATGTAACAACAGAAAACCAAACTTCCAATTTGGTAAGCACTTTTGAAATTTTCACTGAAATTCAAAAGAGAATACATATGGAAATGTTATCTACAAAATAATTTTTTTACTAAGTTGGCCTAATATTGAAAATGAAAAAGGCTGAAACTAGGTGGATACTTTCTCGGATTTATGCCATTCTTCGGATTTAGGTATTTGTCATGTCTCCGAGTAGTTGACACTTAGAAACACCACGACAATATTATATAAGTTTAGCTACAACATGTCTTAGTTAAAGAGAACACAGTTAAAGAAAACAGGGCCTAATTAAAAGTCAGTTCTAAGATACAACATGTATTAGAAGATAATATAAATATATAACGAAAACGGCATCTAATTAGAGAAAAAATAAATTCAGGGGGAAAGCAGCATCTAATTAAGAAAAACAATATTTAAATTGTTAAATATAAGAAAAAAATTAATTTAACATTTATTAAAAAAATTAGTTGATTGTATTTGATTTTCTAAATTTATGAAAAAATAGCATCATAAATTAAACGAAATTTAAGAAACTTAGTTAACTTTTTTATATTTAAAAAAATATGTTTTTTTTAATATATATTTCAAACCGGAGCGAGTATTAAAATGTATTTAGGTTTATTTAACGTTTTAGTTCCTGAACTTATGTGCTCTTTTGGAATTGGTCCTTAAACTTTTTTTTCGATACTTTGGGTCCTAAACTTTGTTCAATTTTTGGAAATGGTCCTCTCACTACTTAAATGATGATATAGCCGCTGACATGTCACGTCACTGTCACAATATCGACGAGAGATGTGTTATGTAGCATCACGTGACACACTATATGATTTTTTTTATTAAAAAAATTATTTCTTTTAAAGATTATTAAAAGTTTCGATTTTTAAAAAAAACAATTTTTAATAAATTTGAATTTTTTTTAAATTTAAAAAATTCACATGGCATAATCTAGCACGTTACTTATGGATATGACAAACATGATGTGACATGTCCTCGATCATATCACCACTTAATTGAAGAAAGGATCATTTCCAAAATTTGAGCAAAGTTTAGGACTCAAAACATCGAAAAAAAGTTTAAGGATCAATTCCAAAAGAGCACCTAAGTTTAAGGACTAATAACTTAAATAAGCCATTTATTTATTTCAGTCTAAATAAAGCTTAATGATATAATGGAAACAACTTTAGATACTACCTCAATCTTAAAGGACCGAAAAAACAGTGCCTAAATCAAAACAAAAAAATACTACTGTATTCAGGAAGCAATTCATGAGGATAGAGAGAGAAAGAGGGATATAATAATACCCATAACCATGTCATATCCACGGTTTTGAAGCTCACGGTACTCTTGGCACAAGGCACATAAGTGGCAGCAGCAATGAACCAAGCAATCATTACAAGGGTTCTCCTCCAACCTGTGCTGGTTCCTCATCTTTTGGCGGTACAAGCAAGCATACAAACAAGCATGGCCAGTGGTAGCAGCAATCACTGCATATATTGCAGCACTAGCAGTCCCAGCTGCAAATCACAATTTAATTATAGATAAAATTATATAACAGATAACAATATTCATCACAATTTCCACTAACAACATGTATTCATAATTATCGGGCAAAAAATGGGTTTCTCATTAAAAAAAAAAAATACTTCATTGATTCTATTAGTAGATCACATGTAGAAAATTCTATAGTTGTATTTATAAGTTACTTTATATAATTTCCAAAACATTTATCACTCTTTTCCCTTGTTTGTCTTTGGTTTATTAATGTGAAATAATACATTATAAAATTTGTAATGTAAATTAAGAGGATAAAATTATAATATTAAAGTTTTTTTTTTAAAGTTTCAAAAAATATAACTACCCTCTTTAATTTATAAAATGTAATATGGTTAAGTATGATCTATAAATAGCATTATAATTTTATACTGCTTCTTCATCCTAAAGTTATTTATTTTGCAAATAAGATTGTTGTTCACAATTTCACATTATCATGATTGATTGAACTTTTCAACTGAACTACAACTAATTAGATTCTTACACATTGCTCCCTCGTCAACAATCTCTGCTATTTGACCGAAGGTGACACAGGGACAGAAACATGTTAGGCAACCTGCAACAATAAAGAGGTTTTGAGTGCCACCAAATCCAAAAATTAGAACAATAAAATCCAACAAATTTTCTAAGCTCAATTTTAAGGCTAAGAATGGCTCACAGTTTTTGACGTCCGTGGAGCAGTCACATAGGCCAGTGGACCAAGGGGCTAAAGGTTGAGATGGAACTTGTTGAGCTTTTCCAGGTTGGGCAGCAAAGCTAGGCTGGTAGCCAGCAGTGGCCACAGGTCGATTTCCGTATGGTGGTGGCTGAGCATCAGAGCGGTGTTGGTTAACATACGATTTTGGTTGATGCATAAAGGTATGGCTTTGTATAGTTAGAAGAATGGTTATAGAATATAGATAGTTTGAGAGGATGTGGATTTTGGATGTTGTCTTTTGTGGTAGACAGGTAGTAACGTGGTTTCTAAATATTTTGTAGGATCGGAGGATGGGATTTGTTGGACTTGGAACAAATCTTACTGACTTAGCTTACTGTTGCTAGTCATGATTCAGGAAGGTGAAGACAAGGTCAATTCAACAGTTTACCTAGTCATGATTCAAGCTGGGCCAAGATTGGTAATTGGCTCCTTTCATTGCATATATATGACCTACACTGATCAATTCAACAGTTTACCCTTTACGTGCAGTGTTCTACGACTTCAATTTCTCTTTCCCATGTTTTATTAGGGGCAAAATTACGTATTTAGTGTCTTATTTTATTTTTCTATCTTAAATAGGTCCCTTACTTTTTTTTCTTATATCATATCCATTCCTAGTTTTTTTTTTTATATATAAAATGAGACACTTTAATCTTTACATCACATCTGTTCATTGTCTTTACCGTCAACCTTAACAAATTTGTCTACGTAGCCGTTAACTAACGTGATGGAAGTGTTGCAAATAATTTGATATTGCATTAGAAAATAAAAATAAAATAAAATACAATACAAATTTGTATGACGAAGACATTCTCGGTTGTAAACATCAGCTTCCAAAAACTCATATACTTTCATGCCTTTCTTGTAAAAATTGTTGATATATATTGACATTATCACTTCCATATAGTTTATAGTATGAGGCGTGTCGAAGGACGTTGTCCTTAAGATCTATTCGCGTATCGCGATGAACCCCCTAGATTCAACCGACTATTTTATGTTTGTCTCTAACACAAATATAGACTACATGAACTGACAGTACCATTGTTTCTAATGTAACCCAAGATCAATAAGTGAAGTACTACGAATAAGTAATATAAACTCAATATATTTTTCATGTCCTAGTCTATATCTCATGATGCATCTTATATATAGCATTAGTGGCCATTTTTAAAATAAATCCGACGAGCACAAAACATATATACTACTAGCCGTTTGTAAGTGTCATGAGAATACTGTTGCAAACTTGCTATATAACGGAAAACTAAATTTATTACTACTTCCTCCCTCTCATATCTAATGTTGTTTTAGCATTTACTCCCTCCGTTTTAGAACATTAGGTCTTTTAGCTTTTCTTTTTCTTGTTCCAATATATAAACATATTTTTCTTTCCAATTCTAACCTTTATTCAATCATTTCATTCTCTCCTCGTTAATTCTACTTTTATCATTTCTCTCATCTCTAAACCACTATACATTAATTAATGGACACACTTACTAATAAACATTAAATACTACTACAATTTTCAATAAGGATTGATAGGGGCATTTTGGACAAATTATACATAACACTTACAATAATTAACACTTTCTTAATCTGTGTGCCCAGACCTAAAAGCCCTAATGTTCTGAAACGGAGGGAGTATACTATGTTTGATAAATCTTGTTGTTTTATAAACCCAATACATAATTAATGCTATTTTTTCAAACACACCCTTATTTATTACATTCTCTTTTTCACTCCAATACATTTCTCTCTATTCAATAATGATTATATAGGGCATTATAGTCAAAAAAACAATAAATCCTTACATCATTTAACAATTTCTTAAAATCCATGCATAACCTTAAAACACACTACATATGAAACAGAGGGAGTACTTATTAGGGAGAAAATGCAATAGAAACTAATGTAAACAAATGAATATAAATGATATAATAATAAGAATTAATAGGAGTAAAACCCAAGTTAATAGGAATAAAAGTTTTGTAACTACCACCAAAATTAATAATTAATAAATTCAATTTAAAATAAATATTTTTGAAATAATAAAATAATATTTTTACAACAATTCCTCACTTATTTCAAACATGTTTCAAGATAATTTTTTAGAAAATTCTTGGGCTAACATTATGAGTGTAATGAATTAAATCTAGTGCATTTTGGGCTATGAACCAGACCTAGACTAATAGAATATAACATACGGTGCATTGGTGAAACAAGCTCTATGAACCAATAACACTCTGAAGTATGTAGGAATACTACCGGTCATTCTACACTCCACAATTCCTGTTGTTATCGCGAGATTGCGCTATTATGGTCATGCGCGTGCCTGGTGTTCATAAGTGCTGTAGAAATCGCGCCACCGATAACATAGGAGTGGCCTTACTCCGACACTCATATAGGTGATATTTTCATCAAGTGCATGTTGCACTTCATACACCTCCTTAAAGGATATGAAATGTTCATTAAGAGCTTTTTGCTCAACCTCTCTTGAATGCAGTCTAGCACACACCATTACACCATAGGAAGGGAAAATTAACTGTGCTAGAATAATCGAAAAGTGGTTTATTATTACCCATATGAACCTTCTTCATGGGATCTCCAATCACAAAGGTCGGGTTATCATCATCGTGATGACAAATTGGCTTAATCTTCTTCCCCTCAATATTCTGGTATTTCAATCTTTTTATGTCAGGGGATTGATCAGAGACTTTTATATGACTTTTAATTCACATACTTCTTGCTCATATTTGGATATGTCCCATTTCAATTTACAACTCATTTAACATCATTGTATTTATGCTTATTTATGGTTTTAATCCCTAAAAGTTGAGAGTGTTTTGATTTTGGTCCACAAAGTTTTTTTGACCTTGACTCATCCTTAATTGTTTTGAAAGTTTGGTTTTAGTCCCTGCCATTAGGAAAAATCCATTAACTACTGACGTGGCTAACGGAACATCACATTAACATACACGTGTGTAAGTATGGAATGTCATCGGTAGGATGACATGGATGATCCGAATCCGCAGGAGCAAAAGGGCCAAAGCCCAATCCACAAATACGTTTTTTCCTAATGGCAGGGACTAAAACCAAATTTTCAAAACAATTAAGGATGAGTCAAGGTCAAAACAACTTCCAGGGACCAAAATCAAAATACTCCCAACTTTCAGGGACTAAAACCATAAATACGCCTTGTATTTAATACAATGGACTTCTCATATTTTTCATTCCCTTTATTATAGGAGGTAAGATGATAAGATCTTGTTTTGTCGTAGAATTAGTGGACTTGGACTATCCGGCCAAGTATCAAGGAATCCTACCTATTGATGTCATACTTAAGGAGGGAACCTTGAATACCAAAATACCCACACTCTGGTCGTTTACATGGGTGTTGTGTGTGTGTGAGAGCCAGTAATATACATACCTGCCTGTCTTACCGGACTTATATAGGCATACCCGCTTTATTAGTGTTGATTGCTGCCATCATGAGGCAGGTGAAGTTTCTGTAAACCGCAAGACGTAATGGAGGGTATCATAACATGTAGGATCCAATGCTCAACGGGATAAGGGATTTCTTTGGATTCCCTGACACGTGCAGCTGACATGACAGTGTCTTACCGATATAACGGTCTAAGGGTAGACATAAGATCGTTGAGGAATATTACCAGCATGTCATTGCATTTAGCTGAGTGACTTGAACCAGCCTCATTCTTTTCTTTGAGTTTCAGACTCTACTTTCCAATGCCCTTCTTTCTTGCAATATTTGCATCTCCCCTTGCGTTGTCTAGATTTAGATCTAGATTTGCCTTTGTTGAAACTACTCTCGACAACCTCCCTTGATCTCCCTCTAGCGAAAAGCCTGTTACAGGATCATCACGTCCACTATTATCGTGCTCCATCTTCTCACGACTAAAAAGTGATGATTTAACTTTATCAATATTAACTATTAAGGCTTTCATGCCCAAATATGAGAGTCTTAAGACAGTCTGGTGGAGGGTTTTAACATCAGATTTTTTACCAAACTCTCTCAAGACTCTGCTATTCTTCAAAATCTGACGGAGAGCCTTAAGTTGAATCTATAAAATAAAATACTTAACTTTAAACTCCGTGGGACGCTATTTTTTTTGTCTCTTCTCTCATTTTACTTAACATCATCTTAATAATAAATAAATATTAATATTATTTTTTTAATAGTAAATAATAATATTCTTAAATATATAGTTTTCGTATTTTATTCTTAAATGTATTGTATTATTATAAAAAAATAAATGGATATATTAAATATATTTGAATATATATTTATTCAAATATGGATATATATAAAAAAGCAATTAAAAAATTTGATATTTAAAAAATATATAGATATTGCAATTATTGTTTCAATTCATTTTTTTCTTATAAAAATGGTTATGGCACATTTTGACACAAAATTGAATATTTTAATTTTTGGATATTAGTTGAATGCAAATATAATTTTGAGATATTTATAAATATTGATGTGATAAATAAATATTTGAAATTATATTTAGAAATAATAGGTAATTAACATTATTGAAATTACATTTTAAAAATATTATTAAAATGAAATTTAGTTTAAAAATACACGATGATATAATACTGATGAGTATGATAAATCTTGATTGTTGTGATAGAAATTATGAAAAATCTGAAATTGAATCTTATAATAAAATGATGATGTAATGCTAATATGTCAAAGTTCGGCGACTCTGATGTGAAGCCCTCAAGCACAACAAGTGTATATCGCATTGATACATGTTTGCTTTGGGATCTTGGATGTGTTGGATGAAGCGCTTTGGCCTCCATTTATAGAGAGACTCATCACTCCACCGCCACCAAAGTAAATGGGGCCTCCCGGGTGTAATTAAAATGCACTTGGGGTGCACAACTAACTACTTCTTCCGTTTCACTTTAAGTGTTTTTTTGCATTTTTGCACATATATTAAGAAAGTGTTGATTATGATGATTATTGTAAGTTTTATGTGTATTTTGTAAAAAATACTCTTATTTAATATTTTTATTTTGTCAATGCATCATTACTAGTATTACAAATTTCAAAACTAAAACAACATTAAATGTAAGGGTAAATAAGGAAAAACAGTATTAAATGTTGCCTAGATTTGGTAGAAAGACACTTATTTTGAAACAAAAGTTTGATGTTAAAAAGACACTTAAAGTGAAACGGAGGGAGTACTAACCACTTTTAAGGATTAAAAATAGGGTCTTGCTAACAAGTGCCCTAAGGGCACTTGTTAAGGATACCAATAGTGGAAAAAATTCAAAAGTCCAAGGTATTTACTTTCTCGAGAATCCAAAAAAGTGCATTTTCCCATAACTTTTAATCACATTTAGTTACTTAACAAGTGCCCTAAGGGCACTCTTTAGCATTTTCCTTAAAAATATACTCCTTCCGTTTCACAATGTTTGGTCTTTTAGACTTTTTTCCTTGTTTCACAATATTTGGCCTTTTACAATTTTCAATACACAAACATTTTTTTTTCAATATTAACCTTTCATTCAATCATTTCTCTTACTCCTCATTAATTCTACTTTTATCATCTCTCTCATCTCTAAACCACTATACATTAATTAATGGACACACTTACTAATAAAAATTAAATACTATTACAATTTTCAATAAGGATTAAATAGGGGCATTTTAGACAAACTATACATAATGCTTACAATAATTAACACTTTCTTAATATGTGTGCCCAGACCTAAAAGGCCAAACATTGTGAAACGGAGGGAGTAAGATTTAAATAAAAAAAATTTAAATTCTTATTCTCAATCTCAAAATAACAAGATTAAGAAAATCAATTTTATTTAATAGACAAGTTTGAACAATAGCAAGCTAGTAATTTCCATGTCATTGCATTTAGCTTAACTTATGGATACCAACATGCTTGAGACTAGACTGAAGAAGAAAAAAAACCATAAAATGACTACTTTGATTATGATTATATAACAAAAACAGAAATAAAGCTAAGAAAAAAATCAGCGTTCTCACAGCACAGCATAAATACAAATTTTGCCACTGCAGATAATATACACATGGTTAGGGGTGTAACGGGTCGGGTTGGGTTGGGTTTTGATGAGGTTTAACACCCAACCCAACCAAAATAAATTGGGTTGGGTTGGGTTATTCTTAATTTGAGTGTTAAAACCGACCCAACCCAACCCATGAAAATTCGGGTTGGGTTGGGTTGGGTGATTGGGTTTATGTATTTTGATTTTTATAAAATAAAAACTAAAAAAATCTAAGTAAATATAAAAATAAAATTAAAAATAGAACAAAAATCACATAAATAAGTAATTAAATATTATCCAAATCAACCAAATTACATAATTATGAACCATATTATCCATAAACTATACAGTTACACAATTTTTAATCAAATTATAATAAATTAAGCATAAAATATGTTAAAAATAAATAAATAAATAAAATATATTTATATTAGTGGGTTGGGTTGGGTTAATCGGTTTTTAAGATAATAAACTCGTGACCCAACCCATACTTGATTGGGTTTCAAAATAAAAAACCAACCCAATCCATTAAATCGACCCAACCCGTCAAATATGGGTTGGGTTGGGTTGGGTTCATCGGGTTCGCGGATTATTCTGACCCACTTACACCCCTACACATGGTCAATTTCCTCTAATCGGCTAAAACTATGTTTATTGCAAATATATCACAGGCAAATACTCCATATTAGAAATTAGAGTGTGTGAAATCATTTTCCTTATTAGAGGTCTATTTTATTTTGATATGTAGTTAAAGAATTTTCGCCTGCGTCTCATTGCACACATTTGCTTAACACCCAAATCCATCATATATTGCTCAAAAAGAACATAGTCCACAAGCTACTACTAACAATACATTTTCAAATTCACGTTGCATTCTTCTGGAATTGAATCTAAAAAGCAGAAACTACTCACAGTTACTTCACATCTAACATGATTTTGAGCCTTAAAGTAATTTTTCACCGTCAAACCAAATATGCACTCAAACCCCGTAGAATCATTTTTGCAGGTTCAAAAAGCAGCTAGCCAATATGAACCACAAGCATAGTGGCAATAATAGAATTTTGTATATTCTTTCCAAGACTATATATATGAATCCCAAGTATTGATTGAAAAAACAAAATCCACGATGGACATAAAATTTCATGAAAATCAGCAATGTATGGAGAATTCAAACCAAACACAGATCACTTCCGAATGTTAATACTTTTACGGTAATATACAGAAAACATAGCTTTCATTGTCAATAATCCCAAACACATCCAAGACGCACATGCTTTTGAATACAATGATGCTTGCTGATTAAAGCAAAATTAACAAATCCCACACAATGAACCCTATTTACACTTGGGCACAAGAAAAAGTACTCCTTAGTCCTTATGAGTTCAAGTGATCAACACAGGAGAGGCTGAAAACATTTATATTATTGGCATCGGAATGAGCAATTTAAAAAACCTTGACCAACAGAAAAAAAAAATTCCACTACTATTTTTAACTCACATATGGCAGATGTGGAACTACTAAATCAGTCAATTGCAATAACAAAACCCCTTCTTTATTGCCCAAAAATACACAACACAATATCATCAATAGTTTGGAAGTATTCTTCCAACAAATTCTAGTATCTAACAGAAAAGCAAGGAGACTCAAGCAACTCGACACATAACATCCAAACGCCAACACAAACCTGATCAAATCAGGTAACCAATTCAAAGAAAATAACACGATAGAGAGTAAGAGACCACTGCATAGACTTCAACATCCATTGGGAAAAATTTCAGCTGGGACTCTCTAAGCAGTAAGAACACAAACAACGTTTACACAACCTAAACCATTACTAAACCATGTCCTTAGTTACAAAGGGAGAGGGGTGGGAATGGGCCTAGCCGGCTCATGGGGACCTATGGCTCGGCTCACTTAAGGCCTGTCTCGGCTCCACCGTTTAATATAAAAGTCAAGCTTAAGCTTTTTAAAAAGCCTATCTATTTAAATAAGCCGGCCTCGAGCTTCATAAAAAGCCTATTAGCCTATTTAATTTTAAAAGTATAATTTAATATATTATATATTATATATAATATTATAATTAATAATAAAAATATAATTTTTTTCACTCTTTATTAAACTTAATCCTAACATGTTAAAAAAAAAAAACAAATCCTAATCATTTCAGTCTTTGCAATCACACCTTGACGGCAACATATTGCACTCTTCTTTATTGCATTTTAGGAGGCTTAGTCACTATTTGTTGCAGTCCTTGGCTTAGATTGTTTGATGTCATTTTCTATTATTAAACCGTTAAATTAAACACATAATGATTTTATTTAATTTTTAGTAATTTGAGAAATGATGCCTATAACTATAATATTTATAAATGATTCTATTATGTTGATTTATTAATTTGAGGCATGAGACCATTTATGTTTTTGTATGGTTTTATTTTTGTTGAAATATAGTTTGAATTTTGATGTTGCTTACAATTCGCTTTATTCTATTTCGTTCACAGAATTTTAGAGTATGAGGCATTTTTATGTTTGTACTTAAATGTGTAGTGGACCGGACCCATAAGCCGACCGCATGCCTTCAATGCCGACCAACGACTCAACGGATAAGTTTAAAACTCCCTAGTACATGATAAGGATGAAGGACTCACCCTTCTTATCCTCTAAGAGCCACGTCAGCCCTATTGGGCCCAACAGGCACATAAGGTATCATAACACACCTAACAGGTAATCCCCTATAAGAACCACTATGCTATAGGGGCTAAGGTATGTCTCTCATCCCTACTCTCAAGAACTACGTGTGGCTTGATCCCCTTATCACTGGGGGTACGTAGGACCGGGGTCACCCTCGTCAGCTGCAACAACCCAAAACACACATCGTGGTGTCTCCCTAACAATGGAACACTACATTGGCGCCGTCTGTGGGAATCGTTAAACTCCGATTCCCATCCACATTCAAACACAAAAAAAAAAAATAGAGAGAAATTAGTTCTCATGGTCTTCATCGAGTTCTCATCATCTGGAGCTGGGCGAATCTTCAAAAAACCCCTGTCGCTACACATCAGTGAGGCAATAGATACTTCGGACCTGGAGCACGAAGGGAGAAGGCAAGCCACCTCCAACCGCAATCTACTTCCTTTTTCTGAATTTTTTGGAGCCTCTCCAACACCGTCACCGCCTCTCCGGTGCGAGTTCGTTGGAGTTTCTTCGAGACCTTCGTGGTTCCTCAGCCATCACCAGCACTGAAACCGCCGTGGCCGGAACCATGCAAGCATGAGGTTGAAAGGGCCACGTGACTCGAATCTGCACCTACGGCTCACGGCGTTGCTCGAAGTCTTGTCGGCGAACGATTTGCTCCACTCCCATCGCAGTTCTCGCCGTCACCGGTGGTACCCTCATCACCATCCCTTTCATCGCGATGGTGGTTATTCTCGCCGCCACACACGAATCAGTGCCGCCACCGTTTCAGACATCATCGCCGATCCCGTTTCCACCGTTACTGGTTCCAGATCGTTGCAACAACGAAGGATCGAGGCGAGCCATCTCCAAGCCTAGTCACGAGTTCTGGAACCTCGCCGTTCTCGCCGTCCTCAGTGGCAATTCATCGCCATCACTTTCTTCCACCGCACCACCCAAGGTGTTCTTCGGTCCTTGCTACAGCCGCCACCGTCTCCGCCGTCCCCATCGCCCTCAACAAATCGGCACCATCATCTCTGCTGCGCCTTCGTGCGCTCCTCCGCACCGGCGCTAGCCCTCCCCGGTGCTCCGTTCGACGCCGCCGCCATGTTGGTAACAAGCAGCAGCTGCTGCTGCACGGTTCGATGAAAGGAACCCTAGGGTTCCCAAAAGCAAAAACGGGCCACCAGGCCCAAATAAAAAAAAAGAAAGAAAAAGGGCCTAAAGCTGCACCAAAAAGAAAAAACGGGTCTCAACAACTCTATGGCCCAACAATTCAGCAACCTACCTTTAAATCAGGGAAGTTACTCTTTCTAATTTTTAATAATGCCACAAATATTTTATTGACTCACATGACTATTAGTTAGAGACAAAAATAATTTATATTTTTGCCGTTTACTTTGATTACATGTATTTTATTTAATAGTTATAAATTGTCAATCTTGAACGACAATAACTAATTAATTATTATTTTTGTGCGCATATGTGAGGTACACGTACGATGGCCCGAGCGACTGAATAACCCATTCCGAGATCCCCATTAATGGACAAATAATTTTTCGAGTATCACGAATACAATAATGTTACTTTACTTGGAATCTAGGGGTGAAAGCGAGGACCCCCACGCCGAGGTCCCCTCTTGAAGCTTGTGCTCCGAGCGAAGAGCGAGGACCCCCGCGCCAAGTTCCCCTCTTGAAGCTCGTGTTCCGAGCATAGAGAAAATCATATTTAAGGAAAACAGAGGTCGACCCTCAACGCTCAACAAAGCCCATTTTAAAAGGATTGACAAAAGACTTCAATCCAACAGTCTTCGATCCAACATTCCTCACCTTGACAAACAGGGAAGGATCTTTCTCATTATCTCATTTATGTGATGTACATTGCATGGTTTAAACCTCACATTCATCATTATTGAATCACTTGTTGCACAACATTATATTATCTTAGATAATACTCATAATTAACAGTGAAACAGCTCATACTTCGCTATTAATGTCATTACATATCATTTACTACTTGATATTCTAATAGTTGTTTTCATACATCATGTAAAGGTACAAATTTGATGGTCGGAACTACCGGACGTGATAGCCCGAGCACGATGGCCAAAGAATGATGCGAGTGTTTCGCGCATAACCCAAGTCAGGATTCCTATCATCCGAAAGCATGCACAAGCAGACCACAGATCTCGTGCCTCTCAGACGCCTTCTCTAACCCCGCCCTCACAACTTGCAAACATTCAACCCCGTCACAATGCACTCCTTCACAGGTCTAAATCCTCAAGCCTCTCACACAGGTTTGGATGAATCTGATCTAATTGGCAAAGCATTCTCGGAGGGGGAATCCGATTTAGTTGGGGAAGTACACTCGGATTAGGCGATTCTGCTGCACATTCATTCTCTCAATCACCAATCCTTCTGATGTCTCCTCGGATAATACTCCTGTTATCGGGTTAAAGGTTTTGAAAAGAAAAAGACGAAGGCATGTCCGACAACTTAGAAAACAGCCGATCCAAATTAAAGGATATAACATTCCTCTCGCTTGATCAGGGAATTAATCTTTCCTTATCCTAAATTTAATTCATTACTCTTTATTACATTTATGTTTTATATCTTAATTACACATATTGGCTTCCTTGAGATGATTGTAATTGTTGGCCATGAGTGGTACACATGGTCGCTTTATTTATGCTACGAGTATCATACTACCTACATAGTCTCTGAATATGACTCATTGTTTATAAAGTGAATGCATCACTATTGTCTCATTTCTAATTTAATATTCTAATTCATATCTCTGTATTTGTGATGAAAGGTACAACTGGGGAGGTACAAGCAACTCAGGATCTCTAAAAGAGTCTCACATCATTCGTCCACCCTCATGTTCCGACAATTGCAAAGATCGTGTTTTATTCAACATTCATGCATCTACCGAACGCAACAGGGCCTTATCAGACATCCTTTGATATTATGCAAGCAAGCTCCGTTTCGGCTTTGTTGTTCCGAGCTTCCCTTCGATGACCTTCTAATAAGGATCCGACAGACTATTCCGTTTTCCGAGGGGTTCAGCAGTTATAATTGATTAACATCATTGACGAAAGAATCAGTGCTACATCCTGTCCTATCCACAAGGAATTTTCTCAGATTGTTTTGTTGAATATGATCTCACTTTTCGCCCTCTCGGCTTAATTTCTCGGCTTCAACTTCGGCTTATTTCTCTAGCTCGACAACATTGTTCTCCGACATTGAGCGCATCTCAGCCAGCTGGGGTCTGAGGACTCCCTCTCAAGTAGCCATACTCTGCCACATCGTCCACCGCTCGGGAGTAGCAACATACTCTAAGTCCCCATGCTCGCCATACGCCAAGTATCATTGTCACCGACCACTATCTCTGAAAACCTCCCGCCGAGCATCTCAATTCTTATGAATTCGGCACAAGCCCTTTCAAGCTTTACCGCTTTTCTCACTCTTTGTCTTCTCGGCATCCCCGGTATGCTCCTTCTGCTCGTCAAGAATCCGATCATGTTCTCCTATGTGTCAGCATATTTCCGCCAGCTGGGGAGTGAGCACTTCCTCCCGAGCGGCCATATTCCATCTCATTGCCCGCTGCTCGGGATCAGCAACTTACTCTAAGGCCTTGGAGTCATTTGGGAAGAACTTTAACAAGGAAGTTTCTATGCTCGCCACGCGTTGACGATCATTTTTGTCAACCAGTACCTTTGGAGATCTCCCATTGAGTTTTTGGGTTTATACTGAGTTTGAGGGTGCCTCGGACATCAGCATCAAGCATCTCAATTCTTATGAACTGAACACAAGCCTCTTCAAGATTTATGGAGTGGGGGGCTTACGTTGTAATAGAATAGGTACATAGCCGACATAGGCCGACCTAGACACTGGTAACATATGATCATCTCCCTGTAAAGGATGTTGCAACATTTCCGCCTATCGCCATCAGATTTGGTATCCACCTCTCTCATCGAGGGCTTACTTTAATTCAATCACTCACTTTGGATCACGTTCCTACACACTTGCATGCCCACGATCTCGGTTAGCCGACCAGGTCGGCATTGCTACAAGTGGAAAGGAGGACTGCGACCCGATACTTGACCACAGGTCGAATACATCGCGGGCAGAGGAATACGCCTCGGCTAAGGTGCTCATTCCGACAGCATGAACCCGTAAAGCTTACGATCCAATTGGTGATGAGACTCTTGACACACCTCAATACAACGGGGTGTAAGAGTCTCCTTTAGGTTTATTCTTTCAGTGTCATTATTTGAGTATAAAGAATGCTATCAACCATTTGCGATACTCTTCCAGGAAAAGGGTCTTGGCTTTAAACAGTCTTCTATGTCACCTCCAACCTCGGAAATCGGACGTCTGATCTGCCCAGCACAGAAAGGATCTAAACTCGGCTCAGAGTCTATATGACACTTCCCGAGCTGGGGGGCTTATGTAGTGGACCGGACCCATAAGCCGACCGCATGCCTTCAATGCCGACCAACGACTCAACGGATAAGTTTAAAACTCCCTAGTACATGATAAGGATGAAGGACTCACCCTTCTTATCCTCTAAGAGCCACGTCAGCCCTATTGGGCCCAACATGCCCATAAGGTATCATAGCACACCTAACAGGTAATCCCCTATAAGAACCACTATGCTATAGGGGCTAAGGTATGTCTCTCATCCCTACTCTCAAGAACTACGTGTGGCTTGATCCCCTTATCACTGGGGGTACGTAGGACCGGGGTCACCCTCATCAGCTGCAACAACCCAAAACACACATCGTGGTGTCTCCCTAACAATGGAACACTACAAAATGTAAGAGCTTTATTGAATAATATGCTTTTAAGCGAGCTTATGGGTCAGGCCAGACTTTGAAATAGGTCGAGCCTAGGCTTCAAATTTAGCCTATGACGAGCCCATAAGCAGACTTGGGCCTTGAGTTTGGAACACAGGCCAGACCTATTTTTGTTAAAGTCTGGCTCAGCCTGACTCATTCCCACCCCTACAAAGGGATAACTATGGACACGAAATGCATCAAATTTTAAAATTAGAGAACGTGACCAGTGTAACATAGTGCATGATGTTTGGTTTTACGGTGGAAAATCAAGTTGAATCCAAAATCATGTTTGATGTGAAGCAATTGTTTCCGCTTCCCATAATCAATTCCAACGGAAGACAGCGAGCATCCAAACATGCACATAAAAGCATAAAGAAAAGAATATTTAAAAATTAGCATTAATCAATATATACATATATATATATATATATATATATATTATAATGCTAATATTTAATGGTGATTACTTCAAAACCCTTTAATATGCAAAGGGCTTGGTACCCTCTCCCACTCATCCAATCAAAACAAAGCAATTGGCTTAAATTGTCACCTAAAAAACTGTTTATGGAGTTTGCAACTAAGTCTATGGGATCCAAGTGCAATTACAACAATGGTTATTAAAGTTTTATTTAAAAAAAGTAAAAAATAAAAAGAAAGAAAGCTCGATTGGAATTACTGCATTATTTCCATTGATGTTATATTATGTTAGTGGGAGGGAAAAAAAAAGGTAAACCACCTTCTTCTTCCCAATCTTTTTCTTTCCTTGTAGCCTTAAACTAGAGTCATATTAGTTCAATATTCTCTATGCTTTTCTAAAATCACATGTCACAATGTCTTTCATCAGTCATCACTACAACACAACTAAGTCTACGTAGAGCCATCGTGCCATGGTTTCTGTCCGCAACAATTCAAATCCTCAAACACCACCTATGCTTGCAGTCTTTCAAATCCCCTAAATTGACTTTTCTTTTTTCCTTTTTTAAATAAAACTCAATAATAACCATTGCATTTAAATCCCATGGACTTAGTTGCAAATCACATAAACTTAAAATACATGCTTTTGACGTGGCAATTTAAGTCAATTGCCTTACTAGGATTGGATGAGAGGGGATTGGATGAGAGGGAGAGGGTACCAAACCCTCTCTATATTAAAGGGTTCGGAAGGAAAAACCAATATTTAACATAATGCACTTTCATCTATGAGGATATAACAAAGTTAACGAAAAGAATTCCGAATTCCGACTAACTCATCTCATGACCGCTGCTTTAAAGTGACCGCGCTTCATAGCCACAATATGAAGCACATAAATCATCCCCACATTACCAAATCACACAACTATAAACAAAAACATAAACTAATTCCAATAACAAAAATGCATAAAATCCACACGACATAAAACTAACACAACATCATCTTATACTTGTATTCCAAAAAGTCTAAATTCCAAATTCTAAATAAACAACGAGTTCAATCGAAACATAACGACATCACAATCAAAAATAAAAAGCCAGTCTCAAAGCTTCACCACAACATTATCTGTCAAAAAAACAGATATAGATAGAGAGATAAATAGATATATAAAATTAACGGTAAGACTTCTGGAACCTCGCACGAGCACCACGCCCACCAAACTTCTTTGGCTCGCAGCGCCTGGGGTCCGCAACGAGCAAAGTCCGATCATACCTAACAAGAATATCCTTAATCTCCTTCTTCGCCTGCTCATCAACATACTTCTGGTAGAACGCAACGAGGGCCTTCGCTATGCTCTGCCTGATGGCGTAGATCTGTGAGGTGTGGCCCCCACCCTTGACACGGATGCGCATGTCAACGCCGGCGAAACGGTGTCGTCCGAGGAGGAGGATTGGTTCGAAGGCCTTGAAGCGGAGGATCTCCGGCTCCACGAGCTCGATGGGGCAGCCGTTGATCTTGATGAGGCCGCGGCCGCGCTTGCAGTAGGTCACGGCGACGGCGGTTTTCTTGCGGCCGAAGCATTGGACTTGCTCTAGTGCTGGCTGTGCGGTCGCCATTGTTGCTGCTGCTGTGCTGCTATGGTTTTTGTGAGCTTAGGGTTATGAGAGTTTGTTGTTGTTGTTTATATATGGCGAATGGAATTAGGGTTTTTTGTGACGAGACCCA
Source organism: Crotalaria pallida (assembly GCA_037953625.1). Lineage (NCBI taxonomy): Eukaryota > Viridiplantae > Streptophyta > Magnoliopsida > Fabales > Fabaceae > Crotalaria > Crotalaria pallida. Next base: position 92,826,931 of record CM075653.1, read on the forward strand.
ATAACGAAGTGAGATTGGGCTTTTTTTTTTCCTCTACTATTCACCTCTAGTGGATCTCTCTGTTTTTTTTAAATGTTTAAGTTTTGGATTCTAAACCCCCTTATTATCACCAAACCCCTTTTTAATGGGAAATTCCCATAATGCATGTTAATTTTTTACTCCCTCTGTTTTACTTTAAGTGTCTTTTTGGACTTTTGCACATAGATTAAGAAAGTGTTGATTATGATGATTATTGTAAGTTTTATGTGTATTTTGTCAAAAATACCCCTATTTAATATTTTTATTTTGTCAATGCATCATTACTAGTATTACAAATTTCAAAACTAAAACAACATTAAATATAAGGGTAAATAAGGAAAAACAGTATTAAATGTTGTCTAGATTTGGTGGAAAGACACTTATTTTGAAACAAAATTTTGATGTTAAAAAGACACTTAAAGTGAAACGGAGGGAGTAAAAAATTATAAGGAATTTGAACCCCAGAAATTATCCATGGACCCCAAAAACTATCATGGACCCCTAACTACCCTTTCATCTTCCCTGTTATGAACATATACCCATATGGAAGAAGAAAACCTTACGATCAGTGAACAATGTGGCGTTTATTAAAGGTTTCTTCGTTTTCTCTCTTTATTGAAGGTTTCTTCATTTTTTCACTTATTGTAAGGTTTAATCTCTATTGAGTTTTACTCACTAATATGATATTTCAGATGACTGAAGAAAATAATCAAGTCCTCCAAAATAATCATTACTCTATTAGTACCTTAAGAGTCACAATCATAACGGGTCGGAGGGAGTACATGATAGATCCAGCTTTTGGATAAGTGGGTTTTGCAGGTACCTTAATTGTGGAACTCAGTATCGATAATCGTCTAGAGCTAGGAGTTATACATGAAACATAGGAGTTTTATTATGAGATTTACTTGCCTAAACCTCATGCCACCGTCACTCCCACTTATCGAGGAGGCTGAGGAGTACAACCCAGCAGAAGAAGTAGCAGAGCATGTCCTTGCATAAGATTAAGAATGATATATCTGTACTATTATATAAAGAAAACAGTGTTTTATAACTGTTTTTACCTAAAATAACTAAAAAAATTGTACATAAATTTGTATTTTCGTAGTATACCCTCCCTAATTGAAAATATTACCACTTCTTCCACACTGTTTTATTTATAACCCAAAGGGTTTTAGTGTAAAATTCAACCATCACAAGAGCAGTTCCCGCAACTAATTTTTTTTAAAAAAAAATCAATAACCGTCTCTCTCTCTCTTATTAGTACTCTCAACTTCTTGTTTTGTTCCTCCCATCCCATCTTCATTTGAAATCAGGTCATTTCTCATCTCTTTGTAGTCTCCCTTCAATCCTCATTTTATCATTCCCAAAGTAAAAACAAACCAACTAATTCATGTACGGTAAGTTTTTAACTATATATCTCTCTTTGTTCATTATTTTTCACATGTTCCAACTGTAACCTAAGATTTTTGAATTTTCATTTTCTAACTTTCACTTTGCTTTCCCTTATTTTTACTATGTATACATCACCACTTGATCTGTATATATTGTCTTAGTGTTTTCATTTATTACTATAGTGTTGATTGGTGCATGATTGAGAGGGATTAAAAAGGCAGTGTGGAAGAGTGGATGTAGCATGATAAGAGTGAAAGGATTCTAGATTTCTGGAGTGAGAGGGGTGACTGAAGGGATAGATGATGTATTTGGGGTGGTTTTTTTTTTGGACAATATCACCGTTGTACACTTGAGATGGATCTTTATTTTTTTTGTTCTTTTGAATACAAAGGATGAAACACAAAAATAAAAATTCAAAAAGAACAACATAAAAATAAAAATAAAATCATCAAAGAACTTATTTTTATCACTTAGATATATTTTTTTTTTAAATTTTTATGTTGTTCTTTATCCTCAGGTATATGTTTTCAGAGGAAGAACTTGATAGATCCAAATCTCTTAAGCAAGTGCATCGATTTCTACCTATGTTCACTCTTTCCACTCTCCTATGTCATTTTTAGAGGATTTATTTTGTTTCTGAATTTTTGGAGAAAACAAAAATGTAGTATAAAGTGAACAATTTTGTTTGACCCCATGGTGATGGTAGTGAGTAAAGATTTACCAAACATTAAATCACTTTTAGTTTTTAATCAACATTTATTTCGCTATTCTATAATGACTTTGTTATTAAGACATGCAGTAGAATTGATGTAGTGCACTTGGTTAATTTTATGGGTTTACACTTAATGGTATTTACGCTGTAGATCTCATCTCATGCATAAATATACTATCTCAATGGTTTGGTTACAATACACTTGAACACACTTTTGTCTTAGTTGGAATGGTGAAATATATTATCTTAATGCCTACCCATAAGTCAGAATTCATATGTTATACGGTAAAAAATCACAATCAACTTGATTGAGTGAAAGAAAATGCACGAACCTCTTGCCACATAAATGCAATTCCTTATATATGAAAGCCATTGATTCTTCTCAAAGAGGTAGTATATTACTTGCTTAAGCGAATTAGACTTCCAATTGGTGCTGCTTGCTTAAGCGTATTATAATTATACTCTTCATTGTGAACTCATATCATATCAAGATTAAGAAAAGCCCAACAACAAGGTTAAGAAACATGCTGTGAGTTTGGTGACTTTTTGTTCTTTAGCTAATTTAGTGGCATGTTTTTTAATTCCTTCTATGCATGTTTGACCAGGAAAATCCTACCTTTTAAACTTAATGTTATGTTTTTCAAGTCAGTGTTTGCAATCAATCTTTAACCTCAAAGATAGAAGAATGATTATAAAATCTTGAAGCGTCTTTATTCCTTCCAGTTCCTCATGTTCCAGGGCAGATAGCCCTTTCTATTCCTTTGAGCCTCCATTTTCATATATGCATCATCATGCCCTTTGAATAATATATTACAATTGTTACATGCAAAATAACCATGAATCATGCTGAACCAGAAAGCAACAAAGAGAAAAACAAGGGAGATTTTGTAAGCTCAAGAGTTCTTGAAGAAGGGAGATTACTTAGGTGTGGGCATTGCTGCAACTGCTGTCACCTCCAATGTTGGTGATTGTGTTTCATCGAGAGATAATCCTTCTTTTGATAAGTCTAAGCTACCAAAATATAATGATTTTATTTTTATTTTATTGTGAAAGTTGCAGATGTAATCATTATTATATCTAAGTTATTCCTCAAATAATAACTGCTGCACTGTTTTGTTGTTAAACAAATGTTAGTTTATTAACATTGCAGTGTATTTAATTAAGTTTAATACAATTTCCCTTTGTAATTAATGTTAGTTGTTTAAAACCATAAATACATTGATGTATTGAAAATTAGTATTGTAAATGAGTTAAACATGTGATAAAAAAATAAAACTTAGAATTCTAATGGTTAAATATGCCAATAGATCCATATTGACATACATCTATATAACTATCACTTTAGTATTACAAATATATCGTTTTAAGATAAACAACTCTTTGCGACAAAAGCACGAGAATGGAATGCGGGGCGACAGGCACGGGAGTGCCTATCGGCATGCTAGTAATAATAGTATAACCCCTGTTATGTAAAGAAATAATTGGGCTGTTATTTCTAACTATTTTGGACCTTGTCTAATGACAAGTTTCATGCAGTTTATATGTACACAATATATATATATATATATATATATATATATATAAAAGAGAAATACGCTCCTAAAATATAAATAACATCATCTCATGTATTTTAGCGTCGTTCGTGCTTCTATAAAAATATTAGAAAGTTTAATATGTGATGCTACGTAATAATATTATATAGGGAAAAATGCATAGACACCCCCTGAACTTTTACCTTTTTGCAAATAGTTATCACGAACTATTTGTAAATTCAATGCTCCTAATTATGTGGATTATATTTTGATGATGACAAAGTAATTAACAATCAAGCCTTGAAGACATTGCAACATCAACAACAACAACGTCAAGAAAAGAAGGCAAGTGCTCACTCATTCTCAATCAAATTTTAATTGTAATTTCTAATTTATGTTGAGAGTGGTTGAGAGTGGGTAGATATAGTTAGTCTCTTCTAGGAATAAAATAATGAATATGTTTATTAGTTTGAGATTAACCAAAATTAATACTTGAGAGGAAAAATAAAATTGAAAATTAATTTTTCTCATGTCTGATCAAAATACTCGAGTATTTTGAGAAAGACTCGAGTATATACTCGAGTATTCTGTAAAACACTCGAGTATTTGTGCCAGGTCAGCAAATATGACCGTTAGTCTTGTTCGTGCACAAGATCCTTGTTGACTGGTCAAAAAGACTCGAGTATTTCATAAAAGACTCGAGTATTTTTGTCCAGTCAGCAAAAATGAACGTTGGAGAGACTCAAAAACCCAATTGAGGGCATTTGAGTCTCATCCAACCCAAGAGAGCATTTCAGAACCTAATTGTAAAATTTCTCTTTGAATTTGTGCAAGAGCAAACAAGACAACAAGATCATATTGATTCAAGCTTTCTTAATTTCCTCTTCTCAAGTGTTAATTCCCAAAAAGCTCAACTTCTCACTCATATTGTCATTTTATTCCAAGTTGAGTTTTAGACCTCAATTCTTATATTGAGTTGTGCTTATTTGTGCTAATCCATTGTGAGATTAGTAATACACATACAAAAAGCATGATTATTCAAAGTCTTGGATTGTTCCCAAGCAAACCCTAAGTGGCTTAGGGTGTTGGAGTCTTGAGAGGTTCTCAAGCACAAGACTAGGAGGTTCCTAGCCCGGTGGAGTTTCTTGAAGGGAGTTCAAGGAAGATTTTGAAGAGTTCTTCAATCACCGGAATCAAATTGGGGTAGAAATCAAGAGTTTGGTACACTCTTGAAGGGTTAGGTTGAGTGAGGCCATTCTCAAGCAATCCTTGTAATTTCTAACAATTTGATTATTAGTAGAAACTCCTAAGTGATTAGGAGGACTGGATGTAGCTCATTGTTGGAGTGAACCAGGATAAAATTGCTTGAGTGTTGGTTTATTGCTTTTAATCTACTTTCTAGCTCAATCAAATTAAGTCATTTCAAACTATTAGGATTTATACAATTAGGTAGCAAGTTCAAGGAATCTTGGTGTTAAAAGTTTATTTAGATTTCTTGCTAATCTGTTGGATAAGTTCCTGTTTAGTATTGAATTGATTTGAGTTAAATTGCTGGATTTTCGTTTCTGGTTTTACTGCTATCTGTCAAGAAAAACTCGAGTATATTTAGAAAGACTCGAGTTGTTCATCCTGAAAAACTCGAGTATTTCACAAAAGACTCGAGTATTTCGTGTCTGATTCCAGAAAATTCAGTCTTAGCTCCATTCTTCAATTATCATTCTAAATATTTGGTATTAGTGCTTCAAAATACTATTCACCCCCCCTCTAGTATTTGCTTAGCCCGCTTGTTGGTTTCCAACAAGTGGTATCAGAGCTCGGTCGAAAGATCGAGTGTAACAACTTTTTCGAAAAAGATCCTTTTGGAAACTAAATGGGCTCTAGCAATAACTTTGGTGGATAAGGAGCTTCAATAAACCGTCCTCCACTATTTAATGGTGAAGGATATGTTTATTGGAAAACTCGCATGAAAGTTTTTATTGAAGCAATTGATATAGATATTTGGGATGCAATTGAAAATGGTCCTTTTATTCCCAAAAAGAAAATTAATGAAGAAATTGTTGAAATTCCAAGGAGTAGTTGGAATGATGATGAAAAGAGGAAAGTCTCATTTGATTTAAAAGCTAAAAACATCATCTTTTCGGCTCTATCCCATGATGAATTTTATAGAGTTTCCCAATGTAAATGGCAAAGGAAATGTGGGACACTTTGCAAGTCACACATGAGGGAACAAGTGAAGTAAGAGAGGCAAGATTGAATTCTCTAACTCACGAATATGAATTGTTCCACATGTTGCCAAATGAAACCATTAGTGACTTGCAAAAGCGATTCTCTAACATAGTTAATCATTTGATTTCCTTGGGAAAAGTATTTCGCAATGGAGAAACTACTAACAAAATTCTAAGATGTCTTGATAGGAGTTGGCAACCCAAGGTAACCGCCATCAAGGAATCAAGAGACATAAATAGCATGGACTTAGCCACTTTGTTTGGCAAACTCCAAGAGCATGAGATGGAACTTACAAGACTTGGGATGCATGAGGAATCGGACAAAAAGAAAAAGGGCATAACACTCAAAGCTTCAACTAAAGCTACAAAAGAAGTAGAAGAATGCTCTACAAGTGAAGATTCCGATGGAGAACCAAATCAAGAAGAATTTGGGATGTTTGTGAAACGCTTCAACAAATTTTTCAAAGGGAAGAAAGGTGGCTCGTCATCCAAATTCAAGAGAACCAAAGACTCCAAACAAAGAGAAAAGAGTACCAATGATGGAGTTAAGTGTCATGAATGTGGTGGGGTTGGTCACATAAGAATGGAATGTGCCACATTCTTGAAGAAGAATGACAAGAAGACCCAAGATACCAAGGGGAAGCGTGCATACATTGTTTGGGATGCACCGGAGAAGATCAATGAATCATCTTCAAGTAGTTCCAGTGATGAAAATGCAAGCCTTTGTCTCATGGCCAAGAACAATCATGAGTCCTCATCAAGAGCTAATCATGACATGGGTGAAAGTGATGATGAGGTAACCTCTAGCTCTTCTTGTTCCTCTTCAAACTCCATTTCCTATGATGATTTGCAAGAAGCCTACAATGAAATGCTAATTCAATTTAGAAGGCTTGCTAAAATTAATAAGGAAAAAAGGAAAGAAAATTTTGGAGTTTCAACAAGAAATTGATGAATTGCAAAAATCTATAAATGAGTTGAAACTTCAAAATGAATCCTTGGAACTTATTAATTCTAGTCATCAAAGTGATTGTGCAAATCATGAGGAGATTATCACTCCATGTGAGAGATGTGATGAACTTGAAAAAGAAGTGAAAGAGTTGAAAAACAAACTCACAATCTCACACAGTGATAGAAACCTCAACCGGTTGTTGAACTCTCAAAGACATAATCACAACAAAACCGGTTTAGGATATGTTCATAAGAAGGACAAAAAGTACAAAGTGGTTGGAACATTTTCTAAGAAAAACTTATCAAAGAAACCAACTTGTACTTATTGTGGAAAAGTTGGACATATCAACATTGAGTGCCATATTAAGAAGTTTGAAATGAAAAAGGGCACTTATATGTGGATTAAGAAGGGAGAAAGTCCCAACACTAACCTTAAGGGACCCAACATTGTTTGGGTACCCAAAATGAACAAGTGATTTCATTTTGTAGGTGTGCCTTCGAACAGAAAAACAATTGTGGTATCTAGATAGTGGTTGTTCGAAGCACATGACGGGAGATAAGCGGCACTTCATTGAGCTTACTCCAAAGGAAAAGGGTTATGTCACTTATGGGGACAACAACAAAGGCAAAATCCTTGGTATTGGTAAAATCGGAAACTCTTCAAATTTGATTATTGATAATGTGCTCTATGTTCAAGGATTAGAACATAATCTCTTGAGCATAAGCCAATTATGTGATATTGGTAATCATGTAGTTTTTACCTCTACCCATTGCCTCATTAAAAGTGACAAAGATGAATCAATCAAATTTGTTGGTAGAAAGTCAAATAATACTTACTTAGTTGATTTGAACAAAGTCACTTCTTTGGTATCTACTTGTTTAGTGAGCAAAGAAAATGACACTTGGTTATGGCATCTTAGGACCGCTCATATAAATGTAAACCAATTGAAGAAAATAAAATCTAAAGATCTAGTAGTTGGTTTACCAAAGCTAAATTTTTCTATTGAAGGTGTTTGTTCTCCTTGCAAGAAATGTAAACAAACCAAAAACACCTTTGGATCAAAAATGGTGATGTCCACATCAAGGCCATTAGAAATGCTTCATATGGATTTGTTTGGACCATCACAAGTAAAAGGCTTTGGTGGCAACTATTATGCATTGGTGATTGTTGATGACTTCTCTAGATTTACATGGACTTTATTTTTAACTACTAAGAGTGAGACCTACAAATCTTTTAAACATCATGTCAAACTTTTGCAAAACCAAGTAAATCAAAAAAGTAATTATTATTCGTACCGATCATGGTGGAGAATTTGAAAACCAAAAATTTGATAGATTTTGTGCTAAAAATGGTATTGAGAACCAATTCTCCGCACCAAGAACTTCGGAACAAAACGGAGTGGTAGAGCGGAAAAATAGGGTGCTAGAGGAACTTGCTAGAACCATGTTAAATGATTCTCAAGTACCTCAATATTTTTGGGCCGATGCCGTCAATACGGCTTGTTATGTTTTAAATCGTATTTTGATAAGGCCCTCTTTGGATAAAACCCCCTATGAACTTTACAAGGGAAGAAAGCCAAATATATCTCATTTTCATGTCTTCGGATGCCAAGTTTTTGTTTTAAATAATGGAAAAGAACATCTTGGCAAGTTTGATTCCAAATCCGATGAAGGCATATTTTTAGGCTATTCTTCTCATAGTAAAGCTTATAGAATTTTCAACAAAAGAACTTTAACTATTGAGGAATCAATTCATGTTGTTTTTAATGAGTCTTCGAAAGAAGATAGTGCTTTATGTGATGTTAGTGAAAATGGCATTGATTTTTCAAAAGAAGAAAAAGAGAGAGAGATATCAAAAGTTGATGAAGGAGAAGTTAGGGAAGAACTTCCTCCAACTTGGAAATCGGTCAAGGCTCATCCTATAGACAATGTCATAGGAGATATGTCAAAGGGAGTACTTACTCGTAGGTCTATTCAAAACATTTGCCACTATGTCTCCTTTGTTTCTCAAATTGAACCCGATTCAATTAAAAAGGCCATTGAGGATGATCATTGGGTTCTTGCTATGCAAGAAGAATTAAACCAATTTGGAAGAAATGAAGTTTGGGTTTTAGTCCCTAAACCCGATGATCATACCATAATTGGTACTAAATGGATTTATAGAAACAAACTTGATGAATTCGGGTTGATTATAAGAAACAAAGCTAGACTAGTAGCTCAAGGGTACAACCAAGAGGAAGGTATCGATTATGATGAGACCTTTGCTCCGGTTGCACGTCTTGAAGCTATCCGAATTTTACTTGCTTTTGCTTCAATCATGAAATTCACTTTATATCAAATGGATGTTAAAAGTGCTTTCTTGAATGGGTTTATAAATGAAGAAGTGTATGTCAAACAACCCCCCGGTTTTGAAAATAGTGAATTTCCAAACCATGTTTATAAGTTGAAAAAGGCACTCTATGGATTGAAACAAGCTTCTAGAGCTTGGTATGATCGATTGAGTTCCTTTCTATTAGAAAACAAGTTTCAAAGAGGGAAGGTTGATAATACACTATTTATTTATAAAACCAAGGATGACATATTGTTAGTACAAATCTATGTTGATGATATCATTTTCGGTGCTACTAACGTGTCTCTTTGTAGAAAGTTTTCAAATTTGATGAAAAAGGAATTTGAAATGTTAATGATGGGAGAACTCAAGTTCTTCCTAGGCTTACAAATAAAGCAAGTCAAGGAGGGGATATTTGTGCATCAAGGGAAATATTGCAAAGAGCTCCTTGAGAAATTCGGATTGGACAAGTGCAAGGAAGCCTACACTCCAATGAGCACATCATGCTACCTAGACAAGGATGAACAAGGTACACCGGTTGGTGTTAGTAAGTATAGGGGTATGATAGGTAGTCTCCTATATCTCACTGCATCTAGACCGGATATTATGTTTAGTGTATGCATGTGTGCTAGATTTCAAGCTAATCCTAAAGAATCTCACCTATCCGCAGTTAAACATATATTTAAGTATCTAAAAGGAACAATTAACACTGGTTTATGGTATCCTGCTGATGCCAATCTTAGTTTAGTTGGTTACTCAGATTCCGACTTCGCGGGATACAAGCTTGATCGCAAAAGCACCAGTGGTACTTGCCATTTCTTGGGAAGTTCATTGGTGTCTTGGTTTTCGAAAAAGCAAGCTTGTGTTGCCCTTTCTACCGCCGAAGCGGAATATATCGCAACCGGTAGTTGTTGTGCTCAACTATTATGGATGAAACAACAATTATCGGATTTTGGTTTGAAACTTGAAAATATTCCGATTAGATGCGATAACACGAGTGCAATCAACTTGACCAAGAATCCGGTGTATCACTCAAGAACTAAACACATTGAAATAAGACATCACTTTTTGAGAGATCATGTGCAAAAGGGTGATTGTACAATTGAATTTGTTAGTACCACAAATCAATTAGCCGACATTTTTACAAAACCTCTACCAAGGGACACCTTTTATCATATTAGGAGAGAACTTGGTATTTTAGATGAAGCTAATATAGGCTAATTGCTTTGTGTGTCATTTTTGGAAAATCACCATATTAGCCTTACTCCAATGTGTTCTTGATTCTTAGTAAATTTGTCCTTGATGATATTTGAAATAGTATGTGTTAATTGTATGTGATTCTAGACTGTATTCCAAGTTGGTAGTGAAGCATATGTTTTTGATTTGTGTTTGGCCTTTTAAAACTGAGTTTTTCCATTCTGTTCTGTCAAAATACTCGAGTTTTTATAAAAACACTCGAGTATATTAATTCAAAATTAGTTCAGTTTTAATTGGAAAAAGTTTTTTTAAGGGTCTGACAAAAATACTCGAGTGTTTCCAAAAACACTCGAGTCTTTCGAAACCCCCAATTTTTGGACTTTCAGGCCAAACTCGAGTATTTGCCAAAAACTCGAGTATTTTCAATTTTTCCTGAAATTTTGGTGATCTGACCAAACTCGAGTATTTGGTTCTATACTCGAGTTTCTGGGCAGACCTGGGGATGAGTCACGAACAACTCGAGTATATTGTGAAAAACTCGAGTCTTTAGTCAAGAACAACTTGAGTATTTATGAATATACTCGAGTATTTTGGAACATTTATATATACTCACAGCCCCTCAGACTCGAGTTTTTGCGAACCCCTTTCTCTTCTCTCTCGGTTTTCTCATATCTCCCTCATCAAAACTCTGATTTTACTCAAATTTTTGCCAAATCTTACTAGTTTTACATCCTCTAAACACTTTTCATCCATTATTTCAACAAATTTCACCCTCAAATCCGTCACCCCCTTTTCAAACCCTAACTTTCCAAAACTTCAATTTTTCTCCAAAATTCTTCTATGGCTTCATTATCTGGAAAAGGAAAGAGAGTACGGATTGCAGAATCATCATCCGAGGAGGACATTCCAGAGCATTATCAAGAGGATGAGTGTTTGGAAAGGTTGGAGGGCTTTGCTACACGCGGGTTTGGTGTGGTCACATGGATCAACAGTGAATTTCTCAAAAGTAAGGGTTTCTCTTTTGTTTCTAACCTTAGGCACCAACAACTAATTCGTTTTCTGGAATTCAATGGTCCAATTTATCCTAGGCTTGTTCGAACCTTTTATGCTAACCTTAGGCTAAATGACACTGTGATGGAATCCATGGTTGAGGGATTGAGATTCTCTATTAGGGTTAAGGATATTTACCATGCCTTTGGGCCTTCACGACATGGGGACAACTCTCTAAAGGCAAATGCCGACGGAATTTTTCAAAGTTGTTTGCGCCCCGGTCGTGTATGGACCCAAGGGGTTAAGCATTCCTCTCTGATGACTGTCCAAACTAGGGTGCTGCACTACATAGTTTGCCATCAGTTAGTGCCTCAAACCTCACCAAATTATGCTAAACCCACAAACAATGAACTTAGACTTGTTAGTGTTATCCTGAACAATGAGAAGCTGAATTGGTGTCGCATAATTTTGGATAGAATGCTAGCTGCTGCAAAATCTAAACACCCTAAGACCTTGCCTTATCCCATGCATGTGTGTTACCTTTTGAGAAACTTTAGAGTGCCTATCCCACGAAATGAAGAGTCAAAGACTCTTCATGTTAACCAGCATTGCCTCAATAATGGTACTTTGAATCATCAAGGCATGGAGTATCATGAACCCTCTGGACAGTACTTATACCTATCTGACATAGCTGAGTTAAGGCGGGTTGAGAATGTTGGAGCTCAACAAGGGGTGGATGCCCAACAATTGGAAGAGGAAGCTGCAGCATTTGCACAGGCTGAAGGAGGGGACCCTATTGAGAATGAAATTAATTTTGATGACTTTACTGGATCTCAATATGAGTTTGATAACTCGGGATAGAGAGACAATGTTATCACACGGCTGGACACTCTAGATGGGAGGGTGGACTCTCTTGTGCATGCTATGGACGCCCAGCGTGATGACTTTGTTAGTCTGGACACTAGGATGAGTGCAGAGTCTACCATGTTTTATTCTCACTTGAATCAGCACTCGGACCAGATTAATTCCCGCCTGGATCAGCAGTCAGAGCAGATGAACCGCCGGTTTGATGAGATGATGGCGGCCTTCTCTCGGTTTTATCCCCCTCTAGATGATCCTGCTCCATCCATGTTCTGATGATGTTGTCCTTTGGATTTTATCTTAGTTTTCTTTATGTTGGCTTCTGTTGCATTTTCTGTATTTTGAAAACTTGGTGGTTGACTCTTTGGGTTTGTTATTGTTTTTTCGTTTGGACCTCCTGTTTAACACTATGGTGCTATTATGATGTTATTGACTTTCGTTTTCATTATGGTGTTTGTAGTGTCCTTGAACACTATGTCCTTAACCCTCTAAGTGCTCAAGATTATGGAATCAGGAGCCCAAGAGAGGATCAAGTGTTAATATGTGACTTTGTGGTGTTTCTGCAGTTCCAGTTGGGAAAAGCAGGGTCTCCCCAGTCAACAAGTGTGTGCAGAGTGTCAACTTAGGGATGATAGTACGTACCTGAAACCCTAGCTGTGATGAGCTATTTATAGGGTTTGGAGGAGGCTGATATGGGCCGCTTGGGCCCTGTATCAGAGTTGTGCTGAACCAGGATTCTGTGAGATAATATCGGATAATTATGCTTAGAATCTGGTTAGGATCAACTGAAGATCTCATGTCTAGGCTGTTAGCGAGAATCCAGGAGAGATTCGCGGAAGGGATAAGAAGCCTGAATGAGACTGAGTCTATCCACAAGCCGACGGTATGTCTCGGCCCTAGAGTCCCGAGCCTGATGGGTGGAAGACCGATTGTGAGGCTCGGCCCCATCAAGTCCGAGCCTGGTCCTTCAGTATGCTCGGAGCCCATGAGCCCGAGCGAGGGACGTGCATGCTTAGTAATTCGAGGGAAGTGCCCTTATGAGAATCCCTTTAGTAGGTCGTATATCTCTGTAAGGTCGGCAGACCCTACAAGCCCCCCAGCTCGTAAGACTTTGAAAAGTCTGTGACGAGGTAGCGAGTGTTTTGGGTTGACCTTTTCGGATATCTCGTGACAGATGTAATTATGCCGCCTGTTTCGAGGTGACGTTTTGGGTTCTCTAGGTACGGCGCGCTTCCTTGTAAGTTGTGCGAAATCATTTTAAATTTTGAAATTTGAAAAAGCGTCCTTAGCAATTGCCACGTCTCACCATGCCTGTGGCTGAATAGGTTAGTGGGCTTTCGGCCCATACATTTGACATGGAGGGAAACTGAAAAGGTTTCTTCTATCAGTTTGAACCGCTTGACTACCTCAGGTCCTCATTTGTTTCTCATTTCTTCAGAATCATTTCCTCACCAAAATTTTCGTTCTTTCTTAATCTCCCTTCCCCCATCTGCGCTTCTGAGTCCGATTTTTTGTCTCAATCTTCTTTTCCACCATCCACGCTTCTGATTCTGTGTTCCTCATCCAGCATCCATCTTTCTAAAAACTGATAACAGGTAACTTCTACTCTTATTTTTACTTTTTGCGATTTGTTGTTTTTGTAAAAGGGGTTTTGGTTCTGGGTTTTGCAGGGACTTGGGGTTTGACTGTTCTGGTTTTCGTTTAGGCTTTCTGGGTAGATAGTGTTAAGGAATTGGTTTATCATGAGAGAGTGGAGAGGTTTGAGGAAAATTTACCATGAACTCTGTAGGAGATTAGGAGAAGAACCTTCTAGTGATAGTGACTCAAGTTCTTCTGGGAATTCTGGGGATGAAAGAAATTCTGGAAATTCTGACATTGATGATCTTGTAAACCCTTCTACTCCCCCTTTTGGCCCAGGATCCATCGAGACGGAACCTTTAGTCGTAGAGTATCCATCGAATCCCGCAGAAGATAATAAGTGGTTGTTAGCTTATAGGTTTGCCGAGCGTCGAGCTCAAGTTAGGATAAACCCCGATCGTCATACCGTGGAGGAAGAAACTTTAGGAGAACCACCGAGGGAGGGGGGAAAAAGTCCAGGGCTCGGCCTTAATTTTAGAATAAAAACATGTGCTGTAAAAAATCCTAATGCCGAGCCTTTTGCTTTTTCCCCAGATATGATGGAGCGCAGGTGTGTTACCAACCCTAAAGAATATCCTCTGCCGCCCAATCATGCGCAGTACGACGCCGTTTTTGATCGGGAAGTGCTAGGGACGAGACCTTCATTGCTGACAACAGATAGTCTTAACCATCTTCGACCAATTTTAACTCCTCCGAGCGCTGATGGAAATGCCTCAGAATTCGTATTGAGACCTTTGGGAATCGACGACCGAATATGCTTCCAAGTACCGGAAAATCGTTAATTTTTCTATTTCTACGAAGAAATAGCAACTAAAGTCGGCATCCGCTTGCCCTTTTCCACCTTCGAGATTGAAGTCCTCATTCATCTAGGAATAGCTCCTAGCCAACTGCATCCAAGTGGGTGGGCTTTCATCCGAGCCTTCCAACAATTCTGTGACGTTGAAAATTTGGTAGCAACTGTACGATCTTTTTTCTGGTTATACGCTCCCCAAGTAAATAAGTTTGGTGATTCCAAGGGGCTTTGGGTGTCCCTAAAGGCTCGGAGGGGGTACGCCCTCTTCGCCAAGGTGACTGATTCTTGGAAGTCTTTCAAACCTCTCTTCTTCCGATATGAGTACACTGGGGCTGGAGTATGTTGGTTCATGGAACGAGTTGAAGAAGGTGGAGGGATCAAGGTCGTGCCTCGGTTTCCACTGGGTTGGACGACTAACATTTATAACCGAGGACCCTCCTTGTATCAATTCGACTTTAAGGTGGATTTGACAAAAGCCGAAAGGCGATTATGCGACCATGTTTGGGAATACCTTCAAGCAAATGGTCAAATTGATACCAAACGAATCCTGTTGAAAGAAACACGAGACGAAGTGAAGGCCGAGCTGGGTACTATATATATATATATATTTTTTTTTACTGATCCATTTTTTCTCGCAGAAACAATGGGGAAGAAAGCAACCAAGGCCAAGAAAAGCGAAGCTCGAGCAGCTAGAGTATCACAGTTGGCTGCAATCAAAGCTGCATCTGGCTCCCCAAACATGAGTCAATCCTCTGAACCGACCCCTTCTGAAAGTCCGACCATTATCCCCAACGCCATTCCGACTGTTAGGATCAAAGGTGTTGAGCCGGTGATCAAAGGGGATCGTATTGTCGACACTGTAAACGTCGAAGTGGAGGCTCAAACAACTTCTCAAGGCACTCCCGAGCATTCCCTCAAGAGGTCTCGGCTGGAAAAAGGAAAGGGTCTTGCTGGAGATTGGCTTAATTTGAGCAAGCCAAATAAAGGGGTAGAGATTCCAGAGGGAAAGGAGGAAGCTGCTGCCAAGACAGTGTGGCACCGAAAGATGACTGATACACTTGTTGCTACTGTCTTTCCTCCCGAGAATGCTGAAGTGATTGAGGCCTGGACCCCTGGGACTTGGGAGAACAACTGTAAGTCGTTGGTGAAGAGTCTCCTGAGGGGTGCGAGCATACTTCATCAGCTCGGTCATCATGGAGACGACGCTCATGCTGGGATAGCCCCCGAGGAAAAGAAGAAAAGGACCGAGGCAGCCGAGCGGGAGGATTATTTACAACTTCAAGTTGAAGGTCTTAACAAAAGTTGCAAACCTTGGCAGCTGAAAACGAACGGTTGCAAAAGGTGGCACAAGATGCTGAAGGTGCCAAGGTTAGGGCCGAAGAGACACTCCAGGGGGCCGAGGAGAGGATAAAGCGCTCGGAAGAGGTTCTGAAAAAAGCTGAGGAAGACGCTGCTGCTCTCCGAGTGGCGATAGAGAAAGCTCGAAAAGCGGAGGAGGCTGCTGCCGTGGCTCAGGAGCAGCATGAGTATGCTAAGGATGAGATTCTGGGGCTCCGAACTTCTTTAGAGAATCTGAGAGCAAAAGCTCTCAAACACAAGAAAGCAGCCAAGGAGCATCTATACAACTGGGATCGTAGAGTTGAGGATTCTTTCTACAACACTGCCGAGCAACTCCGCATTTTGAATCCTGGGCTCTTGACCAAGGGTGCTGGCCCTAATTTTGTTGTGAAAGATGGTCGAATTGTCGGCCCAACTGGGGCTCCCATAGATCTGAACAGCGCCGATCTGCCTGACCATTTGGCCGAGGATTCCGAAGGGGATGATGCCGAGGATGCCGAAGGTGAAGAAGAAGAAGAAGATAAATTTGACGCCGACGGCATTGTACTGTCCGACTTAGAGTAGCTTTATCATTTTTCTTTCCCTTTTGTAATTTCCCCAGTAAATGGGTTTAAACTTAAATTGTTGTGTTTCGTTTGGAATATTTTATAATATTCGTAAGCGTGTTATGCTTCTTTTTACACTCTTTGTTAAGAATTCAAGTGTTAAGACCTCGGAACTCCAGCACTTTAGCCGAGGTGGGTTCCTCTATCCGCGATTTAAAATGATTTTATGAAATCATGATTTAATCGGGAGTCTTATTTAAAGTACTTGACGAGTTATAAGCTCTTGCTAGAGCTGTTTATAATCGTTCGCGTCATAATCGGTGGCTAATCGGTTACGAGGAAAAGTACGTAATACAATGAATTCAATAACGAGAACTTTTATTCATTTGAAGCAAATTACAATGGGCTTGGAGTTTCACCGAGCGTACACCAAAAAAAGAAACAATTCAAAAAGCAAATGTAATGAAACAACTAAAACTATTGAAAACGAAACTGAAACAATGAAAAACTAACTGTAATAAGCTCGAAGTTTCGCCACGTTCCATGTGTTGTTAATGAGGGCACCCGAGAGAGTTTTGAGCTTGTAGGCTCCTGTTCCAGTCTTGGAGGCAACTCGGTATGGTCCTTCCCAGCTTTGGGCCAGTTTTCCGTCCTTTGCATTTTTGAGACCAATATCAGCTCTCCTCAAGACAAGGTCGCCTACCTCGAACTCTCTGGATATGCCCGAGCAATTATACCCCTTTCTTGCATAATCTTAGCATGCTTTTCTCGTTCGGCCGCTAAATCCCTGACTTCTTCCGATAAACAAGATCCTCACACAATAAAGTGTTGTTGAGGGGATTCGGTTGTTGCATAGCTCGGAATGAAGGGATGATCTTTTCAATGGGGATGACTGCGTCGCAACCATAAGTGAGTCGATATGGTGTCTCTCCTGTTGAAGTTTGTATGGTGGTGCGATATGACCAAAGCACTTCGTGCAAGTTTTCCAACCAATTCCCTTTCGCTCCTTTGAGCCTTTTCTTGATCCCCTGGATGATAGATCGGTTTACAGATTCTACTTGGCCATTAGTCTGAGGGTGTTCGACCGAGGAAAAGTAATGTTTTATGTTCAAAGCATTGACTAAGTCTTGGAACGCCTTTGCCGCGAATTGGGTTCCATTGTCAGTCACCAGCACTTGTGGCACTCCAAACCGAGCCACAACTTGCCTTTCAAAGAACTTCAGCACCTTGGCCGAGGAGATGGTTGCAAGAGGCTCGGCTTCCACCCACTTGGTAAAATAATCAACGGCCACTATCACCCACTTTAGCTATCCTGGAGCGGTGGGGAACTGTTCAATCAGATCCATTCCCCATTGATAGAAGGGATAGGGAGATGAAAGTGAATGGAGTTCCTCAACCGGTTTCTGATACACATCACTGTGAAATTGACACTTGTCGCACTTTTTCACATGGTTGATCGCATCCTGTTGAAGAGTCGCCCAGTAGTATCCTGCCCTTAGAACCTTTTTAGCCAGTGACTTCCCCCCCAATATGGTGACTTCCAATGCCCCCGTGAACTTCCTCCAATGCCAGTTTTGCTTCGGAAGGGTCTAAACATCTAAGCATTGGGTCGCTGACCTCTCGGCGAAACAAGACTCCATCAACTAGGGCAAACTGTGAAGCCTTTCTGACGAGTTTCTTGGCCTCTATTGGATTACTTGGAAAAACCCCTTGTTCCAAATAGCTCGTTATCGGAGCGATCCAGCTCGGATCCAGCGAAATAAAGAGGACAACGCTAGGTCCATGCACCATTTCTTGGATCAACGTTCTGTTGTTCTCAGGACTTTTTGTCGAAGCGAGTTTGGAGAGAATATCCGCTCGGCTGTTACTCTCCCTTGGGATGTGGCAGAATTCGACCTTAGCAAACTCCGAGGATAGGAACTTCACCTTCTCCAAATACTTTTGAAGGATTGGTTCCTTGGCCTGGTAATCACCCTTGACTTGTGAAACTACCAACTGAGAATCGCTGAAAATTTTCACTTCTCGGGCCCCTACTTCTTTTGCCATTCTCAGCCCGGCCAATACGGCTTCATACTCCGCCTGATTGTTCGAAGTTGAAAATCCAAACTTCAAAGAATATTCGAGGGTAACCCCCTCGGAATTCTCCAAGATTATTCCTGCACCAGCCCCAAGTTTGTTACTTGATCCATCAAGATAAATATTCCAATCCAAGTTTGAGCTCGTCAATGGCTCAGTAAACTCGGTGAGAAAATCAGCTAAGGCTTGAGATTTCATTGCCTTCCTCGGTTCGAAAGTGATTTCAAACTCGGAAAGCTCAATGGCCCACGTCACCATTCTTCCTGCCAGATCAGGTTTCTGAAGTATTTGACGGATCGACTGAGCTGTTCTGACTGTGATATGGTGGCTCTGGAAGTATTGACGTAATCGCCTAGCTGTGATAACCAGACAAAAAGCCAATTTCTCCACTTTCTGATACCTCAACTCTGGTCCCTGAAGAGCTCGGCTGACGAAATAGATGGGGGATTCTTTTCCAGATTCCTCTCGGACCAAAGCCGAACTTACTACAGAATCACCCACTGATAAGTAAAGGAACAGAATTTCTCCATTTACCTGACTAGACAAGATCAGGGGAGAAGCCAAGTACTGCTTAAGGTCAGTAAAGGCCTTTTCGCATGTCTCGTCCCATTCAAATGTCTTTTCCTTTTCTTTCCTCAGCAATTTGTACCAGGGGAGGGCCTTCCTAGCTGATTGAGACAGAAACCTCGAGAGAGCCGCAACCCGACCTGTCAATTGTTGTACACCCTTGATATCTGACGGACTCTTCATATCAAGAATGGCTCGGCACTTTTCTGGATTTGCCTCGATTTCGCGCTCGGTAAGCATGAATCCGAGGAAAGACCCTGCTGGAACTCCAAACGTGCATTTTTCCGGGTTCAACCTCATGCCGAACTGTCGGATCCTTCCCAAAATTACCTTCAAATCCTTAGCGTGATCTTCTTCTTTCAAGCTCTTTGCAATCATATCATCTATGTATACCTCCATTCTCGGCCCAATCAAGGGGCCGAACATCTTGTTCATCATCCGCTGGTAAGTTGCCCCAGCGTTTTTCAATCCAAATGGCATCACATTGTAACAATATGTGGCATTTTCTGTGATAAATGAAGTCTTCACCTGATCCAGGGGATACATTGGAATCTGATTGTACCCCGAATAAGCATCCATAAATGAAAGCCTTTGATAACCCGCCGAGCTATCCACAAGTTTATCGATGCAGGGAAGCGGGTACTGATCCTTAGGGCAAACTTTGTTCAAGTGTGTGTAGTCCACGCACATCCTCCATTTCCCATTGGACTTCTTCACTAGCACGGGATTGGCCAACCAATCAGTATACACTACCTCCCTGATAAATCCTGCTTCTAGTAGCTCGGCTACCTTCTCATCTGTTGCCTGTGCCTTCTCAACTCTGACTCTTCTTTTCTTCTGACACACTGACTTGGCTCCAGGATACACGCTCAACCTGTGGCAAATGAAGTTCGGATCGATTCCTGGCATATCTGCCGAGGTCCAGGCAAACAAGTCTTTGTTTTCCACCAGCAATTCAGTCAGTTCTTTTTCCAATTCCTCAGAAAGGCCAACCCCCATCTTGACGCAACGAGAAGGATCGGGGCCTAAAATCACCTTTTTGAAGTCCCCTTGAGGGGTTGGCCTAGTTTCATCCTCTTCTCTTACGTCAAGATCTGCTAAGTTGACACTTCCCTTGTTAAGTGGTTCTTGCATGATCTTCTCATCATCGAGCTTCAACTTGCCCAGGCTGATATTATAACATTTCCGAGCCAACTCCTGTTCGGACCGCACTGTTACTACCTTGTCATCAGACCCTGGGAATTTCATGGCCAAGTGGACCGTCGATACAACAGCACCAAAAGATTGGAGTGCAGTTCGGCCAAAGATGGCGTTGTATGCCGAGGGGGCCTGGACAACTAGCCACTTTACCATTTCAGTTCGAGCAGAGGGTGGTTCCCCCATGGTCACTGGGATATGGATGTGGCCTAAGGGAACAATTGAATGTCCCGTGAAGCCAATCAAACTTCCCTCGAATGAGGTGAGATCAGATCTTCTCAACTTCAATTTTTCAAACAGATCCAGAAACATGATGTCTGCCGAACTCCCCTGATCGACAAGAATCCTTCTGACTTTGTAATTGTCGAGCCTGGATGTAACTACCATTGCGTCATTATGGTCTTGTTAGATGTCCTCAAAATCCTCATCACTAAAGCTGATGACTATGTTTTTCTTCCTGGGCTTTTGGATTGGTCGGTTGGCCACCGAAAGGACTTGTCCCACATACTTCTTACGATCACACTTCTTTTCCCCTCCACCTGCAAATCCTCCAGCAATGGTGCCGATGAGAAAAGAATTCTTTTCCTTCTCGGATGGTTGTGTAGAGGCTCCCCCTGTAGGTGGTGAAGGGCTTCTAGTTCTTTTCTGTTCGGTTTTGGGTGGTGAAGGACTCTTTCTCCTGGAGCGTTTGTGCAACGCTTCACCAATATATTGTTGAAGCTTACCATCCCTTACCATCTCTTCGATTAAGTCCCCCTATCCTTTTGAGCTGCCTTCCTTAAAGCTGGTGGCCAAGTGATGTTACGCATCTCTGTATGCATAGTCTCACGAAGGATTTGACTCCTCGGGACTGTCAACTGGGTATATTCATCATACTTGCCTTTTGGAGACAATTTTTCCCCTCTCTCTCTCTTTCTCTTTTGTCTTTTCTTCCCCTATCTCGAAAACGATCATTTTGACGAACGTCGTTTTGACGAGGATGTCGTCCTTCGCCACCCCTTGCTGCAGTACTGATCCTACGGAATTCCTCTAGATTAACGTATTTCCTGGATCTTTCCCTAAGTTCGGCCATGTTCTTAGGTGGTTCCCCAATCAAGCAATCCTTAAAATCTCCATCCTGCAATCCTTGAGTGAGCAAGAGAACAGATACTCCTGATTGCAGACCTGATATGCCACTGGCCTCTTTTTGGTACCGAGCTAGGTAGTCGCGTAGAGACTCGTCGGGTCTCTGTGCAACTCCAGCTAGTGAGTGGTCTGATTTGGGTTGTGACATACTGGCCGTGTACCTGTTTATGAATGCTTGTCTAAGCTCGGCCCACGATCGGATCGAATTGGCGGGTAGAGAATTGAACCATCTCAAAGGCGCCGAGCCCAGAGTCATTGAGAAAGCTCGGCACTTCATAAAATCCCCTCCTCCATAAAACATCATAGAGGACTCGTAGGCAGCTATGTGGTCCATCGGGTCAGTTGTTCCATTGTACCGAGGAATATTCTGATGGCCCATATAAGTCTGCGGGGTTTGGAAAGCCATAATCTCAAGTGTGAAAGGGTGTCCAGGATGGGGTTCCCTAGTGATACGTTCTGGGATTAAGTTTGGGTTGAGGGGTGGAGGTGGGGGAAGATTGCTCGGATTACCATAGGCCGCGTAAGGGCCTTGCTTGGCAATCCTTGCCATGCTCTGCTGTTGAAGAGTAGCAATGGCCTGGTTTTGCTTTTCAATTAAAGAAGTCTGAGTCCTCAAGATCTCCATGATCGACTCCTCTCTCCTTCGTGCCTAAGAAGTAGTCATGTAAGATCTGCCTTCCGTTTCATAACGCTGACCACCTTGAAGAGTTCCAAAACGACCTCTAGTCAAATGAGGTATCTCCCTGTTGGACCTGTCAGCCCTGGAATGATCACGCCGATCGGCCCGTTCAACTCGCCGATCCTCATCAGTTTGTGAGCCAGCAGCAGCCCGACGAGACTGATGTCCAGAATCAGCCGTGTCACGCCATTCTGAAACGTGGCCATCAGGGACGGTATGAGGGTTAGACTGCCCTCCGCCGCCCTCAACGAGAACTTGGCCAGCTGGAGGAACCGTGGCTAGTGCCTGATCCGCCGTTGGAACTGGCGGAATTGTCTGAACGTCAGCCTGATTACCTCCAGTTGGTGCTCCCGGGGCAATTCTGTCCCTCACGTTTCTCCCGGTCTTGGGTGGCCTCCCACGGAGGCGACGGTGGAGATCTTCTTGATTACCATCATTATTGTTGTTTGCCATGAGATCAGTGGGTGGGAATACTGGTTATTCACTCCCCACAGACGGCGCCAATGTAGTGTCCTTGAACACTATGTCCTTAACCCTCTAAGTGCTCAAGATTATGGAATCATTAACCCAAGAGAGGATCAAGTGTTAATATGTGACTTTGTGGTGTTTCTGCAGTTCCAGTTGGGAAAAGCAGGGTCTCCCCAGTCAACAAGTGTGTGCAGAGTGTCAACTTAGGGATGAGAGTACGTACCTGAAACCCTAGCTGTGATGAGCTATTTATAGGGTTTGGAGGAGGCTGATATGGGCCGCTTGGGCCCTGTATCAGAGTTGTGCTGAACAAGGATTCTGTGAGATAATATCGGATAATTATGCTTAGAATCTGGTTAGGATCAACTGAAGATCTCATGTCTAGGCTGTTAGCGAGAATCCAGGAGAGATTCGCGGAAGGGATAAGAAGCCTGAATGAGACTGAGTCTATCCACAAGCCGACGGTATGTCTCGGCCCTAGAGTCCCGAGCCTGATGGGCGGAAGACCGATTGTGAGGCTCGGCCCCATCATGTCCGAGCCTGGTCCTTCAGTATGCTCGGAGCCCATGAGCCCGAGCGAGGGACATGCATGCTTAGTAATCTGAGGGAAGTGCCCTTATGAGAATCCCTTTAGTAGGTCGTATATCTCTGTAAGGTCGGCAGACCCTACAGTGTTTTTATTTCATAGCTTCAGGGGGAGCTCTTTATTGTTTTTATTATGTCTCTGTTTTATTGCATCGTTGGTTATGGGGTTTTCCAATTATGCACCACTCCTCCCTTGATCTTTTTCTCAACTGTTACAACTTTTTGGATCATGACAAAAAGGGGGAGAGATTTATACACTTGTCTTGATATTGTTGCACCTAAATTTTTCTAATTATGGTATATACTCTGATAATTGTTGAATACTCTAATACCATAGGCTTGGTGCTAAAATTAAATTGTCTTAACCTCTTGCACAAGCTGAATTTTTAGATAGGTGAAAAGGATCCTATAGTGAGGGGGAGTTGCACCTTCAAGTGGTTTCAAGCTCAACAAATGGTACAAGTGTTAATTATTTTGTCATTACCAAAAAGGGGGAGATTGTAAATTCAATGCTCCTAATTATGTGGATTATATTTTGATGATGACAAAGTAATTAACAATCAAGCCTTGAAGACATTGCAACATCAACAACAACAACAAGTCAAGAAAAGAAGACAAGTGCTCACTCATTCTCAATCAAATTTTAATTGTAATTTCTAATTTATGTTGAGAGTGGTTGAGAGTGGGTAGATATAGTTAGTCTCTTCTAGGAATAAAATAATTAATATGTTTATTAGTTTGAGATTAACCAAAATTAATACTTGAGAGGAAAAATAAAATTGAAAATTAATTTTTCTCATGTCTGATCAAAATACTCGAGTATTTTGAGAAAGACTCGAGTATATACTCGAGTATTCTGTAAAACACTCGAGTATTTGTGCCAGGTCAGCAATAATGACCGTTAGTCTTGTTCGTGCACCAGATCCTTGTTGACTGGTCAAAAAGACTCGAGTATTTCATAAAAGACTCGAGTATTTTTGTCCAGTCAGCAAAAATGAACGTTGGAGAGACTCAAAAACCCAATTGAGGGCATTTGAGTCTCATCCAACCCAAGAGAGCATTTCAGAACCTAATTGTAAAATTTCTCTTTGAATTTGTGCAAGAACAAACAAGACAACAAGATCATATTGATTCAAGCTTTCTTAATTTCCTCTTCTCAAGTGTTAATTCCCAAAAAGCTCAACTTCTCACTCATATTGTCATTTTATTCCAAGTTGAGTTTTAGACCTCAATTCTTATATTGAGCTGTGCTTATTTGTACTAATCCATTGTGAGATTAGTAATACACATACAAAAAGCTTGATTATTCAAAGTCTTGGATTGTTCCCAAGCAAACCCTAAGTGGCTTAGGGTGTTAGAGTCTTGAGAGGTTCTCAAGCACAAGACTAGGAGGTTCCTAGCCCGGTGGAGTTTCTTGAAGGGAGTTCAAGGAAGCTTTTGAATAGTTCTTCAATCATCGGAATCAAATTGGGGTAGAAATCAAGAGTTTGGTACACTCTTGAAGGGTTAGGTTGAGTGAGGCCATTCTCAAGCAATCCTTGTAATTTCTAACAATTTGATTATTAGTAGAAACTCCTAAGTGATTAGGAGGACTGGATGTAGCTCATTGTTGGAGTGAACCAGGATAAAATTGCTTGAGTGTTGGTTTATTGTTTTAATCTACTTTCTAGCTCAATCAAATTAAGTCATTTCAAACTATTAGGATTTATACAATTAGGTAGCAAGTTCAAGGAATCTTGGTGTTAAAAGTTTATTTAGATTGCTTGCTAATCTGTTGGATAAGTTCCTGTTTAGTATTGAATTGATTTGAGTTAACTTGCTGGATTTTCGTTTCTGGTTTTACTGCTATCTGTCAAGAAAAACACGAGTATATTTAGAAAGACTTGAGTTGTTCATCCTGAAAAACTCGAGTATTTCACAAAAGACTCGAGTATTTCGTGTCTGATTCCAGAAAATTCAGTCTTAGCTCCATTCTTCAATTATCATTCTAAATATCTGGTATTAGTGCTTCAAAATACTATTCACCCCCCTCTAGTATTTGCTTAGCCCGCTTGTTGGTTTCCAACACTATTATTTTGTCCTAATTAACCCTTAAACTTCACCAATTGAAAAAATTAACACTTTCATTAACTTTCTGTTAAATTACTAACGGTAAAAACATTCCACCATATCCATTTTCTTTTAATCTTAACCATTGATTACTTATTCATTAAATATTTTTTTCTTACTCATTAAAATTAAACCAAATTAATTTTTTCGTATACAAATACGTGCAGCATCTTCTCCACTACTAAAATAGGGGCACGTGGTATGATTCATGGCCTTACTTAATACATATTGTTAGTACAATTAGCCCCACAACACAAACCAAACAAAGCCTCTTTTTTTTTCTTTCTGCTCTTCTTTATCTGATAGGCTATTAGTTCCGCCATGGACGAAGTTACCCACATAAGCCATATTAGAAAACTTCTGGTGTATATTATTGAAACACCTCTGGATATCTTACACAACCATAAGCAAATCTTGAGCACTCATGACTCAACTTTGTGACTAAATGAAATTCCACCACCTCTCGATCTCCTCCATCAACATCATCTACAAAATAGCCGGTGATTTCTCCATCGCCTGATCCGCTTATGTGAACTGATAACTCCAATGTAGAATATGTCATGACCCTTATCCCTTCACTGTGCAACCCGTTTTGTGTATTAAGTTTTCCTACATTTATGCATTTTTCCGAAGAACTGTATACATATGGGAACAATAAGGTTAATTATTAATGATTAAAATGAATAAATAAAAAATGAGTAATCGATGTTTCTTATACTGTACGTATTCTTCCATTTGTATATGAAAAAATTAATTGGTTTAATTTCAATGAGTAAGAAAAATAATATTTTAAAGGATAACTAATTAATGGTTAAGATAAAAAGAAAATGGATGGTTGAATAGTTTTACCATTAGTAACTTAACGAAAAGTTAACGAAGGTGTTAATTTTATCAATTGTTGAAGTTTAAGGGTTAATTAGGTCAAAATAATAGTTCATGATGGCTAATGGAAAAAGAGTGAAAGTTCAGGGGGTGTTTATGCACTTTTCCCTGTTATATATTGTACTGATAGGATCTAACTTGTCTTACCAATAAGAAGTTCTAGTTTGTGCTCCTTACAAAGTTCAGCAAATAAAGAAACGTAGTACATTTGCCTAAGACTACTAGACCTTACATTTATGGTATCAAAACGGCTTCTCTCCCAGTACGGTGTTGTTTGGGGATGAACCTGGCGGAAGCTGGTAGGCATGTAAGACTCGGGCGAGGGCGAGACGTGATCGCTAGTGCAAGAGGCACAGACAAGGAGCGACTCCTAGTAGGCTTCTAAGGGAGGGTTACATAAATGAACCGACACATCGGAATGAGAGGGTAATCTTGAGATTGTGTAGGAATGGGACTACATAGTACAAGAAGACTTAAATGAAGTGATTGGTGCTACCCATATCAACAAGATGCATCTTTTTTTCAGTAGTACATCATTTAAGAATTACATAGTTAAGCTTGCTTGACTTGGAGTAATTCTGGGATGCGTGACCTCTTGGGAAGTTTTCTCGGGAAGCTTGCGAGTGAGGACAAACCACGCTGAAAAGACCTGTGTTGGTGTGTGGGTATCAGAATTTATGTGTGCATAATAGAAATGCCGCTTAGAGGACATGCCCCACAACAAAATTTCGAGGCATGAGTTGATAATACTGATACACATGTGGATCGAATGATGGATTCGTTGGCAGAGATTGTAGCTGCAATGAGGGAACAAACTAATGTGATTCAACAATTTTTTCAGAATGCACAAAACTATCAAAATAATGCCCATGTAGTAAATGGCTTCGATGCTCCAAATCCTAATTTCCAAGGAATTTCATAATTTAGAAAAGCCAAACCCCTATCATTAAAAGGAACTTATGACCCGACAGTAGCTGAAGGATGGTTGATGGAGTTACAAAATTTTTTTGAAGTCCTTGGCTGTACGGATGATCAAAAGGTTACCTTTGCGGTCTATATGCAAATTGGAAAAGCTGAACACTGGTGGAGGGAAGGGGAGCTAGGAGACTCTTAGAAGCACAAGAAACTTATATCAAATGGGATGTATTTCAGACCATTTTTTAAATAAATATTTTCCAAAAAGTGTTAAAAATGAAAAGGAAGTGAAATTCTTACACCTTCGACAAGGAAAAATGACGATAGGACAATATGTGGCCCAATTTGAAGAATTATCTAAATTCTCATCCTACGTCCAATTTAATCAAAATGAGGCTTGGAAAACTACAAATTTGAATCATGTCTAAAATATGAAATAAAGCAAGTAATTGGTCCAATGGAAATAAGGGATTACGCAAGTTTAGTCAATAAATGTCGAATTGTTGAAAAAAACCAACTGGAAAACCTAGAGGACAAAAATAAACAATTACAGTTCAAACGAAAGAGGGAGGAAGATAATAGGAAAGGACGACTCTCTCGATTTAACGAAAATAAAAATAAAGGAAAACAGGTACCTGCAGAACCAACACTTACTTGTGCAAAATGTGGAAAAATGCATGGCAGTCAACCTTGCCTATTCGAATAGGATGTTAATTTGTTACACATGTGGGAAGCCTGGACACCTATCAAGGTCATGCAATTCCGTAATAAGAAAAATGTATCCATAAAACCTCAAGTTCCAACAAGAGTTTTTGCTCTAAATAGCCAAGAAGCAAACAAATCGCCAAATTCAGTACAAGGTCAGTGTTTCGTTCAAAATTTTCCTTTAAAAGTATTATTTGATTATGGGGATACTCATTCTTTTTTATCAAAAAAATGTGTGAATAAATTAAAATTACAGATAGTTGAGACATCACATGATTTGATTGTGACAACCCCTACTAGGAGCCAATTAATTTCTTCTCAAACTTGTTTAAATTGTCTCGTCGACATAGAAAATCTATCTTTCAAATAAATCTTGTTTGTTTACCAATACAAGATTTTGACATCATACTTAGGATGGATTAGCTCTCATCCAACAAAGTGATTATCAATTGTCAACAGAAGACCATTCATTTCCCTAATCTCAAAAATGACTTCCAAACTCTTTTTCTATCCACTACCCAAGCCAATCAACCCATGGCAGGGAGTGCTCAAGGATATGTTCTCCTTTCTTCTATGGATGTTGAAAATAAAGAGGATTTTAAAAATATCCCTATAGTAAACCAGTTCCCTGAAGTTTTTCCTCCTAAGATTCCAAAATTTATGTAATACCCCGAATTTTGATTCCCAAATAAATAAAAGAAATATTTAAACAAAATTAATTATATGGAATTAATTAGTTTTGTTTATTAATTACGGTTATATTAAAGTGTTAACTAAGGGGGAAATACAAGAAAAATATTTTGGGCCCTAAAATAATATTTTTGCAGTTTAGTCCTTGGGAAGGACCTAAGAGACAATATTGAAAAGGTATTTAGAGGGAAAGTGAATAAAATATTAATTTTTGAAAAACTGGTCGCGTTAAACAATTAACGGGATGGGTTAATCGATTAACGATGGTGCTGAAGCTGAAGATAGTGGAGTTTCTGGCACTTTTCTTGTTGGAATTTGATTCAAAAAGCTTCATCGAGGTAAGGGAGAAGCTTTACTAATGCTAGAATAGATTGTGGTATTGAATTGAACTTAGGTTGAACCACCATGAGGTTCAAAGGGCACTAGCATATGGTAGAATGGCTTGGAGGCCAAATGGACCTAAAAACTGAATTAAAGCAAGTTAGATAACTCCCACAGAAGCTGTAGGAATGATCAATTTGAACTGAAATGGCTTGAATCAAAATATGACATGTTAGGTTGTGATTTTGGATTAATTTGGGGGAAATTAAGCAATTCTGTTAATATGTGATTAATTGTTGAAATTGATGTTATGAATGAGTTCAATATGATGTATTTAAGTTGTACTTGAGGTTGGTTTTTGTTAAAATTGAGTTGGTATGAGTTTGGTATTCAAAAACCAGTTTCAGCACTGTTTTACTGATATATTAATCGATTAACCCGACTGTTAATCGATTAACACGATTAAAGTCTGATCAGTTTGGAATTTTATACATGGATAATCGATTATCAGGTTGGATAATCGATTATCAATTCAAATTTTGTAATAAAAATCAGAATTTAATTATATAATCAATTATCAAGGTAATATAATCGATTAAAGGCTAAAGCTGAAACTTTTTGACCAACGTTTATGGAAATGGTGATCTAGAATACCAAAGCGTATGTTGTATGACCTCAAGTAAACATAAATGACACTTATGATGAGTTATGCTTGTGAATTCATGCATAGCATTTGCATTTTGGTTTCCCACAGTGGTGAAGACACGTCCGTGAGGCGTGGGCATACCTCTTAGTTGATTGAACTCGAGGGGCATTCATGTGAATGTAAGCTGGGTTTCAGTGGGCATCCGTGGGGACGTCGGGGTATGTCGGTGATCGGGGTTGCACCACACGGGGGTGTGGGCATGTCTTTAAACGCCGGGCTCGAGAGACGTAGTCTTGCGGGATATGTCAGCGTCACTTCTATGAGCACTAGGAGTGTCGGTTAATGTTGGCAGAGTCCGAGAGGTACTCATTGGGGGTACCGGGCATGTTTTAAAGGTGCCACGGGAGCCTATTTGTTGTGTTGGCCAACGATCATGCATTGATAGACAAGAGACATTGACTTTGCACATAATGGTTATTATTATTATTATTATGGTTATTATTTACAATCTTAATGTTCATGATGTATATTGATAATTAAGACTTGAAAATAAATATTTATTATTTATAAATGTCGATAATGAAATTAAGAAACTATGACTTTTCATCATACAAAGATAATTTGATAAGGTTATTCTTTTGGGCTTTAAAATTAATTTGTTATCGCTTTCTATTTGATTATGCGTTAGTAATTGTTGACTCCCTCGCCCTTTTTAGGTTATGGCTCGTTTTCTGGCATTCATCGAGATTCTTCCGCTCCGTAGCGGCGTTTGGGATTACGAGGGTCACCGGGCGATTTTCGAGGGTGATGTGGATATCATATTCCATTATCCTAATCCTCTGGCCCGCGTGAGACCTCGTAGGCTGCGTCTTCCTATGATCTACATCATGCACGTACCACTGGTTTATACCTATCGTCACGGTACTCCACCACCATCACCACGTCCTGGTTTTTGTTTTTACTACTCTCGTGTTAGGCGTCCTGCTACCCGCACCCGTCCTTCCACTAGTGATACTGAGACTGCCACTCCTCGCCCTGGTCCGTCCACTAAGGTGCATTTTGCACCTTCACCTGATGCAGTGCCTCACACTACTGCATCCACAGTACCGGACGAGGAGGAGGAGGAGGACCCCGTGGAGGACGAGGACGGGGGAGCTGCGGACCATTCTACTGATAGCCAGTGGCGTGATGATGACCCTTGAGTATGGATAGGATGGAAATCATAGTAAGATGTAGTAGTTGCAGCTTTTAGAGGACTCAGATCATATATCAGTGTGGGTGGATCATGGCACAGCTCTCAGCATACTCCTTTAGTTTGAGTTGTATTATACTGTATATATTTTGAGAGGAGTACGTGAGGTTGTTATTTTATACTTACTGGTCTGTATCTCTATACTTTGCTATCTCAACTCTTGACTACTTTTACTGGGATGTACTTGGTTATATATATATATATATATATATATATATATATATATATACATATGGGCTATGGTTGCGTGTTGATATTGATGTCTATTTTAATTACTCGCAACCAACACAAAGGTTTTAAAATCGTTTCCGCTGAACTCAAATTAAGTGCACAACTATTTTATTGAATTTGAAAGTAGTTTACAAAAGCAGTTTTTATAAAGTTAATTATTATAAAAGTTTTCCATAAAAATTCTATGAGTTTACTTAATATCTAAATGTATACTTTAATTTAATATAAATAAAGTTACATTTTTGAGGGTGCCGCAATTTCCACCGGAAAGAGAGATAGAATTTTCTATCGATTTGGTACCAGGAGCAGGTCCTATTTCGGTGGCTCCATATAGAATGTCCCCAATTGAATTAAGAGAACTCAAGAATTAAATTGAAGAATTATTAGAAAAGAAACTTATTAGGCTTAGCATTTCACCTTGGGGAGCCCCAATACTCTTTGTAAAGAAAAAAGATGGAAGCTTTAGGTTGTGCATAGATTACAGACAATTGAATAAAGTGACAATTGTAAACAAATATCCACTTCCAAGGATTGATGATTTGCTAGATCAACTGAGAGGAGCCTCAATTTTTTAAAGACAGATCTAAGATTAGAATATCACCAAATTAGGATTAAACCTAAGGATATACAAAAAACAGCTATTAGGACTCGATATGGGCATTAAGAATATTTAGTGATGTCATTTGGATTTACTAATGCTCCAACAATCTTTATGGATTACGTGAATAGAGTTTTTAGGCCATATCTGGGTCAATTTGTTGTGGTATTCATAGACGATATCTTGATTTACTCAAGGACAGAGGATGACCATAAGGTTCACTTGGAGATAGTACTACAAGTTTTGAAAGAAAAAGAGTTGTATGCAAAATTTGAAAATTGTGAGTTTTGGATGACAAAAATTAAATTCCTAGGCCATGTGATCAATAAAGATGGGGTAACTGTGGACTCAAGCAAGGTTCAAGCAGTAATGAAATGGGAATAACCAAAGACAGTGACTGAAATAAAAAGTTTCTTAAGACTAGCTGGTTACTATAGAAGATTTATTAAAGGATTTTCGCTTATTACCAAACTCTTTTTGTATGGACAGATGATTGTGAAAAAAGTTTTTAGGAGCTCAAAACAAGACTAACTATCTATCCAATCTTGATAATTCTCGACCCATTAGTAAAATTTGTGGTTTATACTGATGCATCAAAAAGGGGTTTAGGATGCGTACTAACGCAAGATTGAAAAGTAGCGGGTTATGCTTCTAGATAACTTAGACCTCATGAAGAAAATTATCCAACTCATAATTTAGAACTAGCAGCCATAGTTTTTGCGTTAAAAATCTGGAGGCATTATCTTAGTAGAGATATTTAGAGATTCAGACCTCTCACCTAAAATAAAGCAAGGCAAAATAAGTCTAGGTACATTTAAAATACACAACAATTTAAGAACCCAAATTTTGGAAGCCCAAGTCAAAGATGTAAATTTACAGGGATTTTATTTTGCCACCCCATGGTCTATGGTTGCCACCCCAAATATATAATTTATACCCATCATGCCCTTTTAAAAAAAACATATTTTAACACAGGTCGTAAGGGGGCACTACAACCACCAGGTCGTAATACACCCTTACGACCCTTTAAAGACTGAGATTTTACACGGGTCGTAAGAGAGTATCACGACCTGTAGGTCGTAGTACCCTCTTACGACCCATTCAAAAACAAGAATACTGATTGGGTCGTAAGGGGGTGTCACGACCTGTAGGTCGTGACACCCCCTTACGACCCGTGTTAAAATATCAATTGACACTATTAAGTTCCAAAACAGAATTATTTTTCTTGATCACATGAAAAGTTTATGGTCACTGCAATAGCATGGACAATTCCTACATATTTCAAATTTGTTCATTTTTAAATGGTAACAAGATCTATCTTGATATTTATGATCTCAGAACAACAATAAAAACAGGAGGAAAATCAGTTTCATCATAGATCCATATGGAAACAAATCTAGCACTAAAGCAAAAACAACAACAACATTTTAAACATGGATCAAGGGTAGTTTGTTGACATACTCAACATACTATTTAACAAAGCAATCAAACAAAATTGTAACTTGCACTCAGACATACTCAACTTCTTATTTAACAAAGCAATCAATGTACTGAATGCAGTTGCTTGAGACTATTCTCCAACAAAATCACCTACTTTTTGAAGGGGCAAAAAAAAGATTCATTTATAAGATAATGAAACATGCTTGATTTTTTTTCAATATTTTTGAAAATCATCGAAAATCCCAATTAACTTTATAATCTACTTTGAATCACTTTAGATTATAAAGGGAACACGGAGCACAGTAAAATCAATTCTTTTGGATTCAACCAAACACAAATTTGCTTCTGATTTACACCGAAATCCGAAGAAGAACAAAAGAGTAAAAACCACTTATCTCGCGCAATCTAAAATCACTTATTTTAAAACTTAAACAAGCAGGGTTATCATTTTACTAGTATCGAACATTCGATTAAACAATATGTTAAAATAAACCATGAATTTATCATACAGAACGAATCGAGTGTAAAAACTGGACAATTTTAGTAAACAAATTAGACATAAAATTCAAAGAAGGAAAAGAAAAGTACCAGCGCTAGAGAATCAGACTCACGCGATTTGCGATTTGAGAGAGACGGAGATCGATTTGCGTTGCGACTTGGAGGAAGAGAGTGAGATTTGGGCAGCGATTATGATCGATAGAGTGGGAGTGAGAGTGAAAAAGAGAGATCGATAGTGTGAGACGGAGAAGGATACAGTGAGAGAGGGAGGTTTGTGAGAGTGAGAGATAGTTTGAGAAATCTGATTTACGACTATGTTAGAAACTAGATTTTCACA
Organism: Crotalaria pallida; assembly: GCA_037953625.1. Classification (NCBI taxonomy): domain Eukaryota; kingdom Viridiplantae; phylum Streptophyta; class Magnoliopsida; order Fabales; family Fabaceae; genus Crotalaria; species Crotalaria pallida. Next base: position 92,860,770 of record CM075653.1, read on the forward strand.
CGGGTCGTAAGCAGGTGCTACGACCTGCAGGTCGTAGCACCTATTTACGACCAATTAAAAAACACACTTTTTGAATTAGTCGTAAGCAGGTGCTACGACCTTTCAAGCAACATGTACCAAAAGGTCATAGCATCTGCTTACGACCCGTGTGAAAATCTCAGTTTTAAAGGGTCGTAAGGGGGTGTTACGACCTAAAGGTCATAAGCACCCCCTACGACCCGTGTCAAAACTTGTTTTTTTATAAAGGGCACAATGGGTATTTTTTTAATAATTGGGGTGGCATCCATAGACATTGGGGTGGCAAAATAAAATCCCTATTTACAAACACTCAAGGACAAAATTGTGGAAAAAGACAAAATTGTGGAAAAAGACAAAATTGTGGAAAAAGAAGAAGAAAACTACAGATTGGCCCACAATGGGGTCATTTTGTATAGAGAAAGGCTGCTAATTCCTGATAATAGTGGGCTCAAAAAGATGATATAAGAAGAACCACACAAGAGTATATACACTATTCATCTAGGAATCAACAAAATGTACCAAAACTTCAAGCAACATTTTTGGTGGCCTAAAATGAAAGTAGAGATTGCTGAATTTGTGAATAAATGTTTAACTTTCCAAAAAACAAGATAGAGCATCAAAAACCATCTGGATTATTACAACCTTTAATTTGGAGATTCCAGAATGGAAATGGGACAACATTTCCATGGATTTTGTAGTAGGTCTGCCTAGGTCAACTGCTGGAAATGATAGCATTTGGGTGATAGTCGATAGGTAAACTAAGTTAGCGCACTTTTTACCTATTAAGATTAGCCCATTAACAAAATTAGCTCAGTTGTACCTACAAGAAATTGTGAGATTACATGGCGGGCCTACAACAATTGTATCCGATAGAGATACAAGATTTACCTCTAGATTTTGGAGAACTTTGCAACAAGCTTTTGGGGCTCAACTGTCTCTTAGCACTGCATATCATCCCCAAACTGATGGACAAACTGCAAGAACTATTCAAACCCTAGAAGATATGCTTATAGCATGTGTATCAGAGTTCAAAGGAAATTGGGACAATCATATGCCACTAATAGAATTTGCTTATGATAACTGTTTTCATTCGAGTATTGGAATAACACCATATGAGGCATTGTATGGTTGAAAATGCAGATCTCCTTTATGTTGGTTTGAAGTTGAAGAAAAAACTTTAATGGACCAGATTTGGTTCAAAAAACCACTGAACAAATTAAAATAATTAAGGAAAGAATGTTAATAGCTCAAAGCCGAAAAAGAGATATGCAGATATGCAAAGAAAGCCACTTGATTTTCAAGAAGGAGAACATGTTTTCTCGAGAATAAGACCTACTTCATGAATAGGAAGATCACTAAAAAATAATAAAAAGTTACCCCCCCCAGATTTATTGGAACTTTCCAAATAATCCAAAAGATTGGCCTTGTTGCTTGTCGGATTGCATTACCACCAAGCCTAGCCAATATTCATGATGTCCTTGTGTGTCAACATCACAAGTATTGTTTTGATCCCTCGCACATTATTGAGCCAAAATCAATACAATTAAAAGAAAATTTGACATACGAAACACAACCTGAACGAATAATAGAGCGATCTAGTTGTCAACTTCGAAACAAGAACATTCTTATGGTGAAAGTATTATGGCAAGGACAAACCGAAGAAGAAGCAACCTAGGAAACTGAAGAAAGCATAACTTGAAAATATCCAAAATTGTTAGATGAAGGTAAGATCAAAATTTTGAGGACAAAATTTTATTAAGAATGATGAATGTAATATCTTATAATTTACATACTATATTACACTCTATAAATAACCTTAGTCTTTTTTTTTTTGGTATAAGAAAAATCTATTACCACATGAAAATATAATAAATAACCTTAGTTGTTGTTGTTGTTGTTGTTGTGTATTACACTCTATAAATAAATTATATTTGCAACTCTAACTTTCTAACATAATAATAATAATAACAATAACAAAAATAATAATAATAATAATAATAATAGTAAATAAATACGTAGAAACACAGATAAATGAATTTTTCTAACCTATAAACTAGGTGCATAAGTTAATCAAACCTTAAAAAAACTAATTATTTTGGAAGATTAATAAATTAATAACAATGATAATAAATATAATTTTTTTCAATATAATTCTTACCATTTATATTTTATGCATGGGATACATAAGATAAAAGACTGTGCAGATTTTCTTGCGAATTTTGGTCATGGTAGTGATTATAGTGGTACTTTTTTAGATGATTGTCCCCCTAATTTGTTTAACCTAGTGTGTGAGGATGCTTATGAGATTGGTTTTCCTAGGCTAGTGTAGTTTGTTTTGGTCGTGTTCGGACTTTTATCCCCGTTAATTATAAAAAAAACCTTAGATAAATATCTACTAATAAGATATTATCATTGTAATATATATATATATATATATATATATATATATATATAAATAAAATAAAATAAAACAATCTTACAAGAACATCTACATAGTAAAATATTAGTAGGTTGTAATAAAGTAGTGGCTAAGAAAACTCCCACCTTAAAGATAGCTGATGTCACAGGGTAAAGATAACAAGTAAGTCATTCATCTCTATCTTAAATATCAGAATTAATCTAGCATTTTTATCCTTAGTTTTCTATTTAAGCTTGGCCGTACATTCTTCACAAGTGCAGAGTACATTCAAAAGAAATTAACTTGCCTTTTTTCACTTACCAACTTCCCACAAGGTATAGGGATACAACCAGTGAAATTATGGTCTACACCCGGTGCTGCCATGCAATTGGAATGTAGGCCATTGATTCTTGCCAGATTTCATCTAACGGTTGGTAATGAAGACTGGATAAAGGTTGGACTTGGAGTGGTGTATATTTACACCCTCCGTTAGAAATCAACCACAACGGAAATTTTTAGCTTCCGTTTTGGGCCTTCCGTTTTGGGCCTTCCATATTTCTTCCATATTATTTTATAGCTTCCAATTTTATTTTACATAGCACATTATTTCTTCCATATTATTTTAGAGCTTCCATATTATTTTATAGCTTCATATTATTTTCCATATTATTTTACATAGCACATTATTTTTTCCAAGAGAAAAATGTTTTCTTCCATATTTTCATCCACAATATTTATATTCATCCATATCTAACTACAACATTTTTTTACATAGCTCATTATTTAGATCCATAATTTGTAACTTCCAAAATTTTTATAAGTTAAAATTTTTATTGTTGAATAATTTTTTTTATTGTTGAATAAATTTTTATTGTTGAATAATTTAGTCTAGACATTTTTTTATTCTTGTTTCCAATAATTTTTGTTTCCAGAAAAATATTTATAACTTAAAACCTCTCTATAGAAGAAAAACAGATTAGCTTCATTCCACTAACAAAATTCCACTAACAAAACATTTTTTTATAGAAGATAAACCTTCATTCCACTAACAAAATTCAAAGCTTGATAAAAATAAAAAGAATCACTCATAAACAACACCAGATTAGCTACTGATACATTACACCAAAAGCTTAAAGCTTAAAGAATCAAGATAAAACAACAGAACAACAGCCATTAGAATCAAGATAAAACAAGAACAAAAGAACAACAGCTAGCCCTTTATATGCCAAGCCATTCACCAACTACTAGCAATCTGAAGGAACTGAAATAATGACCGTGCTATGATTATGAGTGGAATCAATAACCCTTTATATGCAGCTGCCATGTATGACAGGTACACCTTCATGCTCACTCTGCCTCTAACCCTCTCCTCTTCTTGCATAAGCTGCTTTTTTCCTGACCATTTCGCTTTCTTCTTCTCCTTAATTGCTTTTTTATCCGTAGCTGATGATCCCTCTTGCACTTCCTTTGCCAAAATTTCAATATCATTTGATGAGACATATCACATGTGTCCAAGGATAAATTTTCATCCCAATCTTCAGACGAGTGAGTAGGAATATCCATAGCCTCTATTGCTTCATGGTGAGCCGAAACCAGAGTTTAAAAATTTGTTCCTGCTTGCTTCGATCATCATACTTTCCTGCTTGTATGATGCGACCTTTTTTAAGAACCTTTAAAAAAATACAAATAAGTTTAATTGTCTTGATTTCATATCAACTGCATGATCATCAACTTATAGGGAGAAGTTCAAAATATGGCCAATTAAAACCTTGTTTTATTAATAAAAGGTACACCTAATTTTCACTATTTAGATGAAAATTAGATGAAAATTAATAAAAGGTACATCTAACAAATCCACGGACGCAAAATGGTTCGATACGCAAAATGGTCTCGTATGCAAAATTTTGAGTTCATAGGCCTGAATCATCCATGTTACATCACCTATTTGACGCTACCTCACACCCCGTGGCAGCTGGTGTGGATTTTCGTTAACCATGTAAGCAAATAACTGATTTTTTTTAACGAAGGGGACCAAAACAAAAATGTTTGAAAAATTAAGGACTAGTCCCGAACAAAATAACTTATAGGGACTAACAACAAAACACGGTAAACTTTTAGAGACCAAAACCATAAATAAGCCTTATAATTATCTATAAAATATTTTTTTTAGTAAATACTTGTGGTATGCAGTTTTTAACACAAAACTAAAATTAGGTGTACATGTGCCATCTGTATAGTAGTGCAATATCAAAATTGCATCAAACTACATACAAATGAAACAAAATATTTTCTATTCAAATTCACCTTCATTTGGGTTCTTCTGTTCTGAAACCAAAATTTGACTTGCTTATTTTTCAGGTCCAGCCTCATACTAAGATCCAACCTTTGCTTCTTGTCAGGATGAGGACACTCCTTAAAGAAATTGAAAACCAACAACTGCGTCGTGAATAAATCTTAGTTTTGGTCGTGAGGTATACCTCATGACAACCGGAGCTTTTTAAATTTTTCTTTTGGTAGTGAGGTATATCTCACAACCCCAACGTTAAATTTAAAAAAAAAGATAAAATTGAAAATAATGAAAAAAGTGGGGTGTTCCTAGTCACGAGTGGGGTGGCAAAAGCCCCACTCAAACTTTAAATAAGTCCACTTATAAAGTGGACCTACTAGGCTCATTTTACTAGAGTTTGGATCCCCTTCGATACTAGAGAGAACAATATTAAGATAGGATCGTCACATGTGACAAATTTTAAATTAATGATTGAGATTATAAATTAGATTAAATTAAATTTTTAAATTAAATAAAAAATTAAAAAATCTTTTAGCTACCCACTTCTCCTTCTTTGCTGCGATTCTCCTTTGCACTTTGCAAGGTTCCGTCGCCAGCCACATATCCACTGTGCAGTTCTCCTCATTGTGACATCACTTCACCTCCCACATATCCACTCGCCTGTCGCGACACCTAGGGACAGAGCTAGGGTGTGTGACCTATGGATGCCATGGTCACCCCAAGACATCTAAAATTCTTTTATATACACATATATATTGTTTATGTGTGGTACCCTTTAAATTATACTAATATTTATATAAAATATTCTCTTTTAATCCGTATAACTTGTAACGGGTTTATTATGGACATTGGCTATATCCATTTTTTTAAAAACTTTTACCAACTTATCATTTACTTTATTAAAAATAAAAAAACAACAGGGGCAATAAAAATAAAATTTAAAACAAATTGGTAAAGTAATAAGATGTATCAAGGCTTCAACCGAAAAAGACTCATAGCGATATATTATTGAGGGATAAATGTGAGAAGGAAAAAACACTATTTCTTGCAATATTATTTTGTTATATGTTTGATAAAGTTATTAATTATGAAAATGTTGAAATAGTTTATATTATACTATGTTAGCTACTATCTAACTTATTTTATATAATGTGTATTTGATAGTTAAAATTTCTTTTATTATAAAATATATATTATTTAGTTCTGACGTCCTTTGGTTTGAAATTCTGGCTTCGTTTTTAACGACACCCCCTTTTTTCGAAGCCATCCACCGTTGGGACCCACTCAACCTGTGATTTAAAATATGCCACATGTCACAATCTTATCATAGGATTGTTCTCTCCAGCTCTATTTTCAAGGGTCCCATGTGGTCGTTTCTTTAAAAAAAATGCTAAAGAGTATCTCATGGCATTGATTAATAAAACAAAAAAGGTAGTTTTATTTTAAAAAAAGTGTGAATTTAAAACTTCGAAAATTAATGAATTTAAATTTTCAATGCAAATTTTCCTTTGAAGTATTCCTTATCCTCAGGGCTAGGGGCAGTGGTTAGCAAGGGCACTCCTTATCAATACTCTTAATTTGTTTCTGCCTCTAAACGACGTCGTTTGACAAAATCCCTAGGCCAATCAGCGCTCCCTCCCCACGACACCACCTTCCTCCCTAACCCGCTATTAACAGCGAGCAGCTCCATCCTCGCAGGTATTCAGCATTCTCACTGTGCTCTCTCTCTCACTCTCTCTCAATAATTTTCTTTTTTTTTTTTCTTATTTTGTTTTCAATAGCTGCTGCATACGCTTTATTTTTTATTTGGTTTTTGGTTTCTAAGTTTCTACGCATAATAACAAGTATACATAACTTCAACGTTTAACCCCTCGCCGAACTCGAATTGCTAGTTTTCCCATTGTTGCCCTCTCTTGAAGTTGCTGTGTGTTGCTCTTTTGGTCTATTGCAGAGCAGAATGGATGCGGAATTCAATCTTCTCACTATGCCATTCAGGTAAATCACTTAAATATACCATTCATGTTTGGTTAAGCTTATGAATCAATGCCCCCTTAATTTGTTTAATTACTTTTGGGTAGTTTGGGAGATGGTGACAGTAACGCACTAATTATGCCAGCTAATAGGGCGAAGAAAAGGAAAGCGGCGAAACAGGTATTACTGATTTGTATTCTATTCGCATGTTACACATTTTTGTGTGTGTGATCAAAGTTCTTTTTTTTGGTTTAGGCACATGGAAAGGTACAATCCAATAAGAAGCAGAAGTTGAGCATACCTCAGAAAAAGAAAAAGAAGATAGAGGTTTGTGGGTTGGACTGAAAAAAAAAAACAGAAAAAATAAAGGAATGATTTTCACTCTTCTTTTTCTGTTTCAAGTCTCACTTTGTTTGGTTCCTTTCGTATTTCGTAAATGCAGGATGACAAGGAGAAGCAACTTCTTCTGGAAAAAAGCATTAAGACTCTAAAGTATGTCAATGGATTATTATTTAAGTTTTAGTAGTTTATACTGTAATAATATTGTTTGTGGGAAATGCTGAGTTATTGATTAATACCTGGATTATTTTTATTTATGCAGCGAAAACACGCTTCCAGAGTTTGCATATTCTCTTTTGCAGTCTACATGCAATATCAATCGGGTTTGTGTTATTGAAACCATGATAGTTTATGAAAAAGTTAAAAGTGTTGAGACTGTTTGTTTATTGATATCACTGCACTATACAGGCTGAGACTCAGCGGGAAAAGCGGAGGAGGGATGTGCAATTATCAAAACAAGGATTGGAGATTCCACATGATGGTGATGATAAGCTGCCTAATAAATTAAATTTCTCCCGTATAATTGATCCAGAGACGGAAGAGATCCACTTGGCGCATGAAGCTGAGGAAACTGACATCATACGACAAATTAGAGCAGAAAGTAAAGTATTAAATACAACATCCGTTCCATTGGTGTCCTCTCGAGAACCAGTTTGCGGCAATGAAGTTGTAAATTATGCATCTGTTACTAAACCTGTAGCTCTCATTTCCATCGAGAAGCGGCCTGTTGAAATCAAAAGTTCTTCTCCCATGTCTTGTTCTAATGATGGGATCAAAAGTTCCGAGTCAAAGGTATAGTTCCTGTTCAGGTTATTTATGGGTGTATATAATCAAGATACAATATATTATTCAACTGCATTGTTTAAACTGCTGCATGTATAGCCATATCTCAAACACTTGTGTAAACATGTTTTTGTTTATCTTTTTATATTTTGTGCATGTATGTTTTAATCCTCTCATGAACTATTTCATTAATGTTGGAATGAATTATCTTTTACAAGCAACACAGTGTGCCTATATATTTTTAATGGTAATCAATGTCATATATGTTGCTGTTAAGTGTTGGCCTTGTTTAAGAGGTCTCCTTTTTGTCTCTCTGTTATTTATTTTAATGCTTTTTGGCCTTTTTAACTTGGGACAGGATAGGGCAGCTGAGAATCCTAATTACAATTTCAAAGGATTCAGCAACATTCCAGATCTTTCTGCTCAGAGGCCTTCAACTACCCCGACTGTTGTGCATGTATACAGACCAACTGAGGTTGAAGATAAAAGAAAGGATCTGCCAATCGTCATGATGGAGCAAGAGATAATGGAAGCTATAAATGACCATTCTAATGTTATCATATGTGGAGAAACTGGATGTGGTAAAACAACTCAAGTTCCTCAGGTCAGTTATCTCAATTCTCATGCTTGAGAGTGATAATATCATTTATAATTCAAACCTAGCTTACCAAATTATGTTTTCCCCCTGCAAAATTATCAGTTTCTTTATGAAGCTGGCTATGGCTCAAGTGAGTCCCATATTCACGGTGGTATTATTGGTGTTACTCAACCACGGCGAGTGGCTGTTCTTGCCACGGCAAAACGTGTGGCATATGAGCTTGGTCTTCGTCTAGGAAAGGAGGTTGGCTTTCAAGTTAGATATGACAAGAGAATTGGAGATAATTGTTCTATCAAGTTTATGACTGATGGAATTTTGCTACGAGAAGTTCAGGTATCTCTTATCTCGCAATTTTTTCAATTTGTTCGTTTTTATAAGTTCTATCAAGTTTGTAGCTGTGTAACAAATGACAAGTTTATGAAGACATTTGTTCGGTTTGTGGTTAAAAAATGCTGACTAGTCCATTGCAGGTTAGAAAATATGTTTATATTAAAAGTCATTGTATGTTAAAACTTACTACATGATAGAATCTTTGAATTTATTGTTTATTGTGGAATATCTTTAATCATTCATTCCAAGGGATCTGTTGCTCGAGAACAAGTGTTTTTGGTGAAATACTTGAGAACATTATTTTCTATGTGTGAATCGTGATCATATTTCAGGATTCTCTGTAATCCATAGCAGTTTTGGTTGGAAAGTGAAAACTGATTAATTATAAATTTTGTTCTTTCATTTGTTCAGTCCAAGGTTGTTATAATTAGTACTGTAAGTATGATTGCTATCACTGTTGCAACTTGTAGTGTTGCTATTGTTTATTACTATTTTGATAATGATTCCCCAGCTATGATGCTCTGATGTAATTGTTTATACTTTAATTAGTTACACTAAAGCATGATGAGTAACTGAATCGAATGTACTTATGCTGTTTAATTGAATGCCTCCTGATGCAGAATGATATTTTATTGAGGCGTTATTCTGTAATTATCCTTGATGAAGCTCATGAGAGAAGCTTGAACACAGATATTCTGATTGGAATGCTCTCGCGTGTAATTAAAACTCGCCTAAAGGTGAATATGAGAATGATTTAGCATTTATAAATAAAAAAATGAAATTTAAACTTGTATATATTAGATCTTTTATTATATTCACCTTGCCACTGACATTCTAATCTAGATGCTCTTTAATCTTGCTACTATTACAGATTTATAATGAACAGCAAAAAATGATACTGTCAGGGCAAAGCATAAATCCTGAACAAATGGTTTTCCCTTTAAAACTTGTGCTGATGAGTGCCACCTTGCGAGTACAAGACTTCACTGCTGGGAGATTATTCCATACTCCTCCACCCGTGATAGAAGTTCCCACGAGGCAATTTCCAGTATCAGTGTACTTCTCAAAGAGAACAGAGAAAACAGATTATATTGGGGAAGCATATAAGAAAGTCTTGGCAATTCACAAGAGGTTGCCACCTGGGGGCATTCTTGTCTTTGTAACCGGGCAAAGGGAAGTAGAGGACTTGTGCAGGAAGCTACGCAAAGCTTCTAGGGAGTTTATCATGAAAAAGGTTAAAGGGTCTGAGGAAAATTATGCCAACGCTATGGTCCAGGAAACAAACTCTGTTGAGGGTATAAGTATTAATGAGATCAATGAGGCCTTTGAGATTCCTGGAAGTTCAGCCATCCAGCAAACTGATAGGTTTAGTGGTTATGGTGAAGATGGGGAAGATGAGGATGACATAGGTGGCAATGAATCTGACTTTTCTTATAATTCAGAAACAGAGAGTGAACTGGAATTCAATGATGATGATAATAATCTTGAGCATTCAGAGAACAAGAGTAATGTTGTGGATGTCTTAGGACAGGAAGGAAGCCTTGCTTCACTGAAGGCTGCTTTTGAAAATTTGTCAGGGAAAGCTCCATTAAGCTCCTTGAACGGAGAACAGACATTTTCGGTGAACAAAGAAGGTGGTTTAGATCAATCAAAAGTTATCAAGGAGAAGATAGCTAGAGAAAATTGCAATCCTTCTCCTGGTGCACTCTTCGTTCTACCTCTTTATGCCATGCTACCTGCAGCATCCCAACTTCGTGTATTTGAAGAAGTGAAGGAGGGAGAGCGGCTTATTGTCGTTGCCACAAATGTTGCTGAAACATCTTTAACAATCCCGGGAATAAAGTATGTGGTTGATACAGGAAGGGAAAAAGTCAAAAACTATGACTCCTCTAATGGCATGGAAACATATGAAATACAATGGATAAGTAAGGCATCTGCTGCTCAACGTGCAGGCAGAGCTGGAAGAACTGGACCTGGACACTGTTATCGTCTCTATTCTTCTGCTGCCTTCAATAATGAATTTCCTGAGTATTCTCCTGCTGAAGTTGAGAAAGTACCTGTTCATGGTGTTGTCCTTCTCTTAAAATCCATGCATATTAAGAAGGTGGGTTTATTTTTTATTTTTCCTTTTCCAGAGTTTTAATTCCATCTGCTTGTTTATATTGGGCACTATGATTAGCTTGCAGGGAACTATTATGCACTTCTCCATTCTGATAGTCTAACTGTTTTTTCTTGGACTGAATGAAGGAATGGTACCCTTTCAACCCAAGAGGTCTTCTACTATATATATCATTAATGCGTTCTATTAGACTGTTGCTTTTTTGTTCTAAGGCATTGAATGCTACATTTAATCTCAAGTTTTCTCAAGTTATCATTCCATAATTTATTTAGCTTTTCAGTTTTCTGGTGCTGTGATTTATTCATTTCCTGGTCAAACTGGATTTTCTTTTCTTTTATTTTTTAGTTTAAGCCTTTAAGGTCTTTCTATACTAATTACTGTTACTTGTCATCCAGGTTGCAAACTTCCCGTTTCCTACTTCTCTTAAAGCTGCTTCCCTGCTTGAAGCTGAGAATTGCTTGAAAGCTCTAGAAGCACTTGATAGCAAGGATGAGCTTACACTTTTGGGAAAAGCCATGGCAGTTTTTCCCTTGAGTCCTCGCCACTCTAGAATGCTCCTCACTGTTGTTAAAAATACAAGACACTTGCATAATTGTAATCCAAATCTGCTTTTGGCATATGCTGTTGCAGCTGCTGCAGCTTTGAGCTTGTCAAATCCTTTTATAATGCAATATGAAGGAAATGATAGCAGAAGAGATTCAGAGATGGACGAGAAATCTGGCATGGGAGACAGTGAGAAAGACATGGATAAAAAAGAAAAGTCAAGGAGAAAGAAACTAAAAGAAACAGCTAAAGTTGCACGGGAAAAATTTCGAGTTGTCACCAGTGATGCCCTAAGCATAGCTTATGCCTTGCAGTGTTTTGAACATTCACAGAAGTCAGTAAAGTTCTGTGATGACAATGCATTGCACTTCAAAACTATGGATGAAATGTCCAAACTTAGACAACAGCTTCTTAAATTGGTCTTTTATCAGAGTGCTAAAGGTGGTTTTGAAGAAGAGTTCTCGTGGATTCATGGAACTCTAGAAGATGTAGAACAGACTTGGCGGGTTTCCTCTAAAAAATATCCTCTTTCTCTGGTTGAGGAAAGGCTCATCTGTCAATCAATATGTGCTGGCTGGGCAGACAGGGTTGCTAAACGTATTACAGCTTCTTCCAGGGCCTCTGATGGAGAGAGAAATTCTCGTGCTCTTAGGTATCAATCATGCATGGTTGAAGAAAGTGTTTTTGTTCATCGTTGGTCATCAGTTTCCATTGTACTCCCTGAGTTTTTGGTTTACAATGAACTATTAGAGACAAAAAGACCTGACAAAGAAGGGTTAGCAAGTGCCAATAGAGCATACATGCATGGAGTAACGAGTGTGGAGCCAGCCTGGCTTGTTGAGCATGCCAAGTCTTCATGCATCTTCTCTCCGCCCCTGGTGGATCCCAGACCTTTCTATGATTCCCAAACCGACCAAGTAAAATGTTGGGTTATACCAACCTTTGGGCGATTCTGTTGGGAGCTTCCGAAGCATTCGTTGCCCATTAGCAATGATGATTATCGGGTGCAAGTGTTTGCGTATGCTTTGCTTGAAGGTCAGGTGTGTCCGTGTTTAAAACATGTTCGTAAATACATGTCAGCCCTTCCTGAAAGTATTTTGAAGAGAGAAGCATTTGGTCAAAGAAGGGTGGGAAATCTTTTTAGCAAGTTAAAGAGCAGGGGCATTGATAGTTCTGTTAAGTTAAGAATGGCGTGGAAGGAGAACCCAAAGGAATTATTTTCAGAAGTTTTGGATTGGTTTCAGCAGAGTTTTCACAAACACTTCGAAGGGTTATGGTTACAAATGCTAAGTGAAGTGCTTCGGGAGGCACAAGAATGCAGGCCACTTAAAAGTTGTAAAAAAAAGTTGAAAGGAAAATCTAAATTGCTGCATTGATTGCTCAAACAGTAAAGGTATAACTTCATATCTTACTGTACCCCATTTACGCATCTGCATAATTTAATTTGCTAACATATTTTCAGTGTTGACGTAAAAATTTCTGTAAAATCTTGTCCATATAGTTTTTGTTTATTAAGCAGTGTTAGAAAAGAACAAAACTTTATAGATAAATTTACATAGAATTTGGTTTAAAGTTGGGGAGGATCAAGATATGTTTGGCTGTTCTGAATGTGTCAGGTTAGCATGGAAGTTCGGATGTGGTTCAATGTAGTTCCTAGAATGCATCTTTTCCTAACCAGCATGTCATTTTTTGTTTTCTTAAATAATATATTGGCTTTTGCAGGAAAGGAACAAATCCTAGTTTTAATCACAGCCAGTGCCCAGTGGTGACAAGAAAGTTTTGGTCATCCACAATACATTTATCCTGAACTACTAAGTATACTGATCTCAGGCTGACAGGTTATTTATTTTCAAGAGAAATGCTTCAGAAGTTCTCAGATGGTTTGGTCTTCTTTGTTTTACTTATTTTCCATCTTGATGGATTGATGGAAGCTGCATGGCATTCACGAATTACAAAATGAGAATTGGGAAAATAGGATGAATTGAAACTGGTACAAGTCAATTTTTTGCTTCTTAGGCTTGTATCTTGCCGAATTTATTGACCAAGAATTTTGTAGTGAGTTATACAAAATGTATTTGGTTTTAGTTGCTATTGAGCCCAATGTAAATTTGGTGAAACTTATCAGCATTTTTTGAGGTGCTTGATTTTCATTCTACATCATCAACAAATTTTCTTAGTGGCAGAAATTAGATTATAACTATTCGATTATAAGTCCAATTTATTTATGTTTGGGTGTGTTTGCGGAAAAATAATTTGGAGATAATTTTGTCCATTTGGATTGTATAAAAAAAAATCATTTTAATATAGGAAATATTGAAAAAGTAAAAAGTATGTATAAATTAATACTACCTCCAACCTTATATATAAGATCATTTTGGTATATTTTACGTTCATTAAGAAAGTTGATTAATTTAGTTAATGATATTATGTGAATATTTGATATATATTTTCAAAATTACCCCTATTAGTAGTATTGGAAATCTAAAAAATATTAATTAAATAAGGATGTTTGTAAAAAGAGATAATTAATTGTCATAAAAGTCTCAAAAGATATTATATACAAGGATGACGGAGGGAGTAATATTAGTTTGGTTGTTAATTTGGGAGGGTCATAATGGAAAGAAAGAATTGAATAGTAAGAGTATTGCACTTTTCGTCTCATAAGTTATGTTCATTTAATCATTTTATTTTGTTCTATAAGTTATGTTCTTTTATACTTCTTTTTTCAAACATACCCTTATTTATTATATTATTTCACCATCCATTTCTACATCTTTTCTCAACATAATCTTTATACATTTATTATTATTCTCTCTCCTGTTAATAAATAGGAGCAATTTAATCAAAATATATCAAATTTTTACATCATTTTCTTATTTTTTTAATCTATGTACAATGACCTAAAACAACATAACTTATGAAACAGAGGAGTAACTATCTTGCCAAAAATAGATCCAAACTAGAGCTTATAAAAAATGTTTGCTTGACTTTAGTTTCGGGTTGAAAATAAGAAGTTAAAAAAGATAAGAATGTATTAAAAAATTAAATTAGTTAATTTTTTTTTTATTTCGCTAGTTTTTTTTTTTGGTGTATACCAACCGGTACCCGTATCTGGTTTACCCAGAATCCGACTCATCCGGTCCGACCCAACTGAGCTCGCACTAAGCGGTAGGGGTCTCCCAGCGGGGGTTGCTCCATACCCAAGGCTCGAACTCGAGACCAGTTGGTTAAGGGACCAAGTGAGCTACCACTTGACCAACTCACGTTGATTATTTCGCTAGTTCTAAAGGTATTAAATATTTAGTTTTTCAACCATTTTTTATTCTCTCGTGTTTTATCATCATTCTTTAGCCCATGAACGTCCATAAAAAAAAATCTACACATGTTTTTGTTTGATATATAGCTGAAAGAAAAATGTTACTTAATAAAGAAGAAAGAAATAGAAAAAAAAATTACATATAAATTGATGTGTACTAGAAAAAAATTATAAAAATTAATTGTAGGTGATTACAAATTTGCCGAACATGTTGAAAGTATGAGTATAAATAGTTAAATACAAAGAAAAACAGGTGATATCTTGGACTCTGGAGCAATTTGAAATTTTTTATTCATTCTTATTTGAAACACGACGTGCTTATTTCATCATCATCATCAGGCCCGGTCCTATCATTTCAGGGGCCCTAGGGCGAAGTAAAAAATGGGGCCCCCAATCCATGTAAACATTTAAAGTATTAGCGTAAAGTTTGCATAATATCCTATTAAAATCAAAATAAACCAATTAATACAAAACAACGCAGGAAAAAGTGGTGACCTTCATAGGAGAAACAATGAAACAAAAAGTGGCGACCATATGAGCTTCATCTTGAATTATTAAGCTGAAATAAATAACTAAAAAGATGTGAGTCATCACCTCTTAATATAAAAAGATAAAATGATATTCTATATAAAGTATAAGTGTTAACCTTGAATCAACAAATAACTGTGACTATGCATCATGAAGTTATCATCAATCACCTACAAAATAAAACAAGCACAAGGGTGATCATACAAAACAATTCCTTCTAGCATTTCTAGATGCAAAATCATCAATAATGGTATTCAGATCAATATTGTCAAGCATATCATTCTCAATACTTAACATAGCCAAACCATTTAATCTTTCCTGTGACATCGTTGACCTCAAATAGGTTTTCAACAATTTTAACTTTGAAAAACTTCTTTCAGCTGATGCTACAGTCACACAGGTAAAGTGAACATGATTCGATAAGCAATTAAAACATTAGGCATACAATCAAAAGATGTTTTAACAAACTCAAGAATTTCAATACCCGATTTTGATTCATCGGGTAAATGCATTTGCAAGACACGTAATTCTTGAAAAAGACACTCCGATTCAAAATCAGACGAATCATTATTAGAAAAAGTTGACACCAAAGTATTGCAACATTCTCTTAATTCACAATCTTCTAAGGACTTCAAGGCTTGTGAATTAAATAAGAATCCAAAAATACCTTCAAATGTTTTTAATTGCTCAAATCTATTTGTCAATGAAGTAATTGCCATATCCACCACAACTAAGAAGTAATTAACTTTAAAGGAAACCTCAGCTGATTGTTGTTGTTCATTGTATTCATTTTCATCAAATTGTTTTTTTTCTACAAACATGACACTTAGTAGGAAAAACAGGCTCTATGCCCATATCAGTTGAAAGTTTTTTGGCAAGTGTGATGCAAGAGGCGAATCCTTCTTCTCTATACTTTTTAAAATATAAAGTCACATTTTCCAATTGTTTTGTGGTAACGTCTATGCACATGGACTTTGATTGCAACTTCTTACTAACAGTGTTAATAGAGTATAAAATGTCATACCAAATAATCATACCAAGTAAAAACTCATAATCCTCAAGGAAACCAATCAAACTATCAACTTCACTCTTTGATTTGGGAGCATCACATAATTATTTTAATTCAATTAAAGCAGACCTTATTTGAGGAGCTTGATATCTAATTGGTTCTACACTTTTTATTCGACTCTCCCAATGAGTATTAGACACAGGTTTCAAAGTCAAGCCATGAACTTTATCAACTAAAACATTCCATCTTTTAGTAGAACTTGAAAATAATGTATATAATCGTTGCACAATACCAAAAAATGAAATAGCTTTCACACAAGAATTTGCCATATCACACAAAGTAAGGTTTAAACTATGACAAGCACATGGCATGTATAAAGCTCTCGGATTTATATCAAGCAACCTCTTTTGAACCCCTTGATGTTTTCCTTTCATATTAGAACCGTTGTCATAACCTTGACCCCTCAAATCCTCAACATTAAGATCAAGGGACTTTAATGCATTTAACAGTTCATTAAAAAGTCCCAAACCAGATGTATCATCCACTTTCAAGAACTCTAAAAAGAACTCTATTTTTACTTTTTTTGTTGACATGTTTACACATCGTACCAATAGAGTCATTTGTTCTTGATGGCTCACATCCGGGGTACAATCAAGAATTATAGAAAAATATTTAGCCTCTTTAATCACTCTTAAAATAGAACTTTTAACATTATCGGCCAAAACAGTAATGATCTCATTCTGAATTTTGTGACCAAGATAATGATGGTGAATTTCATGATTCTGAATGCGTCTAACATGTTCTTGCATTATCACATCAAATTCAGCAATCATCTTTATCAATCCTAAAAAATTCCCATTACTATCTTGGTAAAGTTTTTCATTGGAACCTCGGAAAGGGAGATTATGTTTAGAAAGGCATTTCACAATTGCAATAATTCTTAACAAAACTTGCCTCCAACGTTCTTTCTCCTTTGTAATTATGTTTTGCAAATCTTTATCAATTGTTTCATTTTTACTTAACCTCACTCTCAATTCATTCCAAGTCTTCATATTAGTCATATGTTCAACACTATTCTCATGAGAGTTGAGTCTCTCACTCAGATGTTTCCAATCTCTAAATCCAGTGGTTGCTAAGGAACTTTTGTAGTTATTAGCTTTGAACAACTTACAACAAAAACAAAACAATGTATCCAAATGTTTTGAGTAAACTAACCATTGCCTATCGCTGGTCTCCCCATTACTCAATTTTCTAGAGTAAGAAGCATATGAAAAATGCCTACCAAGATTATCTTTAGGAAACACAAGATCTAATTCTCTTATAGGCCCCTTTTCAACTAAAATATCCCTTGTTCTATTATCAAGATTATCCCAATTTCTAGGATCATAAATATCAACGTAAGGGACTTGATGTTCATCAACTCTTGAATTTTCTAAATTAGATGCATTTGGTACATCATCATTTTCATTCAAATTACTAGCATTCTCTTGATTTGATGGTTCAGGATTCTGTACATCTAATCTCTCAGAACTATTAGAAGAGCTTGCTTTCTTAACAAATTTATCAAGAGCTCCTTTTTGGATGCTACAAATTGGTCTGATAATTTTCCTTTTTTTCTCTTTTCACTTCCGGACAAATATTTTCTAGGTAACATGTTTAATGTTTTATAAAATAATCAAAGGAGCAATCACACAGCACAAATGCACAATTCAACTACAATAAAGTATAATCAGAAAAATAACACCTGATACCTGATGAGCGATGATCAGGCTCACGCAGCCGTAGACAGCCTAAGCAGCCACCGAGGCACCACCGCACGTCCGCACCGAGCACCGAGGCACCGGGCCACGCCGGCAAACTGGGTTGTGGGTTCGCTGCCGCTGTCGGTTCGCACCTTCAGTCCTTCACGCGATGCCGGTTCACCGTTCATGGCTGCTGTGGGTTCGTTGCCGCTGTCGGTTCGCAGCTTCAGTCCTTCAGACCTTCACGCGTGCCGGTTCACCGTTCACTTTGCCTTTGATTCGCGTTTCCGGTTCACACCGTTCACGGTTCACGGCTGCCTCTGGTTGACTGGTTCGCGCGCCTCCTTGTCCAGTTGTCTTTGAGTTTCTGTGAATCAGTGATTGATGAAGAATAAAGATTTGAAGAGAGAAGAATGAAGAGAAAGACTTAGAGAAAGAGAAGAGAATCTGTGGGTGGATTTGTGGAACACAGGAACCGTTAGTCTTAGAGAAAGAGAAGAGTGATTGCATTTGCATAGGCTGATAGTCATTTAGTGTTTCCATTAATTGCAAAAACATTGGAAAAACAAAAAAGAAGATGAAGAGTTGCAAGGGAAGGAATCCGTGGGATTTGGGAAGAATGAGACTATGAGAGGGAGACTCAGGAGTCACCGAGTCAGGGAGTATATATATATTTTTTTATATATGTATAGTACTAAAAAAAATAAAATTTGGGGCCCCTTGAAATCTTGGGCCCAGGGCGGTCGCCCATGCTGCCCCTGCCCTGGGCCGGGCCTGATCATCATCATTTCCTCTGAGAGGGCTCTGTTTCGGTATCAAATTAAGAGAAAGGGTCGTTATATCTTTTTTAGGTGATTTAATAAAAAAGTGATACATGTATTTTGATGTCACGTCACCTCGATATAAATATAAATTATAAGTTTTATAATTAAGTCATTGAGTAATTTACATAAAATATTATTTTTACTTCTAACGTAATTTACCCATAACACCCATTACTCCTTCTCACACTCGAGACCTCATGACTTCTTCTTCGACCTCTTCTAATATACAAACATGGTTCTAGTATGAACCAAATCTTGCATAGTTTCATAGCGGTGGGATAAAAATTACAACAAAGAGTTTAAATTACTCCCTCTAATTAAAATATAAGAAAAAAAAAACTAAAATCACGATTATTTAGGAAGTTAGTTGATCGTATTTTAATTTTTTCAAATTTATCAAAATAGAGGTATTTTAAGAAAGTAGTATTGAGAATGAAAGACTAAATCCCTCACTTTGTAAGGAGCTTTCACTTTAGTCCCTGATTTTTCAATAATTTCTCTTTAGTCTCTCACTTTGAAAAAAGTTACTCACGTTAGTTCTTGACAATGTTCTCCGTTCATAGACATTAACACGACTGTTAACTTATGATATCGTGTTTCATTTTAATCACTGATTATCACGTCCAAAACTTGTAAAATAAGTAAGTTTAAGGATGTTACACCAATCCTCTAGAGACACAAAGTCCATGACAAAATTATGAGTCGTCCATGCATATATTCATACATGGTGAAAGAAGATATTACACTCGACTGGGAAAAGATTCACGATGGGTTTTGGGAAACGGAGCTGGATGGTGAAAGGGGGGACTAGGTCTTAGACGATGATTCGTTAAAGACCGCGAGAATTATTATGGGTATGACGGTCCTAAGATGGGCTGCTCTAGCTAACCTGGCTCGAAATTAAATATGATAATTCTATCGGTTCCTTCTACATACCAGGACTGATGGAAGACGATTCTTGGCATGGCTTGTCTCAAGAGGGGACTTATGAATTTATTTGACTTTCAGG
This sequence comes from Crotalaria pallida, assembly GCA_037953625.1. Taxonomy (NCBI): domain Eukaryota; kingdom Viridiplantae; phylum Streptophyta; class Magnoliopsida; order Fabales; family Fabaceae; genus Crotalaria; species Crotalaria pallida. The sequence goes on from CM075653.1 coordinate 92,880,584, forward strand.
TCATAAATCACAGAGATCAGAGAAAGAACTTTGCTCTATGAATAATCTCATTTTTTTATCAAATATGTTTACATTTGATGATAGTGGATAAATTTTCTCATTTAATTTTAGTATATGAAAATATTATAATAAAAGTTGTTTCAAAGGGTAAAATATTACTAGCAGAGGAAATTTTTCTGGAAAGAAAACTATCAACGAAACTAATAAGCAAAATCACTTTGCTCTTCTAAATGGTTTTTTTGTTTTCAATTTCTTTTTAAAGGTTTTTAAATGGTTTTTTGGTTTTCAATTTCTTTTTAAATGGTTTCAAAATCGCTGGATAAGAATATCGAATCATTCGGAAGGAATGAAAAGTCCATCATTGTTGCGACAAGATTCACTTAACTAGGAATTGGGGAACTTTGTACAAGATTATCAAAAAGCATTACCGAGGTCTAACGATCTAAGTACATGGAATTCCATTTCCCAAAAGTGCTATGAGATGGTTCAAAGATATGATTGCTTAAGTTCTACTTTCACATAGATAAACGATCCAGGCTTATGTCACTGAAAGAGATCGAAGAATAGATGTTTCTGTTACGCACTCTGTCTGGGATGAAGTTTCAGATATCCATGATCATTTGTTCCAAGAGCTGTAACTATTAGGGTGGCCAGTCCTAACATTACATACCATTGGTAAGGAGACCACATCAATCCGGTCGAAGTTATAATCCTCCACAGGGAAGACTATAAATGTACCTTTAGATTAAAAGAATCTAAAAATAAAGATTATTTGTCATCATCAAATTCGACTTAGTTAATTAAGTTCAAGAGATTTTCCACTTCCGCTGGGGTGGCATTCATTTGCCCTAGCCCGTTGGTTATCATTCTCTCTAGACTTAACTAACTTCCTTTCCTCTGCTCATAACAAGGATAGCTAAGTTTGACTTTGACTTGGCTGGATCAAAGCTTAACAACAGTACTTAATATGTTTGATTTAGACGATTTCTAAAATCAAACAAGATTCTAACACTTCTAATGATCTCTAACTAACTCAATGATAACGTGTCAGAGGCTGACAACAGAGGTGATGAAGCCATACTCTCAGGCCGAAAGGAAGGAACTACTCTGATACCATAATGTAACACCCTCATCTTATATAAAGGGAATAAAATAATTTATTAGAAAATATTACAGCGGAAGAGTGAAAATTCCCTTTATTCAAGATTGGTGGATAAATTTTTTTCTTTGAATTTACATTCTTTAGGTGTTACAATGGATCAAATCCAGTAATGTATATCTTCCTTCTTCCGCTTGAGTCTCTGGCTTGACAGGTTGATTAACCTCATCAACTACTTGTACCTACCACCAAAAGGCTAGATGGGAGTAAATCACTTGTCATATTGCGTGAGCAGATAATTAATTGAATGATCATACACAAACATACACACGTCATCTTCGTAATGCATTTATAAATGCTCAATCCTCAATTTACAATCATATTATCTTGATATTATATGGCATGATGCATGCAATATCATCTCAATCATATCCCGGGCATCACAGTTTGGAGGAAAATGGGTCCTCATGAGCTTCCTCCGCTCCACCACTCGCGACTTATAGGCTTCCTCCGCCAGACGCACGACTTACAGGCTTCCTCCGCCCGACGTATTCACGACTTACAAGCTTCCCCCACCCGACGTGAAAGGCCTCAACAAAATAGAGCAAATATCACTCAATGCATGAATGCAAGAATGGTTCATTACCAGTCTTTAGCATTTATTCATTTCTCATCATTTAATCATTATAGTAATCTCATCATGTCAACATCCACTCTCCTTGGGCGAATGGATTCCATTTCTTAATTCATATTTCATCATATCAACATCCGCGCTCCTTGGGCGAATGGATATCATTTCTCATCATATCAACATCCGCGCTCCTTGGGCGAATGAATATCATTTCTCAATTCATATTTCATCATTCATTCTTATCATAATTATGAATTTAATATTCATATCTCATCATTATCAACATCATCATAAAGTATTCATTCATTCATGAGATTTCTATTCGTGAGCATGAATTCCATATTCATACTCAAGCATCATCAAAATCATCATATAAAATGTCCAATTATTCATGAACATACTTCTCAAAATCAAGAAAGGAGTTTGGTTAAGGCTAAGTGTAATAAAAATTGGTAATTTGCACTTCAAGGGTCAGGGTAATCGATTACTAGAGGGTGGTAATCGATTACAACGAAAAATTCAAGTTTTTATATGTAAATAAACCCGGTAATCGATTACCCTGCAGAAAACAACACCAGAATTGAGGTTTTGACATATAAATACACATGTTCAATCATATTTCAAGCAATCAAAGCATCATCTTCATATTCAATTCACTTAATATGCATAAAAGGCGTAAAATCACAACTTAACATATCAAATTCATTTCCTTTGCGAATTAATCTCAATTCAGTGTTTCTCTAGCTTATATTTATCATTTTAAACATGTCCAAATTAATAATTTTATTACGGAACCATGGATTGTCTTGGTCTCCAAACCAAGCAATCTTGTCATGGTTATTAATTTCTCTTTCACACATAATCAACCAAACACACTTCAATAATTATCCTAGCGATATGAATGAGATCTCCCATAACTATTTGAAGTTATCAAGAGGATTCGGGGCTGGAAGGATTGAACTCGAATGAGAAACAGAATCAACAACAGCTTATAGCCCAACCGGAAACAGCTTTGGTGAGCTGTTTTCACTAGGATTTTTAAATAAGAATAAATCAAATAAAACCGTGAACAAGAGTTAGAACACAAACTAGGATGTATAATCTTGATATTAGAACAAGTTTGAAACTCAAAGGATGCTCGAGCTTACCACACGAATCCAAGGAATATGGCTTCCCGAATCTGAATTCTGCAGATTTCAAATTCGGATATTGAACTTTGCAGGAGTATAACTCCTTCTACACTCCACCAAATTGAGAAAACTCGGTACCAAATTGAAGAAGGTTCAACAAACTTCAAGATGGTATAAGATTTGTAAGGTTTTGAGGCTTGGATCATAGGGAACGAATCAAGGAAAGTCAGCTTCTTGAATCTGAAATTCAGATTTCAGATTTGGACACCCAACTTTTCAGGGTTATATCTTCTTCTACAGGCCACCAAATCGAACAAACTTGGTACCAATTTAAAGAGGATCAAACAAACTTTAGTTTGGTATATGATTCGTGGTTTGGTGTGACTTGTAGAAGGAGAACGAAAGCCACCAAGTTCACACCAGAAAAACTTGTTTTTCAGAGTATTTGAGTGTTTGTTCATGGAATTGGAGGAGTATCAACACTCAAACATATAAAATAACCCCTTCCAAATGTCCTTATCAATTAAGCACAATGTAAGGGAGATATTTATACGAATTTGTGGTGGAAAAATGAGTTATTCTCAGTCATTCGTGCTCAAACCGACCTACTGTTGGCTCATCAGAGTCGTGGTAATCGATTACCACGATCTGGTATTGGATTACCTCACTTAAAATTGGTCAGATTTGAAATTTTGACCGTGGTGATCGATTACTGGCTCTGGTAATCGATTACCTAGACTTTTTGACCTCCAAATACAAATTCCACCGTTGGATTTGAAGATAAAAGGTTAGAAAGCTTGTCCCCAAATTTGGGCACAATCCGACGGTTAACGAATGAGATATGGCACAATATTTGGGTGATGTTTTCACTAAAATTCACTTTGATGATTGTTTACCAAATATTCACATAATATCTGCTTGATATTTTCTTAGTATCAACTTAGTACCTACTTAATATCTATTTTATATTTACTTCATATCTACTTAATATATATTTTATTTATGATTTCGAGGATAATTCCGGTGGGTGGTACACATATCCTCGAAACCACCCCGTGCCACGCACGGTGCAATTACGATATCAAACACCTAAAATGTTAAAAAGACATTCAATAGATTTTGATAATGATAATATTTTGATAATGATAATATCGCAAAATAGATTTTATTCATATTTTGTAATAAAATATTTTGATGATTAATTTGAACAATATTGAATTCATGCCATCAAAGCTAAACCATAAGTATAGTAGTATTAAAATTTAAGATAAACTAAATTTTAAGTAAATGTACTTAATACTACTTAATACTATTCTAAGTAAATTTTAAGTAAATGTACTTGAAAATTTAATTTATCTTAAATTTTAATACTACTATTGTAACACTCCTTATATTATCATCTTACTTTGTAAGAAAAGTAATATGTTTATGATTACATGGACTTGTCATTGTTGGAAAAAGATCTGACAATAAAATTTTCCTTCATTTGAAAATTCCTTTTACATAAATTTGATTAACAAAATCAGAGTTTGCGGAAACATAGTAAAATCATCATATTATACCCCCAAAATATATCAAGTGTAACAAGTCCATGGATACCAAATAAGTATTATTATGAAACTAAATTCATCTCATGATACCTTTTTCAAAATGTGTATCATATAAATACTATTAAAAATAGAGATGTTATAGAGCTGGTCACTGGTCCTCTGTCCAAACATCCATCTGATCGGATCCTCGATATCTGCACAAAGGGTTCCCAATCCACACTTTCTACACTCTGCATGCACCTAAGGGACATCTCCCTTCACTGAATTTTGTGCAAGCTAGATATACGATCAACACCTAATAAGGGCATGGGGGTTAGCTATACATATTCACATAATCAAATGAGAATAAAACTAACATACACAAGTAATCATGTAGCAAATCAGAATGCATAACCATATGAGCACACCCGGTTAATCATAATAAGTCTTTCAATGCAGGTGGCATGATGCATGCTTTCTATCTCATAATCCTGAGGCCTCCATATTAATCAATCTCAGACGTCCATCCATTACACCAGTGTGTTCCCAGAACACTAATATACGTTCCCAGAACGTATAGCAAACCATACTTGGAATATAACAAGCACCACTCCCAGAGTGTGCATCACGTTCCCAGAACGTATAGCGAACCATACTTGGAATATAAACAAGCACCACTCCCAGAGTGTGCATCACGTTCCCAGAACGTATAAAAGAAACCATGTCCCAGACACTGGCCACATTCCCAGAATGTGTCATCAAGTAGGTTGCTCACCAATGTGTTCCCAGAACACATCAAAGAAACCATGTCCCAAACACTGGCCACATTCCCAGAATGTGTCATCAAGTAGGTTGCATCAATATGGTACTCCCAGAGTACCCTCCTCGTGTTCCCGGAACACCAATATACGTTCCCAGAACGTATAGCAAGCCGTACTTGGAATATAACAAGCACCACTCCCAGAGTGTGCATCACGTTCCCAGAACGTATCAAAGAAACCATGTCCCAGACACTGGCCACATTCCCAGAATGTGTCATCAAGTAGGTTGCACACCAATTGTGTTCCCAGGACATGACAAACAATCCTTGCCAACCTATTTCATCACCTTTCACCATGCACGAATGCACACATAATTATTAAGGTTGGTCTTTCCATTAATTCCATTATTATGACTTAGAAAAACACAACTTCTGAATGATATCTTGAGGTATAACTTTACTCATAAAATTCACCTTTGAATTTAAGTTAAACATATGCTCATAGACCTGGATTGAAAGAATATAATCATTGGTTTAACAACCCTTATTCAAAAACTTAACTTTTATTTTTAAGTTTCAGGTACTAACCGGTTACATCACAACCTAACCGGTTAGAATTACAGACCTGAACTTGAAACCACTGATTTTCAAAGAATCTTTTCTTGAATTCTCTACTCAATCCAATAACAGGGTCTTAGCATAACAGAATACCTCAAGTCCAACACATAATATCATTCAAATGATCTAAGTCATAATCCAATTTCATTTATGCATAATTTCCTCTTGAAATTATCATTAAATATTAAGGTAATAACTCATCACCTCCAATCTAAACCAAACAGTGCTCAATCACATGTTTTTAGATTGGTTTTTATATGAAATTCTAGCTTAAACTTGAGTACAAATGGTATGAACTCTTAGCCAATTTCAGAAACCTTTTTCTTTTGAAAACTGACAGTATCTAACCGGTTACAGCTTCAAACTAACCGGTTAGATTATGCAGCAATTACACTGAAAAGTGAGGTTTTGCATACCATTCTTTCCAATACTCAAGTCTAACCAATTTCAACCATACACAGAGTTACAATACCTTAATATTAATATGCCTACTGAATCACATTCATCTTGCATCCATTAACATTAGGAGCATCAAATTGCATATAACTCCACAATTTTCAATTGAATTTGTCATTCACTTTAAGGTATAAACCAATTATCTAATTTGGAATTCATATCCAACAATTCACAGAGTAATAACAGTGTTAATAGGCCTTAAGTATCAATTAAAAATGGTGAGAATTACTTAACAAAACCAAAATTGTATATTTTCATTTTTGTCAGGTACTGACCGGTTACGGACAGGCTCAAACCGGTTAGATTATGCAGCACAACATACTAAAACTGATTTTTCAGCACCATTTTCAATTATACTCAAATCTAACCTGTTTTCATCATTACCCAAGGTTTCATACCTTAAAGTACACATGTTTAAACACTTAAACATATCACAAATTCATGCATGCCAAATCAACATACACCAAAAGTGCATAAATCACATATTTCACAACTTAATGCATCAATTCACATAATATCCAAGTAAGTCATGAAATTGTCATCACAATAGTTTGGATTAATGCCTCCAAGCCATTAATCCAATTCACACTATGCCCTTAGAGTCTCTTGGTGACTCATCTTATTTACCAAACATGTTTATCCTCACTCTAGCAAATAGTAAACTTTCCCCTTACCTCTAGGTTGTGCTTGATGAATTTAATCACTGGAATTTGCAAGATCTCCCCAGAATCCACAATCTCCATTTTCAGCCAACAACAGGTTTGACAGGGTCCAAAGACTATAAGATTTGACACATGAAATGGACAAAAAAATTGGGGAAAACCATCAATACTCACTCTGTAGTGTCCTTGAACACTATGTCCTTAACCCTCTAAGTGCTCAAGATTATGGAATCAGAAGCCCAAGAGAGGATCAAGTGTTAATATGTGACTTTGTGGTGTTTCTGCAGTTCCAGTTGGGAAAAGCAGGGTCTCCCCAGTCAACAAGTGTGTGCAGAGTGTCAACTTAGGGATGAGAGTACATACCTGAAACCCTAGCTGTGATGAGCTATTTATAGGGTTTGGAGGAGGCTGATATGGGCCGCTTGGGCCCTGTGTCAGAGTTGTGCTGAACCAGGATTCTGTGAGATAATATCAGATAATTATGCTTAGAATCTGGTTAGGATCAACTGAAGATCTCATGTCTAGGCTGTTAGCGAGAATCTAGGAGAGATTCGCGGAAGGGATAAGGAGCCTGAATGATACTGAGTCTATCCACAAGCCGACGGTATGTCTCGGCCCTAGAGTCTCGAGCCTGATGGGTGGAGGACGGATTGTGAGGCTCGGCCCCATCAAGTCCGAGCCTGGTCCTTTAGTATGCTCGGAGCCCATGAACCCGAGCGAGGGACGTGTATGCTTAGTAATCCGAGGGAAGTGCCCTTATGAGAATCCCTTTAGAGGTCGTATATCTCTGTAAGGTCGGCATACCCTACAAGCCCCCCAGCTCATAAGACTTTGAAAAGTCTATGACGAGGTAGCGAGTGTTTTGGGTTGACCTTTTCGGATATATCGTGACAGATGTAATTATGCCGCCTGTTTCGAGGTGACGTTTTGGGTTCTCTAGGTACAGCGCGCTTCCTTGTAAGCTGTGCCAAATCATTTTAAATTTTGAAATTTGAAAAAGCGTCCTTAGCAACTGCCACGTCTCACCATGCATGTGGCTGAATAGGTTAGTGGGATTTCGGCCCACACGTTTCACATGGAGGGAAACTGAAAAGGTTTCTTCTATCATTTTGAACCGCTTGACTACCTCAAGTCCTCATTTGTTTCTCATTTCTTCAGAATCATTTCCTCACCAAAATTTTCGCTCTTTCTTAATCTCCCTTCCCCCATATGCACTTCTGAGTCCGATTTTTTGCCTCAATCTTCTTTTCCACCATCCACGCTTCTGATTCCGTGTTCCTCATCCAGCATCCATCTTTCTAACAACTGATAACAGGTAACTTCTACTCTTATTTTTACTTTTTGCGATTTCTTCTTTTTGTAAAAGGGGTTTTGGTTCTGGGTTTTGCAGGGACTTGGGGTTTGACTGTTCTGGCTTTCGTTTAGGATTTCTGGGTAGATAGTGTTAAGGAATTGGTTTATCATGAGAGGGTGGAGAGGTTTGAGGAAAATTTACCATGAACTCTGTAGGAGATTAGGAGAAGAACCTTCTAGTGATAGCGACTCAAGTTCTTCTGGGAATTCTGGGAATGAAAGAAATTCTGGAAATTCTAACACTGATGATCTTGTACACCCTTCTACTCCCCCTTTTGGCCTAGGATCCATCGAGACTGAACCGTTAGTCGTAGAGTATCCATCGAATCCTGCAGAAGATAATAAGTGGTTGTTAGCTTATAGGTTTGCCGAGCATTGAGCTCAAGTTAGGATAAGCCCCGATCGTCATACCGTGGAGGAAGAAACTTTAGGAGATCCACCAAGGGAGGGGGGAGAAAGTCCAGGGCTCGGCCTTAATTTTAGAATAAAAACATGTGCTGTAAAAAATCCTAACGCCGAGCCTTTTGCTTTTTCCCCAGATATGGTGGAGCGCAGGTGTGTTACCAACCCTGAAGAATATCCTCTGCCGCCCAATCATGCGCAGTACGACGCCGTTTTTGATCGGGAAGTGCTAGGGACGAGACCTTCATTGCTGACAACAGATAGTCTTAACCATCTTCGACCAATTTTAACACCTCCGAGCGCTGATGGAAATGCCTCAGAATTCGTGTTGAGACCTTTGGGAATCGACGACCGAATATGCTTCCAAGTACCGGAAAATCGTCAATTTTTCTATTTCTACGAAGAAATAGCAACTAAAGTCGGCATCCGCTTGCCCTTTTCCACCTTCGAGATTGAAGTCCTCATTCATCTAGGAATAGCTCCTAGCCAACTGCATCCAAGTGGGTGGGCTTTCATCCGAGCCTTCCAACAATTCTGTGACGTTGAAAATTTGGTAGCAACTGTACGATCTTTTTTCTGGTTATACGCTCCCCAAGTAAATAAGTTTGGTGATTCCAAGGGGCTTTGGGTGTCCCTAAAGGCTCGGAGGGGGCACGCCCTCTTCGCCAAGGTGATTGATTCTTGGAAGTCTTTCAAACCTCTCTTCTTCCAATACGAGTACACTGGGGCTGGAGTATGTTGGTTGATGGAACGAGTTGAAGAAGGTGGAGTGATCAAGGTCGTGCCTCGGTTTCCACTGGGTTGGACGACTAACATTTATAGCCGAGGACCCTCCTTGTATCAATTCGACTTTAAGGCGGATTTGACAAAAGCCGAAAGGCGATTATGCGACCATGTTTGGGAATACCTTCAAGCAAATGGTCAAATTGATACCAAACGAATCCTGTTGAAAGAAACACGAGACGAAGTGAAGGTCGAGCTGGGTACTATATATATATATATTTTACTGATCCATTTTTTCTCGCAGAAACAATGGGGAAGAAGGCAACCAAGGCCAAGAAAAGCGAAGCTCGAGCAGCTAGAGTATCACAGTTGGCTGTAATCAAAGCTGCATCTGGCTCCCCAAACATGAGTCAATCCTCTGAACCGACCCCTTCTGAAAGTCCGACCATTATCCCCAACGCCATTCCGACTGTTAGGATCAAAGGTGTTGAGCCGACGATCAAGGGGGATCGTATTGTCGACGCTGTAAACGTCGAAGTGGAGGCTCAAGCAACTTCTCAAGGCACTCCCGAGCGTCCCTTCAAGAGGTCTTGGCTGGAAAAAGGAAAGGGTCTTGCTGGAGATTGGCTTAATTTGAGTAAGTCAAATAAAGGGGTAGAGATTCCAGAGGGAAAGGAGGAAGCTGCTGCCAAGACAGTGTGGCACCGAAAGATGACTGATACACTTATTGCTACTGTCTTTCCTCCCAAGAATGCTGAAGTGATTGAGGCCTAGACCCCAGGGACTTGGGAGAACAACTGTAAATCGTTGGTGAAGAGTCTCCTGAGGGGTGCGAGCATACTTCATCACCTCGGTCATCATGGAGATGACGCTCATGCTGGGATAGCCCCCGAGGAAAAGAAGAAAAGGACCGAGGCAACCGAGCGGGAGGATTATTTACAACTTCAAGTTGAAGGTCTTAACAAGAAGCTGCAAACCTTGGCAGCTGAAAACGAACGGTTGAAAAAGGTGGCACAAGATGCTGAAGGTGCCAAGGTTAGGGCCGAAGAGACACTCCAGGGGGCCGAAGAGAGGATAAAGCGCTCAGAAGAGGTTATGAAAAAAGCTGAGGAAGACGCTGCTGCTCTCCGAGCGGCGATAGAGAAAGCTCAGAAAACGGAGCAGGCTGCTACCGTGGCTCAGGAGCAGCATGAGTATGCTAAGGATGAGATTCTGGGGCTCCGAACTTCTTTAGAGAAGATGAGAGCAAAAGCTCTCAAACACAAGAAAGCAGCCAAAGAGCATCTATACAACTGGGATCGTGGAGTTGAGGATTCTTTCTACAACACTGCCAAGCAACTCCGCATTTTGAATCCTGGGCTCTTGACCAAGGGTGTTGACCCTAACTTTGCTGTGAAAGATGGTCGAATTGTCGGCCCAACTGGGGCTCCCATAGATCTAAACAGCGCCGATCTGCTTGACCATTTGGCCGAGGATTCCGACGGGGACGATGTCGAGGATGCCGAAGGTGAAGAAGAAGAAGAAGATAAATTTGACGCCGACGGCATTGTACTGTCCGACTTAGAGTAGCTTTATCATTTTGCTTTCCCTTTTGTAATTGCCCCAGTAAATGGGTTTAAACTTAAATTGTTGTGTTTCGTTTAGAATATTTTATAATATTCGTAATCATGTTATGCTTCTTTTTACACTCTTTGTTAAGAATTCAAGTGTTAAGACCTCGGAACTCCAGCACTTTAGCCGAAGTCGGTTCCTCTATCCGCGATTTAAAATGATTTTAAGAAATCATGATTTAATCGGGAGTCTTATTTAAAGTACTTGACGAGTTATAAGCTCTTGCTAGAGCTGTTTATAATCGTTCGCGTCATAATCGGTGGCTAATCGGTTACGAGGAAAAGTACGTAATACAATGAATTCAATAACGAGAACTTTTATTCATTCGAAGCAAATTACAATGGGCTCGGAGTTTCACCGAGCGTACACCATTATCAAAAAAAGAAACAATTCAAAAAGCAAATGTAATGAAACAACTAAAACTATTGAAAACGAAACTGAAACAAGAAAAAACTAACTGTAATAAGCTCGAAGTTTCGCCACGTTCCATGTGTTGTTAATGAGGGCACCCGAGAGAGTTTCGAGCTTGTAGGCTCCTGTTCTAGTCTTGGAGGCAACTCGGTATGGTCCTTCCCAGCTTTGGGCCAGTTTTCCGTCCTTTGCATTTTTGAGACCAATATCAGCTCTCCTCAAGACAAGGTCGCCTACCTCGAACTCTCTGGATATGATCGAGCGATTATACCCTTTAGCTTGCATAATCTTAGCATGCTTTTCTCGTTCGGCCGCTAAATCCATGACTTCTTCCGATAAAACAAGGTCCTCACATAATAAAGTGTTGTTGAGGGGTTTCGGTTGTTGCAAAGCTCGGAATGAAGGGATGATCTTCTCAATGCGGATGACTGCGTCGCAACCATAAGTGAGACGATATGGTGTCTCTCCTGTTGAAGTTTGTATGGTGGTGCGATACGACCAAAGCACTTCGTGCAAGTTTTCCAACCAATTCCCTTTCGCGCCTTCGAGTCTTTTCTTGATCCCCTGGATGATAGATCGGTTTACAGATTCTACTTGGCCATTAGTCTGAGGGTGTTCGACCGAGGAAAAGTAATGTTTTATGTTCAAAGCATTGACTAAGTCTTGGAACGCCTTTGCCGCGAATTGGGTTCCGTTGTCAGTCACCAGCACTTGTGGCACTCCAAACCGAGCCACAACTTGCCTTTCAAAGAACTTCAGCACCTTGGCCGAGGAGATGGTTGCAAGAGGCTCTGCTTCCACCCACTTGGTAAAATAATCAATGGCCACTATCACCCACTTTAACTGTCCTGGAGCGGTGGGGAACTGTCCAATCAGATCCATTCCCCATTGATAGAAGGGATAAGGAGATGAAAGTGAATGGAGTTCCTCAGCCAGTTTCTGATACACATCACTGTGAAATTGACACTTGTCGCACCTCTTCACATGGTTGATCGCATCCTGTTGAAGAGTCGGCCAGTAGTATCCTGCCCTTAGAACCTTTTTAGCCAGTGACTTCCCCCCAATATGGTGACTTCCAATGCCCCCGTGAACTTCCTCCAATGCCAGTTTTGCTTCGGCAGGGTCTAAACATCTAAGCATTGGGCCGCTGACCCCTCGGAGAAACAAGACTCCATCAACTAGGGTAAACTGTGAAGCCTTTCTGACGAGTTTCTTGGCCTCTATTGGATTACTTGGAAAAACCCCTTGTTCCAAGTAGCTTGTTATCGGAGCGATCCAGCTCGGATCTAGCGAAATAGAGAGGACAACGCTAGGTCCATGCACCATTTCTTGGATCAACGTTCTGTTGTTCTCAGGACTTTTTGTCGAAGCGAGTTTGGAGAGAATATCCGCTCGGCTGTTACTCTCCCTTGGGATGTGGCAGAATTCGACCTTAGCAAACTCCGAGGATAGGAACTTCACCTTCTCCAAATACTTTTGAAGGATTGGTTCCTTGGTCTGGTAATCGCCCTTGACTTTGAAACTACCAATTGAGAATCGCTGAAAATTTTCACTTCTCGGGCCCCTACTTCTTTTGCCATTCTCAGCCCGGCCAATACGGCTTCATACTCCGCCTGATTGTTCGAAGTTGAAAATCCAAACTTCAAAGAATATTCGAGGGTAACCCCCTCGGAGTTCTCCAAGATTATTCCTGCACCAGCCCCAAGTTTGTTACTTGATCCATCAACATAAATATTCCAACCCAAGTTTGAGCTCGTCAATGGCTCAGTAAACTCGGTGAGAAAATCAGCTAAGGCTTGAGATTTCATTGCCTTTCTCGGTTCGAAAGTGATTTCAAACTCGGAAAGCTCAATGGCCCACGTCACCATTCTTCCTTCCAGATCAGGTTTCTGAAGTATTTGACGGATCGGCTGAGCTGTTCTAACTGTGATATGGTGGCTCTGGAAGTATTGACGTAATCGCCTAGCTGTGATAACCAGACAAAAAGCCAATTTCTCCACTTTCTGATACCTCAACTCTGGTCCCTGAAGAGCTCGGCTGACGAAATAGATGGGGGATTCTTTGCCAGATTCCTCTCGGACCAAAGCTGAACTTACTACAGAATAACTCACTGATAAGTAAAGGAACAAAATTTCTCCATTTACCGGACTAGACAAGATCGGGGGAGAAGCCAAGTACTGCTTAAGGTCAGTAAAGGCCTTTTCGCATGTCTCGTCCCATTCAAATGTCTTTTCCTTTTCTTTCCTCAGCAGTTTGTACCAGGGGAGGGCCTTCCTAGCTGACTGAGACAGAAACCTCGAGAGAGCCGCAACCCGACCTGTCAGTTGTTGGACACCCTTGATATCTGACGGACTCTTCATATCAAGAATGGCTCGGCACTTTTCTGGATTTGCCTCGATTCCGCGCTCGGTAAGCATGAATCCGAGGAAAGACCCTGCTGGAACTCCAAACGTGCATTTTTCCTGGTTCAACCTCATGCCGAACTGTCGGATCCTTCCCAAAATTACCTTCAAATCCTTAGCGTGATCTTCTTCTTTCAAGCTCTTTGCAATCATGTCATCTATGTATACCTCCATTCTCGGCCCAATCAAGGGGCCGAACACCTTGTTCATCATCCGCTGGTAAGTTGCCCCAGCATTTTTCAATCCAAATGGCATCACATTGTAACAATATGTGGCATTTTCTGTGATAAATGAAGTCTTCACCTGATTCGGGGGATACATTGGAATCTGATTGTATCCCGAATAAGCATCCATAAATGAAAGCCTTTGATAACCCGCTGAGCTATCCACAAGTTTATCGATGCAGGAAGTGGGTACTGATCCTTAGGGCAAACTTTGTTCAAGTCTGTGTAGTCCACGCACATCCTCCATTTCCCATTGGACTTCTTTACTAGCATGGGATTGGCCAACCAATCAGTATACACTACCTCCCTGATAAATCCTGCTTCTAGTAGCTCGGCTACCTTCTCGTCTGTTGCCTGTGCCTTCTCAACTCCGACTCTTCTTCTCTTCTGACACACTGGCTTGGCTCCAGGATACACGCTCAACCTGTGGCAAATGAAGTTCGGATCGATTCCTGGCATATCTGCCGAGGTCCATGCAAACAAGTCTTTGTTTTCCACCAGCAATTCAGTCAGTTCTTTTTCCAATTCCTCAGAAAGGCCAACCCCCGTCTTGACGCAACGAGAAGGATCGGGGCCTAAAATCACCTTTTTGAAGTCCCCTTGAGGGGTCGGCCTAGTTTCATCCTCTTCTCTTACGTCAAGATCTGCTAAGCTGACACTTCCCTTGTTAAGTGGTTCTTGCATGATCTTCTCATCATCGAGCTTCAACTTGCCCAGGCTGATATTATAACATTTCCAGGCCAACTCCTGTTCGGACCGCACTGTTACTACCTTGTCATCACACCTTGGGAATTTCATGGCCAAGTGGACCGTCGATACAACAGCACCAAAAGATTGGAGTGCAGTTCGGCCAAAGATGGCGTTGTATGCCGAGGGGGCCTGGACAACTAGCCACTTTACCATTTCAGTCCGAGCAGAGGGTGGTTCCCCCATGGTCACTGGGAGATGGATATGGCCTAAGGGAACAATTGAATGCCCCGTGAAGCCAATCAAACTTCCCTCGAATGGGGTGAGATCAGATCTTCTCAACTTCAATTTTTCAAACAGGTCCAGAAACATGATGTCTGCCGAACTCCCCTGATCGACAAGAATCCTTCTGACTTCGTAATTGCCGAGCCTGGCTGTAACTACCACTGGGTCATTATGGTCTTGTAAGATGTCCTCAAAATCCTCATCACTAAAGCTGATGACTATGTTTTTCTTCCTGGGCTTTTGGATTGGTCGGCTGGCCACCGAAAGGACTTGTCCCACATACTTCTTGCGATCACACTTCTTTTCCCCTCCACCTGCAAATCCTCCAGCAATGGTGCCGATGAGAAAAGAATTCTTTTCCTTCTCGGATGGTTGGGTAGAGGCTCCCCCTGCAGGCGGTGAAGGGCTTCTAGTTCTTTTCTGCTCGGTTTTGGGTGGTGAAGGACTCTTTCTCCTGGAGCGTTTGCGCAACGCTTCACCAATATATTGTTGAAGCTTACAATCCCTTACCATCTCTTCGATTAAGTTCTTCAACTGGGTACACTGATCGGTGGTATGCCCCCATCCACCGTGATGATCGCAGTACTTTGTCCTATCCTTTTGAGCTGCCTTCCTTAAAGCTAGTGGCCGAGTGATGTTACGCATCTTTGTATGCATAGTCTCACGAAGGATTTGACTCCTCGGGACTGTCAACTGGGTATATTCATCATACTTGCCTTTTGGAGGCAGTTTTTCCCCTCTCTCTCTTTCTCTTTTGTCTTTCCTTCCCCTATCTCGAAAACGATCATTTTGACGAACGTCGTTTTGACGAGGATGTCATCCTTCGCCACCCCTTGCTGCAGTACTGATCCTACGGAATTCCTCTAGATTAACATATTTCCTGGATCTTTCCCTAAGTTCGGCCATGTTCTTAGGTGGTTCCCCAATCAAGCAATCCTTGAGTGAGCAAGAGAATAGATACTCCTGAATGCAGACCTGATATGCCACTGGCCTCTTGTTGGTACCGAGCTAGGTAGTCGCGTAGAGACTCGTCGGGTCTCTGTGCAACTCCAGCTAGTGAGTGGTCTGATTTGGGCTGTGACATACTGGCCGTGTACCTGTTTATGAATGCTTGTCTAAGCTCGGCCCACGATCGGATCGAATTGGCGGGTAGAGAATTGAACCATCTCAAAGGCGCCGAGCCCAGAGTCATTGAGAAAGCACGACACTTCATAAAATCCCCTCCTCCATAAAACATCATAGAGGACTCGTAGGCAGCTATATGGTCCACCGGGTCAGTTGTTCCATTGTACCGAGGAATATTCTGATGGCCCATATAAGTCTGCGGGGTTTGGAAAGCCATAATCTCAAGTGTGAAAGGGTTTCCAGGATGGGGTTCCCTTGTGATACGTTCTAGGATTAAGGTTGGGTTGAGGGGTGGAGGTGGGGGAAGATTGCTCGGATTACCATAGGCCGCGTAAGGGCCTTGCTCGGCAATCCTTGCCATACTCTGCTGTTGAAGAGTAGCAATGGCCTGGTTTTGCTTTTCAATTAAAGAAGTCTGAGTCCTCAAGATCTCCATGATCGACTCCTCTCTCCTTCGTGCCGAAGAAGTAGTCATGTGAGATCTGCCTTCCGTTTCAGAATGCTGACCACCTTGAAGAGTTCCAAAAGGACCTCTAGTCAAATGAGGTATCTCCCTGTTGGACCTGTCAGCCCTGGAATGATCACGCCGATCGGCCCGTTCAACTCGCCGATCCTCATCAGTTCGTGAGCCAGCAGTAGCCCGACGAGACTGATGTCCAGAATCAGCCGTGTCACGCCATTCTGAAACGTGGCCATCAGGGACGGTATGAGGGTTAGACTGCCCTCCGCCGCCTTCAACGAGAACTTGGCCAGCTGGAGGAACCGTGGCTAGTGCCTGATCTGCCGTTGGAACTGGCGGAATTGTCTGAACGTCAGCCTGATTTCCTGCAGTTGGAGCTCCCGGGGCAATTCTGTCCCTCACGTTTCTCCCGGTCTTGGGTGGCCTCCCACGGAGGCGACGGTTGAGATCTTCTTGATTACCATCATTATTGTTGTTTTCCATGAGATCAGTGGGTGGGAATACTGGTTATTCAGTCCCCACAGACGACGCCAATGTAGTGTCCTTGAACACTATGTTCTTAACCCTCTAAGTGCTCAAGATTATGGAATCAGAAGCCCAAGAGAGGATCAAGTGTTAATATGTGACTTTGTGGTGTTTCTGCAGTTCCAGTTGGGAAAAGCAGGGTCTCCCCAGTCAACAAGTGTGTGCAGAGTGTCAACTTAGGGATGAGAGTACATACCTGAAACCCTAGCTGTGATGAGCTATTTATAGGGTTTGGAGGAGGCTGATATGGGCAGCTTGGGCCCTGTGTCAGAGTTGTGCTTAACGAGGATTTTGTGAGATAATATCAGATAATTATGCTTAGAATCTGGTTAGGATCAACTAAAGATCTCATGTCTAGGCTGTTAGCGAGAATCTAGGAGAGATTCGCGGAAGGGATAAGGAGCCTGAATGAGACTGAGTCTATCCACAAGCCGACGGTATATCTCGGCCCTAGAGTCCCGAGCCTGATGGGTGGAGGACGGATTGTGAGGCTCGACCCCATCAAGTCCGAGCCTGGTCCTTCAGTATGCTCGGAGCCCATGAACCCGAGCGAGGGACGTGCATGCTTAGTAATCCGAGGGAAGTGCCCTTATGAGAATCCCTTTGGTAGGTCGTATATCTCTGTAAGGTCGACAGACCCTACACACTCTATGCAACATGCACTAAAGATTTGAACAGATTTGAGACTCAAAAAGTGTGTATACTTACTCAAATCGAAGCTTGAAGTAAGCTCCAGAAATTCAGAATCAGTGTTGACAGCTTCAACACCCTTTCTTTCCAAGCTTCGTTCTCTCGATTCAGGGACTCTCAATTCACAAACTTTATATCAATACAAAGCCCTTGATGTGAGCTTTGTAACAGTGTATCACTCGTTCTCTAACTCTCAACACAGACTAAGAATCGATCAAGAAAACTATGGAACCCTAAAACAGAGCTTCAGCAATTCAAGAGCAAAAATGGGTTTCAGTTCATCAACACAAGGCTATATATAGCAAAATCAGAGCTCCATGCATGTTGACACGTCCTTCCCCACTAAGATGATTTCGTGGCGAATTCTGGGTTTAAACGCGTGATTACTCATCAAACGCACTAACCCAGTTTTCTGAGTTCATCGTGTAACCGGTTACAGAGCCCTTCTAACCGGTTACATACTGATAAAACTTCAAAAATTAATAATTTAATTACTCTTTCTTCAAAAACCTTTCTAATATTGCAATTAGGTCCCAACCCAAGGACTAAATTACAATATTCATATTTTTGTACAAAATAACCATATAAAAATATATCTCATATTTTTATATAAAAATACATAATGTACAAAAACTAAAACTTTCAAAACCAATATAAATCAATTATAAAATAATTGTTATAATTAATTTCTTTGTTATTTGGGAGACGAAAATTAGGGGTGTTACAACTATACTAATGGTTTAGCTTTAATTTAATTAAGTAAATATTCGCGATTACTTTGAACGTTGTGACATCACCAATGTGACGCATAAGAGTTTCTTTTTTTAATCAATCTCAGTTTTGTGGTATATGAGTGACACAAACAAATTTTGATACATGAAATGTTAGTCAAGTTGGCTAAAACCATTTACTTGAAAAGAGTCAATTTATCAGAAGATATAACTTCAATTATTGCTAAACAAATATTTCGAAAGTGATGTCATCTTAATTAGTAGTAGCCCCCTTCAATTTCTCTGTAAGATGACACTAAGCCAATCACTATTTTCCGTGTCAATTTGTAGAATATTATTTCGCTGCAAAAACAATGAAACCCAAGTTACATAAAAACCATGATAAAAAAAAGAGTTACATAAAAACCAAAAGACAGAAATGAATATATTATTGCTCATGTACTCTCAACTTTTAAAATAGTTAGTAGCTCATCAGTATACTATGACTATATATAGTTAATGAAACTTAGTTATCACCATTTACTGGAGAAAGCATACTAACTCAGGCAGTAAAAGAAACCATTTCCTGTATTAAAGTAGTTTTCAATTAATCATTGGGGGCAAGAAATCATTGGACACAAATTGACAATTGAAAGAGCAAGATGTCCATAAGTATTGTAGTGTATTAGAGTGCATTTCTTCAATACTACTGCTGAAGGCAAAAGTAGACTATGTGGAAGGCAAAAATAGACTATTTACTTACATCTTCTTGTAGTGTATTAACTAACCCATTGGAGTGTATTAAGAACCATTGATTGTTTTTGTTGATACTCCGAAATTAATAATATTAGTTTTTGTTGATTAAAAGAAAAAATCGTCACATGGAGGATTGTGTAATTTTTGCTTTAAGTTGTGTAATTTTATTATATTTATTCACCAAAAAAAATTCCAGTGATAAATGTCATGCCATCTTAATCAGTTTTAGAGGCAATATCAAATGCCATCAAATTATTAAAAATAATTGTCATGACTTTTAGCGGCAATTAATCGAGTCTTTATTGGCATTCTCTATAAATGCTGATAAAGCTTTTAGCGACATTGCATATATCGGCAATTGACTAAATGCCTGTAAAATGTATGTATTAGTGACATTTTTTATTGCCACTAAAAAGCATAATAAATGCCGCCAAAAGTGCTTTTTGTTGTAATGTGCTCATTCTTGTGATTCAAGCATGTATACGATAATTAGATGTAGATATAATGCAGAAGATAATTTTATTGAGATGGATCAGATTTTGCGATCAAAAAGTGCTTCTAAGTGGTGTAATTGTCATTGATATTAGTATTCGCTTGATGATGCCCTGTTTTACTAATTATGTTCATGCCCAAATATAATCACAGTATCTAAATTAAGTCAAATGTAAGTATATGGTAAAATTCATATAATACATGTCATTTACTCTTTTTTTGGCCTACAAGTATGTGTAATTTTTATTTGGTATGCACTCTTGTGTAGTTGCTATTTGAAAGTTAATTAACCTTGGCTAGTATTTTGTTTTATTGCAATATGTGTGATAGCTATTGTTTTGTTTGCAAAAATTTATTTTATAAGGAATTTTGAATTGTGTATGTAGCAGTGTATATATATATATATATATATATATATATATATATATATGTAATATCAGAATGTAATTTGTTAGTTATTTTGTAATGTTTGCAAGTTTATAGGTTTATGTTTTGGAGTTGAAAAAAGTACAAAATTTTTTACATGAAATATAAACCCATTTTGGTAATTGCACATCTAGAATCAATTTTGATCCAAATTATCCAAAGAACAATATATTACTAAAATCACTTTACTACTAAAGATATCCAAACATAAATCATTTCATCATAAACTCAATTTTACAAAACCAATTTCATTCAAAATCAATTTTGCCGACGCTCATCCAAACATACCCAAATTAGTTGCCTCTTTTCAAACTCAATTCTAGATCAATAATCATGGTCATAACGCACAACTAAACAAGGCGGAAAAAAGGAAAATATTGTTTAATAAATCATGCAATCGTGATTTTAGGATCTTTTAACGCTGAACCAAACATGCTCTAATTCTTGAAATATTACCCCCATATAATCCACTGTTAAATTACTAGCAGATGTCAAGGTTATGATTAATTGCTTCTTTTTTTTTCTTGTTCCCCCTCCCAAGGTTCAACATTGAAAACCATTTTAACAAATTGATGAATTTTTATGACCAAAATTTTTAACTTTCATATAAGTGTCCTTTTTGAATAATGTAATGCAACAACAATAGCTTTTCGGTCCACCATTTAAAAAGTGATGTAACATCTATCACTTAAAAAAAATTTGTCTGCTAAATATTAAATACCTTGCATGTCAAACATTAAAATTGTCTATGAAAGATTGGGTGAGACTTTTCAATCCTTCCTAGAAGGTGAGTCTAACTTCCACTATGATGCTTAGTTTAGTTATTTGATTATAATAAAATTTTAATTATTAAAAAAAAACCTTTCATGCAATATACCATGAAATATGTGCAATCACTTTTTATTATCACTAGTAATAAGCAAACTTAGTGCAGTTGATGAATGATTATAATTTCTTATAAGTATGATATAAAATATTTGACTTCTGACGCATTTATGAAAAATGGTTTATTGGCAAAAACAAAACTTACTTTAATAATTTCTAAGTATCAGAATAATTATTCTTCAATTGTCAGCCATAAGGGTCAACGTTATACGCAAAAAGCAAAAAGAAAGTAAGACTACTACTTTCACATCCCTTACATCAAATTAACAACAATAGAATTAGTTTTTTTTTTAATAAAAATTATTCTCATCAAAGAAAGACTAGGTAACAAAATCAGCATATATGAATGAATTCTTTTATCTACAATTTCATTAAAAATATAATATAGTAACAGACTTAAGACTTTGATTGGATAATAATATTTTGGCTTAAATACCAAAATGGTCCCTATAAGTATTGACTCATTTGAAATTGGTTCTTGCAAACAAAAATTGGTTTTGGTGCCTGCATTTACAAAGCGCTTTGTTTATAGTCCCACAAGTTAAATTTTGGTCCTCATAATTATGTTGGTAGTTTGTTTTGGTCCCTTTTTTTATTATCCCTTTTTTTTATTAGATTTGATAGGTTTTGGTCCTCTACTGTCATAATTTTGAATTGGTTCACTTATGCAATGAAAATTTTCATGTTATCCTTGATAATTAATGCAAGAAAATTAGACTTAATTGGTTATAGAATGTAATACATCAAGTTTTCGACATTTTTCATCCATATTTAACAGGAGGAACCAAAACCAAAACATTTTGTAAATATAGGGTCCAAAACCAATTTTTTTTTTGGAGGAACCCATTTCAAAGGGGTCAATATTTACATGAACCATTTTGGTATTTAAGTCTAATATTTTTAATTTAGGTAAGTTACGTTTCGGAAGCTCATTAAAGTCAAGATATTGACTGATTATCCATTTAAATAATTTTGTATATTTAAACATTTTTTAATTTTTAATTATACAAAAAGTCAAGATGTTGACTGATACAGACAATATTCGTAAGCTCATTAAAGTCAAGATATTGACTAATATAGACAATATTCGGACGATGAACTTGATCATCTCTGTTCTGGCTGAAGCTCTAGTTCTCATACTCACTGGGAGGTGGATGTGGCCTAGAGGAATGATTGCGTCCCCTGTGAAGCCTATTAAGTGGCCCTCCGTCGGGGTTAGATCCGAGTCTTTCAGCTTGAGGGCTCTGAAGAGGGAGAGGAAAATGATATCTACTGAGCTCCCTTTATCTACCAATAGTCTTTCTACCTGAAAACTGCTGATTCGAGCTGTGATGACCATGGGGTTGTTGTGGTTCTCTTGGATATCTTTGAAGTCTTCGTCCCCAAAACAGAGTGGGATGTTCTTTC
Source organism: Crotalaria pallida (assembly GCA_037953625.1). Lineage (NCBI taxonomy): Eukaryota > Viridiplantae > Streptophyta > Magnoliopsida > Fabales > Fabaceae > Crotalaria > Crotalaria pallida. The sequence goes on from CM075653.1 coordinate 92,903,043, forward strand.
TTGGTTCCTTTTTTTGACTGGTCTGTTGGCAACCACCAAACTTGATTCACATAGTTTTTTCGATTAGCCCTTTTTCTCCTCCGCTAGCGAATCCTCCCGCGATAACGATTATCCTGTAGTCAATGGGGGAATCTTCAGATTCCTCAACCATATTTACCTCGACCGTCGGCTTGGGGTTGGTAGCCTGGTGTGGTGTAAGGCTTCTTTCCCTTGGCTTTTGGTCGGATCTTCGAGGTGATGTACTCCTTCTTCTGTTTCTTCGGCCCATGGCCTCTTTGATATACTGTTGGAGTTTCCCATCTATGACCATTTCCTCGATAAGATCCTTCAACCATGTGCATTGGTCGGTTGTGTGACCGTACCCACCATGGTGCTCGCAATACTTGGTCTTGTCCTTTTGGGACTACCCCCTTAATGCTGGTGGCCTCCTAATGTTGCGCATCTCGGCGTGCATTGTCTCTTTTAAGATCTGGCTTCTTGGGACAGTCAGCGGGGTGTACTCGTCGTACTTGCCCCTAGGGGCCCCTCTTCTATCAGCTCTGTCATCTCTCTCTCTTCTTTGCCTATTGTCCTGATGTCTTTGTTCTTTCTTTCTCTGGGACGGTTCTTCTCTTTCATTTGTTCTTGTCTCCTGGCCCCTAAGGAACTCTTCTAAGTTTATGAACTTCCTCAATCTTTCTCGGAGTTCACTCATATTCCTGGGTGGTTTTCCGATCAAGGAATTTTGGAACTCATCGGAGAGGAGCCCCCGTGTGCAGAGGAGGACTGAGACTCCTGGCTGCAGTCCCACAATGTTGCTTGCTTCATTCATAAAACTTGCCAGGTAGTCGCTAAGTGATTCTCCTACCTTTTGCGTTACACCAGTTAAGGTGTGGTCTGACTTTGGGGGAGCCATGCTGATCGAGTATCTATTGAGGATTACCCGCTTGAGCTCGTCCCAAGATCAGATGGATCTCGGGGGCAGAGTGTTGAACCAAGTTAGCGCGCCTTCGTCTAGTGTGAGTGAAAAAGCACGGCACCGCATACTATCCCCTCCGCCATAATAGATCATTGCTGATTCATAGTTTGCAACGTGTTTGGCGGGGTCGGTTGATCCCGTGTAACGAGGGATGTTCGCCGGCCAGGGGTAGTGTTGTGGTGTTTGGAAGGCGATTATGTCCTCCTTGAAGGGATGTCCCGGATGCGATAGTAAGGCGCCTTGTTCAGAAGCAACCACGAAGGTAGGGAAAGAGTTAATGAAAAAGGGTATTAGCTATTGTGGTGGGGCCATGGGTGCTGTGAAAGGTGGAGGTGGTGGTAAGACTGATCTTGACCCCCCAACGGGAGTAATGCGTGTTGGGGGGGGGGTAGGTGTTGTCAAGGCATTCATCTCGGCAAGTCGTGTCATCGTAGTCTGCTAAAGGTCAGCTATGACATGGGTCTGTCTCTCGATAAATGTTGTCTTCTTCATGAGGACCCCCATGATTCCTTCGTCCCTTAGCTTAGTGGATATCACAGATTGGCGAGACTGGCCCTTGAACCGTGCTGGTCTCGTCCCCTGTTGGAACTTTCCAAACCTTCCTTCGGACCATCTAGGCTCGTCTTGAGCCCTTGCTCTTGCTTCTTTAACCCTTTCATGTCGTATTTCCATCCCCGGTACCCCTATTGCGGCAGAACAGTGGAGGTTTGTTCCAATCCTTCTTGCTTCATTGTTGGAAGGGTGAATTTCGACAGGAGCTCGGGGTGGTCTTGACGAGGCGGTATCATCTTTGTCAGAAGTGACCAGCCCTTCAACGAGGTTTTCGTGGTGTTGTCCCCCCCTTCTGCTCTAGGAGGGATACGTCATCCTCTACTTGTGTTGCCACCACGGTGGGGCTGTAGGGTTTTGGGCCCTTCGAGCTTTAGTGGTGGTCCCCCACGTCCCCTGAGGTTGCTGCGACCCCTTCCTCTATGACCAGGGTGTCCACGCCCAGAGCCAGTGTTGCGGCCACCTTCCTGGTGGTTGTTGTCATCATGATTTCTGGTGCTACTTGTCATTTTCAGTAGAACAAAGTGGGAGTGTTAGTTACACGTTCCCCACAAACAGTGCCAATGTAGTGTCTCTAAATATGGAAATGTCCTTGATCTTTTATGACCCTTAGACCAGTGCTTAATGGCCCTTGGGATCAGTGAAGAATCAAGAAATTAATGTAGGACGTGTATGGAAATCTGAATATCCAGTTGGGATACCCAAGGTCTCCCTTGTCAACAGAGTGTGTGTATAGTGTCAACTTAGGGATGAGAGAACTTACCTGATCCCTAGGAAGTATTATGCCTTTTATAGGGGTGTATGGATATGGGCCTGGATTGGAGGCCTTTTAGGGTTTCTATGCTGACATCAGGCTTTGTTGAAAATATCTGCAAAATATCTGATATCCTTCTAGAATCTAGACAGCTCAGCATGCCCTTCTCATGTCTAGGCCGTATGCGAGATGCTGGATGGGTGACACATGGTCTGTCTGATAGGCCGAGGTTCGAGTGATCCATACCTTTCTCGGTGGCCGATCGAGTATCCCTCTTGGGGGAAGGCTTGAGGTGCACGGTCGACTGACGATCGTGTCGGTGAGTGTCGACTCGTTGTGGTCGGTATGACCGTTAGGCAAGGTGCCTTTGATTGTCTTCATAGGTGCCGACTCGTTATGGTCGGGTAGGGAGAGTAAGGCGGCATAGAGTCGTCTTGATCCCTAGATGTTGCCCTTAGGTCGGTCTTCTTAGGCCTTTTACATGGTTAACCCTACAATTTTCAATACCACTAACAATACTAACTAACTTTCTTTGAGAGTGTGAAAATTGGTTAAAAGGGCTTATAATAAGAACCAGAGAGAGTACTATATAATATATTTGTTTAATTTATATATAAGCTATATTTGTGTTTAATTTATACTCTAACTTAAAAAAAAAAGAGAAACCAGCCTTGGCCCATACATGTCACACCCTCTCCTTTCCCTTACAAAAATATATAGACTCTTTTGACAACTATATAATATATATATGGACTTGCGTTTAATGGAAAAGTTGGAGAAATAATGAAAATTCTTTTCTACCATACATACGATAAAAGCAACTTGTGATAGCATAAGTTGGGTTTTTATTTATGATTATTAAAACTTCCCAACTCAGCAACGATCTTTCTAGTTAGAATAAAATAGCATAGTTATCAGAGTAAGCGGAATTAAAATAAAATAGTGACTTTGATTTGATACTCCACATACCAAGTCATATAAAGATAGATATATATCCATATCATAACATAACATAAAAGTACCAAAAGACATCAAGGTCAAAGTCGAGGTAGCATAAGTTTATAAAATACAAGTCCATGGTAAAATACATAAATAAAAGACCGTCTCACTGAGATCTCTCAAAAATATATACAATATAACAACAGAGCAAAATATGAAATCCCAGCGGTGGTCTGATGATCCTCCTCCATAGCATAAGCCTCTAGAATCTCCAGCAGCTGCTCCACATGTCCCACATCCTAACCATCTATACTATGCATCTCCCGGTGGATCCCCAACTCCCCACTGGAGTGATCGACTGGCTCGCCCTCACTCTCATCCTCCTCGGGGTCCTCCTCTACCTCGTCCGACTGAGTAGGTGCCCTACCACTGGGCACTGGGTCAGCTGAAGGAGTCCCATGAACCGGACTCATCGGACTAGGTACAGGAGTCTCCTCACGGATCACTCAGGAAGCAGAAGGGTGAGATCTAGTAGCGGCTCTAAAACGAAAGGAATGAAATCGATGAGCTGGTCGAGTCGGGGGTGGTCCATGATAAGCATAAAACGGGGGTACATGCAATGTATAGATAATAGAGATGCGAAACCTACGAGAACGGACATGAGCCAGAGGGTTAGGATGATAGAGGGTCACCTCTACCTCCCCCTCATAAGTGGCTCTATGGTCCTCGTAGTACCACACTCCACTAGGGAGTGGGCACAACTCGATGCAAGCTAGATAGCGAGCCATCACCTACAATGGGCATAAGGGGTAAGCAATATAATTCACATAATCGAATAAGTATAAATAACGCAAGTAACATCCACAAGTACCAAGTAATCATGTGCATAAATAAATGAGCAAGCATGGTTCATTGATAAACAGTCCCATCATTTATGTGTCATGATGCATGCTTCCCATTTCCATTATTTATTGAACGTTCAATCCAGTAATTCGTATACATGTCCACCATGTATTGTGAAACTGCTCGGACAGTGTGCACACAACGTCACCAAGACGTAACAGCATCCCACAATGCTGCCCACATTACCAAAATGTGTCATCGAGCCAGTTACCACCGAATTAATTGTCCACTTCCTTTTTCCATGAATGAATGCACATCAATTTATCCATTAAGATTAACCAATAATCTTATTATGTGCAACCAATAATATTTCATCAGTGTATTTTAATGTTGTTCTTAATCATCCCATTCTTTTTATTGGAACATGATATTTTCCCATAAGCATAGTTGATTCAATTGGAAATAATTTAGGTATGTTAAAGAAATACTTTTTTGTCCCTGGACAAAAGACTCGAGTGAAATTTCCTGGACTTGAGTGAATCTTGCTTTTCATAAAAATACTCGAGTAATTCATGAATACTCGAGTGTTCTTCATTTTCCAGAAATTCATTTTTCAGGTTTTACCAAAATACTCGAGTGTCCTTCACAAATACTCGTGTGTTCCTCAGATTTTAAAATACTCGAGTGTTCTTCATGAGTACTCGAGTGTTTTTCATTTTCCAGAAATTCATGTCTCAGGTTTGGTCGAAATACTCGAGTATTGACCCCCAATACTCGAGTGTTTTCAGACAGATAACAGTGTAAACTGCATTTTAACATACCATTTCCAATTCTAGCCAATTCCAGTTAAAACCAAAGATCAACAGGGCTTATATTATACATATTAAACATGTTCCAATACAAAATTAACAACATATTACACTGAATCACATAATAGCATCAATTATGCATAAAATCCACTTTTCGAACAACTCAACATACCAATTCCAATTTTAGGCACATTTAGCAGGAAAACAACTTTGGTACAGCTTGCATGTAACATAATAAACTTGTCCAAACCAACATTTGAACCCAGAGAGGCCTCCAAGCCTTGATCCTATTTCAAACTATGGCCATAGAGTCTCTTGTTGACTCTCAACCTAAATTCACATGATTTAAACTTATTCTAGTGAATTAATAGCTTCACCCTTACCTCTAGGCCATGAATCAACACAAAGATTGCAGAGAAATTGGCTGGAAATGCTAATCTCCAAAAATCTTTTGCATGCAGCCATATTTGAACAGAGTACCAAAACCAGAGGATTTGACATGCAAAATCGTTGTAAAAATTAGGGAAAGAGATTAGGAATTATTCTCTGCAACATAGACTAGAGGTAGGAACGACTTTGAGGTTCAGAGAGCTCATAAACTTACCAAAATCCTAGCTCCAAGTAAGCTCCAGACCTCAGGAACTTGGTTTGGCAGCAAAAATCTCTCTCCTTTCGATCCTCGATTCTCCTTCCACACAGCACCTCAACTCACGATTTTTGTATCTTTGTAAAGCTCGAAACGTGAGCTTCACAATGGTGTATCACACTTAACCTAACTCTCAGCAACGATCGAGTATGCAAGACACTAAATCAGAAACCCTAACTTGGAGTTTCAGAGCAAATCAACCAAAATGGTTGATCTTCGTCCACCATCAACCTCTTATACATGAACCAGGCCTCCATGCAGATCGACACGACATCCAGGAAGCTCGGTTGAGTGGGCTTCGTGTCAACGCAAGAGATTCATTGAGTGTTGACTCATCAAACACACTCACGAGTTCGTCACTGTCCAAAATACTCGAGTGTTTCTTGAAGTACTCGAGTGTTTTGGCCAATTTTTCAAAAATATTTATTTTAATGTCCTTCCCTCCAAAACCTTCCTAAATATTGCTTCTAGGTCCTAATTCAGGGACTAATATGTAAAAACATTATTTTTACATATTATATTTTATCAAAATACTTTTCCACCTAACACCGGTACACATACCAACACGTAATTAATCTAAATTAATTACGAAATTTATAATTATGATTAAGGAAAAATAATTATGAAATAACCTTTCATAATCAAAATTTTCATTAAATCAGGGATGAAAATTTGGGGTGTTACAATACACACTGACACACTCAATCAAAAAGGCACAAAATGTAGCTTCGATCCATAGGCACATTCTAGTAACATTCCAATGTGACAAAGAAATGGATGTTCCGGAAAAAGAGAGAAAGTGGAGTGAAAAAACCCTAGAGGTGATTATCTTCTCATCCACGCCGTCGTCGCTGTTTGCCTCACCTCCCTCATCCTTCACCTTCGCCCTCCTGTCACGCTATTAATCTATCTCACCCAGATCTCAACAACACTAGGTAGAAACAAAAAGATACAAAATTACATTAAACTAATGTTTTCCTCTAAGCCAACTGTTACAACAACAAAGTGAGCCTTAATTCGTTTTTTTTTTAAATTTAATTTTCCTCTTTATTTATGCTTCTCCATCATCATATTTGGGTAAACTTAATGTTTTTCTTTGCAATCAGTTTCAGTGAATGCATGTTGTGGTATGGGTTATCCTTAACTCCGATCTGGCTATGGATGGTTATGGATGATTAAGACTCGATTGTTCAATCTCTGCATCCTCTCTATTTCTTGGTTATTTATTTATTTATTTATTATTTTTTTCCCCAGTTCCTTCAATTTCGTTCTTAGTATTTACTGTCCTTTTATTTGTTTTTTTTATTGGTGGGTTGCTTACTATATTTTCAAATAACGTAATTCATTTTTGATAAATTTTTAATTTATAATTCATTAATAAAGTATAAAGCTACTATGCAATATTATTTTTAAATATAAGATAATGTTGAAAAAACATTTTAAAAAAATGTACCAGAATTCAGAACCCAAGTGTTGATAAATTGATATATATTACCTTGGTATATATTACCTTAAATTATCAAAAGCGTCATTTCAAATTGATATACATTGAATGTTTCTCAGCTTTGCATTCTTTATTTAGCTTCTACTTGCTAAACCATTAAAGTTGGTTCTTCACTACTAATAATATATTATCCTCAACTGTTTTACCTTTCGAACAAATTTGAACTTGAATTATTTCTCAGAAATTTAGCAAAACAGTTCTGAAATAGTAGTCTTTCTAGTAAATAAGTACAATGTTCTCTTAGTTGAATTATTATTTAAATCTACAATGTTCTTAGTTGAATTATTATTTAAATCTACAATGTTCTCTTAGTACAATATTTTTTAGTAAGTGTAGTGCATTTTGCAGACTTGCAGGGACTTTTCTCTTGATTTTTTCGTTGTGCTTTTTAGTGTTAAAGAGATTGCAATGCCGAAAAACATTCAAGTCACAAAATGGTATGAAGTATGCCTAATAGTCTGGCCTAAAATTCCTTTTTACCCGTCAAAATAAGAAACATGTTAATTGTAACAAGTAACATATAAATAAATCATACTAATTCGTTTAGGTATCATGGATGTCATAGATCCCTCCCTATACATATCTATTTGTTATACATTGAGAAAAAAACCATAACTTGAAACTAATAATATTCTTCAACCTCGTTATTTATTATTTGCATCTTTGATCCATTACTCTTTTTTTATCCATGACTGCCAGTTTTGTAATTAATATCCTGCATTATATTTTCAACCCTTATAGATCCAGCAACAATTCATACATTTCTTGTCATTTTGTACATATTTCATATATAAACAGTTATGCATGTGTAATATATAGTACTTGCTACTTTTAAACATTTTGGATTTTGCATGCTTCTACATGTTTTAACTGTTGTAACTTTATTCCTCTGCAGATGCTTAGCTGAAGAAGCTACTGTACTATTGCTTTACTCATTGTTGGAAGAGAATTTAGCCTTTCTGGAGTATCTGTTGGTGTGGACTTATGTGGTTACACTCGTATGAATAATGCAAAAATCTTGAGTTTCTACTGTGTAGAAAATGGGAAACAATTAATTATTTATATACTTAGAGGTCAAAAGAATAATTTTCTTACTTTCTGAAACATGTGTTTACTTGATTATCATGTCTACAATGCGTCATAGAATTTGTGGAATCACGGTAAACTCAAGGTTCCCTATAGCAATGTGTCGTAGAAATTTTAGCTCATGATGTCAATCAATTATAATTTGGTTCTTTTAGTGATAGTTGTGATAATGTTGTTTTTTAAGAAGAAAATCATTTCAGTAACTGTTGTAATCAAAGAACTTATCAGAGAAGCTTGAATAAGATGTGAACTAATCTTTTTGTGATACGACTTTAAATTTTTTATGAGGCAATTTTAATTCATATAGGACCAAAAATAATTCCTATACCTTATAAAAGGTCAAAACTCTTGTGCAACTTCCTGCTTATTCCCATTTATTCCGGAATTTTTCTTGTTCAGTACCCAAATCTTCAAAGCATGAATAAAATTATAGTAAAGTTAGTAACCTTTAAGTTAAAGTATGGATTTTTATTTATAAATAACACTAAAAAAATCTTTTACCTCATAAATGGTCAAAACTTTTGTGTAACTTCATGCCTTTTCCCATTTATTTGAGGATTTTTGCTATTCATTACAAAAATCTTAAAAAGAATGTAAAAAACATCATAGTAAAGTTAGTAACATTTAAGATATTAAATTTTATTTATAAATAACACTATTTTTATAAACTTTATTTATAAATCTCACATGGTAATCTTCTGAGTGCATTTTTGAGACTCCTCTGAGTGCATTTTTGCTACTTTTTAACATTTTGGATTTGGCATGCTTCTACATGTTTTAACCATTGTAACTTTATTCCTCTGCAGATGCTTAGCTGAAGAGGCTATTGTACTATTGCTTTACTCATTGTTGGAAGAGAATTCAGACTTTCTGGAGTATGTGTTGGTACGGACTGATCAGGATATTCTGCTATGAATAATGCAACAATCTTGATTTTCTCCTATGTAGACAATGGGAAACAATTAATTATTATATACTTAGAGGTCAAAAGAATAATTTTCTTACTTTCTGAAACATGTGTTCACTTGATTATATCATGTCTACAATGTGTCATAGAATTTGTGGAATCAAGGTAAACTCAAGGTTCCCTGTAGCAATGTCTCATAAAAATTTTAGATGATGATGTCAATCAATTATAATTTGGTCCTTTTAGTGATAGTTGTGACGTTTTTTTACTATTGAAATAAGAAGAGAAACCATTTCAGCAACTGTTGTAGTCAAAGAATTTGTCACAAAAGGTTTAATTAGAAGTGAACTAATCTTTTTGTCATATGACTTTAAATTTTTTTAGGCAAATTTAATTCATAGGTCCAAAAAAAAATTCCTATACATCATAAATGTGCAAAACTCTTGTGCAAGTTCCTGCTTATTCCCATTTATTGCGGAATTTTTCTTGTTCATTACCCTAATATTCAAAGCATGAAAAAAAAATCATAGTAAAGTTAGTAACCTTTAAGTTAAAGTATGACTTTTTATTTATAAATAACACTAAAAAAATCCTCTACCTCATAAATCGTCAAAACTGTTGTGTAACTTCCTGCTCTTTCCCATTTATTTGATGACTTTTGTTGTTCAGTACATAAATCTTAAAAAGAATGTAAAAAACATCATAGTAAAATTAGTAACATTTAAGATATGAAACTTTATTTATAAATAACACTATTTTTATAAACTTTATTTATAAATCTTAGATGGTAATCTTTTGAGTGCATTTTTGAGACTCCTGTAACATCCCGATTTGGAAAACTCGAAATAAACACTCATCAAATACTGATTAATTCTTTTTAGGAAAAATAGGGTGAATTTTTTTTTTGAAAGCAAGGGAAAAACTCGACTGTCGAGCTTCCCAAAACAAGGTATTACTTTTTAAAATCCTTTTTCTCAAAAACGTTTGCGGAAATTTCTGAAAGCAGTTTGACATTTGGAAACTCACTTTCAACAAGTGAGGAAAACATTTGGACCATTTAGAAAATATGTTCGACTTGGTTAAGAAGAGTTTACCTGTCCGACTGTGACAGTCCTTCAAATAAACAGTTTGAAAACAGATCATAAAGGTTCTTACAAAAGTGGCCACCACAGAACATCGATGCCATTCCTACATAAACGTATGTCTTAACAAAAGAAATTCCAAAAGAAAAGGGGTACACTTGATAAGCATAACAGCAAGGGTCCATCGGGGACCTAGTTATAACTACTAGCAGAAGCTCTTTCTCGATCCACAACGTAAGTCTTCAAAAGCAATCTTTGTCGTCCATCAGTAGCCCTCTCGTCGGCGCATCACGATCAGTAGGTCCTCCCTCCGGGAGTAGCATCACCAGCTCCACCGTCTTTTAGAATCGAAGATTCATAGTCACATGTGCACAAGAAGTTGAGAGAGTAAGTTATCCGAATGGAATTACTCCCATCGACTTCTTGGAATTACACTAGCGACGCATACCAGAACATAACAAACAATACAAACAACACAAACAGATAATTATGCAAAATGCATGAGAATGCAATGCAATCGTCGCATTAACTAACTCTTTATCTTTCACTTAAGGGAATCCTTTTAATTAGTTATCTCGCAAGGTTGAATCTCTCAACAATTCGTTTCTCAAAGTCGAAGTCTCTTAGTTCACATATCTCGAGTCCATCGTATCGGAATTCAAGCTTTAGGGTTACGGGTTCAGGTCTACATCTCCTCGTATTCCATCCACCTAGTCGGAAGCAATCAGAAGTACAGGATCTCTACCACACCGGCTCCTGGAGACTACACCAAGATACACTATAAAATGCCCGGGAAAAAAAATGTCATGACAAAGGGTGTCAACCTCCACTGTGTTCAAGCATCCCTCTTCTGATCCTGATTTAGTCAAGGGGGCGTCAGTCATCTGTCTAGTGATCATGCAGTACTTCAGCTACGACACCAGACTACCTACCCAACCTCGGATGGTCAACCCAGGTCACTGTAGCTTTTCCCCGCCTAGAAAGACTCCTCTTAGGCTTCTTGACGAGTCACCGTCATTGCCTTCCCCTATCCTAATCATCAAGTGATTACCACGCAGGTAAGCACCGTGTCTTCCTCTCCACTACTTCGGGTAAAGGTTTTGAGTCGTAAAGGTTATACTCGATTATCCTAATGTCGACCCATCCTAAGTCACCTCCGCCATATAGCACCAACCATATGCGGGTTACTTCTTGTGGGACTCGACTACTATATTTGACGGGCTTCGACCCATCCTGAGTCATTCTCAACACGTAGCCACAACCATATTGATACACTTTCAACATATGGCAACAACCATATAGATACACTTTCAACCTACGGCAACAGCCATATAGATACACTTTCAACATATGGCAACAGCCATACAGATACACTTTCAACAAGTGGTTACGACCACTTAGATACACTCTCATCAGGTGGCTACGACCATATAGATACACTTTCAGCAAGTGGCTAAGACCACATAGATACACTCTCAATATATGGCTACAACCATATAGATACACTCTCAATATATGGCTACAACCATATAGATACACTCTTTATAGAATTCAGCATCCTTTGTATCCACACTCGAAGACCTCGTCGTCGTCACAGCATCAGCTCGATTCACACATTCGGAGCATCTGCATCATCCGCTGCCATCACGCGTTCCACCCCTTGGAGTTTCGCTCGAGTCGTTGGGGGAATTCCTTATAATTTTCTATGTCTTTTCTACTCATATCTTATATCGCGGGATGATGCATTATGCTCATGCAATGACAATATGACACAATATATCTCAACATAAATAAATATATCAATCAATCAATACCATGTAATGGTATAGGTCTGAGTCTTCGTATACCTCGATACAGACAATCACACAATTTATCGGGTATACTACTAGCTACGTTAGACCTTTACTCCGACTTTGAGAGAGTACGGAGTGTCGTAGCATACTCACTAGACACCAAAGCGTCTTAGGATAACTTCTCTCTCACCTGGATTCGCAGTTACCGAATCTACAAGTTCCGAGCGATCTGCTCCCTTCGTAGTCTGCCCGACTCCAACTTCTTTCAAGTCCCAGAAGGTAAATATATGAGTATTAAACTTTATTTAATTATCATCCTTAAAATTATTCTCAAGACAACTTAAGAAAATTCAAACATTGTCTTCATTTAAAACCAAAACATCAATTCTCTTTGACTCAAACTTGTCCCAAGTCAACACTAACTTTTACACTTTAAAATCATGAGTAAACAATCAATTAAATTCATTTAAAACAAAAGTTTCTTTGCTGGTCCCCTTTGGACAGCAATGAGTTCAAATCCAAAAACATCGAAAAATCGCACTTTTCAAATCAACTTTGGCCTAGATCAAATATCCTCAAAAACTCAACTTTAAAACACTTTGAAAATACTTTTAAATAGGAAATGTGACTTAGAAAATTCTGGACAGCATCATGTCCTAAGTTTTAAATTCATTTTCCATTGTTTAAAACCAAATTCAAAAGCACAAACAACCAAGAATCATGAAAACAATCAAATAGACACTTTGATCGATAATTCATCAAGTTCAAACACTTAAAACCAATTGTGGAAAGCATAGTATTCAAATAGAATAAATCAAACAATCATTCATTTATTTCAAACATCACATAATCACAATTCATCAAGTTAAGTCAAACATAGCATACTCACATACTCATCCACATATGTGTCTCAATCAAATAAGGAAAATCAAACTCTTAAGTACACATGAACCGAATCATGCATCATATATACACTTAGTCACATTTTCATTGATCTTTCACTTAATTAATTCCATCTTAGCAAAACTTCATCTTATTAAACTTAAACATGTCAAAACCGTATGCATCAAGGGTTGTTTAAAAATTATTTTCTTCAAGGATCAACTTCACAATCAACACATATTTTCATGTCATGAACACATATACATTCAAGAGAATTTAACTCAAAAGTTAAGGTCCAAACCGTGGCCTTAACTAGATTTTCTTAAAAATGTTTTCAAAGTTTCAAGACTCAAAAACAACTCCAAATTCAATCAACAGTTTTCACATAATTCATCAAGCAAGTAAAAACACAATCCTAGCATATTTTCTTATACAAAACCGTGAGCATACACAAGCTTCTAGACAATTTTCGTTTCACTTAAAACATATAGATTCAACTCAAAGTTCATGTAAATCACATATTCATTAAACAAGTGAAAACATAATCTTAGCATGCGCCTCCTTCATGAAACCGTGAGCATCATACAACTCCTAAACAATTTTATTTCACATTTAACACTTAAGATCAACACAAAGTTCATGGAGATCATATACACATAACCAAAATCCAACATCAAAACCTCTAACCTAAAGATCAAGTACGAACCGTGGCTAATCATAGTAAATCACACAATCTATACTCACTCAAACATCACTAAATTGCAAGATCACAACATGCAAGAGACCAAACAAAAGAAAATCAAGCTTACATGCACAACAACAAAGAACCGTGGCTAACATAAAATAAATCATCAAGTACGTCATAGATCAAATATAGATCGTAACATGCATGAAGTCACAAACACTAGATCCTTGAAAAACTTTTCATGAAAACTTAAAATCAAGTTCTCTTCCAAAACACTTTTAAGAAATCAAAGAGGAAAACTTTAAGGTCACGGAGGAAAACATTTTCTTAACAAAACTTCAAGATCAAGTTTAAAAATCAACATGCATGGTAGTAAAACCTTTAGATCTAACACAAAAGCAAATATGAATCAACAAAATCAAAGTCTCTAGAAGGAAAGCATGAAAATGAAAAAGAATCAAAGAAAAGGGTTTAAAACTTTTAGATCATGAAACAAATTTCTTACTTAATCAAAAACTTTCAAAAATCAAGTCCAATTCCTTGGTTTCTCTCCTCTCTCCTCACGGTTCACCACTCCTCTTCCTAGTCCATGGTCTTTCTCCTTCTCTTTTCACTATCTTAGCTTGATCTTGCTTAAGTCATGAAGAGTCTAAAGTGTTGGTTCTTCTTCTTTCTTTATTCGGCCATTCTTTCTCTTTTTCACTAAGAGCTTGATTTTCTCTTAGTGTTGTGTTTAGTTTGGGAAAAGAAATGGAAGAAAGTGTGTATGTTGATGAAAGAATGGAGGAGAATTCACTCACTCCCTCACGGTTTTAGGGTTGGAATGAATGGAAGGAATGAAGAACCGAATGGGGGTGAGTGAGTGTTGATGTTTGGCTTGGAATGAGGGGTGAAGAAGAGAAGAAATGGAAATGAACTCACTCTTGGTCTCACACGGTTTTGGCCTTCTTCTTTTATTCATTTTCACTTTTTCCTAATTGCCATCAAGGGCTTGCATGGGTGGCTTACTTGCAAATGCTTGGGGACTAGGTCACAAAACTTGGAGGCCAAGTCTTGCCTTAAGGTCCCTCACGGCTCCTTCCTTGTTCCTTCCTCTTTCTTCACTTTTTCTTCTCTTATGTCATGCTTGGTCATGGGGATGATGTCATGGTTTGACTATAAGGCACGCCACTTGGTAACCATGCAAATGAGCTTGGTGGCTAAGCTATTCACCTAGCATTCGGCCATGGAAGGTTTAGGATAGGTTAGATTAGCTAATTAGGTTTAAGGCACTAATTAGATTTCTAATCGTGATTAGGGTTGAATTAGGTTAATTAATCTAGGTTTAGCCCACTAATCCTTAGTGCTTAGGGCTTAATCAAGGATTAAGGTACTAATCAAAAACTTAATCATAGGTTTAAGGAAAACTAATTCCAGATTAGCTCACTAACCAAAAAGGGTTTAGGGTTTAAGAGAGTGATTAAGCACTCAATCAAGGATTAAGAGCTCGATTAGGGTTTAATCAACGATTAGGGCATCAATTAGGGTTTCCAGAGGTGATTGGACTTTGATTCTTTGAAACTTAGAAAATAATTTTCCATGAAATCATATAAATCAATAAAACAAAAATCTTAATTAAAATCTTAAACAATCAAGCACACAAAGTCACACACACAAGTAAATCAAATTTCAAAACATAAGAATCCTTTATGACATCAAAACTATTTTAATGAATTTTTTAAATCCATTAGGTTAAATTAATTCATTAATTAGGGACTTGTAGAAGTGAGTCAAAAGGCAGATGTTACAACTCCCCTGAGTGCATTTTTTCTACTTTTTAACATTTTGGATTTTGCATGCTTCTACATGTTTTAACCGTTGTAACTTTATTCCTCTGCAGATGCATAGCTGAAGAGGCTATTGTACTATTGCTTTACTCATTGTTGGACGAGAATTCAACCTTTCTGGTGTATGTGTTGGTGCTGACTGATCTGGATACACTGGTATGAATAATGCAACAATCTTGAGTTTCTCCTGTGTAGAAAATGGGAAACAATTAATTATTATATACTTAGAGGTCAAAAGAATAATTTTCTTACTGTGTTCACTTGATTATCATGTCTACAATGTGTCATAGAATTTGTGGAATCAAGGTAAACTCTGTAACGTCCCTGGCAGGCAAATGGATTGCGATTGTCCCCACTTACCAACACGGGTCTGTGCTTTGTCCTCACTCGCACGCTTTCGAGGAAATCTTCCCAGGAGGTCACCCATCCCAGAATTACTCCAAGTCAAGCACACTTAATCATGGAGTTCTTAAGTGATGGGCTATCGGAAAGAAGATGTAACAAAATCTTGTTGATATGGGTAGTACCAATCAATTCATTTAAGCCTTCCTTTACTATGTAGTCCCATTCCTACACTGTCTCAGGATCACCCTCTCATTCCGGTGTGTTGGTTCATTCATGTACCCCTCCCTAAGAAGCCTGCCAGGAGCCGCTCCTTGGCCGTGCCTCTTGCACCAGCGATCACTCCCCGCCCTCGTCAGCCTGGGTTTTACATGTCCATCAGCTTCCGCCTGGTTCGTCCCCGAACCACACCGTACTGGGAGAGGAGCTGCTTTGATACCATTTTTTAACATTCTGGCAGGCAAATGGATTGCGACTTTCCCCACATACCAACACGGCTCTTTTCAACTTGTTTTGTCCTCACTCGCACGCTTCCCAAGAAAACTTCCTAGGAGGTCACCGTACCCATCCCATAATTACTCCAAGTTAAGCACGCTTAACCATGGAGTTCTTAAGTGATGGGCTACCGAAAAGAAAATGCATCTTGTTGATATGGGTAGTACCAATCAATTCATTAAGCCTTCTTGTACTATGTAGTCTCATTCTTACACAGTCTCAGGATCACCCTCTCATTCCGGTGTGTCGATTCATTCTCCCTTAGAAGCCTGCCAGGAGCCAATCCTTGTCCGTGCCTCTTGCACCAGCGATCACTCCCCACCCTCGTCTGCCCGGGTCTTACAAACTCATGGTTCCCTATAGCAATGTGTCATAGAAATTTTAGCTCTTGATGTCAGTCAATTATAATTTTGTCGTTTTAGTGATTGTTGTGATAATGTTGTTTTTTTTACTTAAATATGAAGAGAAACCATTTCAGTAACTGTTGTAGTCAAAGAATTTATCAGTAAAGATTTAATAAGAAGTGAACTAATCGTTTTGCCATACGACTTTAAATTTTTTTTAGGAAAATTTAATTCATATAGGACCAAAAAAATTCATATACCTCATAAATGGTCAAAACTCTTGTGCAACTTCCTGCTTATTCCCATTTATTGCGGAATTTTTCTTGTTCAGTACCCAAATATTCAAAGCATGAAAAAAATATCATAGTAAAGTTAGTAACCTTTAAGTTAAAGTATGAATTTTTATTTATAAATAACACTAAAAAAAATCTTGTACCTCATAAATGGTCAAAACTCTTGTGTAACTTCCTGCTTTTTCCCATTTATTTGAGGATTTTTGCTGTTCAGTACACAAATCTTAAAAGGAATGAAAAAAACATCATATTAAAATTAGTAACATTTAAGATATGAAACTTTATTTATAAATAACACTATTTTTATAAACTTTATTTATAAATCTCACACGGTAATCTTCTGATTGCATTTTTGAGACTCCTTTGAGTGCATTTTTGCTACTTTTTAACATTTTGGATTTGACATGCTTCTACATGTTTTAACCGTTGTAACATTATTCCTCTGCAGATGCTTAGTTAAAGAGGCTATTGTACTATTGCTTTACTCATTGTTGGAAGAGAATTCAACTTTTCTGGAGTATGTGTTGGTGCGGACATATCTGGATACACTGGTATGAATAATGCAACAATCTTGAGTTTCTCTTGGGAAACAATTAATTATTTATATACTTAGAGGTAGAAAGAATAATTTTCTCTTACTTTCTGAAACATGTGTTCACTTGATTATCATGTCTACAATGTGTCATAGAATTTGTGAACTCAAGGTTCCCTATAGCAATGTGTCGTAGAAATTTTAGCTCATGATGTCAATCAATTACAATATGGTCCTTTTAGTGATAGTTGTGATAATGTTGTTTTTTTTTACTGAAATAAGAAGAGAAACCATTTCAATAACTGTTATAGTCAAAGAATTTATCAGAAAAGCTTTAATAAGAAGTGAACTAATTTTTTTTGGCATAAGTCTGTAAATTTTTTTTAGGCAAATTTAATTCATATAGGACCAAAAAAAATTCCAATACCTCATAAATGGTCAAAACTTTTATGCAACTTCCTACTTATTCCCATTTATTGAGGAATTTATTTTATTCAGTACCCAAATATTCAAAGCATGAAAAAAAAAATCATAGTAAAGTTAGTAACCTTTAGGTTAAATTTTAATTTTTATTTATAAATAACACTAAAAAAATCTTGCACCTCATAAATGGTCAAAACTCTTGTGTAATTTCCTGCTTTTTCCCATTTATTTGAGGATTTTTGCTATTCATTACAAAAATCTTAAAAAGAATGTAAAAAACATCATAGTAAAGTTAGTAACATCCAAGATATGAACCTTTATTTATAAATAACACTATTTTTATAAACTTTATTTATAAATCTTACATGGTAATCTCCTGAGTGCATTTTTGAGACTCCTCTAAGTGCATTTTGCTACTTTTTAACATTTTGGATTTTGTATACATTACACGTTTTAACCGTTGTAACTTTATTCATCTGCAGATGCTTAGACAAAGAGGCTACTGTACTATTGCTTTACTCATTGTTGGAAGAGATTTCAGCCTTTCTGGAGTATGTGTGAGTGCGGACTGATCTGGATACACCGGTATGAATAATGCAACAATCTTGAGTTTCTCCTATGTAAAAATTGGGAAACAATTAATTAGTTATATACTTAGAGGTCAAAAGAATAATTTTCTTACTTTCTGAATCATGTGTTCACTTGATTATCATGTCTACAATGTGTCATAGAATTTGTGGAATCAAGGTAAACTCAAGGTTCCATATAGCAATGTGTCATAGAAATATTAGCTCATGATGTCAATCAATTTTAATTTGGTCCTTTTAGTGATAGTTTTGATAATGTTGTTTTTTTACTGAAATAAGAAGAGAAACCATTTCACTAATTGTTGTACTCAAAGAATTTAACAAAAAAGCTTTATTAAGAAGTGAACCAACCTTTTGTCATACGATTTTAAATTTTTTTGAGGTAAATTTAATTCATATAGGACCAAAAAATATTCCTATACCTCATAAATGGTCAAAACTCTTGTGCAACTTTCTACCTATTACCATTTATTTCGGAATTTTTCTTGTTCAGTACCCAATTCTTCAAAGTATGAAAAAAAAGATCATAGTAAAGTTAGTAGCCTTTAAGTTAAAGTATGAAACTTTTTTTTATAAATAACACTAAAAAAATCTTGTACGGTCAAAACTCTTGTGTAACTTCTTGCTTTTTCCCATTTATTTGAGGATTTTTGCTGTTCAGTACACAAATCTTAAAAAGAACATAAAAAACATCATAGTAAAGTTACTAACGTTTAAGATATAAAACTTTATTTAAAAATAACACTATTTTTGTAAACTTTATTTAAAAATCTCACATGGTAATCTTCTGAGTGCATATGGAGTTTCAAATAGCTTCTTGTGGAAGCCAAAGGGACTTCACGTGAGGATCTTAAAATTAGGGCTACAGTACAGAAAGCACAAAATCACTGTTCTCGCACAGTACATAAGCATAAGCAGACACAGACGATAGCACAGTTCAATTAGATACAAAAACATTGTGTCAATTGAAATTGGTTCACTTTGCTTATAACAATTACCTATAATCCTACCTTTTAATAATATATAAATAAGTAATGACAGTATGAAAATTTAATAATGAAGATTGAAAGAAATGAGCATGTATCACGGTTTTTACCTGAAAATTATTTATGCAGGAAAGTTCATTTTTCTTAATACTTGAGCTAGCTAGCACAAAGAGAAACAAGTCCATTGGAGGAGTATGCCTTAAGGTTGCAACGATTAGAGAAATCACTGGACAATATAATATTCGAAATATGAATTAGGTGTATGTTTATTATGGTAGACAAAATTAAAATTTAATTGATGATAACCAAGTTTCATTAACTATATATAGTCATAGTCTACTGATGAGCTACTAATAATTGTTTTAATATAATAGTTGAGAGCACATGAGCAATAATATATTCATTTATGTCTTTTGGTTTTTATGTAACCTTGTTTTTTATAATGGTTTTTATGTAACTTGGATTTCATTGTTTTGCCAGCGAAATAATATTCTAGAAATTGACATAGAAAGTAGTGATTGGCTTACTGTCATCTTATCAGAGAAATTGAAGGGGTACTGCTAATTAAGATGATACAACTTCCGGAATATTTGTTGAGCGATAATTCAGGTTATTTCTTCCGGTAATTAAATTGACTCTTTTCAAGTAAATGGTTTTAGCCTATTTGGCTAACATTTCATGTACTAAAATTAGTTTGTGTCACTCTTATACCACAAAACCGAGATTGATAAAAAAAGAAAATCTTGTGCGTCACATTGGTGATATCACAAAGTTCAAAGTATTCGCGAATATTTACTTAGTTACATTAAAGCTAAACCATTAGTATAGTAGTACTAAAATTTATGAAAAATTAAATTTTAAGTAAATGTACTTAATACTACTTAATACTACTGCAAGTTTAATTAAATGTACTTAATACTACTTAATTTTAAATTTTAAGTAAATGTACTTAAGTAGAATTAAGTAAATTTTAAGTAAATATTCTTGAAAATATAATTTATCTTAAATTTTAACACTAATATACTAATGGTTTAGCTTTAATGTAATTAAGTAAATCTTCGCGATTACTTTGAACTTTGTGATATAACCAATGTGACACATAAGATTTTCTTTTTTTAATCAATCTCAGTTTTGTGGTATATGAGTGACACAAACAAATTTTGGTACATGAAATGTTAGTCAAGTTGGCTAAAACCGTTTACTTGAAATTAAAAGTGTCAATTTATCATAAGAAATAACCTGAATTATCGCTAAACAAATATTCCGGAAGTGATGTCATCTTAATTAGTAGCAGTCCCCTTCAATTTCTCTGATAATTAAGATGACACTAAGCCAATTACTACTTTTTGTGTCAATTTGTAGAATATTATTTCGCTGCAAAAACAATGAAATCCAAGTTACATAAAAACCAAAACACATAAATGAATATATTATTGCTCATGTGCTCTCAACTTTTAAAACAGTTAGTAGCTCATCAGTATACTATGACTATATATAATTAATGAAACTTGGTTATCATCAATTAAATTTTAATTTTGTCTACTATGATAAACATACACCTAATTCATATTGGATATTCAGTGATTTCTGTAATAGTTGCAATCTTAAGGCTTCCTCTAATGGACTTGTTTCTCTTTGTGCTAGCTACTCAAGTATTAAAAAATGAATTTTCCTGCATAAACTAATTTTTATATAAGAGTATTTCCTTAGGTAAAAACCGTGATACGTACTCATTTATTTCAATCTTCCTTAGTAAATTTTCATACTGTCATTACTTATTTATATATTATTAAAAGGTGGGATTATAGATAATTGTTATAAGCAAAGTGAATTAAGCCTTTCTAGAGTATGTGTTGGTGCTGACTGATCTGGATACACCGGTATGAATAATGCAACAATCTTGATTTTCTCCTATGTAGAAAATGGGAAACAATTAATTATTTATATACTTAGAGGTCAAAAGAATAATTTTTTTACTTTCTGAAACATGTGTTCACTTGATTATCATGTCTACAATGTGTCATAGACTTTTTGGAATCTAGGTAAACTTAAGGTTCCCTGCACCAATGTGTCATAGAAATTTTAGCTGATGATGATGTCAATCAATTATAATTTGGTCCTTTTAGTGATAGTTGTCTTAATGTTGTTTTTTTTACTGAAATAAGAAGAGAAACCATTTCAATAACTGTTGCAGTCAATGAATTTATCAGAAAAGCTTTAATAAGAAGTGAAGTAATCTTTTTGTCATACGACTTTAAATTTATTTTTTAGGCAAATGTAATTCATATAGGACAAAAAAATTCTTATACCTCATAAATGGTCAAAACTCTTGTGCAACTTCCTGCTTATTTCCATTTATTGCGGAATTTTTCTTGTTCAGTACCCAAATATTCAAAGCATGAAAAAAACAGAGTAAAGTTAGTAACCTTTAAGTTAAAGTATGAAACTTTATTTATAAATAACACTAAAAAAATCTTGTACCTCATAAATGGTCAAAACTCTTGTGTAACTTCCTGCTTTTTGCCATTTATTTGAGGATTTTTGCTGTTCAGTACACAAATCTCAAAAAGAATGTAAAAAACATCATAGTAAAGGTAGTAACATTTAAGATAGAAAACTATATTTGTAAATAACACTATTTTTATAAAATTTATTTATAAATCTCACTTGGTAATCTTCTGAGTGCATTTTTGAGACTCCTCTGAGTGCATTTTTGCTACTTTTTAACATTTTGGATTTTTCATGCTTCTACATGTCTTAACCATTGTAACTTTAATCCTCTGTAGATGCTTAGCTTAAGAGGCTACTGTACTATTGCTTTACTCATTGTTGGAAGAGAATTCAGTCTTTCTGGAATATGTTTTGGTGCGGACTGATCTGGATATACTGGTATGAATAATGCAACAATCTTGAGTTTCTCCTGTGTAGAAAATGGGAAACAATTACTTATGTACATACTTAGTGGTCAAAAGAATAATTTTCTTACTTTCTGAAACATGTGTTCACTTGATTATCATGTCTATAATGTGTCATAGAATTTGTGGAATCAAGGTAAACTCAAGGTTCCCTTTAGCAATGTGTCATAGAAATTCTAGCTGATGATTTCAATCATTATAATATTGTCCTTTTAGTGATGGTTGTGATAATGTTGTTTTTTTTACTGAAATAAGAAGAGAAACCATTGCAGTAACTGTTGTAGTCAAAGAATTTATCAGAAAAGCTTTAATAAGAAGTGAACTAATCTTTTTGTCATAAGACTTTAAATTTTTTCGAGGCAAATTTAATTCATATTGGACCAAAAAAAATTCCTATACCTCATAAATGGTCAAACCTCTTGTGCAACTTCCTGCTTATTCCCATTTATTGCGGAATTTTTCTTATTCAGTACCCAAATCTTCAAAGCATGAAATGTCACAAGTCCCTGAAGTTTGGGGTACTTTTGCCACATACCCTTATTTTTTTTTTCAATGTCCGACTCCCCGAAGTTACTTATGAGTTTGTTATATACCCTACTACCAATTCTGGCCAATTTTGTTGAGATGTAACATCCGAATCCTAGTCAGACGCAGGAGTTTGGTCAAGTGGTGTCGCGTGATGTCACATGGGCAAAGACAACCTCTCTCTTCGATACTTTTTTTTCCTTTTCTATTTAACTAAAAATATAAAAATATCAAGTTTTTTAATTTAAAAAAATAAAAAGGATCTTCGCCCATAGGGCACCATGTGGCTAACCTCTTGCCTCTTATCAAGATTCCAATGCACATGTCATCAAAATTGGCCAGAATTGGTAGTAGGGTATATGACAAACCTATAAGTAATTTCGGGAGTCAGACATTGAAAAAAAAAAGGGTATATGGTAAAAGTACCCAAACTATAGGGACTTGTGACATAATTTAGCCAAAAAAATATCATAGTAAAGTTAGTAACCTTTAAATTAAAGTATGAAACTTTATTTATAAATAACACTAAAAAAATCTTGTACCTCATAAATGGTCAAAACTCTTGTGTAACTTCTTGCTTTTTCCCATTTATTTGAGGATTTTTGCTGTTCAGTTCACAAATCTTAAAAAGAAAGTAAAATACATCATAGTAAAGTTATTAACATTTAAGATATGAAACTTTATTTATAAATAACACTATTTTTATAAATTTATTTATAAATTTCACATGGTAATCTTCTGAGTGCATTTTTGAGACTCCTACAACTACTGCATTTAGTCTTCATGTAGCAATAAGGAACAATGTATTTATTGCTGAAACCATTACCAAATTGAAGACAAAAATAGTATTAACATGTATGCAAAAGTAGTATTCTTCCAATTTATTAACACTTAGTATTAAATTTTGAGAAAATGGGTAATACACCGATAGTGTAGAGTTTTTTACACCATCAATGCATCATCCATCATTCATCCGTTTATGGTTGTTGACTTTAAGTTAAAGTAATCCAAATGAATGGTTGATGATGGACAGTGCATACCCATTAATCTCATAAATTTTATCCTACTGTAAAAATCATTGCCTCATACATACTCCTATCTATAGATAAAAAGAAGAAAATGGGGTAAATTTATTACCCATAGTCATAGAAGAGGTGCAAGAGAAAAAGCCATCTGTGTTGTTGGTGAGGCTTGAACCTAACAATCTCTTTCACATAATGAGGCAATGAAGCTTATAGAAATTTTAGTGAAGAAAAAGAACCCACTTTGAGAAGCGGAAGAAATCGTGAGAGGAAGAAAGATGCATCTTTTGTTTTTGAATCTAGTGAAAGGGAAACAAAAAATTGAAATTTGAGGAAGGGATATCTTTTCTTTGTTTGAGTATGTAGAAATGGGAAACAACATTTGAAATTTTGAAGATGGAGGGAAAATAATTATTGCATCTGGAGTTTCAAATAGCTTCTTGTGGAAGCCAAAGGGACTTCACGTGAGGAGCTTAAAATTAGCGCTACAGTACAGAAGGCACAAAATCACTGTTTCCGCACAAAACACTGTTGATAGCACAATGCAATTAGATACAAAAACACTGTCAATTGAAATCGGTTCAATGTGCTTATAACAATTACCTATAATCATACCTTTTAATAATCTCTATATTATTATTAAGTTTTAGGATTGAAGTCAACTTTGAAAGTCAATTCTTATGGCTACTATTCATCCACAGTCACTAAGGGAAATGAAGTAAATACTCTTGAGTGGACCCCTGAAATATATTTAATATTCAAGGCTTGCTTTTGACATTAGCTTGTAACAGAAGCCATGTTGTGAAGCATGTGAAGCAAATGCCTAAGAGATTTTGATGATTCCAAAAAGCAAAGTCCACAACATTGAAGCTTGGACTCAAGTTAGTCCAAAAGGGGTTCTTATAAATTTGTAATGTTAATTTAATTCTTTTAGAGTTCCTTAGGTGCTTAATGGTTAAGTCTAAGTTAGAATGAAGCTAAATCATAATCTAAAGAAAAATGGTATGCATGCTAAGTTAAATCAAAAGTGGGTGATTTTCAAAAATAAAAGAAAGTGATTTTCAAAAATAAAAGGAAAAATTATTAATAAAATATTTTTGTTAAAACAAATAAAATGTTTTTGAAGTCAAGAAAGCATTTTCAAATAAGCATGAAAACATTTGAAACAAATAGAAAAACAATTTTTAAATGAAAAAGTGTATCTGATAAAATGTATCTGGATACATCCATAAGTATCCAGATACCCCGTTAAAACAACAGTAAAATTTTTTGATTTTAAACATGATGTATCCGAATACTTTTAAAAGTATCCGGATACTGACAGTTAAAACTGTCATAAATATAGCTGTTTGCTGTCCTAACTGATATATAAAGATTCCAAACGTTTTCAAAACATAACATAAGGTTCTTACAAGTCTTAACACTCTGAACTTTCTGGAAAAACATAAGCCATTGAGATTTCATAAGTTCTTCATGATTTCTTCTACTTTTAACATATAAACGAAGAACATTTAAGTGTTTGCTCCTTTCACTTTCATAAACACACTTTGATAAACACTTATCATTCATTCTCTT
The DNA here is from genome assembly GCA_037953625.1 of Crotalaria pallida. Lineage (NCBI taxonomy): Eukaryota > Viridiplantae > Streptophyta > Magnoliopsida > Fabales > Fabaceae > Crotalaria > Crotalaria pallida. Next base: position 92,928,345 of record CM075653.1, read on the forward strand.
TACTTTAGACTACTGAATTAGTGTTCATAGACATTGTACACATTTGGGTTGTTAATCGCACACAAGGGTGCAAGTGATTACAACAACAAATGTTCATACTTCCGCAAGTTTGGTGAAAGGTTTTCATCCAAGTCTTGAAGGTTTCAAGTTACTGAAGGAGGTTCCTTCGAACACAAGGATTTCGCTGTGATTGTGAAGAATTTGGTTAGGGAATTGCAAGTGTGCCAAAGAGGTTCTTTGGTTGTGAAGTCTAAGGGAAAGGTTTTCTCTTAAACATTTAACTTGTACTAACATATTCTTATCATAGTGAAGCAAATCTCCCACTTCAGAGAGGGAGGACTGGATGTAGCATTAGTGTTTGTTAACACACTAATGTGAAGCAGGATAAAATCTTGTGTTCGTTTCTCTTTTATTACTCTTTACATTTCCGCACTTAATTTTTGTTATATTTAAGCATAGGCAAAAATTCTTTTTAATTCTGATAAACCGAAACAAGACCATATTAAGTGTGTAATTTTTGGCGAAATTTTTTAATTGGTGAAGTTAGTATTCTTCGCCTATTCACACCCCTCTAGGGAATAATACTACTCGCTTGAATTCCAACAAGTGGTATCAGAGCTCGGTCGGAAACGATCGAGCATAACTGCTTTTTCCGTACGATCCTTAGTTTGGTAAACAATGGGTTCTAGTAATCCCTTCTGTGGTGAAGGTTCTTCCATTAATCGCCCCCCTATGTTTTCGGGAGAAGGTTACACCTATTGGAAGGTTAGGATGAAAATCTTCATTGAAGCAATAGATGTAGAAATTTGGAATGCTATAGAAAATGACCCTTTTGTACCACAACATAAGATTAATGACTCTGTCCTTGAAAAGCCCAAGGGGAGTTGGAATGATGATGATAAGAAAAAAGTAAGTTATGATTTGAAAGGAAAAAATATCATTACATCTGCTCTCTCATATGACGAATTCTTTAGGGTCTCTCAATGTACTAGTGCCAAACTTATGTGGGACACTTTACAAGTGACTCATGAAGGTACTAGTGAAGTCAAAAGGGCTAGACTAAATGCCCTCATGCATGAGTATGAACTATTTAGAATGCTTCCAGAAAAATCCATCTCAAATATGCAAAAGCGCTTTAGGCACATAATAAATCATTTACTAGCTCTTGGAAAAAATTTTCTTGATGGTGAACTTACTAACAAAGTTTTAAGATGTTTAGACAGATAGTGGCAACCAAAGGTGACTGCAATTATGGAGTCAAAGGACCTAAGTGATATGGATCTTTCTACTCTCTTTGGAAAATTACAAGAGCACGAAATGAAATTGGGAAGACTAAACATGCATGAAGAGTCAGACAAGCACATAAAGGGGATATCTTTAAAGACTACTACAACAAAGATGCTAAAAAGTCTTGAAGATTTGCCCCAAGATGAAAACTCAGATTCAGATATTGACGATGAGACCATGGGGCTTTTGCTAAAAAAGTTCAGCAATTTCCTGAAGAGAAGAAATACATTCAATAGACAACAAAGAAATCAAAATGAAGCATCTTCTCGAAAGACTCCAAAGGAAAAGATAAAATGTCATGAGTGTGGTAACACGGGTCATATAAGGATTGAATGCGCTCAATATCTCAAGAAAAAGGAAAATGACAAAAAGGATAGCAAAGGGTTCAAATCCAAGAGGGCTTATGTTGTTTGGGATTTGCCTGATGACTCAGAGAAGCAGAATGCTAGCTCTTCAGATGAGGAAGAATTGGCTAACCTGTGCTTAATGGGAAAATTTGATGAAGAAGCTTCATCAAGTGGAGAATCATCTGAGCCAATGAACTCTAAATTGGTAACATATTCTAATTCTGATTCTGACTCTGAAGACACCACTTATAATTCGCTTTATGAAGCTTATGTTGAAATGCATAAGGAACTTAAGAAGCTAGCTAAAATCAATATTGAAAGAAAGAGAATCATTATGGAGCATGAAGCTAAAATTTTAGAAATGCAAAAATTTATTGATGAACTTCAACTTCAAAATGAAACTCTGGATCTCATTTATTCTAATGCTTCCTATGATTGTGAACTAAAAGCAAATTCCATTGCCGAATGTGAAAGTTGCAAGCATTTTGAAAAAGAAGTGCACAATTTGAAAACTAAGCTTGCAAGCTTCACTAAAGGTGATATGCAACTAAACAACTTAATTGCTAATCAAAGAAAAAATACAAATAAAACTGGTTTGGGATATCAAAAACCCAAAAACTGCAAATATAGAAAGTTAGTATCGTTTTCAAATGTTAATTACTCTAAAAAGCCAACTTGTCATTATTGCGGAATTTTTGGGCATACTCCAAATACATGTAATATTAAACTCAAAGGTATTCCAAATGGTTCATTTGTATGTATTAAGAAAGGATTTGATCTAAATGCTAACCAGTCAAGACCCAAGACCACTTGGGTACCTGAAAAATGCAAGTAATCTCTTTATCGTGTAGGTGTGTCTTAGAACGATGGCATATCGTTGGTATTTGGACAACGGATGTTCGAGACACATGACAGGAGATAGAAGGAAGTTCTTGAGCTTAACTGAATCAGAAAAAGGCTACGTCACATATGGTGATAACAATCGAGGTAAAATAATGGGTGAAGGTAAAATAGGTAATGCCTCTAACGTAATAATTGACAATGTTCTTTTGGTTCAAGGCCTAGAGCACAACCTCTTGAGTATTAGTCAATTATGCGATAAGGATAATCACGTTATTTTTACTTCAACCCATTGTATCATAAAAAGTGATGTAGACGAATCTATTAAATTTGTCGATAATCGAATGCATAACACTTATTTAATTGATTTGAATGACATCACCTCTTTAGTTTCAAAATGCTTTATTAGTAAAGAGGATGAAGTTTGGCTATGGCATAGGAAGATTGCACACGTTAATGTAAATCAATTGAAAAAGATACAATCTAAAAAGTTAGTAATTGGTCTACCGAATCTCAACTTTTCTATTGAAGGAGTTTGTGTGACACCCTTCCGAATTACCCAAATATAATATAGTATTTAAGCTATTATATTGGATAATATATGGACTTGTGAGTGTTAACAAAATAACTGAAATAAAATTTTCTTTTAAAGCGGGTGCACAAATCGTCATTTGGAATTCTTGGAGAATAAGCTCTAAACCATTTCAAAACATTTGTATCGAGTTCGGCGATCTCTAAAACCTTTTCACAAATAGGGTAACATTCGCTCTTTGGAAACATCTTTGTATCATACAAGTAAGTAAAGTTACCCATGCTTTGTTCGATAAGACTGATACCATCAAATAATATTTATAGCCGAGCTCTTAAATAGATTAAATCAGAGTAAGCGGAAATTATTGGACTATGCAACTGATAGTAATATAAACATAGGTTTTATATATATAATAAGAGTCATAATACATAGTCCCATCATGATAGTCTCCAAGACCCAGAAGTAAAAGTCCATAAAGACAGTGTAACTGCAGCCCTAGAGTATTCCAAAAGTATATCTACAATATATATACATAACCAAAATACAACTCCAGGGGTAATCACGTAGATCTGGCAGCATCAGATGTGGTAGTAGTAGTAGCAGTCTCCAAAAACACAAGTAGTAGCATCATCATCATCACAGCAGCAGCAAAGTATCCTCCACAGCCTCCACAACATCGGATCCTCTGATCCTCATCATATACCCTATACACGTACCTAGGGATCATCGTCCCTCCAGTCACTCCCAGTAGAATGCACGACAGGCTCGCTCCCACTCTCGTCCTCCAACGGATCCTCCTCGATCTCATCCGAGGGAGAGTGTACCCTACCACTGGGTACCGGGTCAGGTGATGGTGAAACCCTGACTGGGCTCCTCGGATCAGAAGGGGGAGTCTCCTCGCGGACGACTCTCGAGGTAAAAGGTGAGAGCGGGTAGGTCGAAAACGAAAACTATGATTAGGGCGAGCTGGTCGCGTGGGAGGTGGTCCATGGTAAGTGTAAAACGGGGGTACATGCATAGTGTATATGATGGGAATCCTAAATCTACGAGGACGGAATCGGATCAACGGGTTCGGGTGGTAGAAGGTAACCTCTACCTCTCCCTCGAACACCGCACGATGGTCCTCATAGATCCATGTGCCACCAGGAAGTGGCCGGATCTCGATGCAAGCAATGTAACGAGACATCACCTACAAGGGCATAGGGGTAAACAATTCTATACACATAATCAACAGAGAATAAATTGTGCAATATGAGTATGTAAATATGCATCAATTAACAACAATCACATATAACACTTAGCAGTTAATTAATGCACATAGGATGCTCACACTTATTTCATTTATCACAATTAATTTAAATGAGTGGCATGATGCATGACTTTAGCTCTCAAGCCTATCTCCATCATACTATGTCACTCTCTGACGTCCATCCCTGACAACCCAGCACTCAACAGTGCGTTGTATTCCTAGGTATACAACAATTCGTACATTCACCTAGAATGTACACGACAAGCTTGGAATCCATGCCACCCGAGCATATCCCGTCATCCAAACGGACCGTCATCCAAACGGTATAACCATATCGGCATCCACTCAGCCGACCACGCCAACGACGTGTCATCAAGCAAGCGTATTGGCACTCCCAGAGGCCCTCCACATGTTTACCAAAAACATGATATACGTCCTACTATCCAAACTCCAGAATGAATGCATTTTATCCTTTGGACTTAAGGGAAATTGATTAATACTTTACAGGCCACCAAGGTTTATTTCTTTATCAAAAAGAACCGTCACCAAACGATCTATTTGTATTAATCAATTTCTCTAAGTCTTGATCCCTTGAACTACTATTAATAATTCCTTAATCAATTAAGTCAGAATTGAAAATGGTGTTTTCAGGTTCTGGGTAATTTACTCGAGTAAAATTCAGTACACTCGAGTGTTCTCCAACTTTTCCAGATTACTCGAGTGTTCTTAAGATTACTCGAGTGTTCATGACTTTCTGAGGATTTGGGTTTCAAAATCAATAATTTACTCGAGTAGTTCATAGGTTACTTGAGTGATCATGGACATTTCCAGAATACTCGAGTTCCCTTGAATGACTCGAGTGATTAGCCTTAACTTGTTCTCAGGTCATGCACGATACTCGAGTATCAGACAAAATACTCGAGTGTTCTTGCTCAATTTACATTTGTTTCATAAACATTTTACTCGAGTATCCTGTCTTTTACTCGAGTGTTTCATAGCAGAAAACACTGAAACTTGGTTTTCACATAACATTTTCATCTCTACTTAATTCTAGTCCATTCCAGGGATCCACAGAGTTAACATAACATCATTTAAACATGTTACAACACTTATTTCATATCAAAACACAGATTTGACAGAGAATCCAACAATTATGCATAAAATGCACGTTTTAACAACTCAACACCTCAAATTGCATAATATGAATAAAACTCATAAGGTAAAGTTCATTTAAGCTTGCATGCATGATATAGAACTTGCTCAACACAGTTTTAGAGCATGGATTGGTCTCCAAACCAAAGTTCCTATTCAATCTAAGCCCTTAGAGCCTCTTGGTGGCTCTCTAACACAATTCATGGAATTTAATCTCTATCTAGTGAATATAATTACTTCCCCTTACCTCTCAGACGTGAATCAACCAAGAATTGACAAGAACAAAGCTCCAAACTTCTCAGACCAACTTCAAGCATCACATGCAGAGCATTTAGAGTGCAACACCAAAGTGGAATTGGTTTACACATGAAACAGAGAATAGAATTAGGGAAATTAGATTTTCTAGACTCTATGCCACATAATCTAACTAAGGAAACCGAATTTGAGACTCAAGGATTTGTGAGCTTACCAGATATCAAGATCAAAGTAAGCTCCAAGCAACACTTTGACAAAACAAACTCCAACTTCTCAGCTCCAATTCTCCCAACACACTCACTCAATCCTCACGATTTTTATGTCTATACAAAGCTCGTAATGTGAGCTTTGTATTCGTGTATCACTCAAGCCTTAACACTCAGAATTGAAAGAGAATCGAAGAGGATAAATTCGAAACCCTAACTATGTCAACACAAGCAAGATTGAGCAAAAATTCCTAGCTTAGGAAGGTTGATGAGCTTTTGTAGACATGGAGGGGCATCATGCATCACGACACGACACTCTTGAGCTGTTGACGACGGAGTATTCGTGTCAACGGAGGGGACTCGTTCACGGTGACTCATCAAACTCACTCACTCGTGCAGATTGACCCAGAATACTTGAGTATTCAGAATAATACTCGAGTGTTTTGCCCAGATTTTGAAAAATAATTATTTTATTACTTTCCCTCGAAAACCTTTCCTATAATTGCTTCTAGGTCCGTACCCAGGGACTAATATGCAAAACTCCTATTTTATACATTATTATATTTATTAAATAATTTCACACACCTAAGCTAGTCACATGAACACATTTTAATCAAGGATTAACATAGAAACCATTAATTATAATTAAATTATAATTAACATTTCATTAATCGGGGATTAAAATTTTGGGGTGTTACAGTTTGCATTCCTTGTAAGAAATGCAAATAAATAAAATCAAATTTTCAATCAAAGAAAGTGGTGTCTGTAACTAGACCATTGGAGTTACTCCATATGGATCTATTCGGACCCTCACAAGTTATGAGTTTCGGAGGTAATTACTATGCTTTAATGATTGTGGATGATATTTCTCGATTTACATGGACTTTGTTTCTTCCAAGAAAAAGTGATACTTATAAATCTTTTAAAAGGTTTGCCAAACAAATTTAAAATCAATTAAATAATAAGATTGTTATTATTCGTAGCGATCATGGTGGTGAATTTGAAACCGAAAAATTCGATAGATTTTGTGACAAGAATGGAATTGAACATCAATTTTCTGCACCTAGAACTCCAGAACAAAATGGAGTTGTAGAATGGAAAAATAGAGTACTTGAAGAGTTAGCTAAAACAATGATGAATGAAAGTCAAGTACCACATTATTTTTGGGCTGATGCTGTAGAGTTTTAATTAGGCCTATACTTTTGAAAACTCCTTATGAACTTCTAAAAGGCCGAAAACCAAATATATCACACTTTCGTGTCTTCGGATGCAAATGCTTTATTTTGAATAATGGAAAACAATATTTGGGAAAATTTGATCCGAAATCTGATGAAGGTATATTTTTGGGATATTCTTTACATAGCAAGGCTTATCGTGTTTACAATAGACGTACTATGACTATGGAAGAATCTATACATGTTGTATTTGACGAGTCTCCAAAAGGAGAGAATCTTTCTATTAATGATAGTACAGGTTCGTTCGAACACCTATACGACAAGTATGATGAAGACAAGACACATAGTACACCAAAAGAAAACCATAAGGAAAAACAAACAATTGAGGAGGAACAAGAAAAAGAGAAAGAACTAATTCAATCTGAAGATGTTATCACTGACTTTCCTTTAGCGTGGAAAATCAAGAAGGATCATCCTCTAGAAAATGTGTTGGGTGAGATAACCAAGGGAGTGGTAACCCGAGGTTCCTTGCATAATTATTGTCATTTTATGCATTTGTTTCTTAATTAGAACTTAAAACCGTTAATGATGCTATGTTGGATGAACATTGGATAATGGCTATGCAAGAGGAATTAAATCAATTTAAAAGAAATAATGTTTGGACACTTGTACCAAAGCCAGATGATCATTCAATAATAGGTACTAAATGGGTTTTTAGGAACAAATTGGATGAATCAGGTATAATAACTAGAAACAAAGCTAGATTGGTCGCCAAAGGCTACAATCAAGAAGAGGGTATCGATTATGATGAGACCTATGCTCCGGTTGCTAGACTTGAGGCCATTGGATTACTACTTACTTTTGCATCAATAGTTGGATTTAAGTTGTACCAAATGGACGTAAAGAGTGCATTCTTAAATGGCTTTATTCAAGAAGAAGTGTATGTGTCTCAACCTCTAGGATTTGAAGATTTCGAATATCCGAACTACGTTTTTAAATTAAATAAAGCTCTTTATGGTCTTAAGCCAGCTCCTAGAGCTTGGTATGATCGATTGAGTAATTTTCTATTAGAAAAGGGTTTTAAAAGAGGAAATGTAGACACAACACTCTTTATTGAACAAACTAGTAAAGACATTCTTTTAGTTCAAATTTACGTTGATGATATAATATTTGGTGCTACTAACGAGAAACTTTGCAAGAATTTTTCTGACTTGATGCAGAGTGAATTTGAGATGTCAATGATGGGAGAGCTAACATTCTTCCTTGGATTACAAATTAAACAAGGTGACGATGGCATCTTCATTCATCAAAGCAAGTACTGCAAGGAGCTTCTCAAAAAATTTGGAATGGACAATTGCAAACCAAGCGTAGCTCAACTCCAATGTCAACCACGTGCTATCTAGACAAGGATGAAAAAGGACCATCGGTTGAGGTAACTCGTTTTAGAGGAATGATTGGTAGTTTTCTATATTTGACTGCATCTAGGCCTGACATAATGTATAGTGTATGTGTATGTGCTAGATATCAATCAAATCCTAAAGAATCACATCTAACTAGTGTTAAAAGAATAATGAAATATCTTAAAGGAACCATGAATTTGGGTCTATTTTATCCAAGGGGTGCAAATCTAAATTTAATTGGTTATTCCGACTCTGATTTTGCTGGCTGTAAATTAGATAGGAAAAGCACTAGTGGAACATGTCACTTCCTAGGTAGTTCACTTGTTGCTTGGGCCTCCAAGAAACAAGCTTGTGTTGCATTTTCAACTACTGAAGCTGAATACATTGCGGTTGGTAGCTGTTGTGCCCAGATTTTATGGCTAAAACAACAATTAGTTGATTATGGGTTGATATTAGATCAAATCCCTATTCGTTGTGACAACACAAGTGCCATTAATCTCTCTAAGAATCCGATTATGCATTCCCGTACAAAGCACATAGAAATAAGGCATCATTTCTTAAGAGATCATGTTTTAAGAGGAGATTGTGTTATGGAGTTTGTAGAAACAACAAAGCAATTGGCTGACATTTTTACGAAACCTTTGCCAAGAGATTCTTTTTATTTTATTAGACGAGAATTGGGCATTCTTGATGAAACAAGTATGAATTAATTATTTTTGTTGGATTTTAGTACCAAAAATCTCCTATTTTTTAATTAAAATTTATGCCTTATTTGAGTGTGCCAAGTATATTCATGTGTTAAATTTCATGTTTCATGTTCAAATGATGTTAGGATGTTTGCCTATTTGTGCTAAAAATATTTTATTTAAGTTTTTATTTGCCTTTTTGGTCAAAACTGAGAAAAATATCCGGATACTTTTCAAAATATCCGGATACCGCGTGTTCAGTTGGGCAAAAACAAACAAATACACAAAAGTATCCGAATACTAATGGATGTATCCGGATATCCCGTGTTCAGCAGACCCATAAAAAAGAGGATACATCAAAAGTATCCACATACATTTCATCTTCTTCCTTGCGCTGTTCTTCCCCCTTTCTAACCCTAGGTTTTCAATCTTCAAATTCCACCATTTTTCTCTCAAATTAACTCAATTTCTTGGTGTTTTTACTTATTTCCATCACTCCTTTTCTCAAAAATCCTCTTCTTTCTCACTCAAAACCCCACAAATCATACCCACAAATTCTCTCTCTCCTCGGTTTCGCTCTCTAATCGTCCCTCATTCTCTCTTTTTCTTCTAATCAATGGCTGAAAGAGGCACTCCCGGTCGTGGCAAGCGTGTTAAGTACATCGGACCGCGTCCCCGCACATCACCGCCTCGGGGGAATCTTGACCCATTTACTGGAGATACGCATTTCAACGCTTTTGACCGCAACAATCGAGTGCAAAGCTATGAGGGACGTCGAATCCGGATTGTGAGGTGGCTGAACTTCAATTGGCTTACCCAAGCACGCTTTAATTTTCACAATCAATTGGAGATACAAGGTATTTGCAGGTTCTTGGAACTCAAATGTAATTATTACCCTCGCATGATTAAGGAGTTTTATGCTAATATGATTTTTAAAGATGATAGTCTGCAAACATTGGTTAGGGATAATCATATAGTTATAACTGAAGCAGATTTTATGGAATTAGTTGGTTTAGTTGCTGAGGGTGTATCTAAGGATGATCATAATAGTGTTTTTAGACGCTGCAATCCTATTCAAGTATATACTGAAACTTTAAGGAATCCTCTTGGTTGGCTGGGACCCAAAAAGCAGGTTGGTAAAATGAAGACTGAAGACCGCCTACTGCTCTATGTAATCACATACTGCCTAAAGCCACGATCTACCGATAACAATGCCATAGCTTTAGGGAGTGATTTGAAATTGATGTACTGCATCAAGCAAGGCATACAAGTGAATTGGGTTCGGATCATTATGGATTGCATGAAGGGTGTCATTGGTACTCAAGCTAGTTATCAACTGCCTTATGCTATGTTTGTTCAGCGTCTGCTCAATTTCAAAAGAGTTCCGCATTATCTTACACAATTGTATGGGTGAAAACGTGCTTCTTAGTGCTAGCATTTGGAGGTATCGAGTGCTTACTCAGGAGAAGTGGTTGTTGCGTGATGAGGCTAGGGAACTTAATGCTATACCTTTGGAGAATATGCCTCCGGTTCGTGATGGTGATGGTGCTGGTGATGATGCTGGTGATGATGATGGTGATGGTGCTGATGATGGTGATAATGATCAGGCTCCAGCAGAAGATCCCTTTCAACCTCACTTTGGTCCATCTGTGAATGAAGAAGGTGGTGGATCTAGTTCTGCTCTTGGTGCGTCTGTTGGTTTTGACCAATCCGTGCTTCTATCTCATATTGACTCTCCGCCTCTCCCAGCTAGCACATATGGATAACTTGCAAGCTGTACATCAAACTTAAATGGCTGACTTGCGCACATATGTCACCGATCAGTTCAGTGCATTGGACACCCGCATGACCGAAAGGTCTTAGTTCTGAGTTCTGAAACATAACAACAATTTATAAAGTAGAGAAAACGAAAATCCTTTTCATTTATCTTGTCTGATATATACAAAGAAGGGCCTTAAAAGGCCTACAGTAAAAAGACCCACAAACGGGCTCAAAAAAAAAGTTACTCCTCTATATCTGAGAGCTGAATGGATGCTTCGTTCAAATCAGGTTTGTCTATTGATAATTGCAAAGGGTCAGGAAGGTCCGGGGAAGAAAGGACTACTTTAGACTCGTCCCGACGATTTATCAGCTTCCCATCCTTTACTTCGAAATAAGGGTCCGAGCCAGCAACCTAAAACCAGGATTGAGCAATCGAGGCTGATGAACGGTATTCAAAAATTGTTCCTTATGAGAATGCTCTCAATACAGGAGGTAACGCTTAGAGGTGATCTTGTGCTTCAAGGCCTTATGTCGCATCTTTTCATAACGTTCTTGGGACCTGCTCAATTGACCCTTAAACCGCTCTTGAAATTTACACAACTGATCCATAAGGCGAGCATTTTCTTCTGCAAGATTACGTAAGCGCTCACTTGAATTCCTTTCAGCCGCCACACGGACGGCTTAAGCCTTCTCTGCCTTCTCCCGAGCAAGACGCTCGCTTTCTCGCAAACTAGAAATAACATCAACTTGCTTCACCTGTACCTCTGTCAACTGTTGGATCTCAGCTTGATAACCCTCCTCCTGGAGGGCAGCCATTTGTATTTTTTCCAGCTCAGAAGAAGAAACAATCGAAGTAATATCTCTGGCATGATCCGCGACGTTGTGCATAAGGTTGGCCGTTCGGAGGAGGTATTTGCCCATCATGTTAGCCTCCTCGCGCCTCGCTACAAAACCCTAGTTACGCCATCGCCGATCATCATCCTCGATCTTCACACTCGTTGGAATCAGGTCAAAGTCCCACTCGTTGTACTCAAACGACAGAGGACCACAGACTCTCGTTCCAGCATCAGGACCACCCATGATGGAGGGGGGGCAAGCCAATCAGAAACCTTACCCTTGCCCTTCACCACCCTAGCCCGCTTCGTCAAAGGAAGTTTTGGGCTCGACTCTTCCTCATTGGTCGGTACTCGAAAGACCTCGACAGGAACAGAGGAAGGTGGACCAGTGGTTGCTGGCCCGAAGGTAGTAACCTTCGGCACGACCGCAAGGGCTGGAGCTCTGAGGGACATCGAGGCAGGCCTACGCTCCTTGAAAGGGGCTGCCCGAGTTGTAGAAACAGACTTTGGAACAACAGGAACCGAGGTCCTCATAGGCGCCTTGGTCGAACCACTCCCCTTCCTCGAATTATGTTGCTTAGACATCTCCACAGGAAACAAGAAAAAGCAAAGAGTAAAAAAAAAAAAGGGTCTGAGATCTAGTTACCCAGCCGAGTAGAGACCAGCTCAGGAGGATGGGTGATAATTTTAAACATGTCAACCTGGCCACTCTCTTGTACAAAATCATGTACGAAGAGACAGTTAAACTGCTCCGCCTCGGTCAACCTCTGCCACTCAGGTTCCAAAGCTTAGGGCTGAAAAGTTTAAAACTTCTTTGACCATGACAAGGGTAACCGTGGCCGATCTCCATCCATAAACCAGCATCGACCCTGACCGATGAAACGATATTTGAAGAATACGAGTTGAAAGGACCCCCACATTTTACCAGCGGCGGTAAAAATTTCATGGCCACTTCGCCCTTGAAAAGAAACCCATACTCGTTTGTTACTCCCTTTCTCGGGAACAACGTCTTGGGGGCGATAGAGCCAGCTAAAGGCGTTGGTGGTGCACGACAGAGACATGGCTGTGCAGAAAATCTGGAAGGCCAGAACAAATGCCCAACCTCTGGGGTGGATTTGAGTTGGGGCTACATCCAAGAGGCGGAGCAGACTCATCTCAAAATGGATAAAGGGCATGCAAACCCCTAGCTTGACCACAAGCTCTTCGTACATGAAGAATTCTCGTTGACTGGGTGAAAGAGGACGACACACTCAGTCATCAGGTTCAACGGGGACCGCCTCATAAGCCCTCCCTATCGTATCCAAAGGGCAAGGAAGTACAAATGCACGGATATGGCTAACAACAGCCTGCCCAACCAGAATTGAGGGAGTACCCAATATCTCTCGATCAACCCAGCTACACTCAGCTGCATAAGAGGGCAGAAAAAGCTTGCCAGGAGTGGTAATAGCCTTGCGCTTCCCCATACCTAAAGAACACTAAGGGAAGTCAAAGTTAGAAGGAAAAAAAAATTAACAGGATTCTTAACAGCCTTACTTTTAACCTTCATCCTAACCCACTCCCCAGCTCCTAAGAATGTATGAGCACCCCTCTTCGCCCTAGTCCTGAAAGTTCCACCATTGCCCCGCACGAACGACCTCGACGTATTCAACCGAGCCCGTGCCTCGGCAATCCGATAAGCCATTATCCCTTGTCTTTCCTCAAAAAATGAGCGTGGAACATACTCCGCAAGGGGTTTCAAAGGATCCACACCGCTACAATCCTTACGGTCCACAAGGTGTGAGGGAGGAGGAAAAAAAAATCTCCACCATGCTATAACTATCACTAGAAGAAGACAAATCCTCCACGGAAATAATACCTCGATTAACAGAAGATTCACTCATCCTAAAAACCCAGAAACTGAACCCACTACCGTGCGCAAATCAGAAGAACGAAGAAGAATGAAGGATGAAAACGCAAGAAAACCCACGAGCATGCACAAATAAAAACCAGCAATACCTTGTGAAGAAATCTGGAAGAAAGCAGAAAGTGAAGCAGAACCAAAGAAATCAGACACTCCAAGAAGAGATCAGTCACCACAAAAAGTGGAGAAAAGCGCAAGAAAGTTGATGTTTCTGAAAGAAATATGGAAAAGGAAAGTAAAAAGAAAGAAAGAGAGGAAAAGGAAGAGTTAAACAAACTGTCACTTCAGTTCCCTTCAAGACCCAAGGAAAAGGCCCAATTCGCAGGGAACAGACACGTGGCAACAAAACGCGGGACAACTAGCAGAATTTCGAAATTCGAAAAAAGCAAACTCATCATTACAAGTTACCTTCCCAATACCAACACAAGTGGGCATGACGTCACCCTCATGGGAGGAAGGGAAAAAACCGCTCTCATATTCACACAGTAAAAAAGTGGGTGGGAAACCACTCGAACATGTGTAGATCACTACATCAACCCTAAGAAGCTCGGCGCAGGCTTTCCAAGCCTACGCTGGCTTTGGGGGCTTGTAGGGTTAACCAATAAGAAGGCCTACGTGATCGACTAACTGACAATATTCGGACGACCCTTGGCCGACTAAAGGCCTGTGCTACAGGGACGCGTGACAGTAACACCCCGATTTAGTAACTTGAATATCCTTTTTATTTAGTAAAAATCTGGGATTTTTTTTACATTGGTGACATGGACATGAGTTCACTTTTATAAAACATTTCCCTTTAAAAAAAACATTTTTGATATAAAAATAATTTATTCATGTCACACGTCATACGTCATCCATCAAGTTCCAAATCGAGATGTTACCAACATCACGCTTTGAAACTCTTTCCGTCCATCATCATAAAATATTTCATTCATCAAAGTAAATTTAGAATCATAGTTGCCGTTTAAACATGTCACCTCCATCAGGGTGTTTAATTCTTAAAAAAAACGTTTTATCTCATGAAACAAGTTACATCATGGTAGAGCAATATTGTCCTAGCAATATCAAGATGTGCAATACATACTCAAAAACAGAAATGAGAACCTACTCTACAGATCACCCTCTGCAACGGAAACTCCGTCCAACTCTAGCTACTCCTCAGCATCGTCAAACCTCCCATCATCGTCAGGTAATGCCGGAATCGTCTTAAACTCCGGATCCTCCAACACGATCTTGTCCATCATATCCCATAGATCTGTGCCCACTAGGGTGAACCGAGGATCAATGATCTCCCGGATGACCTCTCCTCGCCACTTCCATCCTTCCTAAGTAAACTCCCAGTCTCCATCTTCCAGAGGACGCATGAAAATCTTGACGCTAAATCCCATCTGAATTATGCGGTACCAAATACCGAGAGGAAATAGAGTAGCAGAGAGAGTGAGCGATCCCGAACGATTTCTCGTCGACGGGGTGGAATTACAGTAGGCAAAATATCAAGACAAACACACAAATAACATAATAACAATTTAAAACACGCAACATAAGTCACTCCATCATCCTTATTATCACCCTTTTATAATTCTCATTCCTATAACTCTCTCTTTCTTCAATATTATTTATCTCTTTCTTAATTTATTTCTCCACATTCTTTCACAAGCTTGTTTCCAACACAATACCTTTCCCTTGGTTTTATCCAAAGTACCTTCATCATTTGGCCGATCCATGCTCTTGTTAATGTACTTTTGTTCTAAGCTTAGATCTTACAAATCTTTTAAATTCTTTTAAACTTTCTTTGTTAAGTTTTATTGAATCGCATCTGTAAGACTTGGGCTAACGAGGGCGGGGAGTGATCGCTAGTGCAAGAGGCACGAACAAGGAGCGGCTCCTGACAGGCTTCTAAGGGAGGGGTACATGAATGAACCGGCACACCGAAATGAGAGGGTGATCCTGAGACTGTGTTGGAATGAGACTACACAGTACATGAAGGCTTAAATGAATTGATTGGTACTACCCATATCAACAAGATGCATCTTCTTTTCGGTAGCCCATCACTTAAGAACTCTATGGTTAAGCGTGTTTGACTTGGGGTAATTCAGGGATGGGTGACCTCCTGGGAAGTTTCCCGGTAAGCGTGCGAGTGAGGACAAAACATGCTGAAAAGACCCGTGTTGGTACGTGGGGACAGTTGCAATCCATTTGCCTGCCAGGGATGTTACAACATCCATAGATGACAGGGGGATAGGAAATTGTCATCATGGATTTAGTTAGCACACACACATCTCCTCCAATCCTCCCGAGCCTAAACGGAAGCAAACAGGACATACAGGAACCTTAACCCACGTAGGTCGAACAACAGAGAAAAACACGCATATGCTGCAACCACTCAGGGTCAGCCACAATAATCACAATCATAATCATTGGAAATCAATATTTCATTTTATGCGATATCACAAGGGCCCAAAACCAATCGACTGCCCGCCTCGTTCAGGTTCCCTCTCACCGTTTTGAAATTGATCAAGGGGGCGAAAGTACTTTTCTAGTTAGTTGTACAGAATACGCTACGATCCCCTGGGTATTAATCCCCGATCACTTATAGACTAGTTCCACCTAGAAAAGCACTCTAGGTTATTTGATGAGTCACCGTCATCACCCTTTCCTATCACAATTGCTCACCTGAATATCCGCAGATAAACAGGGTATCTTCCTCTTCAATACTTCACACTCAAATCACCGCGTTATTCAATATCTTTTAAATGTTTTCGTGTTTTAGTCTTATTAATATTTTAATTAACCCTAAGGTTCAGACGAGTCACCCTTGTCCATCCCTTCAGTGATCCTCGACCTCTAATTAAAATCTTTCACGACATCTCTTTCCATAAACACTTGCTTATCAAAACCAAAGGCTCTGAACCATGACATGGAACTCACGTGGCCAGCATCTTACTTATTCAAAACAGCCTATGCCCACATTTATGTACATCAGGGAGTCCCTCGACCCGATAAGCGCGTCTCATCAGCCATGCACATCAAGGAGCGCGTCAACCTTCCGCAACATAGAACGTTCACATTTGCTGAATTCGAATTATATCCACGTAATCATTTCTTTCCTTGCACTTTCACTTGCATTCCTTCTCCAATCCTCCTTAATCTTCCTCAATTTCTCTTATCATTAGCTTTACTATAATTTCATAATTTCCATTGCCTCACTTAAATTTCTTCCAAAATTTAAACGTAACAACCGTCTCTCAACATATCATTTATAAACATTGCAAGTTAAGCAAAACATTTACTATGCATATATAAATAAAAGCATATCATATCATCATGGCATAATCACATCGACAACATCATACAAAAGAAAAGGGTGTGGTCCTAGTCTCATTCGTATACGTGGCCACACGCACATAAACAATTGCCACAATACTACTGACCCAGAGACCACTAGGTTCCGATCTTTGAGATGATACAGAATGTCTCAACATTTTACCTAAATACCACAGTGTCTTAGGGAAAACCCCTCTCTCACCTCTGGTCCAGTAAACATTGTCAGAATCGTCGCGGTCCTTTCGATTGACAGCAGCTACAAACTCCTGACTCCCAGATTCTTTGCTTTAAACAAGACACACAATTATTACAAGGCTATCTAACTACACTCATGCTTAACATTAAAACATTTTTCGAAAACTTGTTTTATTCCTTTTCGGGTAATCGTAGAAAGTCATTACTTTCTCAAATCAAATCCATCTTTTGAAAATACATCAAACACTTTAAAATCATTTTAAAAAAATTTAAAAAGTACTTTAAAACAATTTCTTTGGTTGCTGGTCCGTCCGGGACAGCCACTAACCAAAACCCGAAAACACCGTAAGACGTTACTTTTTATCCAACTTTTCTCTAAATCAAATACCATTGAAAACTCAACTTTATATCAATTGAAAACATCTTTAAAAGTAAAACACAAATTAAATCAACGCTGGGTAGTAGTAAAAAAAATTCAAAAATCACTTTTGCAAAATCGGAAATCTCCGAAAAATCCTACTTTGGTTCCCTTAATACTTTGCAACAAAATAAACACTTAAAACAATTTGTTTTTCAAATACAACACCTTGCCATACAATAGGGAAGAAACCTACAAGCTCAACATCTTTCAATTAAATCCAAAAATAAATCATTCCAAAATCAATTAACTTTCAAAAGCTTTTCATGAAATCAAACATAACACCGCAACAAATTAATTACTCATTTTCTTTCACTTCCTCTATCACACAAATAATCCAAGGAAAAGTAAACACATAGTCAAGTATTTGACATGCACCACACTAAATAAATCAATTAGCACGTAGTATACAAAACAATCTCAACTTATCCCTAAACTAAAGGCCTAAACCGAAACATACCGTAAACAATTAACTTACAATCCATTTATACATTATCCAAACACATTTTAAACAATTACTTATTCAATTATTTCAAATCATCACAACCATCATACAATTCCAGCCAATTCACAAAATAATGCATAAAAGTTCATACTTATCAAAAAGTATCAAAAAGAGGGTTTAATCGATTACGGGGAAAACACGAAAAACAAAATCAAAAGCTATACCAAATCAATTTTTTTAATTCCAAAAATTTTCAGTATACACACACATATATCAAATCTCATCATATAAAATTTTAAAGCCAATCGGACATTCCAAACTTAGGTTTCAAATCAGATTTTACATGAAAATCAAGACAGGGCTGCTGCTAATCTGAGGCTAAAACGCGGCTATTAAAAATAGCAAACCAACTATGAATCGTATGAAATTTGGCAAAAACCTTCTTCACACATCCAAGATCACCTCATAAAAATTTAATATTATTTGGAGTTTCCTATGTCAATATTTTTCAATTAAATTTCTCTCAAACTCTGTTGGAACAGAATTGAATTTACTCACTAATTGGATTTATTAAAAATATCAAATCAACTCCAAATTATCTCAAATTTTACAGAGAATCACACGACATAGACATGGTTAAACCATAAAAATTTCAAGCCATTTAGAGTAGTTTAAGTTCAAAAACTCTATTCTCGTTTAACTCGAAAAATCCATTTTTCCGAAATCGTTTCCACAAAGTTATTTCTTGTAAAAATAGTAAACCACCTCTAAAAATTATACAAAAATTAAGAGAGCTTTATATTACACTTATTTAAACATTGATGGAGTTAAAAAAGCTTTGGACTTATGAAAACATCTTTAATCCAACTCTTTCGCAACTTGAAACACAAGTTTATTACAAACAATCTTTACTAAACAAAACTCATTTAAATTATCAAAACACATTCACTTTAACTCCAAATTTCCAGATCACATTCAGAAATCATAAAGGACAACTCACCAAAATGTTAATGCAATCCACTTAGCAAAACTATTATTCACTTAAACCTCTTGCATACAAAATGACATTTTTTTTTCAAAAATTTCAGCATCAACAGATACAAACATATTCCATATAAATTCTAACCAAATAGCCCCTATGCAACTCCAATCATACTCTAAACACTTATTAACACATAAACAATCACAATGCACATTAAACCAAATTTGTTCCTTTAGAACACATATTCATGTTCTTCGGTTCCTTTCTCAAAACAATTACAAAACATTTTCTCAACTTAAGATTAACTTTATTATTGACACGCACACCAAAAACAAAGACCAAAGTTCAATTATTTATTTTTCCTTCGATCCATTTGGTCAAAGGAACAAGGTGAGGAAAAATCACTTTTAGTTTTAAAACTCATTATTTCTTCAAGCTAACTTTCAATAAAAACCCAAAACCATGTCACACATGCATCAAACAATTTATTTATTACTAGCAAGAATATTTCATTGACATGCATCAAAACAAAATCACTTCTTCCTATTTTTCTTGGCTTGGCCGAACCAATCCTAAAGAAAAATCGTAAATTTTTGCAAAACAAATTAACACATAACACATACTTTAAAATCAACAAAAATCCAATTTTAATCATAAATCAAAGAATTGGAATAAAACAAAAATCATTTGGGTAAAATAGTGGTAAAACCGTATATGTCCATTTCAAACCTTTAAACTAAAGTCCTTATACATGAGGGTTTAGAAATAAAAAAGGAACACGAAAAACCAACATGCATGAAAAACAAAATTATTTCTTTTACTTTCTCCTCTTGGCCGAAACATGCATAAAGAAGATTGGGAAAAATTTGACAAAATAAACCATTACCATGACATATTTTTTAAGATCCATAAAAATCACTCTTGTTTCATTATCCCCAAATCAAAGGTAAAAAAAAATCATATGGGTACAAAAGGGACCAAAACCGTATTACCTTGGACATGGATGCATGTCCATTTTTTTTTCCATTTTCAACTTAAATCTTTACTTTTTAACACTTTAAAAACAAAGATCAATAATAAAAACTAACATGCACCAACAAATCTACAATCTATTAACAAAAGCTCATAAAACCGAAAATGAATAAAACAATAAGGAAGAAAAGGAAATGAAAGCAAGGATGTATACCTAGTAGAAAGGATGAAAATGAGGTTGAAGAAATCAAAGTCTCCTCCTTCTTCTCCTTTGGGTGCTCACGGCCTCCCCCTCTCTTTCTCTCCTCTTCTTAATTTTTGTCTAAGTGATAGGGTAGCAAGAGCAACATAAATGAATGGTGGGTGGGGGTATTTATAAGGAGGGATGTGAGGTGGGGTTCATAACCTAAAATGGGGGTACAAAATATTCAAGAGTCTCCCCCAAAGTCTTATACTCCCTCGTGGTTTTATCATCATAATAGGGTGGGGACTTTGTAATTTTGTTTCATGTTTATGAGTATTAATTCAATAGAGTATAGGAAGGTTTAGGTAGGTTTAAATAAAATAGTGTTGGAAAGAGTGGGTGAAAAAAAAATACAAAGGCATTCGTTGGCCGAACTTTCACACTAGATAGGGTTATATATTAATTACATGTCTCCTATAGGGTACATATAGGGTAGGCTATATTTAATTAGGGTAGATTGTTTTTAATTGGATTACATTTGATTAGGTTACCCTAGGGTCCTGTGCACTCTTAATTATATGCCTAACAAATTCAAAATTTGAAATGCATAAAATAAACACTTATAACCGTGTAGATCATTATACAATAGAAAATAATATTTTTCCAATACAATAAATTTAATAACATTTGAAAATCATAATTCACTTTTCTCAAAAATAAAACATTATAATTTTCAAAAATAATAAAATTTTCTCAGGCAGCATAAATAAATTTCAAAATGTACAAAAGTACATTCTAATTTTAAATCTGATCTTTTAGACTGTAAATTCGTTTAATTCGGATTTACAGATCAAAAGTTATAAATTTTCAAAGCTAAATAAATCGTTTAAATTAATAAATAAGGATTTCTTCAAAACACAAAATAAAATAACTTACCATTATAAAAATAAATTCCAAACAATTATTATCGTTCGTAAATTTAAATCAAATAACGTATTTATGTAAATTCAAAAATAACTGTCTAATCATAAATTCTCAAAAATCAATTTATTCAAAATGGAAAAATGCGGGTATCAAAGTGACGACCTCGGAAAAGTCATTGGAGTCTTGCTTAACTACTAAACCGACTACAAGTCGATACTCACACGGTTGTAAGCCGACTGATCACCCCGAGCCTCCCATCACAGGGACCCTCGGGTGGCCTCCTAGGGATAGATGGGTCGACCAGGTCTTGGGACGACATACAGACCACGTGTCACCCATCCCGCACATCCTTAACGGGCCAGACATGAGAAGGGTACATGTTACGCCTTCCAGGTTCTAGAACATGTTGCGTTGTCTACATTCTAGAAGGATATATACCAGATATTTTCATATATTTTCACATAACCTGAAGTCAGCATGGAAACCCTAAAAGGTCTCCATTCAGTCCCTATCCGTATGCCCCCTATAAAAGACATAATATTGGCTAGGGCTCAGGTACGTTCTTTCATCCCTAAGTTGACATTATTGCACACACCGTTGACAATGGGAGACCCTGGATATCCCTACTGGATATTCAGATATTTCTATATACGTCACATATTAATTGTTTGATTCTTCACTAATCCCAAGGGCCATAAAACATTGGTCCAAGCAAGGGTCATAAAGATCAAGAATATTTCCCTATTTAGAACCACTACATACATATGTATATATATAAATTCCAAGTTAAAATTATCACCTTTTTCCAGGGTTTAGAACCTCTGAATTAATGCAATTCGTATTAGAGCGGACTAAATTCATACAGAAATGAAACTAAAGAGATCTAGACTTAAATAATGTATAGCAAATGGGTCTCACGTTCTACACAAGAATATACGCCCATGCGGTTATACAAACAAGTGACAAACACCTCTAAAAAAAAAAACAAGTGACAAATTAAACATATATATAAAGTCAAAATGGAGCTTCAACGAATGTAGATGTAATTATGTAAACTTGCATGTGACTATTAACAGGAGTTACATGAAAAATAAACATGACATTTAGTACCAAAAAAATACTAGAATCATCTTGTCCACAAAAATAAAATCAGATGCCAAATCTAGTAAATCATGAAATATAAGAAAAAAAATATCAGAATACCAAAGGTTTTGAAATTCTTCATGAATCAGTGGTGGCGAATAAGATCAAGTTTTATACAACTCTAGGTAAACCTGAGCATGTCAAGCTCAAAGAACATTATTCATACCACAAGAAGGGTGTAAACCTGCATAAAATAAAGTTAAAAAAGGAGTAATTAGTGGCAAACAACCAAAGAAAACGGTTGCATTTACTATATACTATATCCACTAAAAATAATGGTATTAGAAGCGGAATGAGATTCATGGAGTTAACGTGAATGGAACTAGGAGGGATGAGCCAGAAGAGGTAAAGGAACATGCCAGAGAATTTTTCCAACAAAGGTTCGAGGAAGAGACTAGGAATAGACCAGTGCTCGATGGTGTTCATTTTAACGGAATCACAAAACAAGATGCTCAGAATCTAACTAAGGAGTTCGAAGAAGCATGCATAAAGGAAGGAGTGTGGGATTGTGAAGGAGATAAGAGTCCAGGGCCATAAGGGCATAATTTTTCCTTCATTAAAAGATATTGGACACTTTTAAAAGAAGATATAGTTAGGATGATACAGGATTTTCATTTAAATGGGCGTTTTCCCAAAGGTAGTAATTCATCATCCTGAGTGTTGATTCCAGAAAATGATAATCCAGTAGGTCTTAATCAATTTAGACCAATCTCCTTAATTGGCTGCATGTATAAGATAATTTCAAAGTTACCTGCTAGGAGATTGAAAGAGGTGATTGGGCGTGTAATATCATAAGAACAATAGGCTTTCGTTAGGGCAAGATCCATCCTTGACGGGTTGGTAGTAGCATATGAGGCAATTGACTTTGTGAAAAGAAAGAGGAAACCATGTAAGATTTTCAAAGTTGATTTTGAAAAAATATACGATTCTATAAACTGGGGGATTTTGAGATTACATGCCGGGAAGAGTGGAGATCTTGGGTGTAGTTTATTCAATCAGCAACTGTAACAGTTTTGGTAAAGAGAGTTCTTCAAAAGAGTTTCCAATGCAAAGAGGGCTTAGATGTAACACCCTACCTTAATTAGTGACTTAATTACCTTGGGTTAACAGTGAACTTAAAAATTTCTTTTATAACTCTTAGTTGCTTATGAAAAATCTTCGTAAAATCGGACGGAGTTTACTTTGTTTATTGAACTTTTTCAAAATATGCATTTTCTGAAAACCTGTTATAACAATAATTAAATAATTTATTTTTATGTCTTTTTAGTCTTTACCAAAAAAAATAATTAAATAATTCAGAAAAGTCAACAGGGCATTGTGCATTAGTGCATGTGTACATTTATATTAGTTCAGAAATATTTACAAGTCTTGGATTAGTTTGGTTCCCAAAAGCTAACCCCTTTCCCAAAAGATACAGTAGTCCTGGGCCATCCTAGTGCTACGTTTTAGCACCCAAAACAGTGTTCACATTTTATACAAAAAGTGTCACATCATGTCCAAAATACTTGGCCCAGGACATGCTTCAAAACCTACAACAACAACCTACTCTCCCTGGAAGGGAGAGTACTCCTGCCCGGCCTGCAAAGGTGTATGCTCAGTCTCCATACCTGTGTAAAAACAACAAGGAGGTGATCTTTACACAATACTTAGAAAATATCTTCTAAAAAAACATAGAGAACAACTAAGTCATTTACAATTAGCCATTAACTTAAGTCTTTTTTATTCATCCATTCTCTTATTAGCTACATTTCATGTTTCTATGTCCTTGCCTCTTTGTTCATTATGTTACGTTATCTGTATATCTTTATGTTCATTTCCAATCTTTCTTAACTTGTTCACTATCATCGTTTCTTTATGCCTTTCTATTCTTTCTTATCTTTTGCTATCATAATTTAAATAAGCCTTTCTAATGTGTTCATCATTCCTTATCTTTCACTCACCTCACGATGGGTCCTATTATCATTACTTCTCACACCACTGGGGCGGGTCCTATCATTCTCAAATTACACACACCCTATGGGCGGGTCTTATCATTATTCATGCACACACGCCATAAAGGCGAGTCTTATTTACAATTATTGCACACTCCTTATTGGAGGGTCATATTTCATATTTATTCTCACTCCATGATGGAGGGTCTTTACTATATTCACGCTCCTTTTGGAGGGTCATTATCTCCCTCCTTTCGGAGGGTCATTATCTATCTCCCTTATGGAGGGTCTTTATTTATATTCGCGCTCCTTTCGAAGGGTCATTATCTCGCTCCTTTCGGAGTTATCTCACTCCCTTATGGAGGGTCTTTATTATTTATATTCATATTCTCACTTCCATTGGAAGAGTCATTCATTCTTATTCACATATTCGCACTCCCTTTGGGAGGGTCATTCTTACTTACACAATCATACACATTATAATCATTGATTCACACATACTATAAGTCATAAATTCACACACCCTATTAAGTGGGTCCATCTCACATTAGTAGTATTATTCCATTTTTCACTCAATATCATTCATAATTAATTCATTCTTTCCTTAGTTTTATTCCAATTCCCTTCTAAGCTCTAGAGTTCTTAACGCATTCATTTCTTAACCACATTATTCATTATCAACATTCAATGCAAGTCATTCTCTACAACAATCATCATTTTCACTTAGCATACATTAATCACTTTCACTAGAACACATATATCTATATCTTCCACATTCAATATATATCATCATTCTACATTACAAATCTTATCTAATAGTTTTCCTTTCCTTCTCGACCTCACTCAACACAATTCATCTCTATAATTCCATATTCCATTTTTACCATAAATTCACATTTTTATAAACATACAAACAAGTTACTTTCCTTATTTATTTACTTCAAAATCTAACATTATCAAATACCCTAAGGTTCTTTGCTCTACTCAATTCCCTATCCTTAGTCTTCACTATATACGATCTAGAATCTATCCTCTAAATAGAGGTAATACCCCTTCCTTACCTCAAACTAAAGGGAGAGAGCAACCAAAACCCTAACTTTTCCTTAGCTTTGTGAACCCTAGAACTTGAACCTCTTGAGTTTTGCTTGCCACCTTAGTATATCCACCAAAATATGAGTATGATTGATCTTGTGATGAGAGTTATATGAGGGAAGAGATTTTTCCTTCACTTGAGAAGATTGAAGCATGAGAGAGTAAGTTCCTCCATGGTTATATTGAAAGAGAACTCAAGGGAAGTGATGATGATGGTGGCGTGTAGTGGGGTTGGTGGGGGATGACGTTCTTGCTCTCCTTAGCTCTTGATTTAGAGTTTAATAATGATGGTGAGACGATGATGATACACGTGTGATGATGATGAGAAGTATGGAATTCTTGAGCTCGGTTAAAGTGTTTAGGGCTTGATGATTATGGGCTCTTGTGTTCTTGATTAGGATTTGATGGGGGTGATGATAATGAAGCTTTACTCTACGCTTCTTGATAGAGGATGAAGAATGAAGGAGATGAGTAAACAAGTTTATTTGTTGTTTTGTTTCACTTGTTATTGTTTTTGTTGCATGAGGAAATGAATGAGTGGCTACTACACAATGGCTTCATAAGGAAGCTCTTTTACATGGTTCGGAATGAATGGCTTCTCGGAGAAGCCTCCCTTAATTGGCCTCCAAGTTATTATTTTTTTTCAAGTCTGACATGTAGGTAATCGATTACCTCATCAAGTAATCGATTACCCTTCAATTTTACAACTAATCAATTTCTCACAAAAATCAATTAATCGATTACCTCCCTAATGTAATCGATTACCTTGTTGAATTTTCATATATTAATTGCTGGTTTCTAACCCTAAGACATTTCTCTTAACTCCTACATACATTCTGGCTATGACTCACTATTGATTCTCTCATCAATCCTAGCTTAGGCTTATCCCGATTAGGCTCGGAATTTAGAAATCAGGATTTTAAAATTCTCCCCCTACTTACTAGAATTTCGTCCCCGAAATTCCATTATGTTCCTTAGATGGAGATCCATCCCATTGACACAACTTATGATTAGGGTCTTTTCTGCTCTTATACATTTCATTTTGCTGTCAATCGGACAGGATCTAACCTAATTACTAGGTTCTCCCCAACTTGACTTCCGCATATCACTAAAGCCTTGCACTCAATGAAGAGTACGGTTTAATTGTTCAACTTGGTTGGTCTAAATTTTTGTTGGAAAGTGTCAATGGCATCGACCATTAATAGGTGCAAAGATCGAGGTGATCAGTCTCAATCTTACATCTATCAATAGCAACATCATTGTCAGGTTTACAGATAATATTATCACTTAACAGGTGTATGTAAGAATCAAAGTGATCAGCTCTAACCTTACATTCTATTAAACAACGATACTATCACGGAATTTGGTTAATTTAAACTAGAGCTCTACAACTTAGTGATTTTCTTTAAGGCTTTTCACAATTTTTATGAAAGGCTAGATTGAATTTGTGTGCTTTCTTAAGTTACCCAATCCCTTGTTCACAAGACTAGGGGTTAAGTTCCTAAGTGGAGTACGTCTTGTAAAGTTGTTACTAAAGAATTGGTGGAAATGAATACTAAAAGCTTATATGGTACTTCTATTCTAAGACATTCTAGTCTCATCATGCAACTAAGGAGGGATAGAATAGAATATGCAGCATCGAAGTCTAACAGTACACAACATGGGGCATGGCTAAATGATATATACATTTAGTCAGTTCAGCCGACTTGACCTCTTTGCCATCTACGGTGTAAACTTTTCCCCTTTGTACAAGTTGGTTTCCACCTGCTTGCTGAACTTTCGTTGCATTTACTTCCTTTATGAGAGCATTCCCGGGGCTATTAAGAGCATAATGTCCTAGTTGTCCGCACTAGAAACAGTTGAAACCTTCCTAGTCTGGTTCCGATGCCAGCTGTAACACCCTAAACTTGTTGACAACTAAAGAATGCTAGGAGTGATGATTTATTAAAGTAGAGCCTTTGTTTAAGCATGAGAAACACTAGAAATCATTAGAAAAACAAAAATTCCAGGGCCTTAATCGATTAACTTATGGAGTTAATCGATTAGCCATTAAACCATGCCAACCATTAATCGATTAACATGTATGTTAATCGATTAACCAAATGACAAGCCTCAGACCTTAATCGATTATTAAGAACTGATGAATTCTCAGCCAATAATCGATTATTATGATCATTAATCGATTAACATAGACAAAATTCACATGTTAATCGATTAACCTACTTGGTTAATCGATTAACCCCTGCTGAAACTGTCTTAAAAACTTGATTTTAAGTCATTTTCACTCATACTTTCCTTCTCCCACTCTCTAGAAGTTTCGACCCCTTTCCTCTTCTCTCTAGAAATTTTCATATTCTATCAAAAAAACCCACCAAAAATCATCATGAATTGATACTGTATTATCCATATACATTCTATACTCTCCCTCCTCCTCTAAAACTCCTCTCTAATAATCATCAAATTCTCAAACCTCCCTTAAACACCATCTATATTTCTTTATAGCCATGGGTTCTTCATCACCAAGTTGGAAGAATAGGATTTAAGGGTAAAGAATTACAAGAAAAGAAGGAAAACAAGAAGGAACATTCCAAGAAGTTAGAAACCAAGGAGCTTGAGAGAAAATCTAAAGGCTTTAAAGTTTCCAACATGTCTTCTCTTCCTCTAAGGTAAGGAGGTGATGTTTCCTATCTTTTAAGCTTAAGAGTTAGGGAAATCATAATAAAACTAGGAGAAAGAACATAATTAAAGTATTTAACCATATTTAGTAATAATATATTTAAAGGAATAAAGGCTTTAATGAGTATATTATTGTTGTTACTTGTATATTAAGACTCGTTATTCTGAGACACCCTGAGGGTGTTGATTGATTTGAAAGTGATGAATGTGAATGAGTGTTTGATATATATTAGAGATATATTATAGTTATTTCTTTGAATTATTGCTTGAGTGTTTCACAAATTAAGGTGTTTGTGTTTATAAAAGAACAAAGGAAAGTATCAATTTCAATCATAAATGAAAATATAAAGGAAGAAATGTAACCACGAATTTATACACAACCAGAATTATTAATTAATCTTAGGATAAATCATAGAGTATAATTAATATATGTAAAAGAACTATCAGAAAGATTTAACACTGTTTATAACTTAACCGGTTAGTTGAATCCAATAACCGGTTAAGGAGAAAATATTATAGTAAGATCAAAACCCTTTTTATAATATAATAAATCACTCACAAGTCCATACTATAAACACACTTCAATTTGCCTAGTTGTATTATTATTTTATTAATTCTTTTGCTTAAATTATTGAGAAATGTCTCACTCCTTGTGGCTTAACATTTTAGGTACTTTTGGAAGGAGCAGGGAACCAGAGATTCGCAATGCTGAAGGCAAAGGAAAGAATTCACAATTGAAGGAATTACCCTTTCCATGTTGTAAAACCCCAATGTATATTTCAAAATTTTGTAAACTCTGAATTAATAAATAAGGTTTTTATGATATTAAGATAATTTTGATTAAAATAACGGGATGTTACAAAATGGTATCAGAGCAGTTCTTTCTTTTCGTCTTGAGGAAAATGGTCCCTGTTCTGTTGTGAATATCCTGTTCCAAGCTCTTTTGCTCACAAGGAGTGAGATACATAATATTGTGTGTATCATAAGTTGTTGATGAAATATATAATGTAATGTGTTATAAGTTATTAAGTACAAGGAAGTCAAAAGGTTAGCACCACAAGGAAATGAAAATTGTTGGTCAATACTAAGGGTTTTAAATGAAAGAAAAGATTTTGTTACCAAGAGAGAAAGAGAGAAATGAGATATATGAAGAGAATGTGATGAGATATGAAGAGAAAAAGAAATGAGAGTCATGTAGCTTACTTGGTATGGTCGGGGTCCACAGCTTAATGTGTAGCTGACCAATGAGATAAGAGTATGAAGTTTACTTGGCATGGTCAGAGGTTCCGCCTCGGCGTAGTGGACTAATGTGTTGCACACAGTCCGAGTCCGTCGATGAATGCGTAGTTGAGCAGTGCCAAGATATTGTTGTATGAGACAAATGAGAGTGAAATATGGAAGGAGAAAAGGAAAGGTGAATTAAATGTTGAATGGTGCATAATGAGTATATTCATGTTATTGGAAAGGAAAGGAACACTTTATGATTGAAGTTATTTTCACTTTTCAAAATTTTGTTTTTATACAAATTCAATTCAGAAAATCAAATTGAAAAGTGAATGGGTTTTGAAATTGATTCCTTTCCAATAGCTATGATATTGAAATTGTGTTAGGAATTATCTCATATTCTCAATGGGATCGGACTGGAATGAAGATAAAGGGTGATTTTGGAAATGCAAAAGATTCAAATGTAAAAGAAAAGAAATAATAATTTGAGTCCCTTTGAGAATTAGTACATTATGCACCACAACATGAGTGATGAGAGAATACTTTACTAAGACCAATGAAAAGGAAAATCTTAGCATGTAAATGCTTTTGAATCAAATCACATATTTCTTTAAGAAAATCGATTGTTTTCAAGTGTTCAAGAATTGATAGTTAGTTTTCCTTTTCAATGATCTTGGTAAGATAATCTATGTAGACAAATTACATTCTCAAATAAAGTTGTTTTGCAATGTGAATAAAATTTTGAAATGAAATGATTTTGGAATTTCTCAATTGACTTACAAGCCCGGTAAAATACTTGACTTATAAAAACAATGAAAAGAGGGATTCTAAATCAATTGAGTCATTCCATTTGGGAAAAGTTATAAGTTGAATTTGCATTTAATTGAGAATGTAAACTGTCCTACATAGAAGCGAATATCATGTAGTTATAAGGTGGACGGTGAGGAAGTTGGGGAAGACATACGCGGAGGACGTGAGTGATATGTGACTAGGTTGTGCTAATGAAACAACCGCGAGAATTGTCGTTGGGTGGAACTTGCATCTTCTAAGAGGCCACGAACTGGCCACTCGTGTCTGGGGATTGGTTCCACATTAACCACGATAACTATCGGTCACAAAGTCACTTCGGGACCGGTTGAGGGTGGATCCCTACTATATCCAACTTGGGCCTTCAACCCAAGTTGTACTGGACTGAAAAAGAGTGGCCAGTACCGTGAAACCAGTGGTAGAGGGACACTTACTCCCGGTTGGTCTTTCCCTGGAGTGGAGGGTGAAGTGAGGAAATCGAGTGAAATGAAATGAATGATGAATGTTTCATACAACAATACAGAGAATGAGAAAAATGAATGAAAAGAGAGAGTGAAAAGAGAGATGAAAGAGAGAAAGAAAAGAAAGGGAAAAGAAAGATGAAATGAGAAAAGAGTTGAAAAAGTCAAGAACGTGTTTGAAAAAGAGTGAATGAGTGAATGAATGAAAAGAATTTGTGAAATTTGAAAGAGAAAGAGAACCCTTAGTATTGAACTGACAGGAAGGGAAAGCGAAAATGTTTGAAATAAGTTGTTGGAAATGATAAGAAAGTAATATGAAACAGAAGGATTTGATCTAGATAGCGAGAACTATTACCGCCAATAGAATGTGGAATTGGGATTGATCACCCCAATATTTGCATCCATTGGGTGGTGAAGTTGTCGAAAATCTAGAAGCTTAAATATTTGATGTGAAAGAAAAGTGATTCTTTTGTAACACATGGTGCTAATCCTTTTGACTCTCCATGCCCTTTAATATTTGAATTATATTAAGATGTGCATGAAAATGAACTAAGGAAAGTTATGCTAAAGGTATGGGTTGCAATACATTGGTTATGGATGTTAAGCTAAAAATTGATTATATAACTATAGTAAAATGAAATTATGAATTCAGCTGAATAAACATGAAAATAATTGTGATACATAAACCGAGTTCGGATTGCTGAATTGTTTTTTTTTTTGTCCGTATTCCTTGCGGAACCACCGGTATCCCCAAGAGAACCCTTAATACCAGGGAGCCCTTGAGACTAATCCGGAGCGAGCTGCATGGCTGGCTCTCCCAGCGAGATGTTTTTAGTGGGAATCGAACCCGGGGCTACTAGCACCCGTGTTTTTAGTTGCTGAATTGTTGATCTAATACAAAATGAATGTAAGAGAATTAATTATCCCATATATGTATATGTATGAAGAATAGATAAGAATAAAGGTCATTTATTATGAAACATATGTTAAATGATTATGAAATGAAAATTTGTGAATCATAAACGTGAAGGATTGAAACATACCTGTGCAAGTTGAGTAGAGTGTTGACTCACTATGTTGGTTTGAAGGAAACAGATAAATTTGCTAAGAAAGTGTTATTTCAGTAACTATAGGTTTAAAACAGGTATTTAATAATTTGGAAAAGACCCATATTTTAGAGGAAACTCTGCTTAAATTTATGCATAAAATGTATGTTGTAGTGAGTTCAAAGAATATTTAATAATATATATGTTGGAAGTCAAGCTTTCCCAAGGACTTCAAGTGAAAATATCTTATATGGTTTTGATGATAACAAACTCAAGATTCTCAAGTTCATATCAAGTGCAATCACAATATCTTCATCCTTCAAGTCCAAGCTTCAAGTTGAAGACTCAAGCAAATGAAGTTGAAGATTCAAGCAAATGAAGATTTTAGCCCTTTCCCTTAGGGCATCATGTAAGGTAATGAAGTCAAGGTTTATATTATGTTAAAAGGCCAATATAAGTTTTTCTAAATTTATTTTTCATAATTAAGGAGAAGAAAAAGAAGTTTTGTGAAAATCAGTTTTCATATCTTAGTTTTGGTGAAAATAATTATTGTTACAAAACTCTGAATATTTTTATGTATACAAGAAGGAGTAATCGATTACTTGCTTAAAGTAATCGATTAACTTTGTTGCATCATAGAAAAATCAGAGAGTTTGTAATCGATTAAGTGAACTTTGCTAATCCATTACTTTCTTATAAGAGTAATCGGTTAACTGGCTCAAGTAATCGATTAAAATTGTTGCATCATATATTTTCCTGAGACAAAGTAATCGATTATTTCTTTGAGATAATCGATTACATGATGTTGCATCATAGGCATATCAGAGGCTCTGTAATCGATTATTAGAATAGTGGTAATCGATTATATGAGTTGCATCATATATTAAACAGAAGTGAAGTAATCGATTACATGCATGTGATAATCGATTACTGGTTTTTAAAATGAATTTCAAAGTTTCTATTTTTAAAGGGATAATAGATTACCTCCCTCAAGTAATCGATTACCTCAAGTTTATTGAAAAACGTGTCAGAACCATTTTGATTATTTCATGATTTGTTTTTATATAAAAGATTCTGATTTATTTTATAAAATTCGAAAATGATTTTAAATTTGAATTATTTCCTTTTTCGTTTTAAGAATCAAATCTTTGTTTTATTTTCTAAATCTTTTTTATTTGGTTTTGATTTTAAAACTTAAATTATTTTATTTCCAAAATCGTTTTTGATTTGATTCTGATTCTATTTTCAAATTCAAATTTCAAATTTCAAATATTTTCAAATATTTTATTTTATCTTTTTGATTTGTTTTGATTTCAAAACTAACTCTATTTATTTTGTTTTGGAAAAACATTTCTCACTTCCACATCCTCTGATAATCACGTTGCTTCTTCTTCTTCTTCTTCTTCTCCATCAACTTCTGGTTTTCACGCTAAATCTTTTTGAAGAAAACTAAACCTTATTTTGGCCTTGTAACAACCTTATCTAGACTTCATTGCCATAGAGCTTAATTGTTGTATCTGTGTTGCTTAGAACACTTTATTGTTAGAGTGGCCTTATCTTGTTGTATCAGCACTAAGAAGAGTGCATTATATTGGTTGTACCCAATCTCATATCATAACCCGTTGTTGTAAGGGGTGTGTGACCCTTAGTGACTAGGGAGTGAATCTCCTAGTGCGGACGTGCTGTGTTCGTGGTTATAGGGTGAGGAACCCTTTGCTGTGTGGGTAGTGCTAGACGAACGGTGGGGAACCTAGTAGTTAGGCTATCTGGTTTATTGAGGTCCCTGGAGAAAGGAGGTTCCTAGTAGCTTGCGGGGTGCTCTGGTTGTACTTGGGGACGCGTGGCGTCTTGGTTTTTAGTGAAAAGCTCGAGTGGGTCGCTTGGGGACTGGAGTAGGCCGGGTTTGCCGAACCAGGATAAAATCTCCAGTGCAATCTCTTCTATCCCTCATCTCTTTATTTTCCGCTATTATATTTATTTGTTGTGCATCATAACAACTATTTTCGTAATAATCTATTTTAAGCGAATTTAAAATAATAAGCGCGGTAACGGTTTTCGTTGTTCTTATTTAATTCGTATCCGCGCATATTAGTTTTTTCTATTATTATTAATATTATTCGCTTAAGCGTAATCGTTTTCATCAATATATTGTTTTCCGCTGCAAAATCTCTTTAAGTTTGTTGAAAAAGTTTTAAAGAAAATATTTTCCAATGTTTTCATAAACACCCAATTCACCCCCCTCTTGGGTGACGGCTGCCAATCCTATCAATAATTCTAACAATTGGTATCAGAGCTTCGTGCTCTGGTAAAGGCCTAACAGCCTGAGTTTAAGATCCTTGTAGATTGGCAGCGTTGGGATATTTTATTTGTTTTAATATGGAGGGATTTTCATTCGATGATGCACCATTTTTTTATGAAAATAATTTTCATTATTGGAGTGCGAGAATGAAAATATTTTTACAATCTATCAGCATTCGTCTATGGAATGCCGTTTTACATGGTTTTGATGAAAAATCTTTTTCCTTGAATTTTCAAGCTATGCATGTTTTGAAAAATGCTTTAAACCATGATGCATTTACTATTATTGAAAATTGTGAAAATTCTAAGGATATTTGGGACACTTTACATTTACACTATGCTACTAATGATCTTGTTGAAAGTGTAAGTGTCCACAGGAATGAGGAAAGTGATGTGGAGCATGAAAGATCTAACTCCCTGGAAGAAGAATATGATGATATTGAAAGCGTGGGGAGTAGCTCAATGTACGATGACGATGAACTTGAAAGATTATTTGAAAGCTTCATGGACTCAATGGAGGAATCAAGCTTTTCGGATGAGGAATCAACGACAGATGAACATGAAACATCCGATCACTTGGCTCATGAGGACCATGAGGTAACTTCAATTAGTCCTTGTTCTAAATCTCTACAATATGCATATAATGATTTGAATGATGCTTTGATAAATTTGGAAAATAGAAACTTGGACTCTTTACAAAAATTATCTCAAATTGAAAATGAAATTGATATTTTAAAAAATGGAGATATTTTTGATAAAGAGATATTTTTAGAAAATAGCTCCTCAACTATTTTTGAAAATTGCTTACATATTGAAAAACAAGTTGAGGATGCACTCTTTGAATATAGTAACATTGAAAAATCTAGTTGTTCAAATTCTTTACTTGATGAAAATGAAAATAATGTGGATATCCAAAAATCAAGTAAAGTCGTTGACAATAATAGTTTTCAATGTGAAGTTAAAAATTCCAAGTTTCATGAAAATAATTTTGAAAAAATCAAATCATCGTCCAAACCCATTACATGTAATTATTGTGGTTGTTTGGGACATATTTCTCATTTATGCTTTTATCGTAAAAATTTAAATATGAGAAATAATATGCAATGGGTTCCAAAGTTACCCAAGGAACCCAAGACTAACCCCAAAGGACCCAAGATGAAATGGGTACCAAAAGGTTCTTCTAGTGTTGTGAATGTGCAGGAAATTAAACCAAAGGAAGAACCAATTGGACAAGGAAAGGGGAAGTCTATGAAAGTTATGGGTAAATGGTCCAAAAACAAACAATATGGTCAAAAGAAGAAGATGTTCACAACCAAAGCCTCTCACGTGCAAAAAGGTGAAATCATAAGATTGAGGACTTTAAACAAAAAGCAATGGCATAAACCAAGTCGAGGAGAAAAAGGGAAAATAACAAAGATGGTACCTAAGAGGACAAAAACAAAATGGGTCAATCAAAGGAGAAAGATGCCTACCAACACCAAAGCTTCACATGAGAAAAATGGAAGATTCGATATGTTCAAAAATCAAAAGGTGAAACAATGGGTAAAGGCAAGAACTTCATTGGTCAACAAACCTAAGGTATCAATATCTTATTCCTCTTATATCAATGATTATACAAAGGTATACTTGGACTATTCTATTTTTTATTCATACTAAGGTGGATCATGGGTGCTAAATTTTTAAAAAAAATATTTTTAATTATCATGATCACTCCTTGGTTGAATTAAATCATGTGTGCTTTACATCTTTTTTGAAAATTCTTTTTAGCACATGATTATTTTTGGCATAGTCCTAGATACCTGTTACATATAATGAGTTACATCATGTGAGGTTAAAATTTTGTTGTTATCTTCTATCACATGATTACACTTTATCTGTAATGATATTGCATTGATGTATGAGGACATGCTTGTATTTGTAAGGGCATGTTTGGTACGACATGGACTTATAACATAAGCATGGTGTTATTTCTTTTTATGATTTGTGCATATGTTTAAATTGTTTATTCATATTTTACCTTCACAATATCTCTGATATTAGTGAAAAGATGTAACTAATCATAGAGGATCCAAGTCCTTGGATACCAAAAGAATTGTTCCTAAGTACTTTTACAGGTAATGCATCAAGTACAAGAGAAGGTATATTGAGATTATATGAAAGAATTCCAAAGGAGGAATTAAGACTCTCCTTCATCATGATGCTTGAGAATAAGGGGAACATATTAAAAAGGTGGAGACTTCCTTCAAGGCAAAGAATAGAAAAACTCTTTAAGGAAGAACTTCACAAGTGCCCAAACATTATAACTTGAGAATGTGTCACAAACGACAAGTATCACCATTCTTATTTTTTTTTAACTATTTTATGTTACTTATCTCTGTGATACACATGTTTATCTTGATGCTGAAATGTTTTTGTGATTTATTCCTTCTTCGATATATTTGCACAAATCTTTTTGAAGGATAAATTCTTTTTCAGCATACACCATATTCATGTGTTACTAACTCCTAAGGATCCAATTATCTTGGATACCAAGAGAAACGTGCTAATTAGTTTGCAGGTATTCCTACAAGTATTAGTATGAAAAGTTCTGAATAAACTTATGGTCGTGGTTACAAATGAAAAGAGAACTTGGAAATACGTAAGTACTTGAAGGTGATATGGCAATATAAAAAAAAATTCTCTTGGAATGGAAGTAGTGTGACACATTGAACAAGAGGAGATATCCTTCAAAATGCTACATGATGAAATTATCAACAAAAGGAACTCCAAAATCCTCAATCATCTATAAGTATCACTAATCCTTTATTTATTTTAATCATTTTATGATACTTCTACGTATGATATGTGCTACATGATATTTTGTGCTGAAGTGCATTGAATATTTATTGTCATGGCATATAGGACTCTCAAATTTGTGTGATGATAATAAGCATAAACATGTTTTATTGATGCATTTGATTTCCCTTTATAACTTGCTTGGTTGAATCATTTTTTTTAGAAAGGGGGAGAAAAACTTTTTCAAATTTGCATAAAAACATGTTTAATTTGCTACTTCACTCTATCTTGACATCATGCAACTCTTTAACTATGTATTGGGAAAAAAAAATTTTTGTTTCCCATAACTCCTTATGCTGATGTCAAATAGGGGGAGTAAAAGTATGAAACAAATCTCCTTGTTATTATTAATGCTTCTACCCAGTGTTTCAGGGGGAGTTTAGCATTTGGTTTATTTGATCAAAAGGGGAGAGATATTTTACAAAAGACATGGGCTTAATGAAGACAAAAGGGAAAGAGAACCAAATGTCGTCGACAAATCAAAAGGGATCATGTGATAACTCACATGGAAAGAAAAGTGAGAAGTCAAGCTTACTCATGGGGAGAAGAATTCTGAGCTGCATAGCATATCTAATGGATAACAAAAGGGGGAGAATAAAAATTCAAGCATAACAACAAGTGAAGAATTCTGAACCCAATTTTTGCTGTTGAAAAAAGGGGGAGAAGAATTCCTGAATGATGTTGAATGATGCAAGGATGCAAAGCGTTTAACTATTATATCTAATGCATTTATGCAGGGGGAGAGTATCCTTTTTATTCTTAGTGTTCTAGGGATAAGGATGTGTTTATAATATATTTACATTTGCTTGCATAACACTTGTGATGCAGATCATTCAGAATACAGGTTTGTCATCATCAAAAAGGGGGAGTGTTGGAAGTCAAGCTTTCCCAAGGACTTCAAGTGAAAATCTCTTATATGGTTTTGATGATAATAAACTCAAGATTCTCAAGTTCATATCAAGTGCAATCACAATATCTTCATCCTTCAAGTCCAAGCTTCAAGTTGAAGACTCAAGCAAATGAAGTTGAAGATTCAAGCAAATGAAGATTTTAGCCCTTTCCCTTAGGACATCAGGTAAGGTAATGAAGTCAAGGTTTATATTATGTTAAAAGGCCAATATAAGTTTTTCTAAATATATTTTTCATAATTAAGGAGAAGAAAAAGATTTTGTGAAAATCATTTTTCATATCTTAGTTTTGGTGAAAATAATTGATGTTACAAAACTCTGAATATTTTTATGTATACAAGAAGGAGTAATCGATTACCTGCTTAAAGTAATCGATTAACTTTGTTGCATCATAGAAAAATCAGAGAGTTTGTAATCGATTAAGTGAACTTTGCTAATCCATTACTTTCTTATAAGAGTAATCGATTACCTGGCTCAAGTAATCGATTAAAATTGTTGCATCATATATTTTCCTGAGACAAAGTAATCGATTATTGCTTTGAGATAATCGATTACATGATGTTGCATCATAGGCATATCAGAGGCTCTGTAATCGATTATTAGAATAGTGGTAATCGATTATATGAGTTGCATCATATATTAAACAGAAGTGAAGTAATCGATTACATGCATGTGATAATCTATTACTGGTTTTTAAAATGAATTTCAAAGTTTCTATTTTTAAAGGGATAATCGATTACCTCCCTCAAGTAATCGATTACCTCAAGTTTATTGAAAAACTGTCAGAATCATTTTGATTATTTCCTGATTTGTTTTTATATAAAAGATTCTGATTTATTTTATAAAATTCGAAAATGATTTTAAATTTGAATTATTTCCTTTTTCGTTTTAAGAATCAAATCTTTGTTTTATTTTCTAAATCTTTTTTATTTGGTTTTGATTTTAAAACTTAAATTATTTTATTTCCAAAATCTTTTTTGATTTGATTCTGATTCTATTTTCAAATTCAAATTTCAAATATTTTCAAATCTTTTATTTTATCTTTTTGATTTGTTTTGATTTCAAAACTAACTCTATTTATTTTGTTTTGGAAAAACATTTCTCACTTCCACATCCTCTGATAATCACGTTGCTTCTTCTTCTTCTTCTTCTCCATCAACTTCTGGTTTTCACTCTAAATATTTTTGAAGAAAACTAAACCTTATTTTGGCCTTGTAACAACCTTATCTAGACTTCATTGCCATATAGCTTAACTGTTGTATCTGTGTTGCTTAGAACACTTTATTGTTAGAGTGGCCTTATCTTGTTGTATCAGCACTAAGAAGAGTGCATTATATTGGTTGTACCCAATCTCATATCATAACCCGTTGTTGTAAGGGGTGTGTGACCCTTAGTGACTAGGGAGTGAATCTCCTAGTGCGGACGTGCTGCGTTCGTGGTTATAGGGTGAGGAACCCTTTGCTGTGTGGGTAGTGCAAGACGAACGGTGGGGCACCTAGTAGTTAGGCTATCTGGTTTATTGAGGTCCCTGGCGAAAGGAGGTTCCTAGTAGCTTGCGGGGCGCTCTGGTTGTACTTGGGGACGCGTGGCGTCTTGGTTTTTAGTGAAAAGCTCAAGCGGGTCGCTTGGGGACTGGAGTAGGCCGGGTTTGCCGAACCAAGATAAAATCTCCGGTGCAATCTCTTCTATCCCTCATCTCTTTATTTTCCGCTATTATATTTATTTGTTGTGCATCATAACAACTATTTTCGTAATAATCTATTTTAAGCGAATTGAAAATAATAAGCGCGGTAACGGTTTTCGTTGTTCTTATTTAATTCGTATCCGCGCATATTAGTTTTTTTATTATTATTAATATTATTCGCTTAAGCGCAATCGTTTTCATCAATATATTGTTTTCCGCTGCAAAATCTCTTTAAGTTTGTTGAAAAAGTTTTAAAGAAAATATTTTCCAATGTTTTCATAAACACCCAATTCACCTCCCTCTTGGGTGACGGCTACCAATCCTATCAATAATTCTAACAATATATTATATAGGCAATAAAATGTGTCTAATATAATCAGGAAACTTAACGAAAGTAAGAAACTGCATGAAACAGATAAAAGGTGTCATATAGATT
Source organism: Crotalaria pallida (assembly GCA_037953625.1). Taxonomy (NCBI): domain Eukaryota; kingdom Viridiplantae; phylum Streptophyta; class Magnoliopsida; order Fabales; family Fabaceae; genus Crotalaria; species Crotalaria pallida. The sequence goes on from CM075653.1 coordinate 92,967,956, forward strand.
GCATTATGTATGATTGTTAAATTTGAGTTTAACCCACATATGTTCGAAAAATTGTTGTAAACCCAAGGCTAAATAAAAACTAGTTGAATTATAAGTGGGGGATAGTTTCATTTGCTCAAGAGTAGAACATCAGTATCAGTTTGTCAAAGTGCCAGCAAAATGCTAAGTATGTAAATCAAGAGGCCGTAATCACAACTATGCCCAAAAATGAATCATAACCATGCAGAAATGAAACTATCCTAAGCCTCACTCAAAAAGCATAAACCGCACATATACATCAAATAGTACGAAGGCTTAGGTCAAAAACAAAAACATCTAAACCCCAACCCTACTCTCCATGTGAGGGAGAGCATTCCTGCCCGGCCGATCCAGGTGTATACTCCAACTCAGTACCTGAAAAATGGTAAGGAGGTGAGTATTACTCAATAAAATAGGGAAGCAGTTTCTATTATGCTATACTGAACCACCAGGCCAATCACATATAGTCAAATAAAACACAATTCACAATTAAGCACTCCCAATAAAAGACCTACACATATCATAATTATTTAGTTCTTTTTAAGCTATGCTAAGGCGTAATTTCATAAACTCTATCTTGGTTCAACAAAGCATTAGTCATAAAGCAAGAATTACCAAACTTTTCCCATTCAATTTACCAAGTAGCACACTTTAAATTTCAGTTTTCTAAATTATCATCATAATTCATTCTTTCTCTTTTCTTTCCTTTATTCCATCCTTAAAATGTATTTCGAACCATTGTACTTCGCCTCCACACCGGAAGGTACCTCATACTTTGTGGCCTATGGGTACTTCACCTCCACACCGGAAGGTACCTCGTACAAGTTGGCCTGTGGGTACTTCACCTCCACACCGGAAGGTACCTCATACCGTTGTACTTCACCTCCACGTCGTAAGGTACCTCATACAAGTTGGCCTATGGGTACTTCACCTCCACACCGGAAGGTACCTCATACCATCGTACTTCACCTCCACACCGGAAGGTACCTCATACGATTTGGGCGGTGGGTACTTCACCTCCACACCGGAAGGTTCCTCATATCACCACTAAATAATTATGGATCTTTAAATCTTTGAACTTCGTTTCCAATTATTTCATTTGTTTTCAATCTCATGGATTTCATCAGTTAATCATACCATTATATTTTCACTTTCTAACGTGCATTATACCTATTCCATATCAACATGTTCAATACCATTCATAACTTCCAAGGTCAATATAATTTAACACAATATCCTACACTTAAATCAAATATCAAAGTCACATTTGCACTTAACCTCACATATCAATATATTTTTATGCATAATCTCAGTTTAATATATTATTAACTATCCTAGGGTTTCCCATCAAAACTAACAAACACCTCCTAGCAACCCAATATATACATAATACAACCTACCCCCTAGAATAAGGTAACACAAACCTCCTTACCTCATGTTCTTAGTGATAGAGAGAGTTTGTGCTTGGAACACACTTGAGTAATAGCCACAACTTAGAGGAAGAGGGAGGAACCTAAAAATCAATAGAATAAAGAGACAAATTATCAAGCTTTGCCCAAGAATCTTAAAGAAAAATTCGTGACCCCAACAAGATTTCTCTAAGTTGATGATTGAAACAACATGGGAGAAAGAAAGAGAGGGAAAGTCGAAATTCTAGGGAGGAGAAAGAGAAGAACTTAAGCTACAATCACTTACTTGGAGAAATAAGGAAGGACTTGGGGGTGGACTTGGAGTGATTCTCTTGGGGATTGATCAATTAGAGTGAATGAATTTGTGCCCTAGGAGAGAAGAGATCCGAATTTTGCAAGAAACAAGGAAATGGGTGCCTTTATTTTTTCCCCAGCAGCACCCCTTAATCGATTACTAATCGATTAGGCTTTTTCAACCAATCTGATCTTAATCGATTAAGTTGCAGCTTAATCGATTAAGCTGCACAATTTTGCAGTATCCAGACTTTGAAAGGCCATAACTTCTTCGTTACCCGTTGGATCTTCCTCAAATTTTAAAGCAAGCTTCCTCACCTATCCTACTTCACATCCAACGGTGGAATTTATGTTTTAAGCTACCAATCTTGTTATTATAATTTCCCTAAGTTCCTATGTTTTAAACCTAAGGTTGCATACACTAAGGGCTAAGTTTCTAACTTATGTCCTCATTTCTTTTACCCTAAGACCATCACAACATAGATTACACTATAAATTAAGTTTGGGATGTTACACCAACCAAAACCCTGAAGCAACAGAATTTTATAGGCTTACCGAGTTTTGTAAAGTAGATCCCCCTAAATTTGAAGGAGGATTTGATCCGATCAAAGCACACAGATGGATTCGAAGCATACAGAAAATCTTTCAAATAATAAATTGTACCGACGCACAAAGAGTCTCGTTGGCCACATATGTATTAATCAAAGAAGCCGACAACTAGTGGGAAAACACCAAACAACTATTAGAGACAGAATCAAGAGGAATCACATAGAAATTATTCAAGGAAAAGTTCTTAGAGAGATATTTCCCAGAAGAAATTCCATGTCAAAAAGAGATTGAATTCCTCGAACTAAAACAAGAAAATATGAGTGTAAGGGAATACGTAGAGCGATTTGAAGAACTTTTTCGATATTCCCTCTACTATGAAACCAACTCTAAGGAGAAACCCAAGTGCACCAAGTTTGTGGGCGGCCTTTGCCCCGAGATCGAACTAGCCGTTGAATACCAAAATATTCAAAGCTTCTCATTATTGGTGAATACGTGTTTCATCTATGAAAAGGACTTAGAAACCAAAAAGAAATCTGAAGAGAAAGATAAAGAATCCCTAACAAAAGATGAATCCCGCACCACTGATCAGAATGAAGAATATGAATCTCTCAACTCTTCCCAATGCAAAATTTGTCAAAAACACCACTTAGTAAAATGTCGAAAACTACGGATGAAATGCAATCGATGCAAGGAATCAGGACATTATGCTAAGCAGTGCCCTAAAAAAAGAAAGAGAAGCGATCTGTAAATTGTTGATATTTGATTCATTTTTCTAGTTTTGTAAATATGGAACATTAAGTAACCCTGTAGTGTAATCATAAGAGTACTAAGTATGTTAGAAGTGAATGTAAATATATCTGTATGTATATATATATTGTTATATACAATATATATATATATATATGATAAACCATATCTTAATTTAAATTTCTTTATAAAACTCTTATCGAAAGTCCTGGGTATAAACCATTAGTATAAGCAATCCTAGAATAAATTAAAACATTAGAATACTCACCCCACATCTTCTGTATAAATCGAATTTCGGGGACGAAATTCATCTAAGTGGGGGAGAATTGTAACACCCTAAACTTGTTGACAACTAAAGAATGCTAGGAGTGATGATTTATTAAAGTAGAGCCTTTGTTTAAGCACGAGAAACACTAGAAATCATTAGAAAAACAAATATTTCAGGGCCTTAATCAATTAACTTATGGAGTTAATCGATTAGCCATTAAACCATGCCAGCCATTAATCGATTAACAAGTATGTTAATCAATTAGCCAAATGACAAGCCTCAGACCTTAATCGATTAGTCTGCAACTTAATTGATTAAGAGCTGATGAACTCTCAACCAATAATTGATTATTATGATCATTAATCGATTAACATAGAAAAAATTCACATGTTAATCGATTAACCTACTGAAACTGTCTTAAAAACGTGATTTTAAGTCATTTTCACTCATACTTTCATTCTCCCACTCTCTAGAAGTTTCGACCCCTTTCCTCTTCTCTCTAGAAATTTTCTTATTCTATCACAAAAACCCACCAAAAATCGTCATGAATTGATACTCTATCATCCATATACATTCTATACTCTCCATCCTCCTCTAAAACTCCTCTCTAATAATCATCAAATTCTCAAACCTCCCTTAAACACCATCTATATTTCTCTATAGCCATGGGTTCTTCATCACCAAGTTGGAAGAATAGGATTTAAGGGTAAAGAATTACAAGAAAAGAAGGAAAACAAGAATGAACATTCCAAGAAGTTAGAAACCAAGGAGCTTGAGAGAAAATCTAAAGGCTTTAAAGTTTCCAACACGTCTTCTCTTCCTCTAAGGTAAGGAGAAGATGTTTCCTATCTTTTAAGCTTAAGAGTCAGGGAAATCATAATAATACTAGGAGAAAGAACATAATTAAGTATTTAACCATATTTAGTAATAATATATTTAAAGGAATAAAGGCTTTAATGAGTATATTATTGTTGTTACTTGTATATTAATATATGAAATCAATATATATTCTTGTTATTATCAGCCAATAACCCTAGGAAGTCGACTCACTTGTTATTATGAGACACCCCTGAGGGTGTTGATTGATTTGGAAGTGATGAATGTGAATGAGTGTTTGATATATATTAGAGATATATTATAGTTATTTCTTTAAATTATTGCTTGAGTGTTTCACAAATTAAGGTGTTTGTGTTCATAAAAGAACAAAGGAAAGTATCAATTTCAATTATAAATGAATATATAAAGGAAGGAATGTAACTACGAATTTATACACAATCAGAGTTATTAATTATTCTTAGGATAAATCATAGAGTATAATAAATATATGTAAAAGAACAATCAGAAAGAATTAACACTGTTTATAATTTAACTGGTTAGTTGAATCCAATAACCGGTTAAGGAGCAAATATTATAGTAAGATCAAAACCCTTTTTATAATATAATAAATCACTCACAATTCCATACTATAAACACACTTCAATTTTCCTAGATATATTATTATTTTCTTAATTCCTTTTCATAAATTATAGAGAAATGTCTCACTCCTTGTGGCTTAACATTTTATGGACTTTTGGAAGGAGCAGGGAACCAGAGATTCGTAATGCTGAAGGCAAAGGAAAGAATTCAAAATTGAAGGAATTACCCTTTCCATGTTGTAAAATCCCAATGTATTTTTCAAAATTTTGTAAACTTTGAATTAATAAATAATGTTTTTATGATATTAAGATAATTTTGATTAAAATAAGTTGGGATGTTACACCAGCACTCCCCACCATGCTGTTTTCCACAATGTAAACATAGTGGAGGAGCATCCGTAGAAATCCCATTCATGCCCATAACCCTAGGAACTGTTGCTTAGTTATTGGGTGCAACATAAGGACTTGACCTTTGAACTGGTCCATCACTCCTGATAGGACCTCCTGTCCTATGTCCACTCTTGTTTCTTTTCTCATTCGCCTTCTGTTTCCGACCCTTTGCATAAGTACTAGTCATATTGACCAGTTGAGACAGGTTGGCAATATTTTGATACTCAAAAGCCACCTTGATTTCACTACGAAGCCCTGCTTCGAATTTGATGCACTTAGCTCGTTTGTCGGCATCCCTGTAACTCCCCGCATATCGGATCAGATCTTCAAACTTAGCACCATACTCTCCAACGCTCATGTTCCCTTGCACCAGATACAGAAAGGTGATCTCCTTCTCTCTACGGACATCCTCAGGGAAATACTTTCCCAGAAAACGGATCTTAAACAAATCCCAAGTGATTGCCAGATTGTCCGCCTCCAAACCCCTTTGCATCTGCTCCCACTAGTGTTCCGCTTCACCAGTTAGCATATACCGTGCTAGTAACACCTTTTGTTCAGCTGGTGGTGCCATGGTTTGGAGTATCTTCTCGATCTTCTGGATCCAGAGTTGTGCTCCATCAGGATTATACCCTCCTTCAAATTTTTGGCGGTTCATTCTTCATGAACTCCGCCAGCCAGTTCGCCAGATTTTGTGGTGCATGTGGCCGCTGATTAACTACTGCCACTACCGTTGCAGCTATGGCCGCTGCCACGGTTTCAGCTTGGTTCCGGTTCATCTGAACCAGGTTCTTCAGGATTGTAGCAATCCTGTCGCTGTTAGCACGTCTCCAAGCCATGATGCTTATGTCCTGTAGAAGATATAAGTTAATAATTGCCTAAATAATTAATTACATAAAAATCCTATTTGTCTAACTTAGACACTTGACTATACACATCGATTACTCGCTTGATGAGTAACCATTGGAGTTGTGAGTCCACACTCCAAGGCCGAGGGAAACTGCTCTGATACCAAATTGTAACACACTACCTTAATTAGTGACTTAATTACCCTTGGTTAATAGTGAACTTAAAAATTTCTTTTATAACTCTTAGTTGCTTATGAAAAATCTCCATAAAATCGGACGGAGCTTACTTTGTTTATTGGACATTTCCAAAATATGCAATTCCTGAAAACCTGTTATAACAACAACTATATAATTCAGAAAAGCCAACAGGGCATCGTGCATTACTGCATGTGTACATTTATATCAGTTTAGAAATATTTACAAGTCTTGGATTAGTTTGATTTCCAAAAGGTAACCCCTTTCCCAAAAGATACAGTAGTCCTGGGCCAACCTAGTGCTATATTTTAGCACCCAATACAGTGTTCACATTTTAATCAAAAAGTGTTACATCATATCCAAAATACTTGGCCCAAGACATGCTTCAAAACCTACAACTACAACCTACTCTCCCTGGAGGGAGAGTACTCCTGCCCGACCTGCAAAGGTGTATGCTCAGTCTCGATACCTGTGTAAAAACAGCAAGGAAGTGAGCATTACACAATACTTAGAAAATATCTTCTAAAAGGACATAGAGAACAACTAAGTCATTTACAATTAGCCATTAACTTAAGTCTTATTCTACTCATCCATTCTCTTAGCTACATTTCATGTTTCTATGTCCTTGCCTCTTTGTTCATTGTGTTATCTGTATATCTTTCTGTTCATTTCCAATCTTTCTTAACCTGTTCATTATCATTGTTTCTTTATGCCTTTATATTCTTTCTTATATTTCGCTATCATAATTTTCATAAGCCTTTCTAATCTATTCATCATTCCTTATCTTTCACTCACCTCACGACGGGTCATATTATCATTACTTCTCACACCACTAGGGCGGCTTGTTGGAAGTCAAGCTTTCCCAAGGACTTCAAGTGCAATCATTATATGTTTTTGATGATAACAAACTCAAGATTCTCAAGTTCATATCAAGTGCAATCACAAGATCTTCATCTTTCAAGTCCAAGCTTCAAGTTGAAGATTCAAGCGAATGAAGTTGAAGGTTCAAGCAAATGAAGACCTTTTAGCCTTTTCCCTTAGGACATCATGTAAGGTAATGAAGTCAAGGATTATATTATGTTAAAAGGCCAATATAAGTTTTTCTAAATATATTTTTCATAATTAAGGAGAAGAAAAAGAAGTTTTGTGAAAATCAGTTTTCATATCTTAGTTTTGGTGAAAATAATTGATGTTACAAAACTCTGAATATTTTTATGTTATGCAAGAAGGAGTAATCGATTACCTAAGATAATCGATTAACTTTGTTGCATCATAGAAAAATCAGAGAGCTTGTGTAACATCCCAAACTTTATTTATATTATAATTTATGTTGTGATGGTCTTAGGGTAGAAGAAATGAGAGCATAGGTGAGAAACTTAGCCAAATTTGCATGCACTCTTAGGTTTAAAACATAGGAACTTAGGAAATTAAAATAATAAGATTGGTAGCTCAAAACATAAATTCCACCGTTGGATGTAAAGTAGGATATGTGGGGAAGCTTGCCTTAAAATTTGAGGAAGATCCAACGGTTAACGAAGAAGTTATGGCCGTTCAAAGTCGGGGTGCTGAAAATCCTGCAACTTAATCGATTAAGCTGCAGCTTAATCGATTAATCGAAAATCGATTAAGCTGCAGCTTAATCGATTAAGACCTGAAGGGGGGGGGGGAATTTAATCGAGTAATACTCGATTAAACGCTGCAGATGCAGAAAATAATAAAGTGCAGCACGCGTTCTTTCTTGCCATAATCGAAGCTCTCTCTCCTAGGGCACTAATCCACTCATTCCAATTGATCAATCCACAAGGGAATCACTCCAATTTCATCACCCAAGTCCTTCCTTGTTGCTTCAAGTAAGTGTTTGCGTTTGTGATTCTTCTATTTCTCTCTCCCTAGAACTCGAATCTCTTTCTCCCTCTTCCTCCCATGAAGCTTTAATCATCCTCCTCGAGGGACCTTGAATGGGGCACGAATTTCCCTCATGATTTTGGGGTAAAGGCTTAACAATTTGTCCCTTTATTGTATTGATTTTAGGTTCCTCCCTATCCATTTGATTTGTGGCTATTTCTCAAGCTTGTTCCAAGGCTCCCATTCTCTCTCTATCTCTAGGAGCTTGAGGTAAGGAGGTTTGTGTTACCTTATTCTAGGGGGTAGGTTGTATTATGTTTATGTTGGGTTGCTAGGAGGTGTTTGTTAATTTTGATAAGGAATCCTAGGATACTTAGTAATATATTACACTGTGATTATGCCTATAAGTATATTGATATGTGATGTTATGTGCAAATGTGACTTGATATTTGATTTAATATTGATAGGTGAGGTTATTTGAAATTGTGATTTTGAAATTGATTTAAGTGGAGAACATTGTGCTAAATTATATTGAGCCTGGAAATTATGAGTGGTATTGAACATGTTGATATAGACTAAGAAAAATGACACTTTAGGAAATGAAAATAAAATGGTATGAATAATTGATGAAAATCCAGGAGATTGGAAACGAAATTTAAAGATTTAAAGATCCGGAATTATTTAGTGGTGTATGAGGTACCTTCCGGCGTGGAGGTGAAGTACCCACCGGCCAAATTGTATGAGGTACCTTCCGGTGTGGAGGTGAAGTACAATGGTATGAGGTACCTTCCGGTGTGGAGGTGAAGTACCCATAGGCCCCAATGTATGAGGTACCTTCCTGTGTGGAGGTGAAGTACAACGGTATGAGGTACCTTCCGGTGTGAAGGTGAAGTACCCAATGGCCAAATTGTATGAGGTACCTTCCGGTGTGGAGGTGAAGTACAATGGTATGAGGTACCTTCCGGTGTGGAGGTGAAGTACCCATAGGCTCAAATGTATGAGGTACCTTCCGGTGTGGAGGTGAAGTACATTGGTTCAAAATAAATTTTATGAATGGAATAAAGGAAAGAAAAGAGAAAGAATGAATTATGATGATAATATAGAGAATTGAAATTTAAAGGTGTGCTACATGGTAAATTGAATGGAAAAGGTTTAACAATTATTGTTTTATGATTAATGCACTGTTGAATCAAGATGGAATTTATGAATTTATGCCTTAGCATAGCTTAATAAGAACTAAATAAATATGATATGTGTATACCTCTCATTGGGAGTGCTTAATTGTGAAACGTGCTTTATTTGACTATATGTGATTGGCCTGGTGGTTCAGTATAGCATAATAGAGACTGCTTCCCTATTTTATTGTGTAATACTCACCTCCTTACCATTTTTCAGGTACTGAGTTGGAGTATACACCAGGATCGGCCGAGCAGGATTACTCTCCCTCACAGGGAGAGTAGGGGTTGGATTTAGACATTTACTTTTGGCCTAAGCCTCCATACTATTTGACGTATATGGGTTGTATATGCTTTTTGAGAGAGAGGCTTAGGATAGTTTCTTTTGTGCATGGTTTATGATTCGTTTTGGGCATAGTTGCAGATATGGCCTCTTGATTTGCATACTCTGCATTTCTGCTGACACTCTGACAAAATGATTTACACTTGAGCCCATGGGGCAACTATGTGCTGCATATGGTTATATTTGAGCCCTGCTGGCTATTGTTGATATTATATACATGCGTTTATCAGGTTAAAGTTTTTTGGAAAAGTCCGATAAGCAAACGAAACTCCGTCCGTTTGACGGTTGATTTTTATAATTTAAAAATGAATTTTTAAGTTCATATTTTTAATATAAGGGGAATTAAGGGTAATTAATTATAGGGTGTTACAATTATGCTGCTGTGCAACCAGCTCCAGTTGAGATTGATTGGATGGCTAGGTTCCGCAAGAATGATCCACCTCGTTTTGAGGGTGGAAATGACCCTAATGGAGCACAAAGATGGATTCAGGAGATCGAGAAGATCCTCCGCTCTATTCACCCACCCATGGAGCAGCATGTGCGACTGGCGGAATTCATGCTAACCAATGAGGCTGAGCACTGGTGGGACCAGCAGAGGAGGGGATTGGAGGCAGCCAATCCGGTGGTTTCATGGGAAGTATTCAAGGGTCTCTTTCTAGGGAAGTATTTCCCTGAGGACGTGAGAAGGGAAAAGGAGATTGCCTTTCTCCAACTGACTCAAGGCTCCATGTCAGTTGGGGATTATGCAGCTAGATTTGAAGATCTTATCCGATTCTCTGACTATCAGGATGCCAGTGAGCGTGGCAAATGCATCAAGTTTGAGTCTGGACTCAGGACTGATATTCGCCTCTCTTGCGAGTATCACAACATTGACAATTTGGCCCGCTTGGTCAACATGGCGAGCACTTACGAGAAGGGGCTTAAGAGGAAAATGGCAGAAGATAAAAGCAAGACTGTGCAGAGAAGTGGTGGTCCTATCAGGGGCAAGGGAGCGGTGCAGCGACCAGGCCCCTATGCAGGCCCTATGGGGAGTTCACCTGGTCCTATTCCGCCTTGCCCTCATTGTGGCAGGCATCATAGAGGAGTATGCTGGAATTTGACTCAGAATCAACCAAGTGCCACTTGTTTCAAGTGTGGGCAACCCGGTCATGTTGCAACTAACTGCCCAAAGAACGCAGTTAAGAAAGAAGCCAATGTGACTAGGGCGCAGAGGATTGGTGATGGTCGCCCACTACAGAAGGGGAAGGTGTACACTCTTGATGGAGAGGAGGTGACTGAGGCTGATGAGCTGATTCGAGGTATTGGCCATATAAATGACATTGCATGTGGTATTCTATTTGACTATGGAGCTACACACTCTTTTATTTCTGTCAATTGCATGGAAAGATTAAAGTTATCTGCTGTTGAGATGCCTTTTAAATTGTCTGTTTCTACCCCTACAAATTCAGCTGTGGTTACATCTTTGATGTGCTTGGATTGCCCTCTTCGAGTATTGGAGCGGGAATTCAAAGTGAATTTAATATGTCTGCCCTTAACCAAGCTGGATATCATTCTAGGCATGGACTGGATGTCCCAGAACCGTGTTCTTCTTGATTGTAGCCAGAAGTCAGTAATTTTCTGTCAAGTCTCTGTGTCGGTCATGGATGATGAGGAAGCATCGGATATTAGCAAAATCCCAGTGGTTTGTGAGTTTCCGGGCGTTTTTCCAGCTGAAATTCCTGGATTGCCTCCAGCCAGAGAAGTGGAATTTGGCATTGATCTTATGCCTGGTGCCGGCCCGGTATCTAAAGCGCCGTACAGAATGGCTCCTCCAGAGTTGGAAGAGTTAAAGAAGCAGTTGGAGGAGCTTTTGGCGAAGGGTTTCATAAGACCGAGTGTTTCCCCATGGGGAGCTCCTATCCTCTTTGTTAAAAAGAAGGATGGAAGTGTTCGCATGTGCACTGATTACCGTCAGTTGAATGCGGTGACGGTGAAGAATAAATATCCGCTCCCACGCATTGATGATTTGTTGGATCAGCTTAGGGGAGCTGCAGTTTTCTCAAAAATTGATCTCCGATCTGGATATCATCAAATCCGTATCCGAGAGGAGGACATTCCTAAAACTGCTTTTAGATCTCGGTATGGGCATTTTGAATATGTGGTGATGCCCTTCGGTCTCACGAATGCACCTGCCATCTTCATGGACTACATGAACAGGATCTTCAGGCCGTACTTAGACTCATTTGTCATCGTGTTCATTGATGACATTCTTATCTATTCCAAGAGTCAGAAGGAGCATGAAGAGCATTTGAGAACGGTGCTCCAAGTTCTCAAAGACAAACACCTCTATGCCAAGTTTTCTAAATGTAGTTTCTGGTTGAATGAAGTGCATTTCCTGGGGCATGTGATTTCTGAGAAGGGAGTTGCTGTTGACCCTTCTAAGGTGGAAGCGGTGCTTAAGTGGGAGAGACCCAAGTCCATCACAGAAATTAGAAGCTTCCTTGGTATGGCTGGTTATTACAGGAGGTTCATTGAGGGGTTTTCTAAACTAGCCCTTCCTTTGACTACTCTTACGCGGAAAGGTGTTCCGTTTGAATGGTCCCCAGAATGTGAAGAGAGCTTCCAAGAGTTGAAGAGGCGATTGACTAGTTCTCCAGTGTTGATTTTGCCGGATCCGACTCAATCCTTTGTAGTGTATTGTGATGCTTCAAAACAAGGGTTGGGTTGTGTGCTGATGCAGCAAGGGCAAGTCATAGCCTATGCATCCAGACAGTTGAGGCAGCATGAGCAGAACTATCCCACTCATGATCTTGAGTTGGCGGCTGTAGTTTTTGCTTTGAAAATCTGGAGGCATTATCTATATGGCTCAAAGTTTGAAGTCTTTAGCGATCATAAAAGCCTTCGCTATCTCTTCGATCAAAAGGAGTTGAATATGAGACAGAGGAGGTGGATGGAGTTTCTGAAGGACTATGATTTCGATCTCCAGTATCATCCAGGCAAAGCAAATGTAGTGGCTGATGCATTAAGTCGCAAGACCTTGCATGTCAGCAATTTGATGGTGAGGGAGATGCAGTTAATCCAAGAGTTCAGTGACCTCAATTTGAACATGCAAGTGAAAGAGAAGAGCATTGTTCTAGAAATGTTGCAGGTTACTAATGACTTGATGAGTCTTATTAGAGAAAGACAAGCTGATGATGCAGAATTACAGAAGTTGTTGGAAGGGGCATCGGGAAATGAAGAGCCCGATTTTGTAAAGAGTTCAGATGGCATTATCCGATTTAGGGGTCGGATATGTGTTCCCATGGACTTCGAGATCAGAAGGGATATCCTGTGGGAGGCACATCGGACCAAAATGAATTTCCATCCTGGCGCAACAAAAATGTACCAAGATCTGAAAAGGATTTATTGGTGGCCAAAGTTAAAAACCGATGTAGCAGATCATGTATCTCATTGCCTTACCTGCCAAAAAGTTAAGATTGAGCATCAAAAGCCGGGTGGTCCGTTGCGATCACTTGAGATTCCGGAGTGGAAGTGGGATAGCATAGCTATGGATTTTGTGGCGGGTCTACCTAGGTCGGCTGCAGGATGTGATGCAGTTTGGGTGGTTGTGGACCGTCTCACGAAGTGTGCTCATTTCATTCCGATTCACAAGAAGTACACTCTAGAGAAGTTGACTCAGTTGTATATCAGGGACATAGTCAAGTTGCATGGTGTTCCTACCAGTATTGTATCCGATCGTGATCCGAGATTTCTGTCTAGATTTTGGCAGAGTCTTCAGGAGGCATTGGGTACTAAGCTGAAATTCAGTACGGCTTACCATCCGCAGACAGACGGACAATCTGAGCGTACTAACCAGACACTAGAGGACTTGTTGAGAGCATGTGTTCTGGAGCAGACTGGTAGTTGGGAGCAGTTACTGCCGTTGATGGAGTTTACTTATAATAACAGTTTTCACTCTAGTATTAGCATGGCACCGTTTGAGGCTCTCTACGGTAGAAAGTGCAGGACGCCTCTGTGTTGGTTCCAAATAGGAGAGAATCTGTTGACAGGTCCTGATATTGTGAAAGAAACAACTGAGAAGATCACAATGATCAAGAACAAGATGAAAGCATCCCAGGATCGCCAGAAGAATTATACTGATAGGCGCAGGAGACCCTTGGAGTTTGATGTCGGGGATCATGTGTTTCTGAGGGTGTCCCTGATCACAGGGATTGGTAGAGCCATTAGGTCCAAGAAGCTAACTCCTCGATTTATTGGACCTTATGAGATCTTGAAGAAGGTTGGTCCGGTAGCTTACAGAATTGCTATGCCCCCTCACTTAGCTAGGCTTCATGATGTATTCCATGTTTCACAGCTAAGAAAATACATTCATGATCCTACTCATGTGGTCACATTGGACGATTTGCCGTTGAAGGAGAATTTGACTTTTGAGGTGTTACCAGTGAGGATTGAAGACAGGCAAGTGAGACAGCTAAGAGGCAAGGAGATTAGTTTGGTGAAAGTCATATGGAGCAGGAACAATGTGGAGGAGGCTACTTGGGAGTTGGAAAGCAAGATCAGACAATCTCATCCACACTTGTTCGATGACAACTGAATTTCGAGGACGAAATTCGGGTAAGTGGGAGAGGATTGTAACATCCCAAACTTTATTTATATTGTAATTTATGTTGTGATGGTCTTAGGGTAGAAGAAATGAGAGCATAGGTGAGAAACTTAGCCAAATTTGCATGCACTCTTAGGTTTAAAACATAGGAACTTAGGAAATTAAAATAATAATATTGGTAGCTCAAAACATAAATTCCACCGTTGGATGTAAAGTAGGATATGTGGGGAAGCTTGCCTTAAAATTTGAGGAAGATCCAACGGTTAACGAAGAAGTTATGGCCGTTCAAAGTCGGGGTGCTGAAAATCCTGCAACTTAATCGATTAAGCTGCAGCTTAATCGATTAATCGATTAAGCTGCAGCTTAATCGATTAAGACCTGAAGGGGGGGGGGGGAAATTTAATCGAGTAATACTCGATTAAACGCTGCAGATGCAGAAAATAATAAAGTGCAGCACGCGTTCTTTCTTGCCATAATCGAAGCTCTCTCTCCTAGGGCACTAATCAACTCATTCCAATTGATCAATCCACAAGGGAATCACTCCAATTTCATCACCCAAGTCCTTCCTTGTTGCTTCAAGTAAGTGTTTGCGTTTGTGATTTTCTATTTCTCTCTCCCTAGAACTCGAATCTCTTTCTCCCTCTTCCTCCCATGAAGCTTTAATCATCCTCCTTGAGAGACCTTGAATGGGGCACGAATTTCCCTCATGATTTTGGGGTAAAGGCTTAACAATTTTTCCCTTTATTGTATTGATTTTAGGTTCCTCCCTATCCATTTGATTTGTGGCTATTTCTCAAGCTTGTTCCAAGGCTCCCATTCTCTCTCTATCTCTAGGAGCTTGAGGTAAGGAGGTTTGTGTTACCTTATTCTAGGGGTAGGTTGTATTATGTTTATGTTGGGTTGCTAGGAGGTGTTTGTTAGTTTTGATAAGGAATCCTAGGATAGTTAGTAATATATTACACTGTGATTATGCCTATAAGTATATTGATATGTGATGTTATGTGCAAATGTGACTTGATATTTGATTTATTATTGATAGGTGAGGTTATTTGCAATTGTGATTTTGAAATTGATTTAAGTGGAGAACATTGTGCTAAATTATATTGAGCCTGGAAATTATGAGTGGTATTGAACATGTTGATATAGACTAAGAAAAATGACACTTTAGGAAATGAAAATAAAATGGTATGAATAATTGATGAAAATCCAGGAGATTGGAAACGAAATTTAAAGATTTAAAGATCCGGAATTATTTAGTGGTGTTTGAGGTACCTTCCAGCGTGGAGGTGAAGTACCCACCGGCCAAATTGTATAAGGTACCTTCCGGTGTGGAGGTGAAGTACAATGGTATGAGGTACCTTCCGGTGTGGAGGTGAAGTACCCATAGGCCCCAATGTATGAGGTACCTTCCTGTGTGGAGGTGAAGTACAACGGTATGAGGTACCTTCCGGTGTGGAGGTGAAGTACCCAATGGCCAAATTGTATGAGGTACCTTCCGGTGTGGAGGTGAAGTACAATGGTATGAGGTACCTTCCGGTGTGGAGGTGAAGTACCCATAGGCTCAAATGTATGAGGTACCTTCCGGTGTGGAGGTGAAGTACATTGGTTCGAAATAAATTTTATGAATGGAATAAAGGAAAGAGAAGAGAAAGAATGAATTATGATGATAATATAGAGAATTGAAATTTAAAGTGTGCTACATGGTAAATTGAATGGAAAAGGTTTAACAATTATTGTTTTATGATTAATGCACTGTTGAATCAAGATGGAATTTATGAATTTATGCCTTAGCATAGCTTAATAAGAACTAAATAAATATGATATGTGTATACCTCTCATTGGGAGTGCTTAATTGTGAAACGTGCTTTATTTGACTATATGTGATTGGCCTGGTGGTTCAGTATAGCATAATAGAGACTGCTTCCCTATTTTATTGTGTAATACTCACCTCCTTACCATTTTTCAGGTACTGAGTTGGAGTATACACCAGGATTGGCCGAGCAGGATTACTCTCCCTCACAGGGAGAGTAGGGTTGGGATTTAGACATTTACTTTTGGCCTAAGCCTCCATACTATTTGACGTATATGGGCTGTATATGCTTTTTGAGAGAGAGGCTTAGGATGGTTTCTTTTGTGCATGGTTTATGATTCGTTTTGGGCATAGTTGCAGATATGGCCTCTTGATTTGCATACTCTGCATTTCTGCTGACACTCTGACAAAATGATTTACACTTGAGCCCATGGGGCAACTATGTGCTGCATATGGTTATATTTGAGCCCTGCTGGCTATTGTTGATATTATATACATGCGTTTATCAGGTTAAAGTTTTTTGGAAAAGTCCGATAAGCAAACGAAACTCCGTCCGTTTGACGGTTGATTTTTATAATTTAAAAATGAATTTTTAAGTTCATATTTTTAATATAAGGGGAATTAAGGGTAATTAATTATAGGGTGTTACAGCTTGTAATCGATTAAGTGAACTTTGTTAATTCATTACTTTCTTATGAGAGTAATCGATTACCTGGCTCAAGTAATCGATTAAAATTGTTGCATCATATATTTTCCTGAGACATAGTAATCGATTACATGTTGTGTAGTAATCAATTACATGATGTTGCATCATATGCAAACCAGAGGCTCAGTAATCGATTATTAGATAAGTGGTAATCGATTATATGAGTTGCATCATACATTAAACAGAAGTGAAGTAATCGATTACATGCATGTGATAATCGATTACTAGTTTTTAAAATGAATTTCAAAGTTTCTATTTTTAAAGGGATAATTGATTACCTCCCTCAAGTAATCGATTACTTCAAGTTTTATTGAAAAACGTGTCAGAATCATTTTGATTTATTTCCTGATTTGTTTTTACTTAATTGATTCTGATTTATTTTCAAAATTCAAATTTGATTTTATTTTTGAAAATATTCCTTATTTGTTTTAAGAATCAAATCTTTGTTTTATTTCTTAAATCTTTTTGATTTGGTTTTGATTTTAAAACTTATTACAAAATCTTATTTTATCTTATTTTGATTTTCAAAATGATTTTAATTTATTTCTTAAATCTTTTATTTTATCTTTTTATTTGTTTTTGATTTCAAAAACAAACTCTATTTATTTGTTTTTCAAAATCATTTCAACACTTCTACATCTCCTGATAATCACGCTCTTCTTCTTCTTCTTCTTCTCTGGTTTTCACGCTCAATCTTTTTGAAGAAAAACAAAACCTTGTATTGGCCTGATAACACTTTCTTTTGACTTCATTGCTATAGAGCTATATTGTTGTATCAGTGTTGCCTAGAACACATATTTGTTAGAGTGGCCTTGTATCCGCACTATTAAGAGTGCACTATAGGTCTTGTACCAATCACTCATACCATAACAAGTGTTGTAAGGGGTGTGTAACCCTTAGTGACTAGGGAGTGAATCTCCTAGTGAGAACGTACTGCGTTCGTGGTTATAGGGTGAGGAACCCTTTGTTGTGTTGGGTAGTGCTAGACGAACGGTGGGTCACCTAGTAGTTAGGCTATCTGGAAATCTAGGAAAGGTTTTCCTAGTTGTGTATCGAGGTCCCTAGCGAAAGGAGGTTCCTAGTAGCTTGCGGGGTGCTCTGGTTGTACTTGGGGACGCGAGGCGTCTTTGGTTAGTGAAAAGCTCAAGCGGGTCGCTTGGGGACTGGAGTAGGCCGGGTTTGCCGAACCAGGATAAAATCTCCGGTGCAATCTCTTCTATCCCTTATCTCTTTATTTTCTGTTGTTATTATCCTTCGTGCATCAAAGCGATTATTTTCATAATAATTAATTAGCGTGGTATCATTCGTTTTCGTTGTTCTTATTTTAATTCGTATCCGCGCATATTAGTTTTCATAATAGTATTAATATTATTCGCTTAAGCGCAATCGATTTTCAACATTATATTGTTTTCCGTTGCAAAATCTCTTTAAGTTTGTTGAAAAAAGTTTTAAATCGAATATTTTCCAATGTTTTCATAAACACCCAATTCACCCTCCCTCTTGGGTGACGGTTGCCAATCCTATCAATAATTCTAACATGGCTCCTATCATTCTCAAATTACGCACACCCTATGGGCGGGTCTTATCATTATTCATTCACACACGCCATAAAGGCGGGTCCTATTTACAATTATTGCACACTCCTTATTGGAGGGTCATATTTCATATTTATTCTCGCTCCATGATGGAGGGTCTTTACTATATTCACACTCCTTTCGGAGAGTCATTATCTCACTCCCTTATGGAAGGTCTTTATTTATATACACGCTCCTTTCGGAGGGTCATTATCTCGCTCCTTTCGAAGGGTCATCATCTCACTCCCTTATGGAGGGCCTTTATTTATATTCATATTCTCACTTCCATTGGAAGGGCCATTCATTCTCATTCACATATTCGCTCTCCCTTTGGGAAGGTCATTCTTACTTACACAATCACACACATTATAATCATTGATTCACACATACTATAAGTCATAAATTCACACATACTATAAGTCATAAATTCACACACCCTATTAGGTGGGTCCATCTCACATTAGTAGTATTATTCCACTTTCCACTCATCATCATTCATAATTAATTCATTTTTTCCTTAGTTTTCTTCCAATTCCCTTCTAAGCACTAGAGTTCTTAACCACATTATTCATTATCAACATTCAATTCAAGTCATTCTCTACAACAATCATCATTTTCACTTAGCATACATTCATCACTTTCACTAGCACACATATCTCTATATCTTCCACATTCAATATATATCATCATTCTACATTATAACAAATCTACACTAATAGTTTTCCTTTCCTTCTCGACCTCACTCAAAACAATTTATCTCTATAATTCCATATTCCATTTTTACCATAAATTCAAATTTTTATAAACATACAAACAAGTTCCTTTCCTTATTTATTTACTTAAAAATCTATCATTATCAAATACCCTAAGGTTCTTTGCTCTACTCAATTCCCTGTCCTTAGTCCTCACTATATACGATCTAGAATCTATCCTCTAAATAGAGGTAATACCCCCTCCTTACCTCAAACTGAAGGGAGAGAGCAACCAAAACCCTAACTTTTCCTTAGCTTTATGAACCCTAGAACTTGAACCTCTTGAATTTTGCTTGCCACCTTAGTATAGCCACCAAAATATGAGTATGATTGATCTTGTGATGAGAGTTATTTCAGGGAAGAGAGTTTTCCTTCACTTGAGAAGATTGAAGCATGAGAGAGTAAGTTCCTCCATGGTTATATTGAAAGAGAACTCAAGGGAAGTGATGATGGTGGTGGCGTGTAGTGGGGTTGGTGGTGGATGACGTCCTTGCTCTCCTTAGCTCTTGATTTAGAGTTTAATGGTGATGGTGAGATGATGATACACGTGTAATGATGATGAGAAGTATGGAATTCTTGAGCTTGGTTAAAGTGTTTAGGGTTTGATGATGATGGGCTCTTGTGTTCTTGATTAGGGTTTGATGGGGGTGATGATAATGAAGCTTTGCTCTAAGCTTCTTGAGAGAGGATGAAGAATGAAGGAGATGAGTGAACAAGTTTATTTGTTGTTGTGTTGCTCTTGTTATTGTTCTTGTTGCATGAGGAAATGAATGAGTGGCTACTACACAATGGCTTCATAAGGAAGCTTCTTTTGCATGGCTAGGAATGAATGGCTTCTTGGATAAGCATCCCATAATTGGCCTCCAAGTAATTTTTTTTTTCAAGTCTGACGTGTAGGTAATCGATTACCTCATCAAGTAATCGATTACCCTTCAATTTCTCAACTAATCAATTTCTCACAGAAAGCAAGTAATCGATTAGTTCCCTAATGTAATCGATTACCTTGCTGAATTTTCATATATTGTTGGTTTCTAACCCTAGGACATTTCTCTTAACTCCTACATACATTCTGGCTATGACTTGCTATTGATTCTCTCATCAATCCTAGCTTAGGCTTATCCCAATTAGGCTCAGAATTTAGAAATCGGGATGTTATATTAGACAAGGAGATCAAATGGCACCTTTATTGTTCTTGATTATAGTTGAAGGCTTAAGCGGGATGATTAGAAGTGCGAGACAAAAAGGTTTGTTAAGGGGCCTCAGAGATTGCGTTGAGACTACGCATTTATATTATTTACATTAAGAAGATGACACAATAATTATGGCGATAACTCTGTAGATATGTCTTAACTATCAAAAGCATTCTGAGATGTTTTGAATTAACATCTGGCCTGAAGATTAATTTTCACAAAAGCAGTTTGGAGGGCACAAGAGGTGATGAGGATGAAGTGAGAGTTTGGGTTGAATGTCTAAACTGTAAATTTGGGATATTTTGAATTAACATTTGGGATGAAGATTAATTTTACAAAAGCATCTTAGTGGACATAAGAGGTGATGACGATGAAGTTTGAGTTTGGGATGAATGTCTAAATTGTAAAGTTAGATTGGGTCTCTTCCGTTTAAATATCTTGGTATTCCCCTTGATGCTAACCCGGGTTGTATTTCTACATACTTGGAATCCTGTTATCGAAGTCCTATAAAAGAAACTTTCATGCTGAAAGCGGAAGCACATCTCTTTTGGTGCTCATGTCACTCTCCTTAAGTCGATACTTTCTCCGTTCCCTCTGTACTTTTTCATTTTTTCTGCTTCTAAAAGTGTAATTAAAAATATAAATAATTTTCAAAGAAAGTTTCTGTGGGGTGGGGGAGTGAAAAAGTAAGGTGCGTTGGGTAAAACGGGAGGATGTATGTAAGTTAAAATTGAAGGGCGGATTAGGAGTGAGAAATTTGGAGATGTTTTACAGAGCATGTAAATGGAGATGGCTATTATTGGAAGAGAGGGAGGCCTTCTGGAGGAAAATAATAGTGTCTAAGTATGGGGGAGGATGTGCTTAGAAGCTATATTAGAGGGCAAACTGTAGCGCATTTAAGGGCGGTTCGGGTTGGTGGAGAGGTTTAGGAAACATTGAGGGAGAAGGTGTGGGTTATGGTGCTACTGAACAAGTGGCATTAGGAGAAGCTGGGTGAAGGGGTGAGATAGAGTTTTGGAAGGACAGGGTGGTTGTGGTCAAGAGCAATCCGGGAGGAATTTCCTAGATGATGTAGATTATATAGTGTGGCGGATAATAGAAAGTTGTACTAAAGGAGTTAGTTGAATGGAGGGAAGGGGTGTGGCATTGGGTTTTCAAGTGGAGGAGAGACTTATTCAGTTGGGAAGATGATTGGGGTCTAATATGTGATGTTTTTGTACCTTTTTTGCCTCCCTTTTACATAGTAAGTGGCTTGTTTCTTGAGTAAATTGAAATTAAACAATGGAATTTTGTCATTATAAGATTTCTGGAACCTTTTGATGTGTTTGATTTGTTTTCAGGTGTTTTCAGCTCTTAAAACAATGATTTTTGCAAAGGAACGAAGGAGAGCTTGGTACTTGAATTAGGAAGAAAAAGAGGAAAAAATGAAGAAAAGTTGACCGTGGCGCCCAGGCGCCGGTCCCACGCGCCCAGGCGCGGGGTGGGGTCAACTGGCCAATAATGGGATGCATTTGGTTGATTTTTTCAGACAGAAGCACGCCCAGGCGCAGGAGTTTCACGGCTGGGCGCGCAAAATGCGAGAAAGTGACACTGTTCGCTGTTTTGATCATAACTTGAGCTACGCTTGTCCATATGAGGCGATCTTTATATCATTTTAAAGCTAAGGAAAAGAACTACAACTTTTCCAGAAATAGCCTTGCTCAATTTCGTTCATATTGGGGGTCAAAATCAGTACCGAAGTTGCTGCCAGACACAAATACGGGATTCTAGAAGGATTTTAATGATAAATTCTATTTGTAGATAAGATTCTTAGAGATTAGTTTAGTCTAAAAGGATCTTATCATATTATATTCAGATTTAGGATTAGTTTTATTCAGATAATAATCTTATCACATTAGATTGAAAATTAGGTTAGTTTTTATCTATATAATAATAGGATTAGGATTCATTCAAAAAGGAGAAAGCTTTGAAGAGTAGTTAACACGTTTTTAGAGAAAGCAATAGTGAGAGAGCTTTTGGAGGCAAGTTGAAGAATTACACTTTGTGATTGGAGATTGGGGTAATTCCATGTCTCTCATTATGATTTTCATTATTCTTCTTTCTTCTTCTCTAATTATGTGTAACTAAACTCTTTTTGGGAACATGTGGATTTGTATGGAACCTTTGTAGTTTTTGTTTAATGAATTGATGTTTTTCCATTAAGTATTGTGTTTGATTATGTTTTTTATTGTTCATCATGAATTTGGATCCGTTTATGATTTGGTAATTCTAATTGAATAGGAATATTGAATTAGGATTTAGACCTTTAATCAAACAATTCAATTACATAGCTATAGGAATATGTCGATGAATTAGATAACCTTCTAATAATTTTGATTGAACATTAATTGGTAAGATTAGGATTTAAAGCTCTGCTTAAGGAATTAAGGGAGATTAAATTACTATGAAACAGGGTTGACCTAAGGAATTAGGCTGCTTTTACCTTTGCAAAATTGGTTCAATACTTAGGAAAATCATTGATTCGTTAGCAATTATTATAGGAACCTACAATGAAACGAGTTCCCAAGCTTTCCCAAATTCTTTCACAACCACTTTTTATTTGCGTTTTTGTTTTTCAATTTAATTTAGTTAAGAATTTTCCAATCAATTTAAATTTAATTTGAATTTCACGTAGTAACTACGACTTAGGTGAGAATTATTTTAATCGATTTTAGTCCTCGTTGGAAACGACAACCCACTTCCACTTTATTACTTGTCACGAACTGGTGCACTTGCCAGAACGTCAACAAGTTTTTGGCGCCGTTGCCGGGGACTAAAATTGGATTTTAATAATTTTCGATACTTTTTAGTAGTTACTTAGTGGAATCATTATGTAACATGGCTTATTCTCATGATGACATAGAATGTATCAAATTTATTTTGTCGTCACCTATTCCATCCTGTTTTGCACAAAATGTTTTTGATGAGATTAAAGTTTTTGATGGTCTTTTAGAGGATGTGGTACAAAAATTTTCTATTACGGAAGATCAAAGTTCTTTCCTTTCTAAACCCATAGAAAAAGAAGAAATTGTGCATGATGAGATTGAGGAAGTGAAACAAGATAAATTGAATAATGGGATGAGTCTAGGGGTTGAATTAGGGTCCACTTTGCATGATGAATTTTCTACTCTTGCTAAATGTATTGGATTGCATGAATATGTGGAACCCTCAAAATTTTTTCCTTCAATTTACCCCTTAATTTTTTATGACTTCCCTGATGCTCATGATGAAGATAAGCTATTGTTCTCCTTTTTACAGCCTGAAAAGGCAACCTTGCTAAGCCATGGAGTTTACTATAACATCCCGTATCTTCTGGACTCAAATAAATCAATGAGGTTTTATTTAAAAAGAATTTTTGAGAATTTAAGAAGGATTTTCAGAAAAATGATTTTTATTCGAGTATGATTTCATGAAAAACCAAGCTATAATTTTGTTATTTGAGATTTCTTAAAGAAACGAATTTTCTTTTATCTGATTTGGAGTTTTTCATAAATGGTTTCTTGGAAAATTTTTGTGAGAAAATAAGATTTTATTTCAAAGACAAACTTATTTCGAAAATAAATTGATAAAGTGAATTGACTTTTCTTAAGAATTGTACCTTGAAAATTTGAGTGATGAATATGTGTTTTGCATGAAATTTAATTAGTAAATTTAAGATGAATGATATGCATGAATTATGTGAGAATATATGTAGGATGTATGTGTGAATGTGAATGCATGATTGTGAAAAGATGCATGTGTGTGTCGTGTGAGCAATATAATATGCATGATTAAACATATGTATGCATCATTCCATGATCCTATGCTATGTGCTTGTTA
This sequence comes from Crotalaria pallida, assembly GCA_037953625.1. Taxonomy (NCBI): domain Eukaryota; kingdom Viridiplantae; phylum Streptophyta; class Magnoliopsida; order Fabales; family Fabaceae; genus Crotalaria; species Crotalaria pallida. The sequence continues at coordinate 92,991,921 of CM075653.1, forward strand.
TGATGAGATGTGTAACATCCCAAATTTAATTCCTAGTATAATTGATGATGGGTCAAGCCTAAAGTGAAGGAAGTAATGATATGGAGTTGAAACTAGTGGTTTGAAGGCTTGATTTAGGATTAATAACATAGGATATTAGGAAATTCAAAATAAAAGATTTACAATTCCAAACACAAATTCCACCGTTGGATGTGAAGTAGGATATGTGGGGAAGCATGTGTCAAAATTTGAGGAAGATCCAACGGTTAACGAAGAAGTTATGGCCGTTCAAAGTCGGGGTGCTGAAAATCCTGCAACTTAATCGATTAAGCTGCAGCTTAATCGATTAAGACCTGAAGGGGGGGGATTTAATCGAGTAATACTCGATTAAATGCTGTAGATGCAGAAAATAATAAAGCGCAGCACACGTTCTTTCTCTTCCAAATTCGAACCTCACTCTTTCTCTCCCCTAGGGTTCCATTCTCCATCATCAAATCCACCAAGAGCAAGTGGGATTTCTTCATTCCGTCAACAAATCTCTTCCTTCTTCACTTCAAGTAAGTGTTTAATGCCATGGATTTCCTCTTTTCTTTCTCTAAATTCGTTTTCCCTTTCTCTCTCCTCCATCCATGGTGGTTTTTGATTTTTAAGTCATGGAAGCTCCACTTTTCTTGAGTTTTGGCATGACTCATTACATGAATGTTAATCTTTTCTTGCTATGGCTATTATATTAGGTTCCTCCCTCTTCCTTTGGACTCTAACTCAATTGGGGGCAAGGCTTTCAAGTGTAGAGCAAGCAAAATCACCTTATCTCCAAGTGTTTGAGGTAAGGGAGTGGATATAGTGAGCTTGCCTTGTTCTAGAGAGTCGGGTCTAGTTAGTATATAATGCTTGTTAGGGTTATGTGTTAGGGGAGAAAATTAGATTATAAATCCCTAGGTTATTGAATATGAAATTCTAATTAATTAAGTATGCATAATGATTGTGTGTTATGACTAGGAAAAGGAAACCCCACAGTATGAGAATGAATTATCTGATAAATGAAATTTGGTTATTAATTAAGTTGAATTAAATGAGGAATTGGGTAATTGATAATGAAGTTGACACAAAAATGGTCTCTGTGATTATTGGTTTTATTTGCAAGGTTGTGAATTAAATGATAATTAATTGTTGTAGCTAATATATGTATGTGTTGGGGAATAAATTGATATAGGAAGAAAGGGAATGGAAACAATTAAATGTGATGAATGTGTGTATTTGTATTTAATTGCTAAATGAGTTTAAATGTTAAGTATTATTAATTGTGAACAAAAGTCAAGGCTTATTAATGGAACTTGTGAATATGGGAAATGGAAGTAAGAGGATTATGTTTAAGAAAAAGTAAGAGATGATTTTAATATGTGGTGTTAAAGCGAAAATGTGAGAAGGTGAAATATGTAAATTGAAATGAAGTGTAATATAAATGTTGGACTATGAATGAGAATGCTATTGGATATGATTGTGATAACTGAGAAAGGAAGTGAATGAGGAATTTGCATGAATGATTAGTTGTTGAATGTGTGTGGTTGTGTTTAAATGTGATGTAATTGTTGATGTGAGAATATGAAAGTATGTTTTGGCCTCTGATGTGAGGTAATGAATATGGTGGTGTGATTAAATGCGTTGGCCTCTGATTTGAGGTGGCGAATAATGGAAAGTGATGAATATGCTGACCTCTGATATGAGGGGCACAATATGAATGGTAAAATGTGTTGACCTCTGACCTGAGGGACACGATATGAATTGGAATGAATGGGTGTTGACCTCTGACCTGAGGGACACCGGATTAAATAATGGGTTGGGTGTTGATCTCTGACCTGAGGGACACCGAATAAAATATGTATTGGAGTGTTGACCTCTGACCTGAGGGACACAAAATGGAGTATAATGAATGGGTGTTGACCTCTGACCCGAGGGACACAAAATGGATTATAATGAATGGGTGTTGACCTCTGACCTGAGGGACACATAATTTAAAAAGGGAATAAAATTGGATAAGGTAAAGGTAATGGAAACGCGATGTATGTAGGCCTTCGATTTGGTGGAGACATACATCGTGGTTGGTGTATGTATGTAGGCCTTCGATTTGGTGGAGACATACATACACCGTAAATAAAAGGAAATGAATAAAGGAAACAGGGAATAAATTTGGACAAGGTATGGTAATGGGAACGCGATGTATGTAGGCCTTCGATTTGGTGGAGACATACATCGTGATTGGTGCATGTATGTAGGCCTTCGATTTGGTGGAGACATACATACACCGTAAAAATAAGGAAAAGGTAAGGGTTTAAAAAGGGAATTATTTGGAAACGGGGAAAAATAAATACAAGGAAACAAGTAGTGAAATGAATAATGAGAATGGAAATGTGGAATAAATATTGTAATGAGTATGGTATGCAATATGTGAATATATGTTTATTTGCTAAATGTGTTTGACCTAGTGAGTTGTTATGTCTAGTTAGAAACTGCTTGCTATTTCATGTGCAATGCTCACTCCCTTACAGTTTCAGGTACAGAGATTGAGCTGGCACAGCCCCCGGCCGAGCAGGAGTACTTTCCCTTACAGGGATAGTAGGGTGTTATGGGTTTAGAGTACATTATAGACCTAAGTCTCCTATGTTCTGTTGAAGAAAATGTAATGTATACTTTTGAGTGAGGCTTAGGACACTTTGTTTTGATAAAATATCACGCTTTGGCTTTTGATGTTCTAACTTGCTATTTTCCGCTGAAAACTCTGAATAGTATGTACTCTGATATATTTGGAGCCCATTGGGCCTTGATATGATTTAGAAAATATAATCTGAAGCCCTACTGGCTATTAGTTGTTTATTTGAAATTGTTTATCACAGGTTGAATTTTGGATTAGTTCGAAAAACAAACAAAACTCCGTCCGTTTGACGGTTGATTTTAATATAATTAAAAAGGAATTTTTAAGTCCGTATTTTATTATAGGGGGAATTAAGGGTAAAAATTATAGGGTGTTACAAGATGAAACTTATGTGTGTGATGTGCATGTGTGTGTATATTCGGCCATGAGGAAGAGTAGAAGAACCAAGTAGGAGTTGAATGGCTTAAGCATTAAGAAAATAGAAAGTTTAAGTGGCAAAAAAATAGGAAGTTTAGAGTGGTGAGTAAGGGAACCTAGGGTGATGACTCATGATGCCTAAGTGAAGACTTTCTCTTCACTTTGTCTTCCACGAAGAAGACTCCCATGCAACAATATGAGTGGACCGAATTACCCTTGAACCCATGCTTTAGACCGAGGGTAAGATAGGAAATTTCCTCACCCTTGACTTTGCCTACAAGAACCGTATATGTGTGGGTGTGTTAGGCTAGTTGATTCATTTTCTCACTTCTTTCATTCATTTCCTTCACAATTCTCACACCAACACCAACACTCTAGTCCAAGAGCAACAAAAGCTCTTGAGACCTTGGAGAAAGAGAGTTAGGCCGAGAGGAGAGAAGAGAAAATAAGAGTGAAACCCAAACTTCTCAACCAAATACCCTTGATTCCTTTCTTTAACCACTTCCTTCTTCAAAGACTAAAAAGAAAACCAACCTATCAACCCTAAGAAGTAGAGGCCGAAGCAAACTCTAGGAAGGAAGGGAGGAGAGTTTGAAGCTTGAAGACTAGGATTTTTGTTTAAGGTAGTTGTCTAAGGAAAATATAATTTTAGTTTTGTAAAGGACTTTGTTTAAACTTTGATTTTGTGATGCATGTGTTATTTTTCTTAAGATCTTGAAGTTTGAATGTTTTGCATGTTATTTCTATGGCTTGATCTTGAATATTTATGCTTGGAAGCTTTGATCTTTAATTTGTGAAAATTCTTCTTCACGGTTTTGGTTGAAGTTTGTATTTAAATTGTGCTTTTACTTTGATCCTTCTTGCATGTCTTGATCTATGGTATATTTTTGCAAAAGCATGAAGTTTGAACTTGTGTGTTTGTTTTGAGTAAAACTCTTAATTTTCTTTTATGCATGTCACGATTTCAAGGAAAAGATTATGATAATACGTTTTAAAAATGATTTTTGGTACAAAAAAGATTTTTAAACAAGATTTTGTGTGTGTGTGATGATGATTTCGTGGAATGCTTGAAGAGAAATGTTGTTTTAATTTTTGCATGTGAAAACTAAACCAAAGATTTTTCCTTTTTTGTGCATTTTTGTTATTCGGCCAAACCTAGGAAAAAAATATATAGGGAATCATGTTTGATCCTTATTCTAGTTGCATGCATGATGAAATTTATGTGATCTAAAGATTTTTGATAAAACCTTTGATTTTTATTGTGATAAATTTATAAAATTAAAGTTTGATGAAATCTCTTTTTATGGAGCTCACGGTTTTTCTTTATAGATATTAAAGTTTGTTTGTTTTGTTTTGCATGTGTATGTTATTGATGGATCTATGGATTTTAAGTATGTGAAAACCTAAAATTTTTTGATTAAAAACTTAAAAGTGATTTTCATGATCCTATTCGGTTTTGAAACAAGTTTTATTCAAGATTATTTTTATTTTCTTTATGTGTTATGTTTTGAGCTTAGCTTTGACTAAATGAAGTGAATTTGGTATGTGATTGTGTTGTTAAGAATTTGAACCATTTTCCATGCTACATTCGGTTTGAGCAAGAAATAAAAGAAATGAATTGATTTTCATTTGCATGTTAATTTGGGGATAAAGCTAATTGATTTGAAAGATGTTTGCATGGATTTAATTGAAGATATTCCTTTTCTTTTAATGATTACTTTCAGATGCAATGTTTAAAGTAGGATAATGTGCTTAAATGATTATGTTCCATATGTGCATATTTTGTATGTGTGTTTGAGATTGTGAATATAGCCTTGTTTCATATAGAAGGAGACTCGGCCATGTATAGAAAATAATATGAGTTTGTGTTTGATTCTTGTTTTGTATACATGCATGAATTATAAATGATTTAACATGTTCAATATGTGTTTTTGATTTAACTCTTGTTGATATTTTCTTTGACTTAATTCGGTTTTTGAAAGAAATAAAGTGAGTACTGTGATTTGATTTATTGAAAGATATTGTTTTGAAAAAAAAAAAGATTTTCATATGATTTCTAAAGTACATGGTTTTAATTTAAAGGTATTTTAAGCTTTTAAGTTTCCAAACGTGTTTTTAAATGAATGTTTTACTTAATTTAGATTGTGAGTTTAAAACCCAAATTGATTTCAAAAAAAAGTGTTAAGAGAAAGCGAATACTTTGTTTTCGAATAAAAAGTTTTGTAACGATGCTTTATTTTCAAGATAATTGAATAAGAATGATTTTTAATAAGAGGGAAATATTTGAGTGCCAGTAACGATCGGGAAGCAGTTACGAACGTCGCAATGGAAACTAAGGAACGCATTGAAGATCGTCATCGGTTGAGGTGAGAGAGAAGTTTTCCCCAAACACCGTGGTATTTAGGTAATTTATTAAGCGTTTCGACCATCTCAAAAGTCGAAACTTAGTGGTTCTGAGTCAGTAGCACGGTGGCAATTGTTTGATTGTGTGGCCACTCGTGTGAAGGAGACAAAGACCACATGAAATTAGGTAATGAATTTATATGATGATGTCTAAATGATAGTATGATTGTTTATTCGTTTATCTGATGAAATTATTATGCATAATGAGATTGGAAATAATGTGAATAATGATGAATAAGAAGAATGAAACAAATGCAAGATAAAGTTTGAGAAAGATGTTGAGATGTTGTGGAAGATGAGTAAGATTTGATTATATGATGCGGATGAGCCAGAGCTAGGGAAAGTAATGTTGTGTGGTGATATGAGATGTGATGTGAGCAGAATTGGACTCCTTTGTGATATTGTGGAAGTGAGACTGGTGTTGAGTTGAGCTTGCTCCTCCACTAGTACTCATGGAAACAATATGTTTTCGAAAAGTTTTTGGAAATAAGATTTTTGAAAAGACTTATGAAAAGAGATTCTTGAAAAGGTTTTAGGAAATGAGAATTTTTGAACAAGGTTTTGGAAAAGGATTTTTAAGAAGTTTTGTGAAACATTGTTTTTGAGAGAAAATTTGTGAACTACTATTTTTGAGAAAAGATTTGTGAATGGAGGTTTTTGGAAAAAGTGGGTGAAAAGGAATTTTCAAAGAGTTTTTGAAAAAAAGAGTTTTTGTAAGAGTATGAGGAGTAAGTTTTCAAGAAAAGTTTTGTGAGTTGAGATTTTGAGGAAGAGAATGATATGAGATTGTTGAGTAAAGTTGTGAAATGAGATTTTGAGAGAAGGAGTTGAGAGGAAATTGTTAAAGGAAATTGTGGAATGAGATGCAAGTGGGTTGATGTGATCCCAACTCTGTGCTCTGATGAGAAATATTGTGTAAAGATAGCGGTCGTGACTCATTGAAGGGATGCACGAAGGATGGGCCGACCATTAGGTTGATCTTAAAAAGATAAAAGACTTTTAAAAGATATTAACATACGTGGCGAGGTATGAGTGTCGAATCGAAGTAGTGGAGAGGAAGGAACGATAAGTATCTGCGGATACTTAGGACGAGATTGCATTAGGGGAGGACAATGACGGTGATACGTCAAGAAGTCTCGAGTATGTTTCTAGGCAGAACGAACTCCACAAGTGGCGCACTAACGTGGCGGGGACTGGGTCGAATGCCGTGGCAAGTTCTGCGAGCTCACTAGAAACATACTATCGCTTCCTAGATTGCAAATCGAGAACAGTGAGAGGGACTGGAACGGGGCATTGTGTTTGCCACTGCGAGACAGTGAGCCTTGATTATTGATATTGATTTGAGGACGAGATCCTCTTGGTCTGGGACCATTTGTGTTGTGACAGCTGTCGTGCCCGCATGGTAAAGGTCCTGTACTCCTGTTTGCTTCCGACTAGGTTGGGTGGAGGACCGAGGAGATGTAGACGTGTGTGCTAACTTTGAAAGCGACCCTCCTCAATGATGATTTAAATCCCCCACATCATTGACGGATACGAATTCATAAAAATTAATTAAGAAAAGATAACTTATATTGTTAAGAAATAATTCTTAAGAGATGGCTTCGAAAAGAGGATGAGATGGAATCAGAGTTCGCAGTGGAAGCGATTGACGGAAGTTCTGTGGATATGTAAAGTTGTGAGAAAAGAAGAGTAATGAAGTAAAATTAAAGAGATATTTGAAAATGAGTGCTTGTATGTATGGTTTATGTGTTTTGTTATTTCTTAATATCTTACCTATTGTAATCCCACATCGTTGGCATAACATGCATGGGAATACTTACTCTCTCTAGTCCTTCTGTTCTGTCTGCTTGTTGTTATGGTGTCTATCCCCTTAGTCGATGGATCCTGTCAAGATCATGTTCGACATTCGAGACGAGGGAAGATTGGAAGTGGCGTGGGTACACCAAGGCCGGTGGGTCAGCGAACGATCAGGATGGATACCCGATGCTTTTGGTCTGCACATAGTGACCGTGAGGCTGAGGAGTTAGGAGAAATGGGATGACGACATAGATACTCGGAGGCGGACGTGATCGAGACCGACTCCAGCAAAGCATTCCCGTGGACCATCGTATTAGGTTCAATGGGCCTGGTGGTAGTCTTTCATTTTCCCCGAAGTATTTTTGTATTCCCGGTATTTACTTAGCTTCATTGCAATGCCATGATGTAACCCCAATCTTTTGTGGAAGAAATTTATTTTAATGAGCAATGATAATTGAGTTGAGAAGAATCAAGTTGCAAAGTGTAGTGCCTTGTGACACTTCGGTTTGGAACTTGAAACTTCAGCATGAGATATGGGAACACTCCTTTAGTTACGAAAGGGTTTTGACAACTTAGTGGTTCTCATACTCATGCTACTCAACCACGTTACATGTTTTAAAAAAAAAATAATAAATTTGGCCCACATTTCCACTACCTTTTGGAATTAAAATATTATATTTTTCAAGTGGCCAAATCAGGGTGTTACATTTACACTTTCATTGACTCTATGCATGATGAAAAATACAAGCACCATGTGATGATGCTTGGAGTGAAAAATGCACCATTTGACCCGGGAGGGTTTAAAACTATTTTTAAACATTTTCTCCAACATCATCCGTGCATATTTCCATGGGATCCAGGAATAACTTGTTATTGCTGCATAACATGGAAGTTGTGCTATAGGATTTGGGATCCTGGTGGATTCTCTTTAGTTTTGTAGTAGTGTAGGATTTAAATTTTTAATTAAGAGATTGAATAAAGAGTTTAGAGTTTTCTATATGTAACTGCTAATGGGGTGCTTCTAGCACTATTTTTAGTTGTTCATGTGACACAGGTGAATAAGTTTGGGGGAGTCTCCTCCATGGTGCATCAAGAGAATGTTGTGCTACAAAGGGAAGTCTCTAACTCCTTTCTTTTGTTTTTAGTTTTTAATTTTTATTTTGTAGTTTAGTTAGTTTAGTTTGCTTGAGGACAAGCCAACCTCTAAGTTTGGGGGAGTGGACAAAATAAAAATTAAAATTTTTATGATTTGAATTGTCCTCCCATATTTGGTGTTAGTTTGTGTCTTGGGTAAAGATAGATGATTATTCTAGGATTATGACTATTTTTCTGATTATATATGTAAATACTTGATTTAGGATAATGACTCATTGATTGTATGACACTGTTTTGGATTGAGTTTTAAGTTTTGTTGAGAACTGGTTATTTTGATAAACTTTTTTGGAACAAGCTATTAGGGAACTGACTGTTTAGCCTGTGAGATATTTGAGCCTATACACTTGACAGGGTATGTGTTTTATATTGAATATTTATTTTGTGATTGAGACCCCTATTTCTTTCATGAGTGTGTTCACTTTGATTTTGTGTTCTAGAACTTGACCGATGACCATTTTGAGATTGATAATTGTTTGTATGCATTAAGATGATTAAGGCACCTAGGATTATTTTTCTGGCCTTCAATAGATTTTTGATAAATATTATCCCTTAGTAGCCCACTTTGAGCCTATTGATATATGATTTCTTTTGTACCCTTTTCATAAATGTTATATATTTTTCGTATCATTTGAAATATGAATGGTGCAATTGGGAATATGTTGATTCAGAAAGTGTTGAGCTGAAAGTATTAATTGTGATCTCTATTTCTCTTCCAAAAAAAAAGAGAGAAAAAAATATAAGGAAAAAGAGAAGAGAATAGAGAGAATGGGAATGAAAAAGAATGAAGGGGAATTAAATATTGGAGTTGATATTTGTTATAAAACCAATGCTCCATTCATATGTTAAAGGGATGTTGTTTGATTTCATATTTTTAGCCCTTTGTATAATCCTTTGTTTCTTTTATCCCACCTTTCATCTTTAGCCATGGCCTCGTTACAACCAAAATTAAGACCTTTTGATTTTTGCATATATTCAATAATTTCAGTGGAGATATTGGTCTATGGTCAAGCATATGGTAACACATTGTCATTGGATGAACTTGAGTGAATTGTTATAACCCTTGATACACATGAGAGATATATACAGTGAGGTTGAGAGAGTTCACTAGTTCGTGCTTCTTTTGGAGTTTGTTTCTTTAACCAGTTTTTGATGGAAGTTATTGCTTGTGAAGAAAAGTGTATAAGTCATGAGTCTGGAGTCTTAGATTAGGTGTTTGCAAATTAGTTTAGAAAATGGTCCTGTGTTTTAGAATTTTTATTTTACTTTTGCCTGGGACATGCAAAATGCTAAGTTTGGGGGTGTGATTGGGGTCTAATATGTGATGCTTTTGTACCTTTTTTGCCTCCTTTTTACATAGTAAGTGGCTTGTTTCTTGAGTAAATTGAAATAAAACAATGGAATTTTGTCATTATAAGATTTCTGCAACCTTTTGATGTGTGATTTGTTTTCAGGTGTTTTCAGCTCTTAAAACAATGATTTTTGCAAAGGAACGAAGAAGGAGAGCTTGGTACTTGAATTAGGAAGAAAAAGAGGAAAAAATGAAGAAAAGTTGACCGTGGCGCCCAGGTGCGGGTCCCACGAGCCCAGGCGCGGGCTGGGGTCAACTGGCCAATAATGGGGTGCATTTGGTTGATTTTTTCAGACAGACGCACGCCCAGGCGCAGGAGTTTCACGCCTGGGCGCGAAAAATGCGAGAAAGTGACATTGTTCGCTGTTTTGATCATAACTTGAGCTACCCTTATCCAAATGAGGAGATCTATATATCATTTTAAAGCTAAGGAAAAGATCTACAACTTATCAAGAAATAGCCTTGCTCAAATTCATTAATCTTGGGGGTCAAAATCAGTGCCAAAGTTGCTGTCAGACACAAATACGGGATTCTAGAAGGATTTTAATGATAAATTCTATTTGCATATAAGATTCTTAGAGATTAGTTTAGTCTAAAAGGATCTTATCATATTATATTCAGATTTAGGATTAGTTTTATTCAGATAATAATCTTATCACATTAGATTGAAAATTAGGTTAGTTTTTATCTATATAATAATAGGATTAGGATTCATTCAAAAGGGAGAAAGCTTTGAAGAGTAGTTAACACGTTTTTAGAGTAAGCAATAGTGAGAGAGCTTTTGGAGGCAAGTTGAAGAATTACACTTTGTGATTGGAGATTGGGGTAATTCCATGTCTCTCATTATGATTTACATTATTCTTCTTTCTTCTTCTCTAATTATGCGTAACTAAACTCTTTTTGGGAACATGTGGATTTGTATGGAACCTTTGTAGTTTTTTTTTAATGAATTGATGTTTTTCCATTAAGTATTGTGTTTGATTATGTTTTTTATTGTTCATCATGAATTTGGATCCGTTTATGATTTGGTAATTCTAATTGAATAGGAATATTGAATTAGGATTTAGACCTTTAATCAAACAATTCAATTACATAGGTATAGGAATATGTCGATGAATTGGATAACCTTCTAATAATTTTGATTGAACATTAATTGGTAAGATTAGGATTTAAAGCTCTGCTTAAGGAATTAACGGAGATTAAATTACTAAGAAACAGGGTTGACCTAAGGAATTAGGCTGCTTTTACCTTTGCAAAATTGGTTCAATACTTAGGAAAATCATTGATTCGTTAGCAATTATTATAGGAACCTACAATGAAACAAGTTCCCAAGCTTTCCCAAATTCTTTCACAACCACTTTTTATTTGCGTTTTTGTTTTTCAATTTAATTTAGTTAAAAATTTTCCAATCAATTTAAATTTAATTTGAATTTCACGTAGTAACTACGACTTAGGTGAGAATTATTTTAATCGATTTTAGTCCTCGTTGGGAACGACAACCCACTTCCACTTTATTACTTGTCACAAACTGGTGCACTTTCCAGAACGCCAACAGAAGAACAACAATGTATAAGGAATTAGAGAGGAATTAGAGACTGTTAAACTGGTACCATCAGAGGGAGACAAATGGAACTTGAGTGACGAGAAGGAAGGAAGATATAATGTTCAGTCATTTCAGGTTACATCAACAAAATCATGCACAGACAGGAGACCTTCATGACTTTTTGGTCAAACAACGCACACTAAAAAAGATGGCTAGTTTAGCATGGAAGGTACTAAGGAATGGAATTGCAACAAGAGTTAATTTACAAAGAACGAGCATAATTCTGCCATGATGGATATGTTTAAGTGTCTAATCAGCTATAAAATCTGGCAACAATGTTACTCTTGGTTTGGAATTCAAATGCCGCTCTCAGTGCAACAGGGATTACAAGCTTGCAACAACACATATGAGTGCTTAAGTTGAAAAAGAAAGCAAGGAAAGCATGGATTAACATTTGGACAGTGATAGTATGTTGCATTTGGGATAAGAGAAAGAAAATGGTATTTGAAAGAGATTCAATAAATTTGGAAAAGCTGGTTGATTCCAAAGCATTCATTTCAGATTAATTATAAAAGAAGGAATACCATGAAGATCCTATTCATTTGATGACTGGATCCTAAATCAAATTGAATGTTTCAGGTTATTTGAGGAATGAACCTCAAAGTTTTACCGGCTGAATGTTTATGCGGTCCCAGCCAAGTTATGGAATACACAACAAACCAAAAGCTTAGTTGGGATTAGATAGGATGGTGTCATGCGTGGCTGGGGTGATTATTAATCCAAAAAGGTGTCAACTCATGTAATCTTTATTTCATGATTAGTCATTATGAGGAGGAGATTTTGATGTGAGGCATGCCATTTGTATTATCTAAAAAACTTTGTATTGCTATTGTTTGAGTACCGCTAATACTCTTTATTTTATATGCTTAATATAACTTTCTTTGCTCATAAAAAAATGGTATTAGAAAAACAAAATGTTTAGGTACAAGAGCAAGGATAGAAGAGCATCTTCATTACTCAATTTACACTATGTTAGCTTATCATAAGCATATATGCTTGTGAAATAATAGACATTAAAGAGAAAAGTTAGCTTAGGCAAGCATATTTGCTTGTGTTAGCATATCTACCAGAGAAATGGAACCCTTTTTGATTGGTCAGACACATATTTTTATGCCAAATAATAATCCTTTCCACTATTTTTTTTCCTCATAAATTACCAATATTACTAGCACTTTGTTGTTTGCATTCATTAGGTGTAAATATATCATATACTCCAGTCGGTTCTTAGTATAAGTTATTCTTAGAAATTTTTTGTCTTATTCATAATTTTTTTTTCAATTTTTAACTTATTTTCAAAAAATAATCCTATTTTTTCAGATAAGCATAAATACTCTTATTTATTCAACATTTTATAGAATCTCAATAATAACCAGCATTGTTATAAATTTATAAATGAAAATGAATAGTGTTCCCGCTCATTCTTAATGAAAATGTGGGAACAATGTTCATACGTAATTGACATTAATGCCCACAGAAAATAGAAAAGCTTTTACTTTCTCACCTTGTTTTGTGATTCTTGTCCATTTCATATAGAACACAAGGGAACACAAGGACTGTCTTTTTTTTAACCTTTAGTTTAAGTCTTTTCTAATGTGATGATATGCAGGGAAGAATTCTTGTATGTGGCTCAGACCAACACCAAGGGTCTGTCATTGACCCTGAGCTAATCAAACATGTTTTTAGCAATATCTATGACTTCCCAAAGCCTAACTTGAGTCCACTTGTCAAGTTATTGATTTATGGTATTGCAAGCTATGATGGCGAGAAGTGGAACAAACACAGAAGGATAATCAACTCTGCATTCAGTATAGAAAAAATAAAGGTTACTTGCCCTTTACAAGATAATATGGTTCACTTGTGTTCTTTATGGAAAACATGTTAAAAAAACTCTTCCAATGCATTCTATTTAGTCTTAAGAAAACTATTTGGTATATATAACTTGCATTGGTTTAATTTGCATCAAATGCTTTTGCAAGCAATATTAGTTTGGTTTAGTAGCAACATGCTCTGGATGTTTATATCAAAAGTTTAGTACTAGAAATTTGAATTTATCATTATTTCATTGTGCACCACAGGATATGCTACCAATATTTTATTCAAGTTGCAAAGATTTTATTAGCAAATGGGAAGGAATGTTGTCTTCGGATGGATTGTGTGAAATGGATGTATGGCCTTTCCTTAAGGATATATGACTGGTGACATTATTTCTCGATCAGGATTTGGAAACATTAATAGTGAAATACATTTGTTTTGTGCTTAAATCAATTAACCAAATTTTGTGATGGAGATAAGTTTATTGTAGGTTTCTGCCTACTCGTACCAATAGGAGGATGAAGGAAGTTGACCGAGATATAAAAGCTTCACTTAAGGACATTATTGACAAGAGAGAGAAAGAAATGAAGGTAGGTGAAGCCCCTACAAATGACTTATTAGGCAAGCTTTTGGAATCAAATCACAAGGAAATTCAAGAACATGGAAACAATAAGGATGTTGGAATGATGCTTCAAGACGTAATTGAGGAAGGCAAGGCCCTCTACTTTGCAAGGCAAGAAACCACATCGGGTTTGATTGGTTTTACTATGGTGGTATTGAGTAGGTACCCAGATTGGCAAGCGTAAGCAAGGCATGAAGTCTTTATAAGTCTTTGGTAACCATACACCAGATTTTGATGGGCTAAATCACCTTAGGATTGCAAGTATTGCATTATCACCTTCATAACTACTAAGTGTTAAAATTCTACATGAAATAACTTCTGCATTGTAGTTAGTGTGTAATGAAAGTTTATCCCAAAGTTGAGTCACCTTAAAATATCTCGTCTTTAGGTCTTATTATATTGATAATGTGTGACACCCTCAAATTAACCACGAGTAATTATAGTAATAATCAAGTTTTTACTCGAAAAGATATGACCTTGCTTAAATGTAGAAAATATAGGGTTAAATTTTTCCTTTTTATTTTCTAAAAGAAGCGGGTGCACAAACCAAAATATTAGATCTTGGAGTTTAGAATACATATTACTTTAAATATTGAATTCGGCGATTACTTTAATTAAGAACTCATTTAACTCCATGTCATTTCAAAACTTAGATAGCATCATCTTTGAGCTAATAGAATAAATTATAGTTCATATGTTGAAAACATAAATGATGTCATCCATTATTTCATCTAACGTAGTTGATACCATTTGTAAACACCGTAGCTGAATTCCTTTAAATTGTTATCAGAGTAAGCGAAAATAATAGGACTATGAAATAGAGTTGTAATTTAAACATAGATTTATATACATATATCAAAGTTAGTAAGTACGTAGTCCAGATAGTATAAGTCACTAAGTCTCCAAGACCAACAGTACAAGTCCATAGTAAAATATATTCATAACCAAAATAGATCAATACTCTAGAGTTCTCAAAAGATAATATATATACAATATCTGCAAAAACAAAATAAAAGACTCTAGAGCTGATCTCATAGCATAAGTAGTAGTAGTCCCCCAGTAGTAGTATTAGCAGTCATCATCAACCATCAACAAAACTCCTCCACAGCAGCAGAAACATCGGATCCCTGATCCACACCATCTATCCTATGCATATACCTATGGATCATCATCCCTCCATTGACTCCCGGTAGAATGCTCAATAGGCTCGCCTCCGCTCTCGTCCTCGATAGGATCCTCCTCAATCTCAGCCGACGGAGTAGGTACCCTACCACTGGGTACAAGGTCAGGTGTAGGTGTGACCCTAATGGGACTCGTCGGGTCATATGGTGGAGTTTCCTCTCGAACGACTCTAGTAGAAAAGGGGTGTGAGCGGGTAGGTCTGAATCGAAAACTATGGTACGAGTGAGCTGGTCGAGCAAGAGGTGGTCCATGGTAAGTGTAAAAAGGAGGTACATGCATAGTATATATGATGGGGATCCTGAACCTACGAGGACAGATCTGAATCAGTGAATTAGGGTGATAGAAGGTCATCTCCACCTCACCCTCATACACTTCTCGGTGATCCTCATAGATTCAAACTCCACTAGGAAGTGGGCGGATCTCGATACAAGCGAGATATCATGACATCACCTACAAGGGCATGGGGATAAGCAATACTATACACATAACGGATAGAGCATAAAAGTATAAGCAATATAAGCATGAACAAATAGCATCGAATCAGTTAACAATCACAGTTAACACTTAGCAAATACTTGATGCAAGTAGGATGCTCACACTTATTTACAAATAATCAACATTTAAATTAATTAAGGATGAGTTACATGATGTATGAGTCTAACTCTCAAATCTTAACTCCATCAGTCTACATCACTCTCTAACGTCCATCCTTTAACTTCACATTTGTACTCAATAGTACGTTGTACTCCTAGTTGTACAACATTCGTACATTCCATCCTGAATGTACACTACAAGCTCGAAAATGATACATAACGCGATCCTCGACCACTGTCCCGTCGTCCAATACTGAATAATCATATCATCAGTGCATCACTCACGCTGGCCACATCGTCAACCATAATGTGTCATCAAGCGAGCCGTTAATTGGCATTCCCAGAAGCCCTCCTCATGTTATCAAAAACATGACAAACGATTCTTATTGCCTTATCACCATGTATGAATGCACATAGATGTTCCATTAAAGATTATCCATTAATCTTATTATGTGCAACATGTAATAAATTCATCAATGAATATCTCAATGTAAATGATCACATCAATCATTCTTGAAACATGATTTCATTCACTGTAAGTGTCATTAGGTTTAAATAAACTTAGTTAAACTAAAAATGGCATTTTTCAGTGTTCTGGTCTAAAAGACTCGAGTCTTATCCAAAAGACTCGAGTAGTTCATCAGCTTTCTGAAAACTTGTGTTTTAGTCTGCCAGAATACTCGAGTAGTTCACAAAAAGACTCGAGTTGTTCATTAACCCAGAATACTCGAGTGGTTCATTAATACTCGAGTGGTTCATTAAAATGTTTCAAATGCTGCATCAGACATTACTCGAGTTTTGATTCAAGTACTCGAGTATTGGTGCTATCAGATGCACTGGTGCACCAGAAATACTCGAGTCTTGAGTCGAACACTCGAGTCTTTGCTGACAGTAAAACACAGAAAATTGAGTTTCAACATACCATTTTCAATTCTAACCAAATTTAACTGAAACCAATGATCAACATAGTCATGTTTATGCATACTAAATATGTTTCAACTAAATAGTAACATCAATTCACAGAGATAAATTCAATCTCTTCCATTATGCATAAAAATCACACAACTTCAACATTGGATGTACCAAATCAACATGCATGCAATTAATTCACAAAACAGTGTTCCTACAGCTTGCATACATCAAATATAAGTTGTTCTCAGCATCAACACCTTAAGTTTTTGTCTCCAAACCAAAATCCTATATTAAGCTAAGCCCTCAGAGTCTCTTGATGACTCTCTAATCAATTTCACATATTTTAAACTCTATCTAGTGTATAAATATCTTTCCCCTTACCTTTCAAACTTGAATCAACAAGAATTTTGAAGAAACTTAGCTCCCAAGCTAGACTTCCCCAAAAACCCTTTGACAGCAACTCAGTTTGTACAGGGTCACAAAACCAGAGATTTTAACCAACCATTCATGCATAAGAATTAGGGAAAATGATTAGAATCTACTCTATGCAACATGCATGAGAGAATAAAACCAATTTGGAGTCAAGAGGGTTCACGAGCTTACCAAAATCGAAGACCAAAGTAAGCTCCAAGAACTCGATTCTGGTTTTGACAACAAACAGACCCCAACTTTCGAGCTTCAATTCTCCTAGCACACAAACTCTCAGCTCATGATTTTGGTATCTTTGTGAAGCCCTGGATTTGAGCTTCACAATGGTGTATAGTTTGTGTTTCAACTCTTAAGAACGAAGGAGAATCAAAAAGAAGAAATCAAGAACCCTAAACTGCGAAGTCCTTCACAAATTTGGCAAAATGATCTTCAACTCGGTTTCAATTGGCTTTTATAGGCTAGATTAGGTTACATGCAGCTCGCCATGAAGCCATGGATGTGTTGATGGAGCTATTTTCGTGTCACTCATGGGAATCGTTGGGTGATGACTCATCAAACGCACTAACTCGTGCAACTCTGATTAAAATACTCGTGTCTTGGCAGAAAGACTCGAGTCTTTTGGCTAATTTTTGAAAAATAAATATTTTATTTCTTTTCCCTCCAAAACCTTTCTAATATTACTTCTAGGTCCTAAAATAAGGACTAATATGCAAAAACCTTATTTTTCCCATAAAAATAATTATCTAGTCATTTCTACATATTTTCTCTTATCAAACACATGCATAATAAAAAACTTTTAATCAAGGATTAAAATAAAAGTAATTAATTATAAATAAACTTTATAATTAAACTTTCATTAATCAGGGATTAAAAATTTGGGGTGATACATATTGAATTGTATACTTGTACTCACCATTAGTATAAATCATTTTGTTACATGTTACCATGATTCTGTATGAGGTTCTTAGGTTATACCCAACGATAATTATTTTCAAAATTAAACGGGGTTTGTGGATAAAAATCAGGGTTTATATTCCAAAAGTTTGATTGAATAATAATATTTTGGCTTAAATACCAAAATGGTACTGTAAATATTGACTCATTTGAAATTGGTCCTTGCAGGCAAAAATTGGTTTTGGTGCCTGCATTTACAAAGCGCTTTGTTTTTAGTCCCACATGTTAAATTTTGGTCCTCATGATTATGTTGGTAGTTTGTTTTGGTCCCTTTTTTATTAGATTTGATAGGTTTTGGTCCCTCTACTATCATAATTTTGAATTGGTTCTCTTATGCAATAAAAATTGTCGTGTTATCCTTGATAATTAATGCAAGGAAATCATCCTTAATTGGTCATAGAATGTAATACATTAAGTTTTCGGCATTTTTCATCCACATTTAAAAGGAGGAACCAAAACCAAAACGTTTTGAAAATGTAGGGACCAAAACCAATTATTTTTTTTTGCAGGGACCCATTTCAAAGGAGTCAATATTTAAGGGAACCATTTTGGTATTTAAGCCTAATATTTTTTTTTGGTGTACACCAACCGGTACCCGAATCTGGTTTACTCAGAAT
The DNA here is from genome assembly GCA_037953625.1 of Crotalaria pallida. Lineage (NCBI taxonomy): Eukaryota > Viridiplantae > Streptophyta > Magnoliopsida > Fabales > Fabaceae > Crotalaria > Crotalaria pallida. The sequence continues at coordinate 93,010,394 of CM075653.1, forward strand.
TCGACTCATCTGGTCCGACCCAACTGAGCTCGCACTAAGCGGTAGGGGTCTCCCAGCGGGGGTTGCTCCATACCCAAGGCTCGAACTCGAGACCAATTAGTTAAGGGACCAAGTGAGCTACCACTTGACCAACCCCACGTTGGTTAAGCCTAATATTTTTAATTTAGATAAGTTACGTTTCAGAATCTCATTAAAGTCAAGATATTGACTGATTATCCATTTTTATAATTTTTGTATATTTAAACATTTTTCAATTTTTATTTTCATTTTCATTATATGAGAGTAAGAGCCAAAAGACACTTATTGCCCCTTCCTTTGTGAACTTAGTTTAATTTCATTATCGTTAGGACTCTTATATACTTATATAACCTTTTCTTTTTCACATTCACTTACACCTTTTAAAAAAAAATTTAATCTTGTTGCATCTTATTTTCAATTATTTCTCTTTTTTCTCTTAATATTTATTTTCTCTATATCTCCTCCATCACAAAATGAGATGTGGGAGTGTCATTTTTCTAATGATTAATTGACATATTCACTATTTCAAAAGTAAGAGTAAGCCTTTTGGCGACAAGATACATATGAAAACCTTAAATAAGATATTCACCTTAAAGAAAGATTTGTCCTCTCTCAAAAGACAGACAACTTCAAATTCTATCAGTTGTAAGGAATGAAAATATTTGTCATGCTTTTTGTGATTAAGTGTCTTCTACATTGTTAATTAAGAACCAAAAAGGTCAAAGCTATATGTTGACTTGCACTACACAAAAAATAATACATCCAAATGAAAAATGAAAATAAAAATGTTTATGCACATTTTTATTTTCAATAATTGACTGTCAAATCACTACTCATATGGCAATATGCAGATACAAAAATTGTACATAATCATTATACAAATCAATATATTGTTAATTAAGAACCAAAAAGGTCAAAGCTATATGTTGACTTGCACTACACAAAAAATAATACATCCAAATGAAAAATGAAAATAAAAATGTTTATGCACATTTTTAATTTCAATAATTGACTGTCAAATTACTGCTCACATGGCAATATGTAGATAAAAAAAATTGTACATAATCATTATACAAATCAATATTTTATATATACCTATATATGTTGTAGGGTTAACTAATAAGAAGGCCCACGATACCGACTAACACACAATATTCGGACGATGAACTTGATCATCCCTGTTCTAGCTTAAACTCCAGTTCCCATACTCACTAGGAGGTGGATGTGGCCTAGAGGAATGATTGTGTCCCCTGTGAAGCCTATTAAATGTCCCTCAGTCGGGTTTAGATCCGAGTCTTTCAGCTTGAGGGCTCTGAAGAGGGAGAGGAAAATGATATCTACCGAGCTCCCTTTATCTATCAGGAGTCTTTCTACCTGATAACTATCGATTTAAGTTGTGACGACCATAGGGTCGTCATGGTTCTCCAGGATGTCTTTGAAGTCTTTGTCTCCAAAACAGAGTGGGATGTTCTTTCTTGGTTCTTTTTTTTACTGGTATGTTGGCGACCACCAAAACTTGATTCACATACTTTTTCGATTAGCCCTTTTTTTCTCCTCCTCTAGCGAATCCTCCCGCAATAACGGTTATCCTGTAGTCATTGGGGGAATCTTCATATTCCTCAACCATATTTACATCGGCCATCGGCTTGGGATTGCTAGCCTGGTGTGGTGTAGGGCTTCTTTCCCTTGGCTTCTGGTCAGATCTTCGAGGTGATGTACTACTTCTTCTGTTTCTTCGGCCCATGGCCTCTTTGATATACTGTTGGATTTTCCCATCTCTGACCATTTCCTCGATAAGATCCTTCAACCACGTGCATTAGTTGGTTATGTGACGGTACCTGCCATGGTGCTCGCAATACTTGGTCTTGTCCTTTTGGGAATACCCCCTTAATGCTGATGGCCTCCTAACGTTGCGCATCTCAATGTGCATTATTGTCTCTTTTAAGATCTGGATTCTTGGGACAATCAGCGGGGTGTACTCGTCATACTTGCCCCTGGGGGGGGCCTCTTCTGTCAGCTCTTTCATCTCTCTCTCTCTCTTCTTTGCTTGTTGTCCCAGTGTCTTTCTTCTTTAATTTCTTTCTCTGGGACGGTTCTTCTCTTTCATTTGTTCTTGTATCCTGGCCCCAGAAAAACTCTTATAAGTTTACGAACTTCCTCGATCTTTCTCAGAGTTCACTCATATTCCTGGGTGGTTTTCCGATCATGGAATTTTGGAACTCACCGGGGAGGAGCCCCTATGTGCAGAGGAGGACTGAGACTCCAGGCTCCAGTCCCACGATGTTGCTAGCTTCATTCATAAACCTTGCCAGGTAGTCTCTTAGTGATTCTCCTACCTTTTGCGTCACCAGTTAAGGTGTGATCTGACTTTGGGGGAGCCATGTTGATCGAGCATCTATTGAGGAATCCTCAGTTGAGCTCGTCCTAAGATCAGATGGATCTCGGGGGAAGAATGTTGAACCAAGTTAGCACGCCTTCGTCCAGAGTGAGTTAAAAATCCCGGCACTGCATACTATCCCCTCTGCCATAATAGATCATTGTTGATTCATAGTTTGCAACATGGTTGGTGGGGTCGGTCGATCCCGTGTAACGTGGGATGTTCGTCGGCTAGGGGTAGTGTTGTGGTGTCTGGAAGGCGACTATTTCCTCTATGAAGGGATGTCCCAGATGCGACAGTAGGGCGCCATGTTCAGGAGCAACCACGAAGGTAGGAAAAGAGTTCAGGAAAGAGGGTGTTACCTGTTGTGGTGGGGCCATGGGTGCTATGAGAGGTGGAGGTGGTGGTGAGACTGATCTTGACCCCCCAACGGGAGTGATGCGTAGGGGGTAGGTGTTGTCAAGGCATTCATCTCGACAAGTCGTGTCATCATCGTCTGCTAAAGGTCAGCTATGACTCGGTTTTGTCTCTCGATCAATGTTGTCTGATTCCTGAGGACCCCCATGATTCCTTCGTCCCTTAGCTTAGTGGATATCAGGGACTGGCGAGACTGCCCCTCAGACCATGCTGGTCTCGTTCTCTGTTGGAACGTTCCGAACCTTCCTTCGGACCATCTTGGCTCGTCTTGAGCCCTTGCTCTTGCTTCTTTAACTCTTTTAGGTCATATTTCCGTCCCCAGTACCCCTATTGCAGCGAAAAGGTAAGGGTGTGTTCCAATCCTTCTTGCTTCGTTACTGGAAGGGTGGATTTCGACAGTAGCCTAGGGTGGTCTTGACGAGGCGATATCATCTTTGTCAAAAGTGACCAGCCCTTCAACGAGGTTTTCGTGGTGGTGTCCTCCCCCCCTTCTGCTTTATGAGGGATACGTCCTCCTCTACTTCTATTGCCACCAGCTGGTGGGACTGCAGGGTTACAGGCCCTTCAAGTTGTAGTGGTGGGCCCCCACATCCCTTGAGGTGGCTGCGGCCCCTTCCTCTACGACAAGGGTGTCCACGCCCAAAGCCAGCATTGCGGCCCCCTTCCTGGTGGTTGTTGTCATCACGATTTCTGGTGCTGCTTGTCATTTTTATTAGAACAAAGTGGGAATGTTAGTTACATGTTCCCCACAGACGGCGCCAATGTAGTGTCTCTAAATATGGAAATGTCCTTGATCTTTTATGACCCTTAGACCAGTGCTTAATGGCTCTTGGGATCAGTGAAGAATCAAGAATATAATGTAGGACGTGTATGGAAATATCTGAATATCCAGTTGGGATACCCAGGGTCTCCCTTCTCAAAAGAGTGTGTGTATAGTGTCAATTAGGGATGAGAGAACTTACCTGACCCCTGTTCAGTATTATGCCTTTTATAGGGGTGTACGGATATAGGCCTGGATTGGAGGCCTTTAAAGGTTTCTATGCTGACGTCAGACTCTGTTGAAAATATCTGCAAAATATCTTATATCCTTCTAGAACCTAGACAGCTCAGCATGTATTCTTCTCATGTCTAGGCCGTATGCGAGATGCTGGATGGGTGACACATGGCCTGTTTGATAGGCCGAGGTCCGAGTGATCCATACCTATCTCGGTGGCCGATCGAGTATCCCTCTTGGGGGAAGGCTCGAGGTGCACGGTCGACTGACGATCGTGTGGGTGAGTGTCGACTCGTTGTGGTTGGTATGACCGTTAGGCAAGGTGCCTTTGATTGTCTTCATAGGTACCGACTCGTTATGGTCGGGTAGGGAGAGTAAGGCAGCATAGAGTTGTCCTGATCCCTAGATGTTGCCCTTAGGTCGGTCTTCTTAGGCCTTTTACTTGATTAAACCTACAATTTTCAATACCACTAACAATACTAACTAACTTTCTTTGAGAGTGTGAAAATTGGTCAAAATAGCATATAATAAGAAATGGAGGGAGTACTATATAATATGTTTGTTTAATTTATATATAAGCTATATTTGTGTTTAATTTATACTCTAACTTAAAAAAAAAAAACAAAAAGAGAAATCGGCCTTGGCCCATACACATGTTGGAGAGTGCCCTAGTGGCAATCGTATTTTCTCTTTTACTTGTACTTATTTCATGTTTATGGATTATTACTATTAATAATAATGAGGCATTTCATTTATTATATTTATGCTTTAATTGTTTAATTAAAATAGATGTAATAAAGTCCTTAGGATTATAAGTTCAATGTCATAAGAATATCAAGTACATGACTTGATAGTGAGATCTTATTGATTGATAATTATCCTTAAAGATTCCCTAGTCGAGTATTATAGTTAATAAGGACAACTATAATACATCGAGACTAATATGTGGCAGACTGATGACTGTATCTCACCGGTCATGGATATGGGATATCAAGTCTTCACGTAACTACACATTGGGACAATTGTGTACTGGATTGACCCGCCATGAGAATGCTACATGGGTTATTAAGTGAGTGTCATAAGCGATTCTCATAGTGACAATGGTGTACATGGTCCTTTGACCTGAAGTCACTATGGTTCCCAACATGAGGAATTATATGCTTTCATGCAATCAAACGTCATCTTTAACCAGGTGATCATAACGGTTGTAGTCGGGTATATGACAAATCATGTAGAGGGATGTGAGTGACGTAGATGGGATTTGTCCTTCCTTATCAATAGGAATTATATCTCTGGGCCCCTTGATTGAGTGAGACGGTGAAATGTATGACCATACTAAGGACAGTCAATATGAGATATTGACGAGACTTGTTTAGACGCGTCTACTCAGGGATCAAGAAACCATAGGTTACACTATTCATGGGTGACACGTTCCATGCCATGAGTGTAACTATGATATTTGGACAAAGGGATTAAACTTACACATGTTCATTGGTCACAGTAAAAGGTTTAGTCAAATAACAGACATTCCTGTCACTTGGGTAGCAATGATGTGTTGCTAGATACCGCTCATTGCTTGTAAAGTTAAAATGTGATTTTAACATTACTGCCAACGTTACAGGAACCTATAGGGTCACACACTAAGAGCAGATAAAATTGGAGATATCACATTTGATAAAAATACAGTAGTTGTATTTTTATAAAATTAAATCTTTCGGATATGATTAAGATATGATTCGTTTTTATCTTTATGCAAGTAAAGATAGAATTCGTTTTTTATGCTGGAGATAAGATTCGTTTTATCTTTATGTATAAGATATAAATTTGATTTTATCTTCTTCATATAAGGATAAAAATTCGAATTTTTTTTTTGTTAAATAAATTTTTTTATTAATACCAACTCACAAAATTCAGCACTTACAATAAAACCCAATGCCACCTTCTAGGAAGGGTTCATTGGGGAAAAACAAAAGTCAAGACCTATAAGTGAAAAAACTAAAGAAGAGACATAACTCTTTGAACCAAAACTATATTCTTACATTTATTAAAGTCCACTACCTTATTCCTTATCCTCACTGCTAACTCTCGAAGGATCACTCTACTTCTAGCTTATGGATTCTGCTGCTTTGACTGGAATCGACGCCTGCACCTCTCCGTCCAGATTTCATACACCACCGTCGCAAGGACAACTCTCACGACCTTCCGGTAAGTTTTCTCCTTGACACCATAGCTCACCCATTTGATCAATTTTCGACTATCATAAGAATCAATCGGAATACACATCCAGTCTGCCATGAGAGTAAGTAAATCCTTACTCCAGTTGCAATTAAAAAACAAATGCTCACTGGATTCTTGAAACTGCTCACATAAGGGGCATAGAGTAGAACTTAGGTTTAGAAAATTCTTCAATCGATCACAAGTGCTAAGCCTGTTATGAAGCATAAGCCACAAAATAAAGCAGTGCTTAGGAATGGATAGAGAGTTCCATGCAACTCTGTGGGACTTGAATTTTTCAAGTTGTCCACAGAGGAATCTGTACCCCAAATCAATTGTATAATTCCCATTCAGCCACAAACCATTAGCTACCCCAGGAGCCAAACGATTCCTAACTTTAAGAAGCTGTTTGTAGTGCCAACCTTGATCCTGACGAGGCTGAGCCTCCCAAATGCTCTCATTTCTTAAGTAAACTTGATTGATCCACTTGACCCATAAGATGTCCTCTTTTTCAGAAATGTGCCAAATTTGCTTGCCAAGAGCAGCTTGATTCCATAAAACTGAATTCTTGAAACCTAGACCCCCAAATCTCTTCTCCTTGCAGACCTGTGACCAGCTGACATTACCAGCATGCTTATCACCCCATAGAAACTTCCTACAGACCTTCTCAACACCGTTAAGGACAGCCTTAGGGATAATGAAAACAGAAGCCCAATAGGTATGAAGAGTGAGAAGAACAGAGTTAATCAAAATACACCTAGCTTGGTAAGATAAGTGCCTTGTCTTCCAGCTATTCACACGAGCAGAAACCTTATCAATTAGAACCTTGCAAGTAGCTATTGACCACTTCTTAGCAGAGATGGGAAAGCCCAGATACCTAAAAGGAAAGGAACCCTCCTTAAAGCCAGTACAATCCACAATTTCCCTTCTGAGAGGCTCCTTCACCCCAGCTATGTAAACTTGAGATTTATCCTGATTAGCATGCATCCCAGAATTCATGGAAAACTCCTGCAAAGCCCTCATAATGAATCTAACACTCTTAGGATGACCTTTACAAAAGGTCATTAGGTCATCAGCAAAAATCAGGTTTACAAGATTCAACTCTCTACACAAGGGGTGGAACCTGAACCCTTTATCTTTAGTAGCAGCCAATAACCTCCTTGAAAGCCCTTCCATAGCAATGACAAACAGTAAAGGAGAGATAGGATCACCTTGCCTGATACCACCATAATTTTTAAACTGCTGAGAGTGATGACCATTGATCACAAATCTAAAAGTCACAGATGAAATGCACACCATAATCCAGTTATCAAACTTTGAGGGAAACTTCAAAGCCTCCAGCATATCTCTTAAGAAACTCCAACTTAAGGTATCATAGGCCTTTATTAGATCAATTTTTAGCAAACATCTGGCTGAAACATTTTTCCTTCTATACAGTCTCATTAGATCCTGAATAATAAGCACATTGTGAACTATGCTCCTCCCCTTTACAAAGGCTGTTTGGTTGTTATTAATTATCTTTGGTAAAACTTCTCTGATCCTTATGCACAACAATTTAGAAATACATTTGTATAGAGCATTGCAGCAAGCTATAGGCCTGTAATCCTTAGTTGAGGTTGCATTCTCACATTTAGGAATCATAACTAAATCAGTGTAATTCCAAGCTCTAAGTAATTTACCTGAAGAGAAAAACTCTTCTATTGCCAAACAACACTCCTCTCCAACCACTTCCCTAGCTGATTGAAAGAAACCTGATCCAAAGCCATCAGGTCCAGGGGATTTGTCTTTGTCAATGGACCACATAGCCTGCTTAATTTCCTCTATAGTAAAAGGTTTGATAAGTGCTAATTGCTCCTCAACATTCAACACTGGCCCATACTGACTAACAGTATCTTCTAGAGACCACAGCACCTCCTTCCTGCCAAACAACTTAGTGTAGTGATTCACAAATTCATCCATGATGCCCTGCTGATTCTGAATGCAAATCCCCTCTGCTGTAGTTATACTTAGGATACGATTCCTGTATTGCCTGGATCTAATAACATTGTGGAAATAAGCAGTGTTCTGATCTTCCTCCTGAGCCCATCTTTCTTTAGCCTTTTGCTTTAGAATAGAAATGGAATCATTCAGGGCTTTCATATATCTGAAATACATAGCTTTTTCCTGCTGGTGGAGAATTGGATCCTGAGGCCTCAAATTTATCTATGATTGAATGTAATCCAACTCCTTTCTTAGCAACTGCTCTTGGTTAACTGAATCTGCATACTCTCTAGAATTAAGCTGCTTTAGAGGCTGCTTCAACATCTTTAGTTTTTGCATAACTCTAAACTGGGCATGGCCAACAATATCAATTTCCCAACACTCCTTGACAATTCTCATAAACTCTTGATCTTGAGAACACACATTGAAAAACTTGAAGCCACCTTTAGGTTTAACCAAAACATGCCCACTCCTGATCAGAGCAGGTGAGTGGTCTGAAATGTTATTATTAGGATATTGAGTGTATAACAAAGGCCAAGTGAGCAACCATTCATCATTCACCATGTTTCTATCCAGCTTACTATAGATCCTATTGCCATCAGTTTGTCTATTGCACCAAGTAAACTGATTACCACAATACCTCATATCAAGCAATCTACAATCCTGAATGCAAGCTCTAAACTCAGCCATAGCCTCCCAGTCCGCCTGATTACCACCCATTTTTTCAGAAGGATCCAAACAGCAATTGAAATCCCCTGAAACAAGCCAGGGAAGATTAACTGTAGAGTGAATACCCTTTAAGTCCTCCCATAATCCCCTTCTCAACACCTGATCATTAGCACCATACACAAAAGTAGCAAACCACTGCACTGAGTTGCTAGGCATAGAAACAAGGAAATGAATCAATTGGCTAGAACTTTTCAGCATAGTTATCTTGAACATATCTGGCTTCCATAAAACACAGATTCTTCCTACTGGGTGGTGATCAATGTTAGAGACATAATGCCACCCAGGAGCAAAATTCCTTAGAGTAGTGCTTAAAGAGTTAGCTCTGAGTTTATTTTCTAAAATAGCCAATAAACCAATATTATTCATACAGCAAAGAGATTTTAATTCTCTTTGTTTTTGAGGGTTATTGAACCCTCTCACATTCCAGGTTAAGATATTATCCATTGGCCTTAGAGGCCATGTCTTTAATCACAATCCCCTTATTCTCCTCTTGCCTTTTCTGGGCTTTACTTCTTGTTAAAACTGGGATCTAAGGCTCTGGATTCTCAGAATCTGAATCATCATGCAAAATCTCAACTAGTTTACCTTTACCTTTGTCTTCTTTCTTGTTAGTTGCACACTCTTTTGAAACTGCTCTAGTCTCTGAATTAGTGGACTCTTCAACAAAGGAAGAGTGTTGGCTATTCTCTCCATTGACTTGCTCAATAGCATTTTCCACAGCCTTCTCATCATTAGCTTTTAGGCAATCATCAAGCTTTTCAATATCCTCCCTAGAAGGTTTCTTATTTTCCACCCATTTTTGAGTAACATTACTCCTGCACATTTTAGAGTCATGACCATACTTTGAGCATTTAGCACAAAGTACTGGTTTCCACTCATAAGTCACCCTTTGATTCACCACATTCTCCTTCTCATCCTCAAAGAAAATCTCCTCAGGCAGAGTGTTAGGGTTCACTTCAATTAGAATCCTTGCATAATTGAGTCTGTTCCTCTCCTTTGTAACCTTATCAACCATAATAGGGGTACCAACCAGGCTCGCAATCTTACTTAAAGTAGATTGGCTCCAGAATTTCGGACTAAGATTGGGTAGCTGAATCCATACAGGAAGTCTATCTAGATGATCCTTCACTCCTGTTCTACGAGTCAATGGTCCTAGGATAATTGGCTTTTTATCAAAGTGATAAATTCCAATTTCTAGGACTTCATTCCTTGCCTCTTTTGTATTAAACCTCACAACCATAGAGCCTTCATTTGTCATAAGGATTTTATCAATACCCAAATGACCCCATACCTTCTTTATGTATCCACTAAACACAGAATAAGGAGGTCTAGCACCAAGCACATAGCACACTATTGCATTCTGCCAGTAAAGCAATTCATTCTCCACATCCTCCACTACTATCTTGGTAATAGCCTGGCCTTCCTTAAGCACTGGTTCAACAAAATTTAGCTTTTCCCCTGCATTCCTCAATTTCGAAATATCAAAATTTGCCCAAACCGAGTGAATAGGCTGAGTCACCTGAGTTGTTGTTTTTTTCACTGATTCCGTTTGGTTCTCTTGTTGGTCATCAATCTCATCAACCTGCTTTCCACCTTTTTCCACAGGAATCTTACTCTGCACCCGCTGCCGAAGGAGGTCAATACTATGCAACAGTTCTGCAGCTTTCTCAGGAGTCAAGCTATCGATATCTTCAAGCACCTCTTCATCCGAAAAGCTGAGTTCCATCGAAGATGATCCCTCAGGCCTTTTCTCTACGTTTGGAGAATAATTGCTAGAAGACGAAGGCGTTTTCGGGGGCCTTCCCCTCTTCCTAGCCATGGCGGCACACGGTGGAGACCGTGAAGGAGAGAGAAGAGAGAAAACTAGGATTAGGGTTTCTTTAAAAGTTGTTTTGTTACCGCGCTAATTAATTTTAAAAAAAAAATCGAATTTGCCTTCCACCCAAAAGAGATAAAATTCGAATTTATCTTCTACCAAAAAGATGAAATTCGAATTTATCTCCTAAAAAGCCCAACCAGTTGGTCTGATAATATTATAAAAATAATATTATTAGCTTTAGGGATTTTTTTTAGATGTGTGAGACACAGATCGGTAACCCTAGCCGTCATATCAGAGAGTGAGTGATACACAGACTCTCTCTTCTCTGCTAGCACTGAGAAGAGAGACGTGACTCCAATTGGGAATTTGTTCGTGTGGATACCAATAGAGGCACAACAAATTGATGTGCTCGTGATTGACGAAGCATTCTTGATAAGATTCATTGGTCTCCTTTTCCCTACAAAAGGTAATTTTATTCCCTATCTCAAATCATGCTTTCACATGGATCCTGGATGGAAATAGGATATATATATATTTTTTTTCCGCTGCGTTTGTCGCATCCTATTTCCTAACAGTGGTATCAGAGCCACTTGTGAAACCATGATTTGATTATTTTTTATTAAACATGTTTTAATATGATTATAATATGCGATTAATCGAAAATTAAAAAAAAAAATAGGCCGTTCACGATGATGATGCGCTGTTCAAACAAGGCCGTATGAACACAAACTCTAAACCACTTGTTGCGCTATTCATGATGATGATGCGCCGCATGAAATCCAATTTGTATTTCACCAATTTCACTGAATCCAATTTGGGCATGCACGTGATTGAATCCTTGGCAAAAGTCAAATAGGAATTTGATTCCTTGGCTGGTCATATTGTAACTATTTTTTTTAATCAATAGTTGATATGTTATTATTTTATCAAGAGTTGATAAAATATAATTTTTTTTTCCATAATTCGTAACAAACATAACTTTTAGTAAAATAATAATGTATTTTATTTAATATGTTGTTTGTTGTATGGTTAATGGTCATGGCCTCTTAAATCATTTCGCGCCTTGTGTATGTTTTATTTTATTTTGGTTTATTTTTAAATACGGCCTGCGTGTCGTGCCTCTCTCTATATTCAATATGTATTTCTTTTCTCATCTAAATCCCCTCATGAACGAGGTTTCTATTTGTAATATTTTTATTAAATATTGCGAAAGACTTGAAGATGAAAAAGAAAGGAGATTTAAGGAAGGCTCTTGGAGAAGGACCGGTGCATACATTCAAGGAATGCTCTTGGAGAAGAAGCTATGCATTTAGGATCTTTGTTTTAATTCACTCATTGGCTTGGGTGAATTAGTTTTTCTAAGGCCATGACCATATCACGTAGTTTATAATTATAGTATGTATGTGATGCATGTTATCGTTATAATGTATGTTAATGTAAGATAAAATAGGTGAGATCACTTAAATATAAAACCCCTCAAACTGAAATATTAAGTTATATGCCTTCCAATGCTTGACACTCGTCTTGATTGATGTCGTTTTGAATGTGGGTCTGCTAAAGTAGAGTACGTTTATCTAAATTGGTCAGACGCGAAGGAATAAATGTAATATTCGTTATGTCAACCATTGGGTCTAACTTAAATGGATGGTTCAATAGGATTGAAGATCTATAGACAAAAGAATTGGGTATAAATTAATAATTTAATTTTGAATAAATGTTATTCTCCCAATTGATCCAAGAGTCACATGAGATGTGATTGGGAAAGGGTTCCTTACCTAAATAATCTAATTGTGGGTGATCAGCTAAAGTTGACTCATGATAAGATGAAATATGGATCTTGGTCCCACTAGAAAATCTTGCGCTGAGATTTTCCGAGTCAATATTGAGGGTTATTGATTTGAGAAAAATAGTGGGAGTAATATTTAATAAAAGTCCTTATTAACTATTTAATAAACATGATCTTAATTCTGTTTTAATTTTGTTGTTAGATCACCATGGCATCAAACAATTCGAACAACTTATCACTGCGATCAGTCCTTGAGAAGGACAAGCTGATGGGAATTAATTTCCTGGACTCGTATCGAAACCTAAGGATTGTCCTTAGGAATGATAAAAAGCTGTATGTGCTAGAGCAACCGCTCCTTGAAGCATCCCCCGCTAATGCACCGGCTGCTGAGCGGAATGCTTTCCGTAGGCATCAAGATGATGCCTTAGAGGTTGGAACTCTCATGCTTGTCACTATGACCCCTGACCTTCAGAAGGTTCATGAGAACATGAATGCGTACGATATGATCGTACACCTTAAGGAGCTCTATCAAGGGCAAGCAAGGCATGAGCGTTTTGAGGTCACAAGGTCCCTTTTCACTTGTAAGATGACAGAGGGAAGCCCAGTTAGTCATCATGTAATCAAGATGATTGGTTATATTGAGAACATTGAGATGATGGGTTTCCCACTAGGTCAAGAGTTGGCCGTTGACTTAGTTCTGCATTCCTTACCACAGAGCTTTAGTCAGTTTGTCATGAATTACAACATGAACAACATTGACAGCACTCTAACTGAATTGTTAGGGAAGTTGAAAACTGCTGAGCATGATATCAACAAGGGAAAAACTGTATTGTTGGTTCAAAATGGAAAGGGCAAAGGTAAGGCCAAAGGGAAAGCACAAAAACCTAAGGATAAGGGCAAAGCTAGAGTAGCTAAGGCTCTTAAGCCTAAAGGTGGGGTGGCTAAGGAGGGAAATTGCTTCCATTGTAACAAGGAGGGACATTGGAAGAAGAATTGCCCAGATTACCTTAAAGAGAAAGAAATGAAGAAAAGCGGAGCCTCTTCTTCAGGTATTTTTGTTATAGAAGTTAATTTTTCTGCTTCAACATCATGGGTATTAGATACTGGATGTGGATCTCACATTTGTGTTAATGTGCAGGATCTAAAAAGGAGTAGAAGATTAGCTAAAGGTGAAGTCGAACTGCGAGTTGGAAATGGAGCAAGAGTTACCGCCATTGCTGTTGGAACTTGTAGTTTAACCTTACCTAGTGGATTAGTTTTAGAACTAGAGGATGTTTATTGTGTACCTGCTATTCGTAGGAATATTATTTCAGTTTCATGTTTAGACAAAGTAGGTTTTTCATTTTCAATAAGGAACAAGTGTTGTTCCATTTATTTGAATGAGATGTTTTATGGCAGTGCACAATTAATAAATGGTCTTTATTTGTTAGATCTTAATCATCCAGTCTATAACATTAATGCTAAAAGGTTTAAATCAAATGATACAAACCAAACTTTTCTTTGGCATTGTCGTTTGGGCCATATAAATGAGAAACACATTTCTAAGCTTCATAAAGATGGATTCTTAGACTCATTTGATTTTGAATCTTATGAGACATGTGAGTCTTGTTTGTTGGGCAAGATGACAAAGGGCCCATTTACTGGCAGCAGTGAACGGGCTAATGAACTTTTGGGACTCATACATACAGATGTATGTGGGCCTATGAGTTCAAATGCTAGAGGAGGTTACCCGTACTTCGTCACATTTACTGATGATTTTAGTAGATATGGGTATGTATATCTAATGAAATACAAACATGAAACCTTTGAAAAGTTCAAGGAATTCAAGAATGAAGTACAAAATCAACTTGGCAAAAGTATTAAAGCCCTTCGATCTGATCGAGGTGGTGAATACCTTAGCCAAGAGTTCGATGACTATCTAAAAGAGTGTGGTATAGTATCTCAACTCACTCCTCCTGGAACGCCCCAGTGGAATGGTGTTTCAGAAAGGAGAAACCGAACCTTGTTGGAAATGGTTAGGTGTATGATGAGTCAATCGGACCTTCCAATCTCTTTTTAGGGACATGCTCTACTTACAGCTGCTTTTACACTTAACCGATCCCCATCGAAAGCGGTTGAAAAGACACCATATGAGATATGGACTGGGAGGCGTCCTAGTATGTCTTTTCTCAAGATTTGGGGTTGTGATGTTTATGTTAAACGTCTACTTTCTAATAAACTTAGTCCCAAATCTGACAAATGCTACTTTGTAGGATATCCCAAAGAAACTAAGGGATACTATTTCTACAATACCACAGAAGGCAAGGTGTTTGTCGCTCGCACAGGCTTGTTTCTTGAAAGAGAATTTCTCTCTAAAGGAAATAGTGGGAGGAAAATAGATCTTGATGAGATTCAAGAATCCCAAAGTAGCCAAGACCAAGCGATGGATGTTGAGCAAGTTCCACAAGATGTTGTGGATGTACAACCTGCTCAAGTTACACAAGTTTTGTGTAGGTCAAGTAGGATTCCTCTTCAGCCAGAGAGATATGGATTTCTCTTGACTCAAGAGGATGACATTATGATTTTTGATCAAGATGAACCTAATACTTACCAAGAGGCTATAAACAGCCTTGACTCTGAGAAATGGCTTCAAGCCATGAGATCTGAGATGGAGTCCATGCACAACAACCAAGTTTTGATCTTGGTTGACCTACCTGATGGGGTAAAACCAATTGGGTGCAAATGGGTTTTCAAGAAGAAGACTAGCATGGATGGTAATGTACATACCTTTAAAGGACGATTGGTTGCTAAAGGTTTCAAACAAGTTCATGGTATTGACTATGATGAAACTTTTTCACCAGTTGCCATGCTTAAATCCATTAGGATCTTGCTTGCTATTGCAGCATTTCATGATTATGAAATCTGGCAGATGGATGTCAAAACTGCTTTCCTTAATGGAAATCTTTTAGAGGATGTGTATATGACACAGCCTGAAGGTTTTGTTGATCCAAAGGATGCTGGAAAGGTTTGTAAGCTGCAACAATCCATTTATGGATTGAAACAAGCTTCTAGGAGTTGGAATATTCGATTCGATGATGCAATCAAACAATTTGGTTTCATCAAGAACGAAGAAGAGTCTTGTGTATATAAGAAGGTTAGTGGGAGCGCAATTGTCTTTCTTGTGTTGTATGTGGATGACATACTACTCATCGGGAATGACATTCCTACCTTACAGTCTGTTAAGACTTGGTTAGGGAATTGCTTTTCTATGAAGGATTTGGGTGAAGCAACCTATATATTAGGCATCAAGATTTATAGAGATAGATCATGGAGATTGCTTGGCCTAAGTCAAAGTTCGCACATAGACAAAGTGTTGAAACGGTTCAACATGCAGGATTCCAAAAGGGGATCTTTGCCAATGTCACATGGTATAACCTTGTCAAAGGAACAGTGTCCTTCCACTAAGGAAGAAAGGGAACGCATGGATAGAATTCCATATGCATCTGCAATTGGATCTATCATGTATGCCATGATATGTACTCGACTTGATGTTTCGTATGCTTTGAGCATGACGAGCAGATACCAGTCAGATCCAGGTGAAGGTCACTGGACAACAGTCAAGAATATCCTAAAGTACTTAAGAAGAACTAAGGATGCTTTCTTGGTATATGGAGGTGAAGATGAGCTGGTTGTAAAGGGTTACACCGACGCTAGCTTCCAGACTGATAAGGACAATTTCAGATCAGAATCTGGATTTGTATTTTGTTTGAATGGTGGGGCTATATGCTGGAAGAGTTCAAAGCAAGAGACTGTAGCCGATTCTACAACAGAAGCTGAGTATATAGCTGCATCAGAAGCAGCAAAGGAAGCGGTTTGGATTAAGAAGTTCATAACTGAACTTGATGTTGTTCCTAGTATTGAGTTTCTAGTGGACCTCTATTGTGACAACAATGGAGCCATTGCGCAAGCTAAGGAACCGAGATCTCACCAGAAATCCAAACATATACTTCGGCGTTTTCACATCATTCGAGAGATAATTGACAGAGGAGATGCGAAGATATGCAGAGTTTCAACAGATGATAATATTGCTGATCCACTGACTAAACCTCTTGCCATAAAAAAGCATGAGGGACATGTTAGGGCTTATGGTATTAGATACATGAACGATTGGCTCTAGTGCAAGTGGGAGATTGTTGGAGAGTGCCCTAGTGGCAATCGTATTTTCTCTTTTACTTGTACTTATTTCATGTTTATGGATTATTACTATTAATAATAATGAGGCATTTCATTTATTATATTTATGTTTTAATTGTTTAATTAAAATAGATGTAATAAAGTCCTTAGGATTATAAGTTCAATGTTATAAGAATATCAAGTACATGACTTGATAGTGAGATCTTATTGATTGATAATTATCCTTAAAGATTCCCTAGTCGAGTATTATAGTTAATAAGGACAACTATAATACATCGAGACTAGTATGTGCCAGACTGATGACTGTATCTCACCGGTCATGGATATGGGATATCAAGTCTTCACGTAAGTACACATTGGGACAATTGTGTACTGGATTGACCCGCCATGAGAATGCTACATGGGTTATTAAGTGAGTGTCATAAGCGATTCTCATAGTGACAATGGTGCACATGGTCCTTCGACCTGAAGTCGCTACGGTTCCCAACATGAGGAATTATATGTTATCATGTAACAGCCCGATTTTCATAAACCAAAATGATTAACTTTTATTTATTGAAATTGTAAATTTGAGGCCAATTTTTTTTTTTAAACGTTGTGTTTGAGGACATTATTAAAAGTCTTAAGTGTTCTCAACATCTTTTTGAAAACCAAGTTGTTTCTAAAACAATACATCTCATAAAAGTTCCCTCTTCGTAAAAGAATTTAGTAGCGAGAACATTACAAATCATGACGGAGTTCAAAAATGTACATTGACCTGCCTTCCCAAGTAAGGCATGTTACAAAACAGGATTTCAGGTTAGCCGTGTTACATAAGTGGCACATTACTTGGTAATCCCTGACTCAAGATACAAATCGTAACTTAAACTGAATTTCCTACTATCGCTTCCGCTGCGCTACTCTGATGAAGATAAATGGGTGAAGCTTGTCGTTCTTCTTGCGCCCTGTCTTCACCTTGCGAGGCCCAGCTCCATTGCCTTTAGAGTGAAGCTCTTCTCAGGATACTCCTTCTGCCCGTTGCGTTATCAGCAGCACCAATGTAACAACGAACAGGAGAGAGTAACCGATCCGGACGCGCAGCGCCGACGGTGTGGAATTACAGTTGGCAAAATAATAGGACACACACAAACAATACACAGCATACACTCAAGCAAACATACTATTCTCATTACCCATAATTCCTATTTATTTCATCTTATTATTATTTCTTCCTATTCTCCACTCTCATTTCCAATCTCTTTCGTAGAACTCAACATCTTTCCCACCTTTCCATTCTCAATCTCTTTCTCATCCTTTGCAATTCTCGAACTCTTATTTATAAATATAGATCTTTCCTTATAAAGTTTTATCGAATCATAACCATCGATGATCGGGGAAGTTAAAGATTCATCGAGGTACGCGTTCCTCTAGTAGTTAGCACTCTCGTTTCAGGCCTACATCTCCTCGGCCATCCACCCACCTAGTTGGAAGCAAACAGGAGTACAGGACCTTTACCGTGCGGGCACGACAGCTGTCTCAAAACATATGGTCCCAGGCCAGGAGGATCTCGTCCTCGAAACATATAATAATGGCTCACTGCCTCGCAGTGGCAAACACATTGCCCCACTCCAGTCCCTCTCACTGTTGCTGAACTGCCATAAGGGTGACAGCACTATTCTGGTCCCGGGTGCAGAACTTACCACGGTATTAGACCCAGTCCCCACCACGTTAGTGCACCACATGTGGATTTCGTTCTGCCCAGAATAGTACTCAAGGCAACGTGACGTTTTACCGCCCGAGCCAACCCTAATGCATTCATCAACCCGAATATCCCTGATATTCGGGGTACCTTCCTCTCCACTACTTCGCACTCTCGTATCTCACCGTGTTCGTTGTTAATGTCTTTTATTGTCTTTTATTTAATTAACCTAGTGGTCGGCTCACCCTTCGTGCATCCCTTCAGTGAATCCCGACCGCTATCTTTGCACTTTCAAAACACACATAGCTCAGAGCTGGGATAACATCACTGAAACCTCATCTCATTTCTCAATTCCTTCCACAACCTCGTATCTCGCTTTCCTTTCACCATACTTTTCAAAATACCATTCCAAAAACATTCTCACAACATCACCTTTCATATCTTTCCAAAACATAGCTTCCACAACTTTTCTCAAAATGTCATATCATAATACTTTTCTTTAAAATGCTATTTCAAAAGACTTGTCCAAATTGCTTCCCACATCTCAATACCAAAAATCTTCTTCACAAATCTTTTCAAAAATTCCTTTCCAAAAATCGTCTTTCACAATCTTTTCAAAAACTCTTTCCAAATATTTACCAGAACCTCTTTCTAGAAATCTTTTCGAAAACCTTTTTTTTAAAAAAAAAATTTTCCTTCACAAACCTTTTCCAAAAATCGCCTTTCTTAAAAAAAACATTATCAAAACCCTTTTTCGAAGCCAAAACTTTGCTGAGTACCAATGGAGGAGCAAGCTCAACTCAACATTAGTCTCAGACTAAAACCATGCTGGGCGCGAATGGAGGAGCAAGCTCAACTCAACATCTGTCCCAGACTAAAACTAAAACCAAGGAGCTCAGCTCAACTCAGTTCACTCCTCATTTTCACAATCAACATCACACTCCCTAGCTCTGGCTCAATCTCACCATTATCCTCACTTTCTTTCCTCAATTCTCAACTCTTTCCTTCCTTTCCATTCCATGTCTTGTTGCGTCTTTATTTTCAATTCCATTATCATCTTAACTTATTTCTTTCGTTTTCATTCTTATTCAGGACGTAACAGACGTCCATCAATAGTTTACACATCATAACTAATAACAATAAACATCATCAAACGTAATTAAATAAAGACATGCTATCAACACACAACATCACACCATAACGGTGTGGTTTTCGTCTCCTTCGTATAAGCGGCCATACAGGGCAACCAATTGCCACTTATACTACTGACTCCAACCACGTAGTCCCGATCTTTGAGATGATGCGGGACGTGCTAATAAATTACCTAAACACCACAGTGTCTTAGGATAACTTCTCTCTCACCTAAGGTCCAGCTATTTAGTGTGTGCCATCTCCTCTGACTGCTTTTGCTGCCAGCTGACCCAATCCGTCGTCTTTAAGATTCCTCGTACTAAATAAAATATATTTACATCATTATCTGGTATTAAGAAAATATTTTCTTAACTCATTTCACATTTTGTTCCTTGTCGGTAAATTAGAACATGATGATTTTCTCAAAACCACTCCCATATTTTCTACCATTTTTATATTCTTTAAAAAAAAATTCTTGAAAACATTTTAGGAACAAGTTGAACCATTAGATTTTGGTGGCTGGTCCATTCTGGACCGCACCTAGAATGTGTTTGAAAGACGCCGAAAAATGCACCGGTTTCAATCCGGGTTTTTCCTAAAATCAATTACCTTATAAAAACCAAGCTTTTAGTCTCATGAACTCATTTCAAAATCAAGAAAACAAATCTAAATAAACTTGGACAGCAAGGAAGTGTTTTAAAAAAAATCACTTAATAACAATCCGAAAACATCGTAAAAATCCTTTTGTCTCAAACAAGTCCTTTAGCCTAAAAATTAACATTTTATAGTTTAAACTTTATCAACATAACAACCTTTCTCTTCTTTTCGTGGTAAACCCTGTTTACCACTGGCGCCGTCATGGCCCAAAAGAAGGGGAGGCCGCCAGCTATGCCACCATCCACGTCCAAATAGGGTGTATCAGTTGACTCTGCTATTGACCCTTTGCTCGATTTGTCTCTTGTGGAAGAAGAGGATTTTGCAAAACTTGATTGCTTGGACGCTAAGCAAGCACAGCAACTCTTGACCAGCCTTGATGTGATAAAGGCAAGAATCAAAGGGAAGGCGATCGTGAATCCTGCACAAGGAAAAACAAGTGTGAATGATAGTGATGGAAGTGCTTCTAACATGTCTAACCCTAATTCTGTTCCTACGAATGTGAAGACTATTAACACTAAGGTTAGTAATAAGGATTCTGTGAATGACAATGTTGCTAGATCTGCCTCTGTGTGGGCTTCTTTTGACATTACTAAGTTAAGGAATTCAGGGGAAAAACTATATTTTGTGAAACCTGATCTGAAGGATGGTATTTCCATTGGTAAGATTGAGCCTTCTGATGTAGAGAAAGAGGTTGAATTCTGGCAGAATGCTATTGTTTGTTATGTTTTAGGAGCAAAGCCACCTTATTCTGTACTAAGTGGTTTCATTAAGAAGGCCTGGGGTCAATATGGCATTGACAAAATCTTAATGAATAATGATGGTACTATAATTGTCAGATTCAATTCTTTGGAAGCCAGGAATACAGTGTTGGAGATAGGGGTTTTTCATTTTGATAAGAAGCCTATAATTCTTGCTCCTTGGACTGGGAGGCCTATGTCTAAGGGTCAATTGGATAGAGTTCCAATTTGGATTCAGTTCCCTAACTTGAGCTTAAGATTTTGGGGAGCTTCAGCACTCAGTAAGATAGCAAGTCTTGTTGGGCTACCAATTATGGTTGATAAAGTGACGCTTGAAAGGAACAAGATTAACTTTGCAAGAGTGTTGATTGAGGTGGATCCTGCCACTCTTCCTGATGAGATATTCTTTGAAGATGACAAAGGGAATATTATCACTCAACAGGTTACCTATGAATGGAAGCCTGTTTTGTGTGGTAAGTGTTCTATGCATGGTCATGACAGCAAGATGTGTAGGAAAAATGTGAAGAAGCAATGGGTAGAGAAGAAAAAGCCTACTAGAGAAGATATTGAAGATCTTGATTCCAGACTAAAGTTGCAGAAGGAAGTAGAGGATGACTTGATTCCTCAAGAAAACAGAGAAGCAGCTATAGAACTAGTCAAAGATTTGAGCAAAGATGTTGATCAGGTTCAATTGTTGTCAGATCAGAATCAGAAGGAGCATGGGGTTAGTTGTCAAGGCCAGATTAATAATGAGGAGGGCAATTCTCATGTGCTCAGCAGTGGAGGTGAGAAAGACAATCAAGACAATCAAGGATGGACTCCTGTTAAAACTAGGAGTAAAACTGCCTACAAGGATAATTTTAAAAAGAGAGAGGCTTCTCCCCTTTTATCCCATGGATAATATTGCAGCTTGGAATATTAGAGGGCTTAATCACCCCTCTAAGCAAAAGGAGGTTAGGAGTTTTTATTTAAAGAATAAAGTAGGTTTGTTAGGTGTGTTAGAGAATAAAGTGAGGGTGAACTCTATAGCTATGATCATGCAAAATATGGCTCCTGGTTGGGGTTATTTTTCAGATGCTGATATTTGTTCTGTGGGAAGGATTCTGGTGATGTGGAAGAAGGATATGTTTGATGTGATGATTATGGCAAGATCAGGACAATATACTCATTGCTTGGTAACTTATAAAGGAGATAATTCCAAATTCTATGTATCCTTTATCTATGCTTCTAATGATGCTATTGAAAGGAAGGAGTTATGGAATCTTATTAAAGGGGTTAATGCTTTTGTAGATCTGCCCTGGTTATTGATTGGAGATTTTAAATCTATGGCTAGTCCTAATGAAAAAGATGGAGGATTACCTCTTGAGGTGGTGCATTATGAGGACTTGAGGGACTGCCTGCAAACTTGTTTGCTTGAGGATATGAAATACAAAGGTAATTATTACACTTGGTGTAATAATCAGGATGGGTTGGCTAGGATTAATTGCAAACTGGATAGAGCTGTTGTTAATTCTCTCTGGATTGACAAATGGCAATTTTCAGAAACTAGCTTCATGTTGCCAGGAGTATCAGATCATTCCCCAATTTTGGTGGAATGGAGTCAGCAGAGTGAGACAATCAGATCAGGTTTCAAGTTCTATAATATGTGGACTGCTCATCCAGAGTTTTTGGCTTTGGTGAAGTCAGGTTGGTCTATTTCAGTGGAGGGCTATGATATGTTTCAGGTTGTTCAGAAGCTGAAACATTTGAGAAGGTTATTATCTGATTTGAATAAAAGTTGTTATTCAGATATTGTTGTGAAGGAAGCTGAGTTAAAAGAGAAGTTGCTTGCAGCTCAGGCTCAGTTGATGACTAATCCTAATGATTCTACCATTCAAGCTGAGGAGAGGAGATTGTATTCTCAACATAGGCAAGCTAGTGCTGATGCCTACAGTTTCTTAAAACAAAAAGCAAAAATAGACTGGTTGCAAGAGGGTGACCAGAATTCCAAATTTTTCCATCAGGCTATAAGGCAGAGAATCTACGGGAACAGAATTATTTCCATAAAGGATGCTCAAGGAGGTATTGTGTCAGGTCAGCAGAATATTTCAGATGTTTTTGTTCATTATTATAAAGGGCTTTTTTCCAGGAAGTCTGGGTATGTGTGGCAAGAGGATGTTGTTAATCAGGGCAGATGTTTGAGCATGGAGCAGCAAATTCAGTGCATTAAAGATTTTTCTAATGATGAAATAAAGCATGCCTTCTTCTCTATTAATTTAGATAGTGCCCCTGGGCCTGATGGGTATGGGGCTGGATTTTTTAAGGCTTCTTGGGAGGTTGTGGGTGCAGATTGCATGAAGGCTAATAAGGAATTTTTCCAGTCTGGGAAAATGCTGAAATCTATCAATTCTACTACACTAGTCATGGTGCCTAAAAATGATTGCCCTAACTCAGTTTCTGACTACAGACCAATAGCTTGTTGTAATGTAATTTATAAATGCATTTCTAAGTTGTTGTGTTCTAGATTGAGCATGATCTTGCCTAGTATCATTCATGATAATCAAGCTGCATTTGTGCAAAACAGGAGTATTGTGCACAATATTCTAATTACTCAGGAATTGATAAGACTCTATGGCAGGCGTAATATATCCCCCAGATGCCTAATGAAGATTGACATTTGCAAAGCCTATGACACTCTAGATTGGAATTTTATTGAGGATATGCTCAGAGCTTTTAAGTTTCCTGACAGGTTCATTAATTGGGTGATGGTCTGTATATCCACTGCTTCTTATCAAATCAGTATTAATGGTGGTGTTTCTGAGAGATTTCATGGAGCTCGTGGTATTAGACAAGGAGATCCTATTTCTCCTTTAATCTTTGTTTTGGCTATGGAAGTTCTCTCTAGAGGGTTACAGAAGGCTGCTCTTCAGAGGAATTTTAGATAGCATCCTTTATGTAAGGATAGCAAGCTTATTAGTCTAGCTTTTGCGGATGACCTCATGCTATTCTGCAAAGGTCATCCAGCAAGTGTGAGGATCCTTTGTGATGGTTTAAGGCTTTTTCAGATAGTTCTGGTCTATATGCCAATGAGGAGAAGTCTAAAATTTATATGGCTGGTTTAAATTATTTGAAGCAGGAGGAGCTTATTGGTCTAACTGGATTTTCTAAAGGATCCTTTCCTTTTAGATATCTGGGTATGCCTATTTCAGCTAAAAAATGGTCCAATAGTTCATGTCATATTCTGGTGGATAAGGTTACTAACAGGATAAGGTGCTGGAGCTTTAGGAACCTCTCTTATCAGGCTCGTTGTTGTCTTATTAATTCGGTTCTTATGTCTCTTCATGTGTATTGGGCTAGTATTTTTGTTATTCCTAAAGCGGTTCTTCGTGAGGTTGAAAAGAAATGCAGAGCTTTTCTGTGGGGGAAGAATCAAAATGGCCATTATACAGCAGATGTTGCTTGGGATTCAGTATGCACTCCTAAATCAAAAGGTGGATTAAACATCAAGAACCCTATTTTATGGAACTATGCAGCTTTGGGAAAACAGATTTGGCAACTTATCAACAATTCAGAATCTTTATGGATTAGATGGATTAGTTCTGTTTATCTCAAAAATTCTGATTTTTGGAGGTATGTTACTAAACCTACTGATAGCTGGCATTGGAAACAATTAATCAAAGTAAGAGATAAATTAAGGCCTGGGTTTGTGAATAATACCTGGATTTTTGCTCAGTCTGGTGAATTTTCGATCTCCAGTGCTTATAAATTCCTGGTGGGTCCTCTACCATCTGTGCCCTGGTTTCGATTTGTTTGGAATCAAGTGTCAGTTCCTAAGAATCAATTCATTGTTTGGTTGGCTATGCGCAAACGATTAAAGACGAAGGATAGAATGCATGTACCTGATTTTCTTTGTGTGTTCTGTGGGTTGGAGGTGGAGTCGCATGAACACCTCTTTTTTGATTGCAGCTGGACTCGATCGATTCTGGATGAATGCTGCAGCTGGTTTTGCCTTAATAATCTCCATTACAAGTTTTAGAGGTAGAGTAGATGGATTAATCGAGCCTTTCCGGACAAGACGAGAAGAAGAACGGTCTTTTGTATGTTTGCAAGTGTGATCTACAATCTCTGGTCTGAAAGGAACAAGAGATTGTTTGCTAGCACTCTTCAATCTAAGGCTGTGATTGTGACACGTATCAAGCAGGAGATAGCTATTAGAGTTAATTTTTGTTACCCTATGTTCATTAATTGGTCTAATAAGGTACTTGTAAATAGAATTAGAGCTATTCTTTGATCTGGCATTTTTTAAATCTTTGAACCCTTCCTAGAAGGTGGCAAAGTTTCATTAAATGGCCATTAGTTTTGTGTTAAATTTTCAAGTGGTAATAGATTTTTTCTTATACCAAAAACATAACAACCTTGGACGGCCATAACACAACTCAATAATTTTAAACAAATCAAACCAAATTATTTTAAAATCAATAAATCTCCAAAATTAATTACATAATAATTATTTCCAAACATCATCTTATCACACAAAAACAAGTGACACTTCATTAATTAATTAGAGGCATATAACCACTTAGTCAATATCAAAATAATCATACAACTCACCAACAATCCATTGTCACATATACAAGAATATTTAGGCATGCATGCATTTATAAACCGGATTGAGTCAAAATCTAAACCAGACATATTTATATTTATTTTTCTTGAAACAACTCAAATCCTTCTCAAAACCATTAAGCGAATCTATTTTCATGCAATTAGATTTCCTAGACCCATTTACACCACATGACCGAATATAATCAGAGAAAGCAAGTTAAGAATTACTATTTAAGACACATGCATCAACTTAATTTGTTTCAAGCACTTAAATCCCACTTTCCTTTCCATACAACAAAATTATTTACTCTTCCTTTTACTTTTAGCCGAATACGTACATATATCCAATTACACATAAAACTTTCCTCCCAAACCAATTAGTTCATCTATTTCTTTTATTTTTTTAATCCCAAAAACCGAATAGAAATCAAACATTCATAATACAATTTCAAACAATTTATTTTACATAGTCCCTCAAAGTATACTTATTGCTTTTATGTCACTTCATTGAAAGAGGATCCTAGCCTATTTTCAAGCATAGACCGAATGCCCATCATAACAAAACTAGGTTCTTGGTTCATTTTCACATATAATAATTAAGGTTCTTAAATCAAGAGAAAGTAGCATGCATGTATCCTTTTTCATGGAAGCAAAACATAATTTCCTAACTCTAGACTTAGACCGAATGCACACCACTTGGAAGTCAAGTTTTTATTTCAAATCTTCATCATGCAATGACATAAACCAAGTTAGAAATAAATTTTTTTTTAAAAGCTTATTTCCTTGATTCTTTGCGGAACCAAGTTGATCTCTAAGAAAGATCAACCTTTTTCATTTAGAAAAGTAACATGCATGTACCTAAGTCTTATATATATTAAGCCATGAAATCAATCTTAATGGCACAAATCAAAGATAAGAATAATCTTAAGTAGAAAAACCAAAACCGTGGCATGCATGGAGGGAAGATCAAATCTTTTGTTTGAAAATTACACGCATGACTCAAAATCAAAATTCTTTCAAGGGTCAAGACTAAGATTAAAGCTTTTAAAGATCAAAACTCATAAATCAAGGCTTTATCAAAACCAAGTCAAAATCGAACACTTTAACAACCCAAATTAACTTTTCCAAACATGAGATTAACATGCAACCACTTAGATCAAATTGAAAAGCATCAAAGCCTAACTTTCTCCTCATAACCGAATTACCTAGTTCTTGATTTAGTGATTTACAAATTCTTTTATTCTAAAAATCCGAGATCAAGGCATAAGGAGAACATGCAAAGGAAATAAGGGTCATAAAGCCACAAAATCAATTATGCAAGAAAGGATCAAAGCAATACATGAATTTGAACATAATCTGAACAGAACCATGAGGAAGAAATTTACAATCAAGGGATCAAAACTTTTTCACATCAACATTCAAGATCGAAGAAAAAAATGACATGCATGGACTCTAATCAAAAGAAAAATCATACAACCAAATTTTCTAGGCATGACCGAATGGTTATGTCCATGGTTTAAGGTTCTACAAGTTTATTTGGTTCTTGAAACTCAAGATCAAGGCTAAATAGGAACTTACAATCATGGATCTATAAAGGAATTAAACATGTAACAACATCTAAACTTTACAAGAATTGGAAAATCAAAACTACACCTAACGCTCTAGGACCTTTGAATACTCAAAGGAATAGAGAAGATCTTCAACCTTCTCGACTTGGTCTTCAAAATCCTAAGGCGTTGAGCTTGATCTTCTTCTCCTTCTCTTCTTGAAGCTCACGGTTCTCCTCCCTTTCTAAGTTTTTCTCTAAGAGTTTGATGTTACTCTTAGAAAATGTGTGTTGGTTTGGAAAATGAAATTGTGAAGGAGTTGGGTTGAGAAGGGCTACGGTCTTGTGCTTAAAAGACACACAAATATTTCCTTTCTTGTCCTTAGAAAAATTCGGCCAAGGAGGGTTGTTTCAAGGGTAGAATTGGCCTTAGGAAAGCTTGCATGGCTCAAGCCAAGCCATGAGACAAATGGAGAGAAATTAGGTTTAATCCTTCTTCCTATTGGGTGGTCAAACTCTTAACTATACTTTACACTAATTAAACCTATACACTATTGGTCTATTAACTTAGGTTGCAAGAAAGTCAAAATTTCTATCATGCATACACCCATACACCCTCACGGCCGGACACATGTGCACACACATGCCCACTCCTACGGCACCCACATATATTTATGTATACACACACGTTCTCACCCTAGCACATACACATACACCTTCACACACACATAGTCACATTCATTCACTATTTAAATTTTCACACAATCTTAAGCATACATTCACACACAACCGCACACACATACACGCACATTCATAGGCAATAGATCATTCATGTATAAAAATTGTAATATCAAACACACCTTTATAGAAAATAAATCACCTTTCCATCAAATAATTTCTTGTCCAAATTCATTACTTCCTTTAAAAATTACTAAAATCATTTTCCATATATTCAGCTTGAAAAATTCATGACACCATTTCATGAAAAATTATTCCTTAAGACCCTTTTCTACTTTGAAAACATGAATTCAAGAAGATTGTTTAAGAAAATACCCTTTCAAGATACTTTTCTCAAAAAAATAAATTTCTTTAGTATTTTAAATTAGTACGGGGATTTTACGGGGTGTTACATTCTCCCCAACTTAAAGATTTCTCGTCCCCGAGAAATACACTGTGGATTGGGCAGCAGGGCACAAAACTCTCACGTCACCTTGACTTTCATACGAGTACTTTCCTCTGACTTTGTGTTCGTGTTCCCTTTTTACTGGTCTAATCCGCCTTGCCGTGTTCCTCGTTTGTTGCTTTGAGACGAAGAAGTTCCACTCGTACCATTACTTGCGTGTCGGGTCGGGTTAAGTCCAACGGACTAACTGAATAAGACGTCGCTAGCTTAGTGGATCATCATCACAAAAGTCCCACCATAGGTACGGACTTAGGGGGGATCAAACAAACAAAATTTCATACATCTCCAAAAGCATAGGGCTTAGACTAAAACCCCTGGATACGCACTACTTCCTATAATTCTGGGTTCTTGCTAACTCAAACAACCATTCCTTCTTTTAATTCTCCTTCTAACTCTGAGACTTTTCATCTATCGTTTTTCTAACTCAAGGGAATGCTACTACATCTTGGGTCTACTAACCTTCTCAAACATCCTCACATTTCTCCTTAGTTTCATCCTAACATGGGTTAAACCTATCACTTTCACCATCTAACCTTCGAGCTTATGGTGTGGGATGATCCTAGATATCGACCTCTCATCATACTTTGCTCTAATAACCGGTATTATACGCCTCTTTCTCTTCCTTATGACTCCCCAACTCTGATCAGACTTATAACTAAATCCACTGTGATCTTATATCCTGGCTTAACTTAAACTATTCATCCTTCCTTAACTCTTTCTGGGGAATTATGACACTTCTAATCCCATAAGTGGGACTGATAAGTCTCAACTAGGAGTGACAAGGCTGTAGGTGGATAATAAGGCTCATGAAGAAAAGGGTTAAATTTTAACAATACTAACGGTTTGGTTGAAGCAATTCATCAAACAGGAGAATTCAGGGATGACAAGCTACATTCCTAAGGGCAATGGCTATCCTTGTATAAAGGTATGCTATGGTTAACAGACTTAGGACTTACGAAAACTATTGGAACATCAAAGGGCAGTGGTCTCAGTCTGAGAATCTATTCACTATCTACTTCTAGCCTACGTTTCCTCAAACTACAGGATGAACAGATCCCTTAAACTACACTCGAAGTCTCATACCCTACACTTGTGCTTCTACTCTTGTACTAGTAATCACACAGAGTCACACAAACAAAGCATGTAAGCCCATGCTTAAGGCCACTAAGGATTACCATAAGCTCTGATACCATTCTGTAACAGCCCGATTTTCATAAACCAAAATGATTAACTTTTATTTATTGAAATTGTAAATTTGAGGCCAATTTTTTTTTTTAAAAACGTTGTGTTTGAGGACATTATTAAAAGTCTTAAGTGTTCTCAACATCTTTTTGAAAACCAAGTTGTTTCTAAAACAGTACATCTCATAAAAGTTCCCTCTTCGTAAAAGAATTTAGTAGCGAGAACATTACAAATCATGACGGAGTTCAAAAATGTACATTGACCTGCCTTCCCAAGTAAGGCATGTTACAAAACAGGATTTCAGGTTAGCCGTGTTACATAAGTGGCACATTACTTGGTAATCCTTGACTCAAGATACAAATCGTAACTTAAACTAAATTTCCTACTATCGCTTCCGCTGCGCTACTCTGATGAAGATAACTGGGTGAAGCTTCCCGTTCTTCTTGCGCCCTGTCTTCACCTTGCAAGGCCCAGCTCCATTCCCTTTAGAGTGAAGATCTTCTCGGGATACTCCTTCTGCTCGTTGCGCTATCAACAGCACCAATGTAACAACGAACAGGAGAGAGTAAGCGATCCAGACGCGCAGCGCCGACGGTGTGGAATTACAGTCGGCAAAATAATAGGACACACACAAACAATACACAGCATACACTCAAGCAAACATACTATTCTCATTACCCATAATTCCTATTTATTTCATCTTATTATTATTTCTTCCTATTCTCCACTCTCATTTCCAATCTCTTTCGTAGAACTCAACATCTTTCCCACCTTTCCATTCTCAATCTCTTTCTCATCCTTTGCAATTCTCGAACTCTTATTTATAAATATAGATCTTTCCTTATAAAGTTTTATCGAATCATAACCATCGATGATCGGGGAAGTTAAAGAATCATCGAGGTACGCGTTCCTCTCGTAGTTAGCACTCTCGTTTCAGGCCTACATCTCCTCGGCCATCCACCCACCTAGTCGGAAGCAAACAGGAGTACAGGACCTTTACCGTGCGGGCACGACAGCTGTCTCAAAACATATGGTCCCAGACCAGGAGGATCTCGTCCTCGAAACATATAATAATGGCTCACTGCCTCGCAGTGGCAAACACATTGCCCCACTCCAGTCCCTCTCACTGTTCCTGAACTGCCATAGGGGTGACAGCACTATTCTGGTCCCGGGTGCAGAACTTACCACGGTATTAGACCCAGTCCCCACCACGTTAGTGCACCACATGTGGAGTTCGTTCTGCCCAGAATAGTACTCAAGGCAACGTGACGTTTTACCGCCCGAGCCTACCCTAATGCATTCATCAACCCGAATATCCCTGATATTCGGGGTACCTTCCTCTCCACTACTTCGCACTCTCGTATCTCACCGTGTTCGTTGTTAATGTCTTTTAATGTCTTTTATTTAATTAACCTAGTGGTCGGCTCACCCTTCGTGCATCCCTTCAGTGAATCCCGACCGCTATCTTTGCACTTTCAAAACACACATAGCTCAGAGCTGGGATCACATCACTGAAACCTCATCTCATTTCTCAATTCCTTCCACAACCTCGTATCTCGCTTTCCTTTCACCATACTTTTCAAAATACCATTGCAAAAACATTCTCACAACATCACCTTTCATATGTTTCCAAAACATAGCTTCCACAACTTTTCTCAAAATGTCATTTCATAATACTTTTCTTTAAAATGCTATTTCAAAGGACTTGTCCAAATTGCTTCCCACATCTCAATACCAAAAATCTTCTTCACAAATCTTTTCAAAAATTCCTTTTACAATTCCTTTCCAAAAATCGTCTTTCACAATCTTTTCAAAAATCTCTTTCCAAATATTTACCAGAACCTCTTTCTAGAAATCTTTTCGAAAACCTTTTTTTTAAAAAAAAATATTTTCCTTCACAAACCTTTTCCAAAAATCGCCTTTCTTAAAAAAAAACATTATCAAAACCCTTTTTCGAAGCCAAAACTTTGCTGAGTACCAATGGAGGAGCAAGCTCAACTCAACATTAGTCTCAGACTAAAACCATGCTGGGCGCGAATGGAGGAGCAAGCTCAACTCAACATCTGTCCCAGACTAAAACTAAAACCAAGGAGCTCAAGTCAACTCAGTTCACTCCTCATTTTCACAATCAACATCACACTCCCCAGCTTTGGCTCAATCTCACCATTATCCTCACTTTCTTTCCTCAATTCTCAACTCTTTCCTTCCTTTCCATTCCATGTCTTGTTGCGTCTTTATTTTCAATTCCATTATCATCTTAACTTATTTCTTTCGTTTTCATTCTTATTCAGGACGTAACAAACGTCCATCAATAGTTTACTCATCATAACTAATAACAATAAACATCATCAAACGTAATTAAATAAAGACATGCTATCAACACACAACATCACACCATAACGGCGTGGTTTTCGTCTCCTTCGTATAAGCGGCCATACAGGGCAACCAATTGCCACTTATACTACTGACTCCAACCACGTAGTCCCGATCTTTGAGATGATGCGGGACGTCCTAATAAATTACCTAAACACCACAGTGTCTTAGGATAGCTTCTCTCTCACCTGAGGTCCAGCTATTTAGTGCGTGCCGTCTCCTCTGACTGCTTTGGCTGCCAGCTGACCCAATCCCTCGTCTTTAAGATTCCTCATACTAAATAAAATATATTTACATCATTATCTGGTATTAAGAAAATATTTTCTTAACTCATTTCACATTTTGTTCCTTGTCGGTAAATTAGAACATGATGATTTTCTCAAAACCACTCCCATATTTTCTACCATTTTTATATTCTTTAAAAAAAATTTCTTGAAAACATTTTAGGAACAAGTTGAACCATTAGATTTTGGTGGCTGGTCCATTCTGGACCGCACCTAGAATGTGTTTGAAAGACGCCGAAATATGCACCGGTTTCAATCCGGGTTTTTCCTAAAATCAATTACCTTATAAAAACCAAGATTTTAGTCTCATGAACTCATTTCAAAATCAAGAAAACAAATCTAAATAAACTTGGACAGCAAGGAAGTGTTTTAAAAAAAATCACTTAATAACAATCCGAAAACATCGTAAAAATCCTTTTGTCTCAAACAAGTCCTTTAGCCTAAAAATTAACATTTTATAGTTTAAACTTTATCAACATAACAACCTTGGACGACCATCCATAACACAACTCAATAATTTTAAACAAATCAAACCAAATTATTTTAAAATCAATAAATATCCAAAATTAATTACATAATTAATTATTTCCAAACATCATCTTATCACACAAAAACAAGTGACACTTCATTAATTAATTAGAGGCATATAACCACTTAGTCAATATCAAAATAATCATACAACTCACCAACAATCCATTGCCACATATACAAGAATATTTAGGCATGCATGAATTTATAAACCGGATTGAGTCAAAATCTAAACCAGACATATTTATATTTATTTTTCTTGAAACAACTCAAATCCTTCTCAAAACCATTAAGCGAATCTATTTTCATGCAATTAGATTTCCTAGACCCATTTACACCACATGACCGAATATAATCAGAGAAAGCAAGTTAAGAATTACTATTTAAGACACATGCATCAACTTAATTTGTTTCAAGAACTTAAATCCCACTTTCCTTTCCATACAACAAAATTATTTACTCTTCCTTTTACTTTTAGCCGAATACGTACATATATCCAATTACACATAAAACTTTCCTCCCAAACCAATTAGTTCATCTATTTCTTTAATTTTTTTAATCCCAAAAACCGAATAGAAATCAAACATTCATAATACAATTTCAAACAATTTATTTTACATATTCCCTCAAAGTATACTTATTGCTTTTATGTCACTTCATTGAAAGAGGATCCTAGCCTATTTTCAAGCATAGACCGAATGCCCATCATAACAAAACTAGGTTCTTGGTTCATTTTCACATGTAATAATTAAGGTTCTTAAATCAAGAGAAAGTAGCATGCATGTATCCTTTTTCATGGAAGCAAAACATAATTTCCTAACTCTAGACTTAGACCGAATGCACACCACTTGGAAGTCAAGTTTTTATTTCAAATCTTCATCATGCAAAGACATAAACAAAGTTAGAAATAATTTTTTTTTAAAAGCTTATTTCCTTGATTCTTTGCGGAACCGAGTTGATCTCTAAGAAAGATCAACCTTTTTCATTTAGAAAAGTAACATGCATGTACCTAAGTCTTATATATATTAGGCCATGAAATCAATATTAATGGCACAAATCAAAGATAAGAATAATCTTAAGTAGAAAAACCAAAACCGTGGCATGCATGGATGGAAGATCAAATCTTTTGTTTGAAAATTACACGCATGACTCAAAATCAAAACTCTTTGAAGGGTCAAGACTAAGATTAAAGCTTTTAAAGATCAAAACTCATAAATCAAGGCTTTATCAAAACCAAGTCAAAATCGAACACTTCAACGACCCAAATTAACTTTTCCAAACATGAGATTAACATGCAACCACTTAGATCAAATTGAAAAGCATCAAAGCCTAACTTTCTCCTCATAACCGAATTACCTAGTTCTTGATTTAGTGATTTACAAATTCTTTTATTCTAAAAATCCGAGATCAAGGCATAAGGAGAACATGCAAAGGAAATAAGGGTCATAAAGCCACAAAATCAATTATGCAAGAAAGGATCAAAGCAATACATGAATTTGAACACAATCTGAACAGAACCATGAGGAAAAAATTTATAATCAAGGGATCAAAACTTTTTCACATCAACATTCAAGATCGAAGCACAAAATGACATGCATGGACTCTAATCAAAATAAAAATCATACAACCAAATTTTCTAGGCATGACCGAATGGTTATGTCCATGGTTTAAGGTTCTACAAGTTTATTTGGTTCTTGAAACTCAAGATCAAGGCTAAATAGGAACTTACAATCATGGATCTATAAAGGAATTAAACATGTAACAACATCTAAACTTTACAAGAATTGGAAAATCAAAACTACACCTAACGCTCTAGGACCTTCGAATACTCAAAGGAATAGAGAAGATCTTCAACCTTCTCAACTTGGTCTTCAAAATCCTAAGGCGTTGAGCTTGATCTTCTTCTCCTTCTCTTCTTGAAGCTCACGGTTCTCCTCCCTTTCTAAGTTTTTCTCTAAGAGTTTGATGTTACTCTTAGAAAATGTGTGTTGGTTTGGAAAATGAAATTGTGAAGGAGTTGGGTTGAGAAGGGCTACGGTCTTGTGCTTAAAAGACACACAAATATTTCCTTTCTTGTCCTTAAAACAATTCGGCCAAGGAGGGTTGTTTCAAGGGTAGAATTGGCCTTAGGAAAGCTTGCATGGCTCAAGCCAAGCCATGAGACAAATGGAGAGAAATTAGGTTTAATCCTTCTTCCTATTGGGTGGTCAAACTCTTAACTATACTTTACACTAATTAAACCTATACACTATTGGTCTATTAACTGAGGTTGCAAGAAAGTCAAAATTTCTATCATGCATACACCCATACACCCTCACGGCCGGACACATGTGCACACACATGCCCACTCCTACGGCACCCACATATATTTATGTATACACACACGTTCTCACCCTAGCACATACACATACACCTTCACACACACATAGTCACATTCATTCACTAATTAAATTTTCACACAATCTTAAGCATACATTCACACACAACCGCACACACATACACGCACATTCATAGGCAATAGATCATTCATGTATAAAAATTGTAATATCAAACACACCTTTATAGAAAATAAATCACCTTTCCATCAAATAATTTCTTGTCCAAATTCATTACTTCCTTTAAAAATTACTAAAATCATTTTCCAAATATTCAGCTTGAAAAATTCATGACATCATTTCATGAAAAATTATTCCTTAAGACCCTTTTCTACTTTGAAAACATGAATTCAAGAAGATTGTTTAAGAAAATACCCTTTCAAGATACTTTTCTCAAAAAAATAAATTTCTTCAGTATTTTAAATTAGTACGGGGATTTTACGGGGTGTTACATTTCACGCAATCAAACGTCATCTTTAACCAGGTGATCATAACGGTTGTAGTCGGGTATATGACAAATCATGTAGAGGGATGTGAGTGACGTAGATGGGATTTGTCCTTCCTTATCAATAGGAATTATATCTCTGGGCCCCTTGATTGAGTGAGACGGTGAAATGTATGGCCATACTCAAGATAGTCAATATGAGATATTGACGAGACTTGTTTAGACGCGTCTACTCAGGGATCAAGAAACCATAGGTTACACTATTCATGGGTGACACGTTCCATGCCATGAGTGTAACTATGATATTTGGACAAAGGGATTAAACTTACACATGTTCATTGGTCACAGTAAAAGGTTTAGTCAAATCACAGACATTCCTGTCACTTGGGTAGCAATGATGTGTTGCTAGATACCGCTCATTGCTTGTAAAGTTAAAATGTGATTTTAACATTACTGCCAACGTTACAGGAACCTATAGGGTCACACACTAAGAGCAGATAAAATTGGAGATATAACATTTGATAAAAATACAATAGTTGTATTTTTATAAAATTAAATCTTTCTGATATGATTAAGATATGATTCGTTTTTATCTTTATGCAAGTAAAGATAGAAATCGTTTTTTATGCTGGAGATAAGATTCGTTTTATCTTTATGTATAAGATATAAATTTGATTTTATCTTTTACATATAAGGATAAAAATTCGAATTTGCCTTCCACCCAAAAGAGATAAAATTCGAATTTATCTTCTACCAAAAAGATGAAATTCGAATTTATCTCCTAAAAAGCCCAACCAGTTGGTCTAATAATATTATAAAAATAATATTATTAGCTTTAGGGATTTTTTTTAGATGTGTGAGATACAAAACGGTAACCCTAGC
This sequence comes from Crotalaria pallida, assembly GCA_037953625.1. Classification (NCBI taxonomy): domain Eukaryota; kingdom Viridiplantae; phylum Streptophyta; class Magnoliopsida; order Fabales; family Fabaceae; genus Crotalaria; species Crotalaria pallida. Next base: position 93,046,486 of record CM075653.1, read on the forward strand.
CGTCATATCAGAGAGTGAGTGATACACAGACTCTCTCTTCTCTGCTAGCACTGAGAAGAGAGACGTGACTCCAATTGGGAATTTGTTCGTGTGGATACCAATAGAGGCACAACACATTGATGTGCTCGTGATTGATGAAGCGTTCGTGATAAGATTCATTGGTCTCCTCTTCCCTGCAAAAGGTAATTTTATTCCCTATCTCAAATCATGCTTTCACATGGATCCTGGATGGAAATAGGATATATATATATATATATATATTTTTTCCGTTGCATTTGTCGCATCCTATTTCCTAACAACACACACTAACACACTCAATATAAAAGGGACAAAATGCAACTTCGATCCATAGGCACATTCCAGTAACATTCCAATGTGAGAGAGAAAGGGGTCGAGAGAAAAAAAATAAAACCCTAGAGGTGATTATCTTCTAACCCACGCCGTCGTCGCCGTTTGCCTCACCTCCCTCATCCTTCCCCTTCGCCCTCCTCTCACGCTATCAATCTATCTCACCCAGATCTCAACAACACTGGGCAGAAAATGCAAAGATACAAAATTACATAACACCCAAGTTTTCCTCTAAGCCAATCGTTACAACAAATTGAGCCTCTCTTTATCTCATTTTTTTTAATTTAATTTTCCACTTTATTTATGCTTCTCCATCGTCATATTTGGGTAAACTTAATTTTTTTCTTTGCAATCAGTTTCAGTGAATGCATGTTGTGGTATGGGTTATCCTCAACTCCGATCTAGCTATGGATGGATATGGATGATTAAGACTCGATTGTTCAATCTCTGCATGCTCTCTATTTCCTGGTTATTTATATATTATTTTTTCCTCGTTTCCTTCAATTTCGTTCTTAGTATTTCCTATCTTTTTATTTGTGCTTTTTTATTTGTGGGTTGCTTATTATATTTTCAAATAACATAATTCATTTTTGATAAATTTTTAATTTATAATCATTAGTAAAGTATAAAGCTACTATGCAATATTATTTTTAAATATAAGATCATGTTGAAAAAACATTTTAAAAAACTCTACTAGAATTCAAAACCCAAGTGTTGATAAATTGATATATATTTACCTTAAATTATCAAAAGGGTCATTTCAAATTATATACATAGAACATTTTTCAGCTTTGCATTTATTATTTAGCTTCTACTTGCTGATGAACCATTAAAGTTGGTTCTTCACTACTAATAATATATTATCCTCGACTATTTTACCTTTCCAACAAATTTGAACTTGAATTATTTCTCAGAAATTTAGCAAAGCAGTTCTGAAATAGTAGTCTTTCTAGTAAATAATTACAATGTTCTCTTAGTTGAATTATTATTTAAATCTGCAATGCTCTCTTAGTACAATGTTTTCTAGTAAGTATAGTGCATTTTGCAGACTTGCAGGGACTTTTCTCATGACTTTTTCCTTGTGCTTTTTTAGTGTTAAAGAGATTGCAATGTTGAAAAACATTCAAGTCACAAAATGGTATGAAGTGTGTCTAATAGCCTAGCCTATGTAACACCCCAAAATTTTAATCCCCGATTAATGAAATGTTAATTATAAATTAATTATAATTAATTATTTCCATATTAATCCTTGATTAAAATATGTGTTTATATAGTTGGTATATGTGTGTAAATTGATTTAATAAATAATAAAAAAAATGCCTAAGATGAGTATTTTGCATATTAGTCCCTAGGTTGGGACCTAGAGGTAATTATAGGAAAGATTTTGGAGGGAAAGTAAATAAAATAATTATTTTTCAAAAATTGGGAAAACTACTCGAGTATTTTCTGAAAAACTCGAGTATTCTGGGTCAAACTGCACGAGTTAGTGCGTTTGATGAGTCACCGCCAACGAGTTCCCTCCGTTGACACGAATACTCCGTCGTCAACAGCTGAAGGGTGTCGTGTCGTGATGCATGATACCCCTCCATGTCTATAAAAGCTCATCAACCTCACTTGGTATAGAATTTTGCTTAATCTTGTTGAAGTTAAAGAAGTTAGGGTTTCAAATTCGTCTCCTTCGATTCTCATTCTCTGTTCAGCTTCAAAACACAAATCATACACGAATACAAAGCTTACATCTTGAGCTTTGTATAGAGAGTAAAATCGTGAGATTTGAGTGAGTGTGTTGAGAGAATTGGAGCTGGGAAGTGAAGCTATTGCTGGACAAGTCTTGGTCTGGAGCTTACTTTGATCATTGATTCTGGTAAGCTCACGAACTCTTGAGTCTCAAATTCGATTCCTTTAGTTAGATTATGTTGCATAGAGTCTAGAAAATCTAATTTCCCCAATTTAATCTTCTGTTTCATGTACAAACCAATTCCATTTTGGTGTGGTACTCAAAATGCTCTGCATGTGGCATTTGAAGTTGGTCTGAGAATTTTGAAGCCTTTTTCTTGTCAATCCTTGTTTGGAAAACATCTGAGAGGTAAGGGGAAGTAATTACATTCACTAGATAGAGTTTAAATTCATTAATTGTGTTAGAGAGCCACCAAGAGGCTCTAAGGGCTTAGTTTGAATAGGAACTTTGGTTTGGAGACCAATCCATGCTCTATGACTGTGATGAGCAAGTTCTATATCATGCATGCAAGCTTAAATGAACTTTATTTCATGAATATTGTGCTTATTTTGCAATTTGAAGTGTTGAGTTGCTAAATTGTATATTTCATGCATAATGGATTGATTCTCTGTCAAATTTGTTATTTGATGTGAAATGAGTATGTTAACATGTTCAATATGTGGTATATGAACTATTGTGATCACTTTTTTAGGTTAAAAATGTTTAGAAATGGAAACGGCATGTAAAAACCAAGTTTCACTCTGTTCTGTCTGCAGATACTCGAGTATTTGGCTTAATACTCGAGTATTTCGTGGTGCACCAGAGTGAAAATTGGCGCACCAACTTGGGAATCAGATTGAACACTCGAGTAATGTATGAACTACTCGAGTATTCTGGATAATGGAATACTTGAGTATCTCATGAAATACTCGAGTATATTTATGAAAACCCGAAACCCTAAATCTCTGAAAAGACATGAACGACTCGAGTATAATTATGAACAACTCGAGTAGAATCTGGAAAATGATTAACTACTCGAGTATTTTGGAGAAAACTCGAGTATTTTTAGTCAGATACTTAAAAATACCATTTTCAATTCTAAGTCATTTTGTAACTCTTAGAGGACAACAAACCAAGTGATCCTGGACTTAGAGGAAATTGATTGACGTTATGATGTTTTCATTTGAATAATGATACGTTGCTCGGGAGGCACGTAATGTATTAATAAAAGGATAAAACGTCAATCAATCTCTTTTAAGTAAGGTAATGCATTCATTCTGGAGTTTGGGTTGGTAGGACGTATATCATGTTTTTGATAAACATGTGGAGGGCCTCTGGGAGTGCCAATACGCTTGCTTGATGACACGTCGTTGACGTGGTCGGCTGAGGGAATGCCGATATGGTTATACCGTTTGGATGACGGTCCGTTTGGATGACGGGATGTGCTCGGGTGGCATGGATACCAAGCTTGTCGTGTACATTCTAGGTGAATGTACGAATTGTTGTATACCTAGGAATACAACGCACTGTTGAGTGCTGGGTTGTCAGGGATGGACGTCATAGAGTGACATAGTATGATGGAGATAGGCTTGAGAGCTAAGGTCATGCATCATGCCACTCATTTAAAATAATTGTGATAAATGAAATAAGTGTGAGCATCCTATGTGCATTCATTAATTGCCAAGTGTTATATGTGATTGTTGTTAATTGATGCATATTTAAATATTCATATTGTACAATTTATTCTCTATTGGTTATGTGTATAGAATTGCTTACCCCTATGCCCTTGTAGGTGATGTCTCGTTACATTGCTTGCATCGAGATCCGGCCACTTCCTAGTGGCACATGGATCTATGAGGACCATCGCGCGATGTTCGAGGGTAAGGTAGAGGTTACCTTTTATCACCCCGTTGATCCGATTCCGTCCTCGTAGATTTAGGATTCCCATCATATACACTATGCATGTACCCCCGTTTTACGCTTATCATGGACCACCTCCCACGCGACCAGCTCGCTCTTACCATAGTTTTCGTTTTCGACCTACCCGCTCTCACCCTTTTACTTCAAGGGTCGTCCACGAGGAGACTCCCCCTTCTGATCCGAGGAGCCCAGTCAGGGTTTCACCATCCCCTGACCCGGTACCCAGTGGTAGGGTACACTCTCCCTCGGACGAGATCGAGGAGGATCCGGTGGAGGACGAGAGTGGGAGCGAGCCTGTCGTACATTCTACTGGGAGTGACTGGAGGGACGATGATCCCTAGGGACATGGATATGGTATGTGATGAGGATCAGTGGATCCGATGTGTGGAGGCTGTGGAGGAGACTTGCTGCTGCTGCTGTGTTGTTGATGATGCTACTACCTTACTAGTTATGTTTCTTTGAGACTGCTGCTATCACTACTACTGCATCTGATGAGGCCAGATCTACGTGACCACCCTTGGAGCTTATGTTTTGATTATGTACATATATTGTAGATATACTTTTGGGGTACTCTAGGGCTTTGGTCATATCACTATGTAGATCAGATTAAGGACTTGTATTTTGAGATCTTGGAGACATGATGATGAGACTATGTATCTATGACTTTAACTATATATAAAACCTATGTTTATATTACTAGTGACTGCATAGTCTGATAATTTCCGCTTACTCTGATTTAATCCCTTTAAGAGTTCGGCTATAAACATTATTTGATGGTATCGGATTTATCGAACAAAGCAAGGGTAACTTTAATTACTTGTATGATACAAATACATTTCAAAAGAGCGAATGTTACCCTATATGTGAAAAGGTTTTAGAGATCGCCGAACTCGATACAAATGTTTTGAAATGGTTTAAAGTTTATTCTCCAAGAATTCCAAAGGACGATTTGTGCACCCGCTTAAAAAGAAAATATTATTTTCCATATTTTCTTAACACTCACAAGTCCATATATTATCCAAGATGAAACTTTAATTACTATATTATATTTGGGTAATTAGGAAGGGTGTCACAGCCTAAAATTCCTTTTTACCTGTGAAGATAAAAAACATGTTTATTAGTATTGATTGTAACAAATAACATATAAAAAAATCAAACTAATTCGTTTAGGCATCATGGATGTCATAGATCCCTCCCTATACATATCTATTTGTTATACATTTTTAGAGAAAAAAACCATAACATGAAACTAATAATATTCTTCAACCTCGTTCTTTATTATTTGCATCTTTGGACCCATTACTTTTTTTATCCATGATTGCTAGTTTTGTAATTTATATCATGTGTGACGCTCTCTTTTTAACTTGAAAATAATTAATATTTCCAAATAATTGAATACTTGCTATCAAAATTTGGGCTAGAAAATTTTTCCTTTTTAGAACCAGTACTTTCTCGTTCATAAACCCTTTTTGAACATAAACCTTTTTTTTTTTTGAAAGTTCGGCTTAACAATATCTTAGTTTCGAAAAGGCTCTCGAGATAACATTTCCTTAATTATAGAAAATACTCTTCATAGTTAATATTAAAACATACCATTTGCCTCTCGAGTTGAATTTGAATATATAAAGCATAAACTTATAGCTGAATCCTTTCTTAATAGAAATCAGAGTTTGCGGAAGTAAAAATAATACTTATGGGGCACTACTGAGGTAAAGAAAAACATCATATATATATATATAATAGTCATAACATAACCCCATCAGTACAGTCAGTAGCAAGTGATAAAAAGTCGAGATAGCAAGTTTTGATGAAACATATACAGACCAGCTGCATAAAGTAAAAGCTCACTCCAAGACCTCTCAGATATATATAATATATATAACAAAATCCAAAATAGAAGTCCCAGAGCAAGTCATCCGTGTCCTCAGCAGCTCCTCAGATCCTCCACAACTCTATCCCTAGGATCTAGGATCCAAAACATCTACGTTATGCAAGCTCCTATGAACCAGTGAGTCCACCTCTAGCTGAAACAGTCGGCTCAACATGCACCTCCTCCTCGCTCTCATCCTCCACAGGGTCCTCCTCGACCTCGCCCGACTGTGTAGAGACCCCACCACTGGGTCTAAGGTCTGCAGAAGCATTCCTATCCAAGTCAGTCGGACCAGGAGAAGGAGTCTCCTCAGTGACAACTCTATGGGAGGAAGGATGGGAACGAGTGGCAGTTCTAAAACGAAAACTATGGAAACGACGCATAGGTCGAGCCGGGGGTGGTCCTCTATATGTATAAAAAGGTGGAACATGCATAGTGTAGACTAAGGGAATCCTAAATCGACGAGGTCGCACTCGCACCAGAGGGTTAGGGTGGTAGAGAGTGATCTCAACCTCCCCCTCAAAAGTGGCACGGTGCTCCTCATACGTCTATATACCGCTAGGGATAGGGCATATCTCGATGCAAGCTAGGTATCTGGCCATCACCTAAACAGGGCACAGGGAGTAAGTATACACATATACATAATTGATAACGACTAAAATTAAAATCACAAGTATATCATGGACAGATCATAATGCAAATACATATGAGCACACCAGTTTTCAACATTATAACTCTTATAATGCAAGTGGCATGATGTATGATTTTCTATCCACAACTGAGGCCTCTAAAAGTCCATCTTGGACGTCCATCCAATACACCCTTGTGTTCCCGGAACACCGACATTTGTTCCCAGAACATAATGCCGAACCATATTTGGATAATAAGCATCACTCCCGGAGTGTGCACCACGTTCCCAGAACGCATACGTTCCCAGAACGCATAAAAACCAGGTCCCGGACACTGGCCACATATCTATAATGTGTCATCAAGTAGGTTATAATTTGGTACTCCCGGAGTACCCTCCTCATATTCCCAGAATATGATAAACGTTCCTACCAACCAGACTTCCAGTCTATATGGATGCACAAATATCAGGGTTGGTTTTATCTTTACATTAATTAATGTGATTTAGAAATATTCCAATTTCCCTTTTGAATGATTTATTTGAGGCATACTCTTTGCCATAAAATTCTCCTTTGAATTTTCTCAAAACATGCCCTTAAACTTAGATTGGGTAAAACAAAATCAATGGTATTCAAAAACTTAACTTTTTATTTTTCAGATTCAGGTACTAACCGGTTACAGTTTCAGGCTAACCGGTTAGAATTACAGACCTGAACTGTTTACCATTGCAATTCAGAAAAACCCTTTTTCTTGAATTCACTACCCAATCCATAAACAAGTTAAACATTGTTTTGTGCCTCAAAAATCACAGTTTTCATCATTCAAAAGTTCCAATCACATTCTGTGTCCAATAAAGCATAATTTCCTCTTGAAATTATTCCATTAGTTTAAGGTATTAACCCTTTACCTTAAAATCTGAACCAAGAAAGTATTGTTACCTCATTTTCAGATTCTTTCCAGTGAAATTAAGGTATAGATTTGAGTAAAATTAGTTAAACTTCAGGACTGTTTTATAAACTAATTTTTCTTTTGAAATTCTGCAGTGTCTAACCGGTTATGAATATCGAGTAACTGGTTAGATTATGCAGTCAGTCCATTAAAACAAGAGTTTTGACACATCATTCTCTTTGTTTCTCAAATCTAACCAAATTCCATCATTTAACAGGGTTCATATACCTTAACCAAGCATGTTTCATCACAGAAACAAATTCAAAGTGCATGCATCAAGCTTTTTGCATCAAATTGCATAAAAATTCACATAAACACAATTTAATACAACAAAACTTATCATAAGCATTTAAATCCAGAATTCAGTATCAATATACTTTGCATGCATCAACATAAAGTTGCTCAAAACAACATTGAGCAAGAATTTGGCCTCCAAGCCTTTGTGCCATATTGCACATAATGCCCTTTTTGAGTTTTGTTAACTCAAATCCTAGTTCACTTGATTTTTAGTCTAAATCTAGTATAAGGTAGACTTCTCCCATACCTTAAGACTGATTTTGATGAAGATTGACACAGAAATTGAAGAAACTCCACAGATTTCTCACAAACCCAAGGTTCTGTTCTCAGCCACGAATTCCACCAACAGGGTCCAAAGACCAGAAGTTTTGACATAGAAAATGACCACATAAATTGGGTAAAACAGTTAGGACTCAAAATAGGTAACATGCACTAGAGAATCAAAGAGATTTGAGACATAATGGTGAACTACACTTACCAAAATCAAGGCTGGAATCCAGCTTCCAGAACAGGAATGACCAAGAACTCAGACTTCAACTTCCAACTTCCCAAGTTGATTTCTCCTTCCACACGAACTCTCAACTCACAAACTTGGTGTCTTTACAAAGCTCAAGATGTAAGCTTTGCAATAGTGTATGGCTCTCAGTCTCACTCTCAGTAACAAGGGAGAATTTCTTTGGACGAAACAGAAACCCTAACTTACTCTCACAGCATGAAATCAGTTGCATCAACCCTCAACACCTAAGAAAATCCACAATTTATAGACAAATTAGGGTTACATGCAGGGCGACGCGTGGTTCTCCACTAATCCAAGGCGGTAATCGTGGCGAATTCGGGATTAATCAAGCGATTACTCATCAAAATCCACTAACCCAGTTTCTGGGTTCATCGTCTAACCGGTTACAGGGCATTACTAACCGGTTAGATTAGTACAAAATTTAAAAATTAATATTTTTAAATCTTTCCCTCCAAGAACCTTTTTAATATTAACTTTAAGTCCTCATTCAGGGACCAAAATGCAATATCCTTATATTTTGCATTTATTTTCCCTATAAAAATATTTCAACTTATTTTTATTTTTAAGGCTAATTAAATACAAAATATAAACTTGGAAAATTTCTATAAATTAATAATAAAACTTTTTATTATTAATTTCCTATTATCCGGGAGACGAAAATTAGGGGTGTTACACTACTCCCCCGCTTAAAAGGAATTTCGTCCCCGAAATTCTAGTTTACAAAAACAACTCCGGATACTCTTGACGCATCTTTTCCTCTAATTCCCACGTAGCTTCAGATACGTCAGCATTTTCCCATATGACTTTTACTAAAGGTCTCTCCTTTCCCCTTAGCTGCTTAACTTCACGATCTTCTATCTGAACTGGTATGGTCTCAAGGGTCAGGTTTTCCTTCAAAGTTAGAATAACTGATGGATCATGCACGTACTTCTTTAATTGCGAAACGTGAAAGATGTTGTGCAAATTGGATAAAGAGGGTGGTAAAGCTAGTTGATAAGCAACAGGACCAACTCTCTTAAGAATTTGGTATGGACCTATACACTTAGGCGAAAGCTTTCGGGTTCTCAAAGCTCTACTGATTCCTTTCATCGGAACTATCCGAAGGAACACATGATCGCCCTCTGAAAACTCTAATGGTTTCCTCCTCTTATCCGCATAACTCTTCTGCCGACTCTGAGCCATTTTCATCTTTGCCTGGACCATCTTAATCTTCTCAGATGTCTGCTGTATCATTTCTGGTCCAACCATCAAGTTCTCCCCCACTTGGAACCAACATAGCGGGGTTTGACACTTCCTTCCATACAACGCCTCGAACGGTGCCATTCCAATGCTCGCATGATAGCTGTTGTTGTATGTGAATTCTACAAGAGGTAACACTTGATCCCAACTTCCTTGTTCTTCAAGTGCACAAGCTCTCAACACATCTTCCAAAGATTGAATCGTTCTCTCCGTCTGGCCATCCGTCTATGGATGATACGCAGAACTTAGTTTCAATCTTGTTCCCATAGCCTCATGCAAACTTTTCCAGAATTGCGACGAAAATCTGGGATCTCGGTCCGACACAATACTCGAAGGCACTCCGTGAAGACGAACTACCTCCTTGATATAGATCTGGGTAAGCTTGTTCAAAGGATAACGCATATTTATCGGAATAAAATGCGCCGACTTGGTTAACCTATCTACAACTACCCAAATTGCATCATGATTTGCTGCTGTCCTTGGCAAACCAGACACAAAATCCATTGAGATGCTATCCCACTTCCACTGGGGAATCCTCAAAGGTTGCAATTGTCCTCCCGGTTTCTGATGTTCTACCTTAGCTTTTTAACAAATCAAGCACGCCGCTACGTATTCCGCAACATCCTTTTTCAATCCAGACCACCAAAACATCTTTTTCAAGTCTTGATACATTTTGGTTGATCCAGGATGCATACTCATCCGACTCTTATGGGCTTCGTCGAGAATCAGTCTTCTAAGTTCCTGATCTCTTGGTATACAAATCCTTGTCCTGAAAGGAAGGATTCCATCCTGCCCAATCTTGAAATCAGGTTCCCTTCCCTCTGAACCTAGTTTCATCTTTTCCATCAATTCTTCGTCTGCTCGTTGCAACTCCCGAATTCTTTCCAAGAACTCGTTTGTAATCTGCAACATCCCCAACTTGATACTTGATGGCTCCACTTGTGTCAACAAGCTCAAGTCTCTGAATTCCTCGATCAACGCTGCTTCCTTAACCATCATCGCACTTATGTGGATTGCTTTCCGACTCAAAGCATCTGCAACCACATTTGCTTTACCCGGATGATAGTGGAGTTTAAAGTCATAATCTTTTAAAAACTCCATCCATCTTCTTTGCCTCATGTTCAACTCTTTCTGGTCGAACAGATATTTCAAACTCTTATGGTCACTAAATACATGGAATATAGTGCCATAGAGATGATGTCTCCTTATCTTTAAGGCAAACACAATCGCAGCCAATTCTAAATCGTGTGTCGGGTAATTCACTTCATGATTCTTCAATTGTCGCGATGCATAAGCCACTACTCTTCCTTCTTGCATCAATACACAACACAGTCCTTGCTTAGATGCATCACAGTACACTTCAAAACTCTTGTGAGGATCAGGTAAGATTAACACAGGAGACGATGTTAACCTTTCCATCAACTCACGGAAACTAACTTCGCACCGATCGTCCCACACGAACGGTTGATCTTTCCGAGTCAACTTAGTCAAAGGCAGTGCAATCTTAGAAAATCCTTCTATGAACCGACGATAGAATCCAGCCAGCCCTAAGAAACTTCTCACCTCCGTCACGGTCTTAGGTTGTTCCCAACTTAGCACTGAACTTACTTTTGCTGGATCCACCGCAATTCCTTCTTTAGAGATTACATGCCCCAAAAACTTCACTTCGTTCAACCAAAACTCACACTTCGTAAGTTTGACATATAATTGCTTCTCCTTCAGGACTTTCAACACAATCCTGAGATGCTCTTCATGCTCTTCCGGATTTTTAGAATAGACCAGAATATCATCAATGAATACTACCACAAATAAATCCAAATATGGTCTAAAGATCCGGTTCATATAATCCATGAAAATAGCAGGTGCATTAGTCAACCCGAATGGCATCACAACATACTCATAATGACCGTATCGAGATCGAAATGCAGTCTTGGGTATATCCTCCTCCTTTATCCTGATCTGAAGATAACCCGATCTCAGATCTATCTTGGAGATTACTGCAGCTCCCCTAACCTGGTCCATAAGGTCATCAATCCTTGGCAAAGGATACTTGTTCTTAATAGTGACCTTATTCAACTGCCTGTAATCCACACACATCCTCATACTCCCATCTTTCTTCTTTACAAACAGTAATGGAGCTCCCCAAGGCGAAACGCTTGGCCTGATCATCTGTTTCTGCAGCAACTCCTCTATCTGCTTCTTCATTTCTACCATTTCTGGTGGTTCCATCCTATAAGGAGCAATAGAGATGGGACCAGCTCCAGGGACTAAATCAATCCCAAACTCTATCTCTCGCTTCGGAGGTAATCCTGGTATCTCTTCAGGAAATACTTCCGGAAATTCCCTCACCACCGAAATCTCCTCGATCGGCATCGACTCTTCTTCTCCAGAAGCCGAGAATAAATGTAACATCCCTGATTTTTAACCCCTGATTAATAAAATGTTAATTATAAAGTTTATTTATAATTAATTATTTTTAGCCTTGGTTTCATGTAATTCATTATGAAAGATGATATTAGAGAATTTTAATATGAGAAAATAAATATTTTTCACATTAATCCCTGTTTGGGACCTTGAAGTAATTTTAGAAAGATTTTGGAGGGAAAGAAAATAAAATTAATATTTTTCAAAAACTGGGCAAAATACTCGAGTGTTTTTGGGAGTACTCGAGTATTTTGGTCAGAGTTGACGAGTTAGTGCGTTTGGTGAGTCACCACCAACGAATCGCCGCCGTTTGACACAAAATCAGTCCTTCAACACGTCCATGGCTTTCGTGTCGAGCTGCATGAGCTCCATGAATGGCTATTTAAGCCATGGTTGATGAATCAACCAACCCATTTGCCAAATTCGTGAGTTTTGCTTGAGTTAGGGTTTCTGAATTAATTCAATCGATTCTTCCTCTCTGTATTGATTTGAACCACAAATTATACACCAATACAAAGCTCACATCTCGAGCTTTGTATAGACACCAAGATTGTGAGCTGAGAGTGAGTAGATTGGAAGAATCGAAGCTTGGAAGTGGAGTCCGTTTGCTGTCTCAGGTTTCCTGGAGCTTACTTTGGAGCTCGATTTTGGTAAGCTCAGGGAACCTCTCCATGTTAATCTTGTCTCTTTAGTTAGTGTGAATTGTAGAGAGTATATAGAGACTAATTTCCCCAATTTTTATGGCTGTTTCATGCATCAACCAATTCAATCTTGGTGCTCTACTGAAACTGCTCTGTTTCAGTGTGGATTTTGGGGAATTCACCTTGGAAGCTAAGTTTGGGGTAAAGTCTCTGTTGATTCACATCTAAGAGGTAAGGGGAAGTAATTTCGTACACTAGATAGAGTTTAAATTCCATTAAATGCATTAGAGAGCCACCAAGAGGCTCTAAGGGCTTAGATTGAATAGGAACTTTGGTTTGGAGACCAAGTCATGCTCTAAGACTGTGTTGAGAAAGTTCTAAATCATGCATGTGAACTTAAATGAACACTATTTCATGAGTATTGTGCTTATTATGCAATTTGAAGTGTTGACTTGTCAAATTGTGTATTTTATGCATTAAGGATTGATTCTCTGCCAAATCTGTAATTTGATATGAAATGAGTGTTGTAACATGTTCTATTTATGATATATGAACTTTGTGGATCCCTGGATTGGACTAGAATTGAGTAGAACTGAAAATGGTGTGTTAAACTAAGATTTCAGTCTGTTCTGCTGTGAAACACTCGAGTATTGGACAGGATACTCGAGTAAAATGTTTGTAAAACAATGTAATTTGAGCAAGAATACTCAAGTATTGTGTCTAGTACTCGAGTATCAAGTAAGACCTGGGTACATGTTAAGGCAAACCACTCGAGTAATGCAGGGATGACTCGAGTATTCTGGAAATTATGATGAACACTCGAGTAACCCATGAACTACTCGAGTAATTTAATGAATTTGAAACTCAAATCCCCAGAAAGTCATGAACACTCGAGTAATCCTAAAGAACACTCGAGTAATCTGGAAAAGTTGAAAAACACTCGAGTATGCTGGATTATACTCGAGTAATTTACCTGAAACTGAGAAACACCATTTTCAATTCTGACTTAGTTGGTTAAGAATTTAACTACAATAATCCAATTGGTCTAGGACTTAAAAGAGATTGATTGATTATATGGTTATTCATTTTGGACGATGGAACGTTGCTCGGGTGGCACGTCATAACGTTGCTTGGGTGGCACGTTACATATTAAAATATACCAATCAATTTCTTTAAGCAAAGATATTACATTCATGTTTGAGTTTGGATATTAGATCGTTTACTCATGTTCGGGTGACATGAGGAGGACCTCTGGAATTACAAAAAGTTGCGGCTAGCTCGATGACACATTAAGGTGGACAATGTGGACAGTATGTGGTATACTGTTGATTTGATGGTTCAACGGTGTGTTGCACACAAGTGGTAAGGTTTACGTTTTGGCGACGTGACGTTCATCAGACATGGTGACGTTGTTTACCACCTCTGTCGTGTATCACAAGTGATAAGGTTTACGTCCTTAGGCGACGTGACGTTCATCAGATGTGGTGACGTTTTTTATCACACCCGTTGTTTGTTGAGAAGGGTGTGGTGCACACAAGTGATAAGGTTTACGTCCTTAGGCGACGTGACGTTCATCAGACATGGTAACGTTGTTTATCACCTCTGTCGTGTATCACAAGTTATAAGGTTTACGTCCTTAGGCGACGTGACGTTCATCAAATGTGGTGACGTTTTTTATCACACCCTTTGTATGTTGAGAAGTGATAGGTTTACGTCCTTGGGCGACGTGACGTTCACCAGATAGTGTGACGTTTTTATCACTTCCGAGCTAGTACGCCATACGTTTTGGTAACGTATTCGTAATTTGGAAATGTATTGTTGAATTGGATTGGCGTCTGTGAGGACCTTAGATGGAGAATCTCAGAAAAAGAAGAATGGCAGGCATGATGCCACTTACCCTTAATTTAGTTAAGGCTGGATATCTGAATGAGTGTGTGAACATCATATTTGCATTAAGCGTGAGCTAAGTGTTAATTGTGGCTATTAACTGATTTGGGGTTATCTGTGCATAATCATGTTACTTCAATATTTAAGCTCTATTGATTATGTGTATAGATTTGCTTACCCCTATGCCCTTGTAGGTGATGCCACGTTACATCGCTTGCATCGAGGTCCGCCCACTTCTTAGTGGCATATGGATCTGCGAGGATTGTCGAGTGGTGTATGAGGGTGAGATAGTGGTTACCTTCGATCACCCTAATCCACTGGTTCGGTCACATCCTCGTAGGTTTAGGATTCCCATCATATACGTTATGCATGTATCTACTTTTTATACTTGCCATGGATCATCTCCCACTCGACCAGCTCGCTTGTACTATAGTTTTAAATTCGAACCTACTCGCTCATACCCTTTTTCTCTTAGAGTCATTCGAGAGGAGACTTCCCCGTCTATTTCAAGGAGTCTTATTAAGGTCACGTTTTCATCAGACCTTGTACCCAGTGGTAGGGTAATTACTCCTTCAAATAAGATCAAGGAGGATCCTGTCGAATACGAGAGCGGAAGCGAGCTTGTCGTTCAATCTATCGGGAGTCAATGGAGAGGCGATGATCCCTATGTATGTGCATAAGGTAAATGATGAGGATCAGGGATCCGGTGTGATGGATGCTGTGGAGGTGATTAGCTGCTGACGATGATGTTGGATGATGATTGCTGCTACTTCTTGGAGACTTCTACTACTACCGCCGCGACCAGTGCTATGAGACCAGCTTTGGGAGTTTTATATATTGTGGGAATTTCTTTTGAAAACTCTGGAGCCATGGTCTATTTTGATGTACATATAAATACATAGCCTTATGGACTTGTTCTGGGATTTTGGAGATCCTTACCGCCGGACTATGTAATACGTACCTTTTGATATATATAAAATCCATGCTTATTCTAAAGTTTATTACATAGTCCTGATATTTTCGCTTACTCTGATATTGATTTAAAAGAATTCGGCTATGACATTTTGGAAATGGTATCACTTGGCTAGACGAAAACTGGATGGCAATACTTGAGTTCCTTTATATGAAATAGAGTACATTTATCTTCAAAGAGAATTCTATCCAAGATTTGCGAAATTATCTTTTGAGCAAAGTAAACGCCGAATTCGATTTTAAAAGTAATACGTAAACTATTTTCCAAACATCCTATGTTTTGGTTTGTGCACCCTGTAATACCCCGATTTTTGTTTCCCAAATAAATAAAAAGGAATATTTAAATAAAACTAATTATATAGAATTAGTTAGTTTTGTTTATTAATTTATGGTTATATTATAAGGATAATTCAAGGAAAAATAAAGGAAAATAATTTGAATTTTAAAAATAAGGATTTTTGCAGTTTAGTCCTTGGAAAGGACCTAAGAGGCAATATTGGAAAGATTTTTGGAGGGAAAGTGAATAAAATAATAATTTTTGAAAATCTGGGCGTGTAAATCGATTAACCCGATCCGTTAATCGATTAACGGTGGTGCAGAAGCTGAAGATAGTGCGTTTGATGAATCAACAAGCTGGGTAATTCAAAATTTAACACCTAGCACTGACTAGATTAGTGGTTAACACATGTTAGCATGCATGGAGAGTGATTTAGGCTATAAATTAACGAATTTAGTTGATGGAATTAGTGGAAATTAAGAGAATAGAAGGGAAACTCTGTCAAAATCGGTTTTGAACACCCTCTGTTCTTCACCCTCGTTTTCCTTCCACAAACCCATACACACTACAAACTTTGCATCTTATCAAAGCTTGTAGAAAGAGCTTTCTATCCATATCAAGATCACGAATTTTGGTCACTTGAGTGAGGAGATATTGCAGTTGGAAGTTGGGCTCTTGAAACTGAAGTTTGAAGTTTCAGTGTTGAGGAGCTAAGTTTGGGGTTTCGACTTAGGTATGTATAGGACCCCAAATCGTGTCATTTCGGTTTCTAATTAAAGTATGCAATGTCTAGTTTCTATAATGACCAAATTTATTCGTTTTCATGTCCATTTGCTATGTCAAATTCTCTGCCAAACTTGCTCTGCTGAACCTGTCTTGAACCGGAAACAGAGCATTTGGAGTTTGGTGATTCAGTGAGTTTCTTTGCTGACCTTGCATCCAAAAAGCTTCATTGAGGTAAGGGAGAAGCTTTACTAATGCTAGAATAGATTGTGGTATTGATTTGATTATAGGTTGAACCACCATGAGGTTCAAGGGGCACTAGGTTAGGGGACACTGGCTTGGAGGCCAATTTGACCAAAAATCCGTATTGGAACATGTTAGATGTTGATATCTAAAGCTAAATGAACTTTCAATTTAACCTGAAACTAAGTGATTAATGATTTGGTATATTGAGTTGTGTTTTAGGTTAAAATTGGGGGAAAACTTGATGATTCTGTGATGATGGTGTTATTTGATGTAATTGATGCTATGAACAAGTTTAATATACTGTATTTAAGTTGGTTTTGGTTAAAATTGGATTGGCATGAGTTTGACACATAAAAACCAGTTCAGCAGTGTTTTTCTGCATAATTTAATCGATTAACACGACCTGTTAATCGATTAACGCGTGAAAACTCTGATCAGTATGAAATGTATAAAAGGGTTAATAGATTCCGTTAATCGAGCTGTTAATCGATTAACACATTAAAATTCTGAATAATTTGAAATATACAAAAGAATACTCGATTAATAGATTCCGTTAATCGATTATTGATTGAATTTGTGTAACAATGATCAGAGTTTAATGACTTAATTGATTACCCATGTGTGAGAATCAATTAAGGTTGAAATTGAAATGGTTTGAAGTAAGGTAATGGAAACTAAAGTTCAACTATGCCAAGTCCGAACCTCAAACAACTTAAATGACACAAGATATTATTGATTTGACAAAATCATGCATAGCATTTGCATTATCTGGATTCCCACTTGAGTGGAGACACGTCCGAGAGGCATGAGTGTCTACTCCAAAGGGTTCATGGGGGGGAGTGTCGGTGACCGGGGTTGCACCTTCTGTTTCCGGAAATACACACGTGCGTGTGGGCATGTCATTTGATGCCGGACTCGATGAGGCGTAGTCCTACGGGATACGTCGGCAACATTTCTAAGAGCTCTAGAGGTGTTGATTTATTTGCGGGCCGAGTTCGATGAGATACTCAGTATGGGTATCGAGCATGCTTATTTTAAAAAGGGTGCCACGGAAGCCTATTTGTTGTAGTTGGCCAACAATCATTCATCGATAGGAAATGAAATACATCATGACTGCACAATGACTTTTTTTATGATTAAGTTTTGATGTTGGTGTTTAACATGGATGATTAATTGTTAATAACTTACATTAATTGTGATAAATAGAGACTTATCTGTTTAAAGTTTACCCCGTCTATTTGATTATGTGTTAGTACAAGCTAACTCCCTATGCCCTTGCAGGTGATGGCTCATTACCTGACATACGTGGAGTTACGCCCACTCCGTAGAGGAGTGTGGGACTACGAGGAGCACCAAGCTGTCTTCGAGGGAGAGGTTGACGTGATCTTTCGTCATCCTAACCCCCTTGCTCGAGTGCGACCTCGTAGACTTCGCATCCCAATGATCTACATACTGCACATTCCCCCGGCTTATACTTATCATTTTGGTTCTCCACCTCCCCGTCCTGGCCGTCGTTTTTATAACCTTCATGTCAGACGTCCTGCTACCCGTACTCGTCCTTCTACCTCGGATGATGCTACTGCTACGGCCACTCCTCGTCCTGGTCCGACCACCAGGGTACGTTTTGCACCCTCACCTGAGCCAGTGCGTCGCACTGCTATTCCTGTTGTGTCGGACGAGGAGGAGGAGGAGGACCCTGTAGAGGACGTGGATGGGCCAGCTGCTGACAGCCAGTGATGTGGTGACTCTCTCTCTCTCTCCTAGTAGGTGCAGTATGGGGACCATGGTAGGATGTGGTGTTCAGTTTTTGGAGGATCGAGGATCAGTCATCAGCGTGGGTGGATCATATCTCAACTCTCGAAGACTCTTTTATTTTGACTTGTGTTATATTGTATATAGTTTGAGAGAGTCTATGAGAGTTGTTATTTTATATTTGCTGATCTGTATCCTTATACTTTGCCACCTCGACTTTTATCTCTGTTACTTGGGCACTTGAGTTTTATATATATGGGCTGTGGTTGTATAGTTATTATGATCCTTAAAAATTATTTTAATTACAACCGCTGTAATCTTTTTCAAAATCGTTTCCGCTGAATTTACAAAACAGGTACTCAACCGTATACTCTGAAAAAAAAATGTATTTTCGAACCAAGGGTTTGAATGTTAAACTTCGTTGTAGAAAAAGAAAAGTTTTCCATGAAATCACTATATAATTTACAAACGCTTTATAAATATACTTTATTTTAACATAAATAAAGTTATGTTCTGAGAGCGTCACACTTGTTGGTATCAGAGCTGTGATCCTGCGAACTGATGCTGGTCTGTAATCTCCAAAAGGTAACACCTGTTTTAGATGCTTGCCTTAGCATCTATTTTGGTTAGTTTTAGAACTGAAAAGAGGTGTGTTATGCATACTTCTTGTTAGGATTTTAGCTTGATGTAGAATCTTTAGTGCAGGTTTGAGATGTCTGCTAGAAACAATAACAACCATATGGTCGAGGCCATAGAAAGGTTGACAGATGTGTTAATGAATATGCGTCAACAACAAGCTAATCCACCACCTCAGCCTATGCAAGCAGAAAATCAGGAGTCAAAGACTTTCTCGGAATTTCGACGCTTTAAACCTTCGAAGTTTGAAAGAGGTCACAAGCCTGAGGAAGCGAATCGTTGGATTCAGGAGTTGAACAAGATCTTCTGTACTATGGAATGCACCGATGCTCAAAAGGTGAAGTTCGCAGTTTTCATGTTATGTGGTGAAGCTGAGAATTGGTGGCATCATACCATGCAACTTCTGAATTATGAAGGAAGGCTGATTACTTGGGAGGTGTTTGTTGAGAAATTTCTCAATAAATATTTTCCTGAGGATCAAAGGAGAAAGAAAGAGTTGGAATTTATGCAACTGAAACAAGGAGTCATGAGTGTAAGGGAATACGCGGCAAAGTTCGAGGAGCTTATCAAGTATTCTCCGTACTACCAACTCAACCCGGACGAGAGGTCCAAATGTATCAAGTTTGAGAATGGGCTCAAGCCGGAGATAAAGTCTGCCTTTGGGTATCAGAAGGTGAGAAGTTTTCCTGCTTTAGTGGAAATGTGTCGAGTTTATGAAGATGATAAGAAAGAGGAAGAGGCACAAAGAAGGAGTCAATCCGGGTTCGGACCTATCAGGAAGAAAAATTTCAACAATCGAAATAAGGGTCCTTATCCTCAGAAAGGAAAGGGAAAGGAAGTGAATGGTGGTAAGGGTACTCCTCAAGTAAGCAATCGTAAGTGCGAGAAGTGTAGTCGTGTCCATTTCGGAACCAACTGCTATGCTGCTCAACATGGTCTTTGCTTTAACTGTGGAAAGAAAGGGCACTATTCCCGCGAATGCAAGGAGCCAATAAGGAAGGAGGGAGCAAGCAAACCCACTGTTGCTGGAAAAGTGTTTGCTTTAAGTGGAGCTGAACCAACCCCATCACCTGGTCTGATCCAAGGTATCTATTTTCTTAATGACCAACCCTGTGTTGTTATGTTTGATTCCGGAGCCACACACTCTTTTGTGTCTTATGAGTGTGTAAATCGTTTAAAGTTAGTAGTATCTGAGTCACCCTATCAGCTACAGCTTAAACCCCCATCAACAATTCTTGTGTTGTTTCTAAGGTTTGCAAGGATTGTAAGATCATGGTCCTAAACCATGCATCCTTAGTAGATTTGATCTGTTTACCCATGCTTAAAATAGATGTGATCCTAGGAATGGATTGGTTAAACCAAAATCAAGTCATCTTAAATTGTGATGAAAAGACGATCCAGTTTCGAAACCATGAATCCCTAAGTTTTGAACCTGAGGGGTATGTTTGTCTATTCTCCTCAATTGTGGAAGAGAAGAAGGAAGTAGAGCTTGAGGATATTCCGGTGGTTAGAGACTTTCCGGAAGTATTTCCAGAAGAAATTCCAGGATTACCGCCAAAGCGCAAGATTGAGTTTGGAATCGATCTCGTACCCGGAACCGGACCTATCTCTATTGCTCCGTATAGGATGGCACCGCCAGAGATGGCCGAGATGAAGAATCAGATTGAAGAATTGCTGCAGAAGCAAATGATAAGACCAAGTGTTTCGCCCTGGGGAGCCCCGTTGTTGTTTGTTAAGAAGAAGGACGGTAGCATGAGGATGTGCGTAGACTATCGTCAGCTGAATAAGGTCACGATCAAGAACAAGTATCCTCTACCAAGGATTGATGATCTTATGGATCAAGTTCGAGGAGCCTCAGTGTTTTCTAAGATCGATCTAAGGTCGGGATATCATCAGATTCGGATTCGGGATGAAGATATTCCGAAGACGGCTTTCCGATCAAGATATGGCCATTTTGAGTATGTGGTTATGCCGTTTGGGCTAACTAATGCTCCTGCTATCTTCATGGACTACATGAACAGAATCTTCAGACCTTATTTGGATTCGTTCATGGTGGTGTTCATCGATGATATTCTTATCTACTCCAAGAGTCCAGAGGAACATGCTGAACATCTCAAGATCGTGTTGGGAATCTTGAAGGAGAAGCAGTTGTATGCCAAACTTGCCAAATTTTTTGGGTTGGTTTCTGGGTAAGTTAGATTTCATTATGAGTATCAATTGGTTTCAGTATGAAGAGTGGTCTAGGATTCTGGGTTTGAGTGATCTTGAGGATTCTTCCTCTTCATCTTCTTCTTCTTCCGATCTGGAGGTGCTGGACTCCTTACCCTCACCTTTCCGCCATCGCATGGCAGATCCGATGGCGGAGGTACCATTATCAGTAGATTACCCTCGGAATTCCGAGGAGGAGGAAAGTAGGAAACTACTGTATCATGCGGCGGAAGAGCGGGCCCAAGTATCCCGCCGCCCTTCGAACCGTTCCTGGGAGAAACCCTTCTGGGGAAAAGCTGTTAGGGTTAGGGGAAGGTGTAGTAGGCTCGGCTATAGGACTAATAAACCTAGGGTTAGGCTGTTTAAGAATTTTGATTTTATAGACTCTGACGCCGAGTATTCCCTTTCCCCAGGTATGGTTCGACGGTGCGTCTCACATCCTCACGAGTTTCCTGTGCCTCCGAACTCTGGAGATTATGACTGGGTTGACTTGGAGGTGCTCGGTACCCCGTCGGCTTTAGTCAACAGCAATCTAAGTCATATCCGAGCTCACATACTCCCCTGCCCCACGGATGAAGCAGGGATGTCTTATGCAATTAACTCACCTGCAGCCAACGACCGAGTATGTACGGCGATCGCCGCGGATCGCAAAGAGTTTTTCATGTACGAAGAAGTTATTATTCGGCTGGGGGTGAAGATGCCCTTTTCTGACATAGAAATAGAGCCGTTGCGTCGGTTGCGCTTGGCTCCTACCCAACTGCACCCTAGTGGTTGGGCCTTCATTCGGGCCTTTCAAAAGTTTTGTGAAGCTCAAAAGTTGACTTGCTCGCTCCGAGCATTTCTATGGTTGTACATACCGCAAGTGAACGTCTTTGAGAAGGGGTCGTACAAGAGACTGTGGGTGTCGTTGAAAGCGCGCAACGGACATGCCCTTTTTGATAAATTCACAGATTCATGGAAGACTTTCAAGCCTTTATACTTTAAGTATCAGTTCGTCGGAAATTGGGACTGTTGGTTTATGGAGGGGTGATCAACCTCGGTTTCCCTTGTCTTGGTCGCCTGATTTTTTTAACCGTAATCCCAAACTTTACCAGTATCAGTATGAAACCAAGCTGTCGGTAGCCGAGAGGATCACCTGTGATGCCTTCTTTTCCTACCTTAGGCGGAATGGTCCAGTAGATATCAGGAACATCATTATTTTTCCTCAAGAGCTTATAAAAGCCGAGCTTGGTACAAATATGTGTTATTTTTTTTAACACTTGGATTTTTGGTTTTGCAGAAAAAATGGCTAAGGAAAACAAGGTTGTTGCTCGCATGAAGGAGCTTGCAAAAGCAAAGGCAACTGCAAGGTCGGTTGGTTCTCGGAGCGGGGACGTTTCTTCGGAAGCCACTCGCTCGGTGACCGTTGCCGAGGCTTGTCCCTCTGAGGTTGAAGTGATGCAAGACGTCCAACCTTCATTGGCTAAAGGGGTGGAAATTGCTACTGGGGTTCCTTTGGTTCAGGTTGTGGGGGAAGAGGAGGATGAGGAGGATCGGGTGCCCCTTGCCAAAAGGGTTAAATTGGATAAAGGCAAAGGCAAGGTTGTGGAGGTGGTGAAGACGAAGGTTGCCGACCTTCAAAGGACCAATCTATGGTTTGATATGTCTTACCTAGACGAGGAGAGTGTTTGGGCTAAGAAGTTAATGGAGAAGTTCGTCGGTTTGGTTTATACGCCAAATGATGAAAAAAGGCTGTCGGATCAGACGGCAAGCACCTTAAGGTGCCATTGTGATCTCTTGGGCAGAAACATGCTGAGGGCTGCCAGTTATATGTTTCACCTAAGCAAAAATGCTGAAGATATCAGTGCCACCCTCTCGGCAGCTGAGAAGGAGAAAAGGAAAGCTGCTGCTGCTGAAACTAAAAATCTGCTAAGTCAAGTTAAGCAAAGTGAGGCAAATCTTCAAGCTCTAACAGAAGCAAATGCCGAGCTTCAAAAAAGATTTGATGCTTCTGAGAGAGCTCGGGAGACTGCTCAAAAGGCCCTGGAGGATACGGCGGGAAAGGATGCTGAGAAAGGAAGGTTGCTGCAAGCGGCCCAAGCAAAATTGACTGAAGCTAGGCAAAGGCTTACCGAGCTTGAAGGTGTTGAGGGTCGTTTGACGAGCTCATAGGTGGAGGTGAATAGGTTGCAAGGGGAACTGGCAAAGGCTCAGGGGGAACTGACCAAAGTTCGTCGGAAGGCCTTAAAGCATAAAGTGCTGGCTCACAAGAACCATTTCAACTGGGATCATTCTGCTGTTGATTCTTTTGTGAATGCTGTGAAACAGTTATTGTTCATGAACCCTGGGATCCGAGTGGTTGGGGCTAGTCCATACTATGGGGTTGATGGTGATCGGATGGTTGATTATTCCCACAATGACATTGAAGTGGATTTGTCAGCACGCAACCTACCGAACCCCCTTGACTTGGAGCAAGACGACGAAGAAGATTTTGATGGGTTGTCCATTGCTTTGTCCGAGGACGAGGATTAGCTCCTTTGAGATGTATTTTGCTGTGTTATTTTGTAATTTGATCTTTTTTTTGAATTTCTTTCAAGTATGAAATGGTCGGCTAGACCTAAACATTTCTTTTTGTAATATTGTGCTGTAAGAAGTGAATCTCATTCTGTTTTTCATGTATTTTATCTCGTTATAAACTGTTGTTTAGATTTCGAATCTCCAACCTTTGGCCAAGGTGGGATCCTCGGTCCTCGGCTTGAGGAAACTGTATCGAGTTTTTGGCCGGGCATCTATTAAAGTACTTGCGACTATTAGTTTATATGTCCTTGTTAGAAGGTCATGTATAAACACCCAAGTTCGCCTCGGTGGCGAGCGGAGGGGAAATGGTTAGTACGTTGACAGTAAGAAGATACGAGAGATAATTGAAACGAAAAACTTCATTAAATTTACTTGATCCGTTTGTAAACAGGAGTCAAATACAAAAAGGGATAACTAAGATCATGTTTAAGATAAATGACAATAATTTTAAATGACAGAATTTTAAATGACAGAATTTTAAATGAAAGAATTGTAGCTTTGCAGAAAGTGCTGTGATTCCCACTTAGCTATAGTAGGGCTTAAGCTTGGTAGCATTCCAGGAGTTGTTCAACTGTTGATTGGTTAGTGTTTCTAGTCTGTAGGCCCCCGAGCCGGTCTTCGAGATGACTCGGTAGGGACCTTCCCAGTTCCTTGCCAACTTCCCTTCTCTTGAATTTTTCAGACCAATATCAGCTCGCCTAAGGACCAGGTCTCCCACAGCAAAGCTCCTCGGAACCACCCATTTGTTATATTCTCGGGACTGCCTTTCCTTAGCTTTTTTCTCTCGGTCCGAGGCTAGAGATCGGATTTCCTCGCTGAGGGTTAGCTCTTCCTTTAGCAAATCTTCGTTTACCTCTATTGGTCGCTCGGATATACGAAAGGTAGGGATCCGAGTTTCAATAGGTAGCAAGGCCTCACAACCGTAGGTAAGTCGGAATGGGGTTTCTCCTTTTGAGGTGTGTATGGTCGTTCTGATTGACCATAATACCTCGGGAAGGAGGTCAGCCCATGAACCCTCGGCATCCAATAATCTTTTCTTCAAACCGTCAATGATGGTTTTATTCGCAGCTTCAGCCTGCCCGTTGGTTTGTGGGTGCTCGACTGATGAGAAGTGGTGGGTGATATGGAAGTGGTCGACAAGCTCCTGGAAAACCTTAGCAGTGAATTAAGTACCGTTGTCGGTGACCAGGGTGTGTGGGACACCGAAACGAGTGATGATTTGTCTGAGAAAGAACTTTTGAATCTTGGCGGAGGAGATTGTAGCCAATGCCTCGGCCTCAATCCACTTTGTGAAATAATCAACAGCAACTACTACAAACATTAGTTGCCTTGGAGCTGTTTTGAATTTCCCAATGATGTCCATACCCCACTGATAGAAGGGCCATGGTAGGATCATTGAGTGAAGCTCCGTCGGGGGACGTTGGAACACCTTTCCGTGAAGCTGACAGGACTCGCATTTTTTAACATGTTCCGAGGCGTCGCTGAGAAGTGTAGGCCAATAGTAGCCTGCTCGGAGCACTTTGCGAGCCAATGCTTTTGCACCTACATGGTGGCTCGAGATTCCCTCATGAACCTCGGCCAGTACCAGATCAGCTTCCGCTCGGTCCAGACACCTTAGCATTGGGGAGTCCATTCCCCGTTTGTACAAAATGTCGCCGACCATGGTGTATTGAGCCGCTTGCCTGACTATCTTCTTTCCTTGAGAGGGTTCGGTTGGTAGGATTTGGAATTGGAGATACTGCTTGATGGGGTCCATCCAGCTGGTGGTCAAAGATATAGCTAAGATAACACTCGGCTGATGGACAGTTTCTTGGACTAGGGTTTTGTTGTTCTCTGGCCCTTTAGTACTTGCGAGCTTTGACAGGATATCTGCTCGGCTGTTAGAAGACCTAGGGATGTGGGTGATAGAGAACTGGGGGAAGAGATCTGTGAGGGTTTTGACTTGTTCTAGATATTTCTGGAGGATTGGTTCTTTGGCTTGGAACTCACCTTTAACTTGGGATACTACTAGCTGGGAATCACTGAAAACTTCTATTTCTGACGCCCCCATTTGATGGGCCATTCGCAAGCCGGCTATCACCACCTCGTACTCTGCTTGGTTGTTCGAGGTGGGGAAGTCGAACTTGAGGGAATACTCCACACAAATGCCTGCTGCATTTTCAAGGATTATCCCTGCTCCTGCCCCCTTATTGTGGCTGGAGCCATCAACATAAATCTTCCATGGTTGGGAGAGGTTGGAATAAGTAGAATCTGATAGCTCTGAAACAAAATCTGCCAAAATTTGGGACTTGAGAGTTTTCCTTGGCTCGTAGGTGATGTCGAACTCTGATAGTTCAACAGACCAAGAGACCATCCTTCCTGCCAAGTCAGGTCGGTGGAGAACCTGTGATGAGCATTTTATTTCCCATTATTCCTTGCATTATTTTACTCCTATTATTGATACTTGTTGCCTATTTGACATTGTTTAGCTTGATTTAGTGATTTAGAGTTTATTGGACTAATATTCTGAATATTGTTTAATTTGGGATTATTTAGCCTAATTAATTCTATTTCTATTTTCAGGTCATATTTGGCACAAGGGCTTTTTGGACATTTTGGGAGTGAAGATTTAATTTTGGGAGTGAAGATTTAATTTTGGAAGAGAAGATATATGATGAAGTGAAGATTGTAATCTATCTTTAGGATTAGTTGAGATTTAGTTATATCTTTTAAGATTTAGATTTTATCTATAAGATATTTTTTAGATTTAATTTAGAGATAAGCTTTCCTTAGGATTTGGGCCCATGATTTAGGCCCGTTTTGTGATTTAAAAAGCCAAATTCGTGTAAACCCTTGAGAGAGCTTCCATTCACGTTTTTTACATTCTCTCTCATAGAGAAGGCTTAGTTTTGCTCTCCAAGCTTGTGGTGGATGCTAGGGTTTCTCTCTCTTCCCTTTTCTACACGTTTTTGGTATTTTTCTTCATGGAAGGCTAAACTCTTAGGTTAAATCCCTTTGGTAATGTATCACATACTCTTGAGGTTTTATTCTTAATGCTATTTCGTTTTTATTCACTGTTTTCATGCTTATTGATATGTTATGGTTCGCTTAGTTCCATTCTATAGAGATAATCCATGTGTATGAATGCTTAATTTATGCAAACTCGTAAAAACTCCATGCTTTGGCTTTTAATGCTTAATTAGAGGTTTGGGTTTTGGGGTGAGAATTGAATTTTCGCTTAGTATTTAATTCTCACGAGTTGGACAGTGAAGAGGAAAGAAATTGATCTTTTGTGACCGATGATAGAGTTGTGAACGCGAGCCAAAGGGGTTTATCCGCTTTTCCTTATCTGTTTCTTCGTTTTAATTTAATTCTGTTTTGATTTCAATTATTCAATATTCAATACAAATAAAAACCCCCTGTTTTCTGTGCATACTATGTGTTCGACCTTTTGCTTGATAAGATATTCCTTGGGAGACGACCTAGGAGTCACTTCCTAGTACTATACTTAAACTGTTTTTATTTGTATCGGGTACGGCCTCGATCAAATTTGGCGCCGTTGCCGGGGAATATCGGTTCTTGCCAAAGGTCATTAGTAGTTAGTTAGTGTCGTAGTTAGTATAGTTATTATAGTGTGTCGTGTCTGATTTAGGGTCTAGTAGTCAATTCTGATAACCGGTTGAAGTTGCACTGTTTGCTGTTTTGCTATTTTGTTACAATTAGTGTATTTGATTGATTCTGTGGTTGCTAGTTCACATAGTTGTGAGTGGAATTTTTGCACGAAAATTTATATCCACACTACTTTTATCATATAAAAAGGTTTCGAGGCACCACGATCACTCAGATCACCACTGGTTGTGAGTTCCAGAAAAATTTTCCAAGTTTTAGCAGCACTTTCTTCAAATCGTCGCAACTTTTGACCCGTAACTCGGAATTTGATGAATTTTATATCAAATCGAAGGGAATTTTCTGAATAATCTGATTTTTCTGACTTTGTCAAAAGTCAGAAAAATCCTTCGTCTGGATCCTGAAAAAGCCGTTTTACTATTTCTTTTTTATTTTACAAGTTTTATTTTCTTAGTTTTTGGTCTCTGATTTAATTGTTTGACTTGGTTCCCTTTTGAATTTTGTCCTCAAAATTTTTGTGGTATGTTTTCATGATTTTAGGGTGCTGAAAAAAATAAAGAAAAAATTTTAAAAAAATAAAAAATTTTGTTGCCTATTTTGGTCATGTATATTAGTGACAGTTTGCTATGATACATGGTGTTCTGTTCAGTACATGACTAGGGTCAACCCAAGCTACTTGCATCCATATAACCCTGAAATTGATAGAACTTATCACAGACTAGTTAGACAAAATAGGAACCAGTCCATAGGTAGTGAGTCTATTGAGTCTTTACATAGTGAGTCTGCTTCTTTTTCTTCTATTCCTATAAATTCTGATTCTTATTCTGATTATTATGAAAATATGGCTCAACCTCCACCACGTGAGAGGACATTGAGGGAGCTGGCTGCACCTGATTTCACTATTGAAGATATGTGCATCCAGTATCCCGATGACCCGTATGAGCTAAGGTCTGGACTAATTCATTTGTTGCCCAAGTTTAATGGTCTTGCAGGTGAGGATCCTCATAAACATCTCAAGCAGTTCCATATTGTCTGTGCTACTATGAAACCACATGATGTGCAAGAGGATCATGTTTGTCTTAAGGCATTCCCACACTCCCTAGAGGGGCTAGCCAAGGATTGGTTGTACAATCTGGCCCCTGGTTCTATCACAGTCTGGGATGACCTGAAGAGGGCATTTTTGGGGAAATTCTTCCCTGCATGCAGAACAACAGCAATCCGAAAGGATATATCAGGCATCAGGCAACAAAGTGGAGAAAGTCTCTATGAGTATTGGGAGAGATTCAAGAGACTGTGTGCGAGCTGCCCCCACCATCAGATCTCAGAGCAGCTGCTTATTCAATATTTCTATGAAGGTCTCAACCTCATGGAGAGAAACATGCTTGATGCTGCAAGTGGTGGTGCCCTAGGAGACATGACACCTTTAGAAGCCAGAGTCAAGATTGAGAAGATGGCTTCCAATTGTCAACAATTCCATGCAAGGGGCAACAGCGATGCAATCATAGTGAGAGGAGTGAATGATGTTGGCACAAGTTCTGGTAAGGTTGAGAAGCTTGAACAGAAGATAGATTCACTTACAACTTTGGTCACTCAATTGGCCATCAACCAGAAGAAGTTGTCTCTGCCTGCTAGATTATGTGGCATATGCACATCCGCTGAGCACCCCACAGATGCATGTCCTTCTGTGCAGCAGCAACCAACGACTGGTGCTGACCAACCTGAGGCGTATGCCGCCAACATCTTCAATAGTAGAAATCAGCAGCCACAGAACTTTGATCTCTCTACCAACAGATACAACCCTGGTTGGAGGAACCATCCCAACCTCAGATGGTCTGATCAGCAGCAACCTTCACAGGTTCAATTTCAGAACAATTCTAGACCACCATATGTACCTCCTCCAGTCCAGCAACAGAGACAACAACAGGCTAATTCTGCACCACCAGCTCCTAGTACTGAGCAGCAGCCTTCATTGGAAGAGCTGATGAAACAGATGACCATGCAAAATCTCCAATTTCAACAGGAAACTAGAGCATCCATTCAAAGACAAGAGGCCTCCATTCAATCTTTGACCAATCAGATGGGACAGATGGCAACAGCAATCAACACTATGCAATCTCAGAATTCTAACAAGTTGCCATCCCAAACAGTGATCAATCCAAACCAGAATGTGAATGCCATTAGTCTAAGGTTAGGGAAGCAGATTGTCACACCCACACCAGAATCTGACCTCAACAAAGATGATCTAGTTTCAACCAACAAGAAGAGCCAAATGGTCGAGGAGAGTGAGCACACAAGTACCAGAAAATCCCATCCACAAGCACAACACAAGCAGAACACCTGCTGCTGCCCAACAACCACCCCCCATTCCTCTTCCTTTCCCACCAAGGGGGGTGACTCAAAGCAAGAAAATGGAAGAGATTGACAAAGAGATACTTGACACATTCAGGAAGGTGGAAGTCAACATACCCCTTCTTGATGCAATCAAGCAGATTCCAAGGTATGCAAAGTTCTTGAAGGATCTATGCACACACAAACGGAAGCTCAAGGGCAATGAGAGGATCAACATGGGAAGAAATGTCTCTGCTCTTATAGGTAAACCCGTCCCTCATATTCCTGAAAAGTGTAAGGATCCTGGAACTTTCTCTGTGCCTTGTATCATAGGTAATACTAAATTTGAGAATGCTTTGCTAGATTTAGGAGCATCTATTAATGTTATGCCTATGTCTGTTTTCAAGTCTCTTTCACTTGGAGCTCTTCAACCTACGGGTGTGGTTATTCACTTGGCAAATAGATCTACTGCCTACCCCGTAGGTTTGATAGAGGATGTCCTGGTTCGGGTTGAAGAGCTTATCTTTCCTGCTGATTTTTATATTCTTGATATGGAAGAGGACACCTCTCGTAGTGCTGTCCCTATCATATTAGGGAGACCATTTTTGAAAACAGCCCGAACCAAGATAGATGTGCATGCAGGTACACTTTCCATGGAATTTGATGACAGTGTGGTTCGATTCAATATTTTTGATGCTATGAAACATTTTTCTGATGACCACTCTGTTTTTCATGTTGACTTGATTGATGATCTGATTGATGAGCATGTTCTAGACTTTTTGCATGATTATGATTTGCCATCTTTCACTAGCTCATTTACTTGTTCTGCATGTTCTGATTCCGAAATGTGCACTGCATGCATTGAAATTGACCAGTTTTTAAATTCTGCTACTGCATCTGTTGATTCATATGATATAGATTCAAATCATGCTAACCCTAACCCCATTTCTGTTATGCATGAGTGTAATCCATTTGTTCAGGTGCAGGCGGCAGAATCCAATTCTGCTGCTCCTTTAGTTCCATCTGTGATGCAGGCACCTTTATTGGACCTGAAGCCCCTTCCTCCTCATCTCAAATATGCTTACTTGGAGGCTGAGCAGAAACTTCCAGTGATCATCTCTACCTCCCTTTCTGTTGCTCAAGAGAAGCAACTGCTGGATGTGATTAGAGCAAACAAAAAGGCAACAGGATGGACTTTGGCAGACATACCTGGTATTAGCCCCTCCATGTGCATGCATCGGATTTTATTGGAGGATGGGGCTAAACCAGTGAGACAACCCCAGAGACGGTTGAACCCCCAGATTCTTGATGTGGTGAAGAAAGAGGTCACCAAGCTGCTGCAAGCTGGCATTATCTACCCCATTTCAGACAGCACTTAGGTAAGCCCGGTTCAAGTAGTTCCCAAGAAGTCTGGGGTGACAGTTGTCAAAAATGAGAAGGATGAGCTGATTCCCACTAGAGTGCAGAACAGTTGGAGAGTCTGCATTGATTATAGGAAGCTCAACCAGGCGACCCGCAAGGATCACTTTCCTCTTCCCTTCATTGATCAGATGTTGGAGCGCCTAGCAGGTAAATCTCACTATTGCTTCTTAGATGGTTTCTCTGGTTATTTCCAAATCTGTATTGCACCAAAGGACCAACGTAAGACTACATTTACCTGTCCTTTTGGTACATTTGCTTATAGGAAGATGCCTTTTGGCCTATGCAATGCTCCTGGCACTTTTCAAAGATGTATGATGAGTATTTTTAATGACTTACTTGAGCATTGCATAGAGGTCTTCATGGATGATTTTAGTGTATATGGTTCCTCTTTTGATGCATGTCTTGATAGTTTGTCTAAGGTGCTTAATAGGTGCATTGAGACTAACCTTGTCTTGAATTTTGAAAAATGTCATTTTATGGTAGAACAAGGCATAGTCTTAGGGCACATTATTTTGCATAAGGGCATAGAGGTTGACCCTGCTAAGCTGCATGTAATATCACATTTGCCTTACCCCTCTTGCGTGCGAGAGGTGCGTTCTTTTCTTGGCCATGCAGGTTTCTATCGCAGGTTTATTCAGAACTTTAGCTCAATTTGCAGAAAGGAGTTCTTGGTTGGTCAAAAAGTGTTGCTCTACAACTCTAGGCTTGGACTCATGAGTGGAAAGCTCCGCTCTAAATGGATTGGACCGTTTGTAGTCACCCAGGTGTTTCCTTATGGCATTGTGGAGATCAAGAGTGAGTCCACAGACAAGAGCTTCAAAGTCAATGGCCACCGACTCAAGCCTTTCCTAACCTCCCCTTCTTTGGATGATGCACCTGTGGAGGAAGCCTCATTGGTCGACCCCATTTTTGACCCACCATGATTTAGGGAGTCTTCTTTTCTCCTTCTTTACTACTTTTATTCCACTTGTCTATATCTGTCTGATTCTGCTATTTGTTTTCCATTGAGGACAATGTGTGATTTAAGTGTGGGGGGGAGCGTAGTTTAGGTTGCATATTTTTGCTTTGATTTTTTAGGTTTTGCTAAGTTTTGGGCATTTTCTTGCATGTTTTTGCTTCAATTTAGTAGAGTCTTGGTATCTTGTGTCTGAATTCATGCATTTCTGTGTGTAAAGTTGCTTTTGATAATTAAGAGGTGGTAACACTGTGATAGAATTGTCCCTTTTGTGAGGATTTGAGCCTTAATTGTGGGTGGATTGCTATATATGCCACCTAATTTTTCTTTCATGTGTGATTGCACTCTGGATTACTTGCACTCTAGAACTTGACTTGACTCTTGTTGATACTTGATATTCCCATGCACATTTTGAAATGATTTAAACATTGTTTTTTCTTGAATAAGCCACTAGCCATATGAGCCTACCTTGAATGAATTTATCCTTTGATAGCCCCTTTGAGCCTTTATATCCCTTTTCTTTGTTCTTTAGCTCATTACAAGCCTATGACTGAAAAACCATGATTGTCCTAACCTTAGGGAATGTTGGAGCTTTGGAATTGTTTTGGGAATGGGTATTAAGTAAGCGAGGGTGCTTTGTTCTTCATCTCTTGTGAGTTCTGGGTTTTGCCTCTATGGTCGGTGAAGTAATTATGGCTTTATCTCATTATGCCATTTTTATTGTTTCTTCTTTTCTTTCGTTCATGAAGTTCTGCAATGTAATGCAATTCAAAAAAAAAAGAAAAAAAAAAGAAAAAAAAAAGAAAAAAAAGAAGAAGAAGAAGAAGAAAAAGAAAAAAAAATGGAATAAAAGGTTGATTGAAGCATGGAGGTTTGGAATTAGAGGTTGTTGTTATGTTTACCATTTCATTCTAGGGTGGATTGTGCTTATTTTTTTTTACTTGTTCCTCATTGCTCCTCTATTCCCTGGGTTTTAGCTACATTTCCCATATTTTTATCCTACCTTGTCCTTGGCCCCATTACAACCCTGAAAAGACCTTTTGATCTTAATGTGCATGTGTGTTGATTGTTGATGTTAGAGGCTTGTCAAGCCTATGGTTGTGTTTGTTTTTCATGATGTGCCTTGAGTGTAAACACTGATTAACCTTAAACACTTGAGTGTAAACACTATTGAGTGATCCTTGTGAGTTTCTATCATCTTTGTGACTACCATCTTGATGTCATTGGTTTTCTTTGCATATTTGAAATAATTGGATGATGTTCATGGATGCCTTGATTCTTTGGTCCTTATTTTCTTCATGTGCTCGATTTTGCCCATTTCTTTGCATTTCCTAGAATTCATTGTGAAGTATGTAATCTCTTAGGTTTGCATTCATTAGTTTTAGTAATCTTGTTACATGATTCACTTTGGTGCATATTGATTTTCTCAGTCCTAATTCTTAGTTTTGCCCAGGAGTGCAAAAGGATAAGTGTGGGGGTATTTGATGAGCATTTTATTTCCCATTATTCCTTGCATTATTTTACTCCTATTATTGATACTTGTTGCCTATTTGACATTGTTTAGCTTGATTTAGTGATTTAGAGTTTATTGGACTAATATTCTGAATATTGTTTAATTTGGGATTATTTAGCCTAATTAATTCTATTTCTATTTTCAGGTCATATTTGGCACAAGGGCTTTTTGGACATTTTGGGAGTGAAGATTTAATTTTGGGAGTGAAGATTTAATTTTGGAAGAGAAGATATATGATGAAGTGAAGATTGTAATCTATCTTTAGGATTAGTTGAGATTTAGTTATATCTTTTAAGATTTAGATTTTATCTATAAGATATTTTTTAGATTTAATTTAGAGATAAGCTTTCCTTAGGATTTGGGCCCATGATTTAGGCCCGTTTTGTGATTTAAAAAGCCAAATTCGTGTAAACCCTTGAGAGAGCTTCCATTCACGTTTTTTACATTCTCTCTCATAGAGAAGGCTTAGTTTTGCTCTCCAAGCTTGTGGTGGCTGCTAGGGTTTCTCTCTCTTCCCTTTTCTACACGTTTTTGGTATTTTTCTTCATGGAAGGCTAAACTCTTAGGTTAAATCCCTTTGGTAATGTATCACATACTCTTGAGGTTTTATTCTTAATGCTATTTCGTTTTTATTCACTGTTTTCATGCTTATTGATATGTTATGGTTCGCTTAGTTCCATTCTATAGAGATAATCCATGTGTATGAATGCTTAATTTATGCAAACTCGTAAAAACTCCATGCTTTGGCTTTTAATGCTTAATTAGAGGTTTGGGTTTTGGGGTGAGAATTGAATTTTCGCTTAGTATTTAATTCTCACGAGTTGGACAGTGAAGAGGAAAGAAATTGATCTTTTGTGACCGATGATAGAGTTGTGAACGCGAGCCAAAGGGGTTTATCCGCTTTTCCTTATCTGTTTCTTCGTTTTAATTTAATTCTGTTTTGATTTCAATTATTCAATATTCAATACAAAAAAAAACCCCCTGTTTTCTGTGCATACTATGTGTTCGACCTTTTGCTTGATAAGATATTCCTTGGGAGACGACCTAGGAGTCACTTCCTAGTACTATACTTAAACTGTTTTTATTTGTATCGGGTACGACCTCGATCAACCTGCCTGATCGGCTGAGTTGTTCTGAGTACTATGGGGTGGTTCTGAAAGTACTGCCGGAGCCTCCTAGCAGCAACTACCAAAGCAAAGGCGATCTTTTCAATCTTGGAATATCTTATCTCAGGCCCTTGGAGGGCCTTGCTGACAAAGTAGATGGGACGCTCGGTTCCTGAGTCGTCTTTGACCAAGACCGAGCTAACAGATGTTTCACTCACGGACAAGTACAAAAACAGAGTTTCCCCTTCCCGAGGACTGGTGAGGACGGGAGGGGCCGAGAGGTATTGCTTGAGTTCTGCAAACGCTTGTTCGCAAGAGTCATTCCAATGAAAATTCTTGTTTTTTCTGAGCAGTTGGTACCATGGTAAAGCTTTCTTGGCTACTTGAGGGAGAAATCTGGAGAGGGCTGCCATCCGACCAGTTAGCCTCTGAACTTCTTTGACATTTGATGGGCTGTGCATGTTCAAAATAGCTTGACATTTCTCTGGGTTGGCCTCGATACCCCTCTCCGTGAGCATGAAACCTAAGAAGGCCCCGGCTGGGACCCCGAAGGTGCACTTATCGGGGTTCAGGCGCATGTTGAATTTTCTGATTCTGTCCAAAATAGCTGCGAGGTCCCGAGGATGGTCCTCCTTCTTCTTGCTCTTGGCTATCATATCATCAATGTACACCTCGAGAGTAGGTCCGATCAAACCCGAGAAGACCTTGTTCATCATACGCTGGTAGGATGCGCCAGCGTTTTTCAATCCGAAAGGCATTACCGTGTAGCAGTAAGTTGCCCTTTCAGTGATGAAGGCCGTTTTCTCCTAATCAGGAGGGTACATCGGGATTTGATTGTATCCCGAGTATGCATCCATAAAAGAGAGGAGTTGATAGCCAGATGAGTTGTCCACTAGTTTATCGATGATGGGGAGGGGGTACTGGTCCTTTGGGCACGCTTTGTTCAAGTCGGTATAGTCGACGCACATGCGCCACTTCCCATTTGATTTTTTGACCAGAACGGTGTTGGAGAGCCACTCCGAGTAGCTAACCTCCCTGATGAACCCGGCGGAAAGGAGCTCGGATACCTTCTCCTCTATTACTGCAGCCTTTTCGGTGCCAACCTTTCTCTTCTTTTGGGCGACTAGCTTGGCGGTCGGATGAACGCTGAGCCGATGACATATCAAGTTCGGATCAATCCCTGGCATGTCTGCCGAGGTCCAAGCGAAAAGATCTTTGTTCTTCTTTAAAAGCTCGAGCATTTCTGCTCGTATTTCTTCTGGAAGGTTGGTTCCTAGTTTCACTTTTCTGTCTAGTAGCTTCTCATCCAACACAATGAACTCCCACTCTCCTCGAGGGGTCGGTCTTGAATCATCCAAATCGGACCTGACATCTAGGTCTGTCAAGAGTACACTTCCTTTGTTCAAACTTAACTTTGGCTGAATTTCTCCTGGAATCTTGATCTTTGCCAAACTGGCGTTGTAGCACATTCGAGCCTTTTCCTGATCGGCTCGGATGGTAACTACAGTTCTGTCGGAGCCTTCAAACTTCAAAGCCAGATGGACAGTTGAGACGACCGCGCCGAAGGCCTGCAAGCATGTCCTGCCAAGGATGGCGTTATATGCCGATGGGCAATCGACGACGAGGAACTTGATGATCTCGGTTCTCGCCTAGGGGTGGTTCCCAAGGGTCACTGGCAGCTGGATGTGTCCTTTGGGAACCACTGCATCTCCAGTAAAGCTGATCAGCTTCCCCTCGAAAGGGGTCAGGTCTGAGGTTTTTAACTTCAGTGTTTCAAAAAGGTTCAGGAACATGATATCTGCCGAGCTACCCTGATCGACAAATATCCTGGCAACCTCATAGTTGCCGATCAATGCAGTGATGACCATAGGGTCGTTATGACCCGGGATCACCCCTTCAAGATCATCATCAGAAAAGCAAATGGGAATACTTTTTGTGGCTCTCTTTCGGATTGGATGGTTGTGGACGGCAAGCACTTGATTGATGTATTTCTTTCTGTCGGATCGTTTTTCTCCTCCTCCCGCAAAACCTCCAGCAATGGTGTTGATTCGCAGGTTTTGTGGGGATTGATCCGTCGTGGCCACTTCTACCATGGCCACTCTCTGCTGGTTGGGTGGTTGTTGTTGGTTGGTGTTTTGATCGGCCTGCCTGGTTAAGGATCGGCCATTCCTGTCTGGGGATGGAGTTCTTCTCCGAGCATGTCGGTTGAGTGCTTCCCTGACATACTGCTGTAACTTGCCGTCCCTGATCAACTGCTCGATCACATCCCTGAGCCAAGTGCATTCATCTGTGGTGTGCCCATACCCACCATGATACGAGCAAAATTTGGAGCGATCCTGGCGTTGACTTCTCTTCAAGGGGGGTGGTCTTTCTATTGCTCGGAGGTCAGTCTGCATTGTCTCCTGCAGAATTTGGCTTCTTGGAACTGTGAGAGGGGTGTATTGCTCGAATTTCCCTCGGGGAGGTCCAAATCTCCTATCCCCTCGGGGTCCTCTCCTTTGATCCTCTCTTCGGTCATCCCTTCCGTCATCTCTTCTCTCGTCTTTTCTTGGTTTTCCCTGGGAGGACGGCTCTCCTCGCTCGCCTCTATCTCTGTTCCTTTGCCATTTGCTGAATTCTTCTAAGTTTATGAACTTAGTAGAACGATGTCTCAGCTCCGCCATATCCCTCGGCGGTTTTCCCACTAGCGAGTTTTTGAAATCTCCGTTTCGGAGACCCTGAGTGAAGAGAAAAACTACAAAGCTTGGTTCCAAGTTAGGAACGGTCCCTGCCTCCGAATGGAAGCGTGAAAGATATTCTCGCAAAGGCTCTTCAGGTTGCTGCATAACGCCTGCTAGTGCGTGGTCGGACTTCGGCTGGACGCAACTAGCAGTGTATCTGTTCAGAAAAACTTTCTTCATTTCTGCCCAGGAGTTGACAGAGTTCCTGGGCAAAGCTGAGTACCATCTTAAGACGGGTGGTTGCAGAGTCATGGAAAAAGCTCTGCATTTCATCAGGTCTCCTCCGTCGTAAAAGTTCATAGCTCCTTCAAAAGACAAGATATGCTCCAGGGGGTCGGTTAACCCGTTATACTTGGAAACACTCGTGGGGCCGAGAAAGGCTGAGGGTGTCTCGTATGCCATGATTCGCGGAGTGAAGGGATGGCCAGGGTAAGCAGTGTGGTCGGTTTCATATGTGGCCTCTAGGGTTGGGTTTATGGGAGGTGGTGGAGGTAGAGTGGTGGTAGGGTGGGGGATCAGCTGAGTTGCAGGGGTTGTTGCTAACGCCCTTTCAGCCACCGCCTGCATATGGAGTTGTTGGAGGTCGGCGATGGCCTTTCCCTGCCGCTCCAGGATCTGAGCTTGTTGCTTAATGATTTCTTCCAACTGGCTTTCTCTTTGGCCACGGGAGTAGTCCCTGGCGCCCTTTCAGCCACCGCCTGCATATGGAGCTGTTGGAGGTCGGCGATGGCCTTTCCCTGCCGCTCCAGGATCTGAGCTTGTTGCTTAATGATTTCTTCCAACTGGCTTTCTCTTTGGCCACGGGAGTAGTCCCTATCCCCTCCAGAAACACGAGCATCGATGGATCGGCCCGATCCATGGTTTTGTGTATGATTGGGGTTAATAGGGTTTGGGTTTACAGGGTTTGGGTTAACAGGGTTTGTTTGCCTGGAATGAACGGTGTAAGGGCCACTATGCGTGTGGGCTGGAATGGAGTGGTGGCTCCGGGCTAGAATTTGTCTTACTGATGGCATGCTGGGATGGGTAGGGTTTCTTCCTTCGAGATCTCTGCCGTTGTCACCGCTGCCTTCCTCCAACCTCTGACGGTTTCGCCCTGCTTGGCGGTTTGCGCCACGTGATGCGGCGTTTCCTCGCGTGTCTACCATTTTGGGGTGGGAATAGCAGTTTATGGATCCCCACAGATGGCGCCAATGTAGTGTCCTAGACACAATGTTCAGAGTATATCCCTAGCTCAAGGGTATGGAAGACCTAAGAGCAAGAAAACGGTCTGATGTTACTGTGTGATTTTGTTGGTATGCTAGCTATCCAGTGGGGATAACTAGGGTTTCCCTAATCACGAGTGTGTGCTAGTGTATGATTAGGGAGAGAGAACGTACCTGAGCCCCTAGCTGGAGACAGCTATTTTTAGGGGGAGCAGTGTTGTACCCTATGGGCCTGTACGGAGGTCCAGTAGGGCTGACGTGTCCCTTTATAGGATAAGGGATGAGTCATTCATCCTTATCCTGTTAGCGGTTAGTCTTATCTGGTTAGCGAGCTAGGCTCACGCGCCCTTAGCTTGGACTCTTTAAGGGAAGAGGTCCCTGTGCTCGGCCCAGAGTCGCTAGGGTGGGTCCTATGGCATGCGCTCGGCCCAAAGATGTGTGACCTGGCAGAATGAGTATTCTGGGCGGCCAATGAGTATTCTGGTCGACCAAGGATGTTTTAGGGTAGTTCGAGGGTTGGTCTACCACAATAAGTGTGAGGAAAGTTTTCAGTTGTTGAAAGAGAAGTTGACATCCTCACCGGTGTTGGTGTTGCCTGACCCCCACAGAAGCTTCGATGTTTATTGTGATGCTTCGAGGCAAGGACTGGGATGTGTTTTGATGCAAGATAGAAAAGTGGTAGCATACGCATCAAGGCAGTTAAAGGTGCATGAGGCCAATTATCCGACGCATGATTTAGAGCTCGCTGCTATTGTCTTTGCTCTGAAGATTTGGAGACACTACCTCTTTGGCACTACGTTCAAGGTATATAGTGACCATAAGAGTTTGAAGTATCTGTTTCACCAGAAAGAGTTGAACATGAGGCAAAGGCGTTGGATGGAGTTTATTAAACACTATGATTTCGAACTCCAATACCACCCCGGTAAAGCAGATGTAGTGGCTGATGCTTTAAGCCGGAAGACTCTTCATATGAGTTCGATGATGATCCGAGAATTTTCTTTGATCGAGAAGTTTCGTGATCTAAGTATGTCAATGCAAGTGGAAAGAGAATGCATTATGCTTGGTAAATTGCAAATTATCAATGAATTCCTGATCCAAGTTCGGGAATCTCAGCAGGTAGATGAAGAACTTCAAGAAAGGAGAAGGCTAATGTTGGAAGGAAAGGAACCAAACTTCCAAGTTGGAAGTGATGGAATTCTCCGATTCAAAGATCGGATTTGTATTTCAAAAGATCAGGAGATAAGAAGACTTATCTTAGACGAAGCACATAAAAGTCGGATGAGTATCCACCCGGGATCAACCAAGATGTATCAAGATTTGAAGAAGCTCTTTTGGTGGTCTGGGTTAAAGAAAGATGTTGCTTCGTATGTCGCTTCTTATCTGATTTGTCAGAAGGCGAAAGCGGAACAAAAGAAGCCAGGCGGAGAACTACAACCATTGGATGTCCCTGTATGGAAATGGGATAGCATATCAATGGACTTCGTGTCTGGATTACCAAGGACTGTTGGAGGGCATGAGGCAATTTGGGTAATTGTTGATAGATTGACCAAGTCGGCGCATTTCATTCCAGTCAATATGCGCTATCGCATGGATAGGTTTGCTGAATTATACATCAAGGAGGTTGTTCGCCTGCATGGCATACCTTCAAGTATTGTTTCAGATCGAGATCCGAGGTTTACTTCAAAGTTTTGGGAGGGTTTGCAGCAGTCTCTGGGATCAAAGTTGAGGATGATTTCTGCTTATCACCCTTAGACTGATGGTCAGTCAGAAAGGACTATCCAGTCTCTTGAGGATTTGTTAAGAGCATGTGTGTTAGAAAGTCAGGAAGGTTGGGATAAACTCTTGCCGCTCATAGAGTTTACCTACAACAACAGTCATCATACCAGTATTGGGATGGCACCGTTCGAGGCGCTGTATGGAAGGAAGTGCCAAACTCCCCTATGTTGGTTTCAAGTGGGGGAGCGAACGATTATTGGACCTGAGCTTGTTCAAGAAACAACTGAGAAGATTCAGATGATCAGAGAAAAGATGAAGACAGCGCAAAGCCGACAGAAAAGCTATGCGGATAAAAGAAGAAGGCCCTTGGAGTTTGCAGAGGGCGATCATGTCTTTATTCGTGTAAGACCGACAACTGCTGTTGGGAGAGCTTTGAAGACAAAGAAGTTGTCACCAAAGTTTATTGGTCCTTATCAGATACTCAAGCATATCGGTCCAGTTGCTTATCAGCTCGCTTTGCCTCCGTCTTTGTCTAATCTTCATAATGTGTTTCATGTATCGCAATTACGGAAATTCGTGTCAGATCCTGATTCCGTAATTGAAGTTCAACCTGATGATGTGGCTTTGAGAGAGAATCTCACTTTTGAGACAGTTCCCGATCGAATAGAAGATCAAAGAATGAAGCAGTTGCGGGGAAAAGAGATTTCATTAGTCAAAGTTATTTGGGAAAATGCGGATGTATCTGAAGCAACTTGGGAATTAGAGGATAACACTAGAAAAGATTATCCCGAGTTGTTTATGTAAGCGGAATTTCGAGGACGAAATTCTTGTAAGTGGGGGAGAAATGTAATACCCCGATTTTTGTTTCCCAAATAAATAAAAAGGAATATTTAAATAAAACTAATTATATAGAATTAGTTAGTTTTGTTTATTAATTTATGGTTATATTATAAGGATAATTCAAGGAAAAATAAAGGAAAATAATTTGAATTTTAAAAATAAGGATTTTTGCAGTTTAGTCCTTGGAAAGGACCTAAGAGGCAATATTGGAAAGATTTTTGGAGGGAAAGTGAATAAAATAATAATTTTTGAAAATCTGGGCGTGTTAATCGATTAACCCGATCCGTAAATCGATTAACGGTGGTGCAGAAGCTGAAGATAGTGCGTTTGATGAATCAACAAGCTGGGTAATTCAAAATTTAACACCTAGCACCGACTAGATTAGTGGTTAGCACGTGTTAGCATGCATGGAGAGTGATTTAGGCTATAAATTAACGAATTTAGTTGATGGAATTAGTGGAAATTAAGAGAATAGAAGGGAAACTCTGTCAAAATCGGTTTTGAACACCCTCTGTTCTTCACCCTCGTTTTCCTTCCACAAACCCATACACACTACAAGCTTCACATCTTATCAAAGCTTGTAGAAAGAGCTTTCTATCCATATCAAGATCACGAATTTTGGTCACCTTAGTGAGGAGATATTCCAGTTGGAAGTTGGGCTCTTGAAACTGAAGTTTGAAGTTTCAGTGTTGAGGAGCTAAGTTTGGGGTTTCGACTTAGGTATGTATAGGACCCCAAATCGTGTCATTTCGGTTTCTAATTAAAGTATGCAATGTCTAGTTTCTATAATGACCAAATTTATTCGTTTTCATGTCCATTTGCTATGTCAAATTCTCTGCCAAACTTGCTCTGCTGAACCTGTCTTGAATCGGAAACAGAGCATTTGGAGTTTGGTGATTCAGTGAGTTTCTTTGCTGACCTTGCATCCAAAAAGCTTCATTGAGGTAAGGGAGAAGCTTTACTAATGCTAGAATAGATGGTGGTATTGATTTGATTATAGGTTGAACCACCATGAGGTTCAAGGGGCACTAGGTTAGGGGACACTGGCTTGGAGGCCAATTTGACCAAAAATCCGTATTGGAACATGTTAGATGTTGATATCTAAAGCTAAATGAACTTTCAATTTAACCTGAAACTAAGTGATTAATGATTTGGTATATTGAGTTGTGTTTTAGGTTAAAATTGGGGGAAAACTTGATGATTTTGTGATGATGGTGTTATTTGATGTAATTGATGCTATGAACAAGTTTAATATACTGTATTTAAGTTGGTTTGAAGGTTGGTTTTGGTTAAAATTGGATTGGCACGAGTTTGACACATAAAAACCAGTTCAGCAGTGTTTTTCTGCATAATTTAATCGATTAACACGACCTGTTAATCGATTAACGCGTGAAAACTCTGATCAGTATGAAATGTATAAAAGGGTTAATCGATTAGCATGAGCTGTTAATCAATTAGCATGAGCTGTTAATCGATTAACACATTAAAATTCTGAATAATTTGAAATATACAAAAGAATACTCGATTAATAGATTCCGTTAATCGATTATTGATTGAATTTGTGTTACAATGATCAGAGTTTAACGACTTAATTGATTACCCATGTGTGAGAATCAATTAATGTTGAAATTGAAATGGTTTGAAGTAAGGTAATGGAAACTAAAGTTCAACTATGCCAAGTCCGAACCTCAAACAACTTAAATGACACAAGATATTATTGATTTGACAAAATCATGCATAGCATTTGCATTATCTGGATTCCCACTTGAGTGGAGACACGTCCGAGAGGCGTGGGCATATCCCTTTCGGTTGAACTTGAGGGACATGAGTGTCTGCTCCAAAGGGTTCATGGGGGGGAGTGTCGGTGACCGGGGTTGCACCTTCTGTTTTCGGAAATACACACGTGCGTGTGGGCATGTCATTTGATGCCGGACTCGATGAGGCGTAGTCCTACGGGATACGTCGGCAACATTTCTAAGAGCTCTAGAGGTGTTGATTTATTTGCGGGCCGAGTTCGATGAGATACTCAGTATGGGTATCGGGCATGTTTATTTTAAAAAGGGTGCCACGGAAGCCTATTTGTTGTAGTTGGCCAACAATCATTCATCGATAGGAAATGAAATACATCATGACTGCACAATGAATTTTTTTATGATTAAGTTTTGATGTTGGTGTTTAACATGGATGATTAATTGTTAATAACTTACATTAATTGTGATAAATAGAGACTTATCTGTTTAAAGTTTACCCCGTC
Source organism: Crotalaria pallida (assembly GCA_037953625.1). Lineage (NCBI taxonomy): Eukaryota > Viridiplantae > Streptophyta > Magnoliopsida > Fabales > Fabaceae > Crotalaria > Crotalaria pallida. Next base: position 93,089,953 of record CM075653.1, read on the forward strand.
TATTTGATTATGTGTTAGTACAAGCTAACTCCCTATGCCCTTGCAGGTGATGGCTCGTTACCTGACATACGTGGAGTTACGCCCACTCCGTAGAGGAGTGTGGGACTACGAGGGGCGCCGAGCTGTCTTCGAGGGCGAGGTTGACGTGATCTTTCGTCATCCTAACCCCCTTGCTCGAGTGCGACCTCGTAGACTTCGCATCCCCATGATCTACATACTGCACATTCCCCCGGCCTATACTTATCGTTTTGGTTCTCCACCTCCCCGTCCTGGCCGTTGTTTTTATAACCTTCATGTCAGACGTCCTGCTACCCGTACTCGTCCTTCTACTTCGGATGATGCTACTGCTACGGCCACTCCTCGTCCTGGTCCGACCACCAGGGTACGTTTTGCACCCTCACCTGAGCCAGTGTGTCACACTGCTATTCCTTTTGTGTCGGAAGAGGAGGAGGAGGAGGACCTTGTAGAGGACGTGGATGGGCCAGCTGCTGACAGCTAGTGATGTGGTGACTCTCTCTCTCTCTCCTAGTAGGTGCAGTATGGGGACCATGGTAGGATGTGGTGTTCAGTTTTTGGAGGATCGAGGATCAGTCATCAGCATGGGTGGATCATAGCTCAGCTCTCGAAGACTCTTTTATTTTGACTTGTGTTATATTGTATATAGTTTGAGAGAGTCTATGAGAGTTGTTATTTTATATTTGCTGATCTGTATCCTTATACTTTGCCACCTCGACTTTTATCTATTTTACTTGGGTACTTGAGTTTTATATATATGGGTTGTGGTTGTATAGTTATTATGATCCTTAAAAATTATTTTAATTACAACCGCTGTAATCTTTTTGAAAATCGTTTCCGCTGAATTTACAAAACAGGTACTCAACCGTATACTCTGAAAAAAAATGTATTTTCGAACCAAGGGTTTGAATGTGAAACTTCGTTGTAGAAAAAGAAAAGTTTTCCATGAAATCACTATATAATTTACAAACGCTTTATAAATATACTTTATTTTAACATAAATAAAGTTATGTTCTGAGAGCGTCACACACCCGACTATTTGGAAAATATAAAAGAAAATTTTGAATCCAGTATTTTCTAACATTTTACAAGTCCATATATTCTCAAGTAATAGTATTCATTTTGTATTAATTACTTGGGTTATTTTGAGGGTGTTAAACTGAGTGGTATCAGAGCAAAAGTCAGATCCTGTAGTAGTGGAAGTAGCTCCAGAAAGGTAGTCATCAACATCAAGCAGGTACCCACAGGGCATATTTATTGTTTTGAATATCAGTATCTTGCTCGAATGGAGCAATTGATATAACGTAGAAATTGAATTCATTGTAGAAAGCTATTGTTAGACCCTTAGTATAGGTTGTGTGAAGAATGTTTCTTTAGTCCATCATATGTGACCATAAGTTATAGCGCAGGTCTATTATGACGACTAGAAACCAAAATCGCACCGACGCGATATTAGAAAGAATCACCGTGGTGTTGGAATCTATGCATCAATGGCAACAACAACAATCTCAACAACCACCTTACCAATATAGTGTTGGTAATTCTGAAGCCAAGAGTTTGGCGGATTTTAGAAGTTGTAACCCACCTAAGTTCGAAGGAGGATTTAAGCCTGAGGAGGCTAATAAGTGGATTCGTACTATGGATAAGATCTTTAGAACATTGGACTGCACTGAGGCTCATAAGGTGGCGTATGCAGTTTATATGTTAGAGGACGAGGCTGAGAACTGGTGGAATCACACAGTTCAACTCCTGCACTATGAAGGAAGGGATATTAATTGGGATGTGTTTATGGAGAGGTTTCTCAATAAATATTTCCCGGAAGATTTAAGAAGGAAGAAGGAAATTGAGTTTCTGCAATTAAAGCAAGGAGACATGAGTGTGGGTGAGTACGCGGCTAAGTTCGAGGAACTGATGAAGTACTCTCCATACTATCAAAACAATCCTGATGAGAGGAGCAAATGCATCAAGTTCGAAGGTGGTCTGAGACCCGAACTGAAATCTGTTTTCAGTTATCAGAAGATTCAAAGTTTTTCTACGTTAGTAGATAAGTGTCGAATGTATGAGGATGATAAGAAGGCTGAAGTATTGGCTGATCAGGTAAAGAGTAACCAGCAGAATTATGGACCACAAAGAAAGAAAAGATTTGATCCTCGGAATAAGGGTCCATATTGTGAACAGAACCGAGGCAACGAAAGAGCTAAAGTTAAGGATGGAGTTAAGTCTCGCAGTAATGCCCCTTACTGTGAGAAGTGTAAGCATCATCATTATGGAAGGATCTGCTGGGCAACGAGTAATTGCTCCAACTGTGGAAAGCAGGGTCATGTTGCACGTCATTGCAGAGAATCTGCGAAAAATAACCACACCGAACTTGCTAGAAAACCAAAGACCCAAGGCAAAGTGTTTACCCTGAATAAAGTGGAAGCTAACCAATCTCCTGATCTCGCGCAAGGTAACCATTTATTTCGAAACCAACTTTGCATGATTGTGTTCGATTTGGGAGTTACTTATTCTTTTGTTCAACATATATGTGTGAGTAGATTGAAGTCAGATTTCCCTAATTGTTTTAAAATTAGAGACCCTGTGAAACTACCCAAACATGTTTCTAAAGTTGTTAGATTATAGTGTCGAGATATTTGATCGCGACACTAAGTTAAATTCAATCTATCATCCTTTATGACATTTGGACGTGATTCTGGGGAAGGATAACATTTCCTCCTGTGTTACTCCTACTCGATTCATGCAAAAGTATTGAAGTGCATTTTCATGTGTCGAGGCCAGGACATGGAAGGAAGTAGTTTTATGAAAGAAAGGTAGATGTGTGTATGCATCAAAGGGATTGAATATACAAGGTGATACACTTGGCGCATGACTTGAGCTTTGCAACGATCATGATTGTTGTGAGGGCTCGAGGCCTTTCCTCGCGTCACTACGCTTTAGGCGTTAATGACCCTGGAGAGTCGAAATAATTGTTTAATCGAGAGGAGGAGTTGAACAATGACAACGTCGACAGACAGAATCTTAAAGGCTCATGATCGGAGACTCTGTCGTCGTCATGACAAATCAAATGAGGAAGCAATCACAAAGGGTTGAAAGGCAATTCATGTGAGCTCTACGGAGTTTAAGGAAGTGGATTTAAGGAGTCTAATAGATTCGAGCTTGATGATACCAGTAGACGACGAGAAGTAAGGAGGGAAGGCTGCAAATCACAATAGAATTCCTAACTCGAATTCGTGAATCGCAACAAAGAACTGAAGAACTAAGGACAAATAAGAGATTGATTTCGAAAGGGAAGAAGCCTAAGTTCCATAGGGGACATTTTAAGAACAAGAATTTGGATTCCGGATGATTTGGAAATTTAAGGCTAATTATGGAATTATGCAAAATGGATGAGTGAAGGTTATACCACTTATATGTTAAGTGGTGAAGTTAAGACATAGTGGAATTATGTAAATATGATATTGGAAGCAAAGGATTGGCATATCACTTGGGAATTACTCTAGGATGAAGTTTTGAAAAATTGGAGGAAGGAAATTAAATTGTTGGAAATAAGGTATGGCAATATGAATCTCGGGGAAAACATTGCCAAGTTTAAAAGATCGGAGAAGTATGTTTCGTTGCAATTTTGATAGAAGGTTCAAACATGCGGAGTTCGAAAGGAATGATGTGTGAATCTCAAACCAGTTATCAACCATTAAGGAATAAGGGATTCCGGACATTGGTGAACATGTGTAGAATGGGTATGGATGATGAGGAAAGAACGAGAAGCTTGTGAATGAATCCTTTATGGGGACTAGAATTTCATAAGGAGTTAAGGAAACCTCAATCGCATGAAAGTAACTGAAAAGCCGATGGAAAGAAATTATTTGAGAAGGTAAGGTGCATCATCATGGATTGAATAGTGATGAACGGAAAGGAATATTTGATTTCGGTCACAAGAAAATGGAGTCTTATTCGCCGGATTGCTTGAAGGAGAAATACGAAAAGGGAATGGTCAGCCAGCAAATCAAGAATGGGAGAGTTTTCCATCCTGTTAGGATGCGTGATTAGATTCGGATATAGGTAGTCTGAGTTATCTCTTTGTCGATTCGAATTAACGTGGTCAAATGCTTTCGACTGCGTTAATAAAATCGTTTTGTAATTGGTATATCTGAACAAGTCTTTAACTTTAATTTCTGTGATCAAAACCCTTATCACAGTTGGATGTGATAAATGTCTTTGGGCACTACAGAAAGAGGAAGATCAATTAAGACTAGAGAGATTCAGAACCACCGGGATAGGACAAGTATTTGTCTCCCCAACGGAAGTTTCTCTAGAACTTGGCTATCTGAATAAGTCTGATAGTGACAACAATACTCTTAATCTTTAAGTTCATCTAACTTAAAGGTAAATCGTATAGTCTTTCTTAAGAAAGATTATATCTGAAAGGGATGATTTCATTACTGATAGTTTAAATATTAGGACTGATCACCCTGATGTTTACAACTATTAAGAAATGAAGTCATACGAATATTTCCCTACTCGTGCCGAGTGATCAGAGTGCGCAACGGGACGAGGTTTTCCTCAAAAAGGATCTTTGGAAAATGTTTTAATTGAGGAGTATATAGGTATATTTTAAAGGTGTTATTCGAAAAAGTTTTTAGTCAAAAGATTTCATTTGAAAGAATTACAAGATAATTTTCGAGGAAGTTTAAGAAAAACCCTTTTATGTGAACAAGGATTTGTAAATGCTTTAGAATGCAAAAATTTTATTTGAGGAAAAGTTCAGTGAAATATTTTGTGAAACATTTTGGGACAGAGAGTTTGAAAAAGTATAAGAAAATTCATTTTAAGTGGGGAAGGGTTCTTCCTAACTATATTTTGAAAATATATAACCTTAGAACAACTTTTATGTAACTTTGGAAATTATAGAACTTTTAAAGAAGAATTTCGGGGACGAAATTCCTTTTAAGTGGGAAAGAGTGTAACATCCCTGATTTTTAACCCCTGATTAATAAAATGTTAATTATAAAGTTTATTTATAATTAATTATTTTTAGCCTTGATTTCATGTAATTTATTATGAAAGATGATATTAGAGAATTTTAATATGAGAAAATAAATATTTTTCATATTTATCCCTGTTTGGGACCTTGAAGTAATTTTAGAAAGATTTTGGAGGGAAAGAAAATAAAATTAATATTTTTCAAAAACTGGGCAAAATACTCGAGTGTTTTTGGGAGTACTCGAGTATTTTGGTCAGAGTTGACGAGTTAGTGCGTTTGGTGAGTCACCACCAACGAGTCGCCGCCGTTTGACACGAAATCAGTCCTTCAACACGTCCATGGCTTTCGTGTCGAGCTGCATGAGCTCCATGAATGGCTATTTAAGCCATGGTTGATGAATCAACCAACCCATTTGCCAAATTCGTGAGTTTTGCTTGAGTTAGGGTTTCTGAATTAATTCAATCGATTCTTCCTCTCTGTATTGATTTGAACCACAAATTATACACCAATACAAAGCTCACATCTCGAGCTTTGTATAGACACCAAGATTGTGAGCTGAGAGTGAGTAGATTGGAAGAATCGAAGCTTGGAAGTGGAGTCCGTTTGCTGTCTCCAGTTTCTTGGAGCTTACTTTGGAGCTCGATTTTGGTAAGCTCAGGCAACCTCTCCATGTTAATCTTGTCTCTTTAGTTAGTGTGAATTGTAGAGAGTATATAGAGACTAATTTCCCCAATTTTTATGGCTGTTTCATGCATCAACCAATTCAATCTTGGTGCTCTGCTGAAACTGATCTGTTTCAGTGTGGATTTTGGGGAATTCAGCTTGGAAGCTAAGTTTGGGGTAAAGTCTCTGTTGATTCACATCTAAGAGGTAAGGGGAAGTAATTTCGTACACTAGATAGAGTTTAAATTCCATTAAATGCATTAGAGAGCCACCAAGAGGTTCTAAGGGCTTAGATTGAATAGGAACTTTGGTTTGGAGACCAAGTCATGCTCTAAGACTGTGTTGAGCAAGTTCTAAATCATGCATGTGAACTTAAATGAACACTATTTCATGAGTATTGTGCTTATTATGCAATTTGAAGTGTTGAGTTGTCAAATTGTGTATTTTATGCATTAAGGATTGATTCTCTGCCAAATCTGTAATTTGATATGAAATGAGTGTTGTAACATGTTCTATTTATGATATATGAACTTTGTGGATCCCTGGATTGGACTAGAATTGAGTAGAACTGAAAATGGTGTGTTAAACTAAGATTTCAGTCTGTTCTGCTGTGAAACACTCGAGTATTGGACAGGATACTCGAGTAAAATGTTTTTAAAACAATGTAATTTGAGCAAGAATACTCAAGTATTGTGTCTAGTACTCGAGTATCGAGTAAGACCTGGGTACATGTTAAGGCAAACCACACGAGTAATGCAGGAATGACTCGAGTATTCTGGAAATTATGATGAACACTCGAGTAACCCATGAACTACTCGAGTAATTTAATGAATTTGAAACTCAAATCCCCAGAAAGTCATGAACACTCGAGTAATCCTAAAGAACACTCGAGTAATCTGGAAAAGTTGAAAAACACTCGAGTATGCTGGATTATACTCGAGTAATTTACCTGAACCTGAGAAACACCATTTTCAATTCTGACTTAGTTGGTTAAGAATTTAACTACAATAATCCAAGTGGTCTAGGACTTAAAAGAGATTGATTGATTATATGGTTATTCATTTTGGACGATGGGACGTTGCTCGGGTGGCACGTCATAACGTTGTTTGGGTGGCACGTTACATATTGAAATATACCAATCAATTTCTTTAAGCAAAGATATTACATTCATGTTTGAGTTTGGATATTAGATCGTTTACTCATGTTCGGGTGACATTAGGAGGACCTCTGGAATTACAAAAAGTTGCGGCTTGCTCGATGACACATTAAGGTGGACAATGTGGACAGTATGTGGTATACTGTTGATTTGATGGTTCAACGGTGTGTTGCACACAAGTGGTAAGGTTTACGTTTTGGCGACGTGACGTTCATCAGACATGGTGACGTTGTTTACCACCTCTGTCGTGTATCACAAGTGATAAGGTTTACGTCCTTAGGCGACGTGACGTTCATCAGATGTGGTGACGTTTTTTATCACACCCGTTGTTTGTTGAGAAGGGTGTGGTTCACACAAGTGATAAGGTTTACGTCCTTAGGCGACGTGACGTTCATCAGACATGGTAACGTTGTTTATCACCTCTGTCGTGTATCACAAGTGATAAGGTTTACGTCCTTAGGCGACGTGACGTTCATCAGATGTGGTGACGTTTTTTATCACACCCTTTGTATGTTGAGAAGTGATAGGTTTACGTCCTTGGGCGACGTGACGTTCACCAGATAGTGTGACGTTTTTATCACTTCCGAGCTAGTACGCCATACGTTTTGGTAACGTATTCGTAATTTGGAAATGTATTGTTGAATTGGATTGGCGTCTGTGAGGACCTTAGATGGAGAATCTCAGAAAAAGAAGAATGGCAGGCGTGATGCCACTTACCCTTAATTTAGTTAAGGCTGGATATCTGAATTAGTGTGTGAACATCATATTTGCATTAAGCGTGAGCTAAGTGTTAATTGTGGCTATTAACTGATTTGGGGTTATCTGTGCATAATCATGTTACTTCAATATTTAAGCTCTATTGATTATGTGTATAGATTTGCTTACCCCTATGCCCTTGTAGGTGATGTCACGTTACATCGCTTGCATCGAGGTCCGCCCACTTCTTAGTGGCATATGGATCTGCGAGGATTGCCGAGTGGTGTATGAGGGTGAGATAGTAGTTACCTTCGATCACCCTAATCCACTGGTTCGGTCACATCCTCGTAGGTTTAGGATTCCCATCATATACGCTATGCATGTATCTACTTTTTATACTTGCCATGGATCATCTCCCACTCGACCAGCTCGCTTGTACTACAGTTTTCAATTCGAACCTACCCGCTCATACCCTTTTTCTCTTAGAGTCATTCGAGAGGAGACTTCCCCGTCTATTCCAAGGAGTCCTATTAAGGTCACGTTTTCATCAGACCTTGTACCCAGTGGTAGGGTAATTACTCCTTCAAATAAGATCAAGGAGGATCCTGTCGAATACGAGAGCGGAAGCGAGCTTGTCGTTCAATCTATCGGGAGTCAATGGAGAGGCGGTGATCCCTAGGTATGTGCATAAGGTAAATGATGAGGATCAGGGATCCGGTGTGATGGATGCTGTGGAGGTGATTAGCTGCTGATGATGATGTTGGATGATGATTGCTGCTACTTCTTGGAGACTTCTACTACCGCCGCCGCTACCAGTGCTATGAGACCAGCTTTGGGAGTTTTATATATTGTGGGAATTTCTTTTGAAAACTCTGGAGCCATGGTCTATTTTGATGTACATATAAATACATAGCCTTATGGACTTGTTCTGGGATTTTGGAGATCCTTACCGCCGGACTATGTAATACGTACCTTTTGATATATATAAAATCCATGCTTATTCTAAAGTTTATTACATAGTCCTGATATTTCCGCTTACTCTGACATTGATTTAAAAGAATTCGGCTATGACATTTTGGAAATGGTATCACTTGGCTAGACGAAAACTGGATGGCAATACTTGAGTTCCTTTATATGAAATAGAGTACATTTATCTTCAAAGAGAATGCTATCCAAGATTTGCGAAATTATCTTTTGAGCAAAGTAAACGCCGAATTCGATTTTAAAAGTAATACGTAAACTATTCTCCAAACATCCTATGTTTTGGTTTGTGCACCCGACTATTTGGAAAATATAAAAGAAAATTTTGAATCCAGTATTTTCTAACATTTTACAAGTCCATATATTCTCAAGTAATAGTATTCATTTTGTATTAATTACTTGGGTTATTTTGAGGGTGTTACAATAAACACATATAACCCTTCGGTTCAAGGGTCCTATATTGAATTGTCTTTTCCTCACAATTGATGATCACTTGATTCTTCATCAACCAATCCATGCCCAAGATCACATCCAATTGTAACTTAGGAAGACAAACCAAATCTACCTTAGAAAGACGACCCAGAATTTCTACATTACACCCTAAACATACTTTAGCGGTGAAGATCGGTATTCCCGTAGGGGTATCTATACTAAGATAGCAGGGTGAATCAGAAACAACAAGATTCAGCCTATTCACACATTCAGGAGAAACAAAAAGAATGTGTAGCTCCAGAATCAAACATGATTTTGTAAGGTTGGTTATTAAGCAGAAAGTTACCTTGCACGAGATTCGGGGTTTGGGTTGCTTCACTACCACTCAGGGTAAATACTCTTCCTTGCACCACAGGCTTGTCAGTAGATCCCTTTGCATCTCCCTTTGCAAATTCTTTGCATTCACGAGCAAAGTGACCTTGCTTTCCACACTTGAAACATCCTCCTGTGGACCAGCAAAACTGACCATGATGATAACGTCTGCACTTCTCGCAATAAGGAGCATTATCGCGAGACTTGTTCTTGTTATCCATCACCACCTTGCCCTTACCCTTGTTCTTAGAATATGGACCATTATTCCGATGATCAAACTTCTTCTTCCTTTGTGGTCCATAGTTCTGTCCAACCCCCTTCACCTGACTTCCAATCAACTCAACCTTCTTATCATCTTCATACATTCTGCACATATCCACAAGTGCAGGGAAACTCTGAATCCTTTGATAACTGAAGATAGACTTCAGCTCCGGCCTTAGTCCACCTTCAAACTTAACACACTTACTCCTTTCATCAGGGTTATTTAAGTAATAGGGAGAGTACTTCATCAGCTCCTCGAACTTGGCAGCATACTCTCCTACAGTCATATCCCCCTGCTTCAATTGCATGAATTCCACTTCCTTCTTTCTCCGCAAATCTTCTGGAAAATATTTATTAAGAAACTTCTCCATAAATATTTATTAAGAAACTTCTGGACAGTGTGATCCCACCAGTTTTCAGCTTCTCCGTGAAGCATGTACACTACATAGGTCACCTTCTGTTCATCAGAACACTCCAAAGTTCGGAAAATATTGTTAATCTCATACAACCACTTGTTCGCCTCGTCAGGTTTATATCCTCCCTCGAATCTTGGTGGGTTGCACTTTCTGAACTCCGACAGAGTCTTAGCGTCCTGATTCGCCATATTGCCAGTAGATGGGTTACCAGCTCGCCCTTGAGATGGTTGTTGTCTCTGCTGCTGCTGCATGCCTTCCAGCACGGTCATGATTCGTTCTAACATTTCATTAGTAATATTTCTATTCCGGGTTGCCATAGAAAGACCTGCACTATGGGCTTTGGGTTACTAAAAAGGTCTTTAAAACATAGATGCTACTAACTTACTCAAAACATATTCAATCAACATTGAATACCATACTTAGCTGCATCTTCGGGCCATGAGGGACAGGACCTATGCTCTGATACCACCAAAGGGGTGTGACGCTCTCTTTTTAACTTGAAAATAATTAATATTTCCAAATAATTGAATACTTGCTATCAAAATTTGGGCTATAAAATTTTTCCTTTTTAGAACCAGTACTTGCTCGTTCATAAACCCTTTTTGAACATAAACCATTTTTTTTTTTGAAAGTTCGGCTTAACAATATCTTAGTTTCGAAAAGGCTCTCGAGATAAAATTTCCTTAACTATAGAAAATACTCTTCATAGTTAATATTAAAACATACCATTTGCCTCTCTAGTTGAATTTGAATATATAAAGCATAAACTCATCGCCGAATCCTTTCTTAATAGGAATCAGAGTTCGCGGAAGTAAAAATAATACTTATGGGGCACTGCTGAGGTAAAGAAAAACATCATATATATATATATATATAATAGTCATAACATAAACTCATCAGTACAGTCAGTAGGAAGTGATAAAAAGTTGAGATAGCAAGTTTTGATGAAACATATACAGACCAGCTGCATAAAGTAAAAGCTCACTCCAAGACCTCTCAGATATATATAATATATATAACAAAATCCAAAATAGAAGTCCTAGAGCAAGTCATCCGTGTCCTCAGCAGCTCCTCAGATCCTCCATAGCTCTATCCCTAGGATCTAGGATCCAAAACATCTACGCTATGCAAGCTCCTATGAACCAGCGGGTCCACCTCTAGCTGAAACAGTCGGCTCAACATGCACCTCCTCCTCGCTCTCATCCTCCACAGGGTCCTCCTCGACCTCGCCGGACTGTGTAGAGACCCCACCACTGGGTCTAAGGTCTGCAGAAGCAGTCCTATCCAAGTCAGTCGGACCAGGAGAAGGAGTCTCCTCAGTGACAACTCTATGGGAGGAAGGATGGGAACGAGTGGCAGTTCTAAAACGAAAACTATGGAAACGACGCATAGGTCGAGCCGGGGGTGGTCCTCTATATGTATAAAAAGGTGGAACATGCATAGTGTAGACTAAGGGAATCCTAAATCGACGAGGTCGCACTCGCACCAGAGGGTTAGGGTGGTAGAGAGTGATCTCAACCTCCCCCTCAAAAGTGGCACGGTGCTCCTCATACGTCCATATACCGCTAGGGATAGGGCGTGTCTCGATGCAAGCTAGGTATCTGGCCATCACCTAAACAGGGCACAGGGAGTAAGTATACACATACATAATTGATAAAGACTAAAATTACAATCACAAGTATATCATGGACAGATCATAATGCAAATACATATGAGCACACCAGTTTTCAACATTATAACTCTTATAATGCAGGTGGCATGATGTATGATTTTCTATCCACAACTGAGGCCTCTAAAAGTCCATCTTGGACGTCCATCCAATACACCCTTGTGTTCCCGGAACACCGACATTTGTTCCCCGAACATAATGCCGAACCATACTTGGATAATAAGCATCACTCCCGGAGTGTGTACCACGTTCCTAGAACGCATACGTTCCCAGAACGCATAAAAACCAGGTCCCGGACACTGGCCCCATATCTATAATGTGTCATCAAGTAGGTTATAATTTGGTACTCCCGGAGTACCCTCCTCATATTCCCGGAATATGATAAACGTTCCTACCAACCAGACTTCCAGTCTATATGGATGCACAAATATCAGGGTTGGTTTTATCTTTACATTAATTAATGTGATTTAGAAATATTCCAATTTCCCTTTTGAATGATTTATTTGAGGCATACTCTTTGGCATAAAATTCTCCTTTGAATTTCACAAAACATGCCCTTAAACTTAGATTGGGTAAAAAAAAATCAATGGTATTCAAAAACTTAACTTTTTATTTTTCAGATTCAGGTACTAACCGGTTACAGTTTCAGGCTAACCGGTTAGAATTACAGACCTGAACTGTTTACCATTGCAATTCAGAAAAACCCTTTTTCTTGAATTCACTACCCAATCTATAAACAAGTTAAACATTGTTTTGTGCCTCAAAAATCACAATTTTCATCATTCAAAAGTTCCAATCACATTCTGTGTCCAATAAAGCATAATTTCCTCTTGAAATTATTCCATTAGTTTAAGGTACTAACCCTTTACCTTAAAATCTGAACCAAGAAAGTATTGTTACCTCATTTTCAGATTCTTTCCAGTGAAATTAAGGTATAGATTTGAGTAAAATTAGTTAAACTTCAGGACTGTTTTATAAACTAATTTTTCTTTTGAAATTCTGCAGTGTCTAACCGATTATGAATATCGAGTAACCGGTTAGATTATGCAGTTAGTCCATTAAAACAAGAGTTTTGACACATCATTCTCTTTGTTTCTCAAATCTAACCAAATTCCATCATTTAACAGGGTTCATATACCTTAACCAAGCATGTTTCATCACAGAAACAAATTCAAAGTGCATGCATCAAGCTTTTTGCATCAAATTGCATAAAAATTCACATAAACACAATTTAATACAACAAAACTTATCATAAGCCTTTAAATCCAGAATTCAGTATCAATATACTTTGCATGCATCAACATAAAGTTGCTCAAAACAACATTGAGCAAGAATTTGGCCTCCAAGCCTTTGTGCCATATTGCACATAATGCCCTTTTTGAGTTTTGTTAACTCAAATCCTAATTCACTTGATTTTTAGTCTAAATCTAGTATAAGGTAGACTTCTCCCATACCTTAAGACTGAGTTTGATGAAGATTGACACAGAAATTGAAGAAACTCCACAGATTTCTCACAAACCCAAGGTTCTGTTCTCAGCCACGAATTCCACCAATAGGGTCCAAAGACCAGAAGTTTTGACATAGCAAATGGCCAAAGAAATTGGGGAAAACAGTTAGGACTCAAAATAGGTAACATGCACTAGAGAATCAAAGAGATTTGAGACTTAATGGTGAACTAAACTTACCAAAATCAAGGCTGGAATCCAGCTTCCAGAACAGGAATGACCAAGAACTCAGACTTCAACTTCCAACTTCCCAAGTTGATTTCTCCTTCCACACGAACTCTCAACTCACAAACTTGGTGCCTTTACAAAGCTCAAGATGTAAGCTTTGAAATAGTGTATGGATCTCAGTATCACTCTCAGTAACAAGGGAGAATTTCTTTGGACGAAACAGAAACCCTAACTTACTCTCACAGCATGAAATCAGTTGCATCAACCCTCAACACCTCAGAAAATCCACAATTTATAGAAAAATTAGGGTTGCGTGCAGGGCGACGCGTGGTTCTCCACTAATCCAAGGCGGTAATCGTGGCGAATTCGGGATTAATCAAGCGATTACTCATCAAAATCCACTAACCCAGTTTCTGGGTTCATCGTCTAACCGGTTACATGGCATTACTGACCGGTTAGATTAGTACAAAATTTAAAAATTAATATTTTTAAATCTTTCCCTCCAAGAACCTTTTTAATATTACCTTTAAGTCCTCATTCAGGGACCAAAATGCAATATCCTTATATTTTGCATTTATTTGCCCTATAAAAATATTTCAACTTATTTTTATTTTTAAGGCTAATTAAATACAAAATATAAACTTGGAAAATTTCTATAAATTAATAATAAAACTTTTTATTATTAATTTCCTATTATCCGGGAGACGAAAATTAGGGGTGTTACATCATGCATTATATTTTCAACCCTTATAGATCCAGCAACAATTCATACATTTCTTGTCATTTTGTACATGTTTCATATATAAAGAGTTATGTATGTGTAATATATAGTACTTGCTACTTTTTTAACATTTTGGATTTTGAATGCTTCTACATGTTTTAACTATTGTAACTTTATTCTTCTGCAGATGCTTAGCTGAAGAGGCTATTGTACTATTGCTTTACTCATTTTTGGAAGTGAATTCAGCCTTTTTAGAGTATGTGTTGGTGCGGACTGATCTGGATACACTGGTATGAATAATGCAACAATCTTGAGTTTCTCCTGTGTAGAAAATGGGAAATAATTAATTATTTATATACTTAGAGGTCAAAAGAATAATTTTCTTACTTTCTGAAACATGTGTTCACTTGATTATCATGTCTACAATGTGTTATAGAATTTGTGGAATCAAGGTAAACTCAAGGTTCCCTATAGCAATGTGTCATAGAAATTTTAGCTCATGATGTCAATCAATTATAATATGGTCCTTTTAGTGATAGTTGTGATAATGTTGTTTTTTTACTGAAATAAGAAGAGAAACCATTTTAGTAACTGTTGTAGTCAAAGAATTTATCAGAAAAGCTTTAATAAGAAGTGAACTAATCTTTTTGTCATAGGACTTTAAATTTATTTTAGGCAAATTTAATTCATATAGGACCAAAAAAAAATTTCTATACCTCATAAATGGTCAAAACTCTTGTGCAACTTCCTACTTATTCCCATTTATTGAGGAATTTATTTTGTTCAGTACCCAAATATTCAAAGCATGAGAAAAAATCAAAGTAAAGTTAGTAACCTTTAAGTTAAAGTATGAATTGTTATTTATAAATAACACTAAAAAAATCTTGTACCTCATAAATGGTCAAAACTCTTGTGTAATTTCCTGCTATTTCCCATTTATTTGAGGATTTTTGCTTCTGTTCAATATACAAATCTTAAAAAGAATGTAAAAAACATCATAGTAAAGTTAGTAACATCTAAGATATGAAACTTTATTTATAAATAACACTATTTTTATAAACTTTATTTATAAATCTTACATGGTAATCTCCTGAGTGCATTTTTGAGACTCCTCTGAGTGCATTTTTGCTACTTTTTAACATTTTGGATTTTGCATACTTTACATGTTTTAACCGTTGTAACTTTATTGCTCTGAAGATGCTTAGCTAAAGAGGCTACTGTACTATTGCTTTAATCATTGTTGGAAGAGAATTCAGCCTTTCTGGAATATGTGTTGGTGCGGACTGATCTGGATACACCGGTATGAATAATGCAACAATCTTGAGTTTCTCCTATGTAGAAAATGGGAAACAATTAATTATTTATATACTTAGAGGTCAAAAGAATAATTTTCTTACTTTCTGAAACATGTGTTCACTTGATTATCATGTCTACAACGTGTCATAGAATTTGTGGAATCAAGGTAAACTCAAGGTTCCCTATAGTAATGCCTCATAGAAATTTTAGCTCATGATGTCAATCAATTTTAATTTGGTCCTTTTAGTGATAGTTTTGATAGTGCTATTTTTTTTTTACTAAAATAAGAAGAGAAACCATTTCACTAACTGTTGTAGTCAAAGAATTTATCATAAAAGCTTTATTAAGAAGTAAACTAATCTTTTTGTCATACGATTTTAAATTTTTTTTAGGTAAATTTAATTCATATAGGACCAAAAAATATTCCTATACCTCATAAATGGTCAAAACTCTTGTGCAACTTCCTACTTATTACCATTTATTGCCGAATTTTTCTTGTTCAGTACCCAATTCTTCAAAGCATGAAAAAAATATCATAGTAAAGTTAGTAACCTTTAAGTTAAAGTATAAAACTTTATTTATAATAAAACACTAAAAAAATCTTGTACATCATAAATGGTCAAAACTCTTGTGTAACTTCCTGCTTTTTCCCATTTATTTGAGGATTTTTGATGTTCAGTACACAAATCTTAAAAAGAACCTAAAAAACATCATAGTAAAGTTACTAACATTTAAGATATTAAACTTTATTTAAAAATAACACTATTTTTATAAACTTTATTTACAAATCTCACATGGTAATCTTCTGAGTGCATATGGAGTTTCAAATAGCTTCTTGTGGAAGCCAAAGGGACTTCACGTGAGGAGCTTAAAATTAGCACTACAGTACAGAAAGCACAAAATTACTGTTCCCGCACAGTACATAAGCAGACACAGAACATTGTTGATAGCACAATGCAATTAGATACAAAAACATTGTGTCAATTGAAATTGGTTCACTTTGCTTATAACAATTACCTATAGTCCTACCTTTTAATAATATATAAATAAGTAATGACAGTGTGAAAATTTAATTAGGAAGATTGAAATAAATGAGTATGTATCACGGTTTTTACCTAAGGAAATACTCTTATATGAAAATTATTTATGCAGGAAAATTCATTTTTCTTAACACTTGAGCTAGTTAGCACAATGAGAAACAAGTCCATTGGAGGAGTATGCCTTAAGATTGCAACCATTAGAAAAATCACTGGACAATATAATATTCAAAATATGAATTAGGTGTATGTTTATCATAGTAGACAAAATTAAAATTTAATTGATGATAACCAAGTTTCATTAACTATATATAGTCATAGTCTACAGATGAGCTACTTATAACTGTTTTAATATAAAAGTTGAGAGCACATGAGCAATAATATATTCATTTCTGTCTTTTGGTTTTTATGTAACCTTGTTTTTTATCATGGTTTTTATGTAACCTTGTTTTTTATCATGGTTTTTATGTAACTTGGATTTCATTGTTTTTGCAGCGAAATAATATTCTAGAAATTGACACAGAAAGTAGTGATTGGCTTAGTGTCATCTTATCAGAGAAATTGAAGGGGGTACTGCTAATTAAGATGATACCACTTCCGGAATATTTGTTGAGCGATGATTCAGGTTATTTCTTCCGATAATTAAATTGACTCTTTTCAAGTAAATGGTTTTAGCCTATTTGGCTAACATTTCATGTACCAAAATTAGTTTGTGTCACTCATATACCACAAAACTGAGATTGATTAAAAAAGAAAATCTTATGCATCACATTGGTGATGTCACAAAGTTCAAAGTAATCACGAATATTTACTTAGTTACATTAAAGCTAAACCATTAGTATAGTAGTACTAAAATTTATGAAAAATTAAATTTTAAGTAAATGTACTTAATACTACTTAATACTA
This sequence comes from Crotalaria pallida, assembly GCA_037953625.1. NCBI lineage: Eukaryota > Viridiplantae > Streptophyta > Magnoliopsida > Fabales > Fabaceae > Crotalaria > Crotalaria pallida. Next base: position 93,107,228 of record CM075653.1, read on the forward strand.
CTGTAAGTTTAAGTAAATGTACTTAATACTACTTAATTTTAAATTTTAAGAAATTTTAAGTAAATGTACTTGAAAATATAATTTATCTTAAATTTTAATACTAGTATACTAATGGTTTAGCTTTAATGTAATTAAGTAAATATTCGCGATTACTTTGAACTTTGTGATATCACCAATGTGACGCATAAGATTTTCTTTTTTTAATCAATCTCAGTTTCGTGGTATATGAGTGACACAAACAAATTTTGTAACATCCCGAATTTTAATTCTAATAAATATTAGAATAATAGTAAGATTTGGAAGTAAGGATTATCCTAGAAGGGATTTAAAATTATGGATTAGGAGTTCTTTGAGTGCCATAGAGGAGTCAAGGAGCATTGGCATCGAAAAGCAAATTTAAAGAAGACCAAACGAGTGTTAAAAAAATCGATTTTTCGGTGTTAAAAACACCCGACGTTAGGAAATTCAAAATAAAAGATTTAAGACTCAAAACACAATTCCCACCGTTGGATATGAAGGTATGATTTTTAGGAAGTTACTCGTCAAATTTGAGCAAGATCCGACGGTGAACGAAGAAGTTATGGCTATTTGAAGTTGGGAGAAAATAGTTGAAAAATAGAAAAGCAAACTAGCAGTATCTGGTCATTTTACTCGAGTATTTTGTGAAATACTCGAGTATTTTGTCAAAAACTCGAGTTTTGACAGAAATACTCGAGTATTCTGCTACCTGCAGCTTTAAAATCGTGTTTTGGGGGCTGAAACCCCCATTTCAACCCCTCTTTTTCTCTCTCCGCCCAGCACCTCCTCCAACCACCACCACCGGAGCTCATGGCCGCCACCCCACCTCCTTGTTCCTCCTCCTCCTCCTCATAGACCCTTTCTTTCCCTCTCCTCCACTCCATAGATCTCTCTCTTTCTCTCACTTGACTCTCTCTCCCCTCCCCTCTCACCCTCCACCAAGCCGGCCGCCGCCATCTCCGGCCGCCACCGCCACTCCACCACGAGCCACCATCACTATCCCCCACCACCACCATCAAGACCTCTCCCTCTCCCCTTTGTTTCTCTTCCCTTGACTTCGATCCCTCTCTCTCCCACGAGCTTTCTCTCTCTCTCCTCCCGGTGTCGAAGAGCAACACCGTCACCGTGATCGAGATCGATTGTTCCCACCGTGCTTGGAATCAAGGATTGGGGAAGCTTAGGATCCAGTTGGAGCCGAGCTAAAGCGTGAGTCGGGGAGTAAAGCGCCAAATTAAGGTTACCCCTCACTATCACCGATTGAGGTAAGGGGTTTCATTACCAGTCCTTAAAGGGTGTATTTCTGGGTAGTTATATCTATCGCTAGGATCGGGGGAAATGTTAATTGCTAACGAACCTTAGGGTAACCTGCTAATAATGAAGAAAGATAGATGGAGTAAATAGGGGAAAACCAATAGTGATGAATAAAAAGGTAAGTATCAGAATAACTAATTAATTACATTGGTAGGGTGTGGTAAAAGAATAGAAATGGTGAATAGGGAAATAAATTTAGAAATGAACCAATGAGAGAAATTATAGAAATAATTAAGAGTTAGAAAAGGGAATTAAAATATAACGACTATACTAACGCTAAGTGGAATTGGATGTAAACTTGAATAATTAGTAAAAGGAAAAAGGAAAAGGAAAAGAAGAAGAAAAAGAAGAGAAAGGGAATAGGGAAGTAATTAAAAGAAATTAAAAGAATTAAGAGAATTAAGGGACTAAAAGTAAAAGGGAAAGGAATAAAACGAGTTAGTAGTGAGAACTAAATGTTAAATGGCACAGGTGGTTGTATTGACCCTGTGGCCAAATAAAAAGGGTAAATGTCGCAGGTGGTTGTATTGACCCTGTGGCACGGCGCAGGTGGTTGTATTGACCTTGTGGCCTAATAGAATGGTAAATGTCGCAGGTGGTTGTATTGACCCTGTGGCACGGCGCAGGTGGTTGTATTGACCCTGTGGCCTAATAGAATGGTAAATGTCGCAGGTGGTTGTATTGACCCTGTGGCACGGCGCAGGTGGTTGTATTGACCCTGTGGCCTAATAAAATGGTACTCGTCACAGGTGGTTGTATTGACCCTGTGGCACGGCGCAGGTGGTTGTATTGACTCTGTGGCCAAGTAATAAAAAGGTAAGGGAAGTTTATGTAGATCTCTGTTTGAGGTTACATAAACGATATGGGTGTATACAGATCACTGTTTGTGGTTGTATACACGTATGCAGATCACTGTTTGTGGTTGCATACGTATGCAGATCACTGTTTGTGGTTGCATACAGAGTGTTTGCAGATCACTGTTTGTGGTTGCAAACCCGGTGTGTAGATCTCTGTTTGGGGTTACACACAATAATAAGGGAAAAAGGAAATAAAAATGGAAAAGGGTAAGGGAATTAAAGGGAAAGAATAATGAACAAAATAATGGAAAGGATTTAGGAAAAATAAAAAGGGTTAATGGAAATGGATAAGGTCGTATTTTGTATATGTATATATATATATATATATTAATGGAAAAGGGCAATGAGAATGGTAATAGATAGGAAAAATAAATAATAGAATGGACATTGGAATAGGAAATAAGAAGGTAAACAATGGAATTGATATAGGAACTAGAGGAAATAAATAAGGAGAATAATTATGGAAATGCTAACCATAAATGAATAATGGAAAACGGATAAAGGATGGAAATAAGAGGATGGGAAAGAAAGAAAAAGAAATAGGTTAGTTGGAAAGAGAGTGAAGAGAGAAATTAGGGTAATTAGGAAAAAGGAGTAAAAAGGTTAGAGTGAAAATAAAGAAGAACATGAATTAAGTAGTATAGAATAGGCTTGAATGGTCTTGGCGTGTTGTATATATCTGCTTAGAAATCTCTCTTTTAAGTTCTGTGTGATGCTTCCCCTGTGTGGTTAATATTTTTCAGGTACACAAGTGGAGCTTACACCAGTGCTGGCCGAGCAGGATTTTAAGTTCCACTACGTGGAATGTATTTTACATATTTTGAGTGGATAATTATTTAATGTAATTTATAATATGAATTAGTAACTTGCCCTGAAACTTGTAAAAATTGGGCATTAGGATTTGTTATGACTTTTAATCTGTTGTTGTTTATGTTTTTTTAACAATTCTGGACTGACAGGTTTTTCGAAGAAAATTTTTGGGAAGTCCGGAAAACAGAGGAAACTCTGCCGGATTTTCGTAAAACCTTTTAAAGGAATTTAGGTGTTAAAAAGAAATTTTCAAACTCCGATTTTTATTAAAACCTAAAAATTACTAATAAAAGTGAGAGTGTTACATTTTGGTATCAGAGCAGTTTTTCCTCGGCCTTTGGAGTGTGGACTCACATCTCCGATGGTTACTCACCAAGCGAGTAACTGATTTGTTTAGTAAGAGTCTAAGTCTAGGATTAGGATAATTAGGTTATTGATTAAGTATTCAGTCTTTAATTGGCTGTTCCCTTCATGACCTAACAGTATGGCTGGACGACGTGCCGAAAATGAACGGATGGCTGCCATATTGGAGAATCTGATTCAAATGAATCAGAATCAGGCCCGAATGCAACAGAACCAAGCTGAAAACATCGCAGCAGCCGCAGCAGCAGCCGCAACCGCATTGAATCCATCACCCATTCCTATCGAAATTGACTGGATGGCTCGATTTAGGAAATGCGAACTGCCTAGGTTCGAAGGAGGGTATAATCCTGATGGAGCTCAGCGATGGCTCAAGGAAATTGAGAAGATCCTTCGCACCATGGCGCCACCTGTTGAACAAATTGTGTTGCTAGCGCAGTATATGTTGACTGATGAAGCAGAGTATTGGTGGGAACGAGTGCGAAGAGAATTGGAGGCAGCCAATCAGGATATCACTTTTGATCTGTTTAAGGCTCACTGCCTGGGGAAGTATTTTCCTGAGGATGTTCAGGGAAAAGGAGATCGCTTTTCTGCAGCTGGAGCAGGGAAGTATGAATGTCGGTGAGTATGCGGCACAATTTGAAGATCTGATTCGCTATTCTAGCAGTTATCGGGACGCAGACGAACGCACCAAGTGTATTAAATTTGAAACAGGTCTCAATGCCAGAATTCGGACTATCTTTGTGCACCAGGGTATAGCTAACCTCTCTCAGCTGGTGAATATGACTAGCGCTTATGAGAAGAGTTTGAATCAGCAGGAAGCAGAGGAAAGGAGCAAGAATATACCAAATGAAGTAGGTCTCAACAAGGGTAAGGGACTGGCTCAAGGATCAGGTCCGTACGCTGTTAACCGCACCAGAGCAGTAGTGCCAGAGAATGCGGGACAGAGTGCGACCGCTCCAAGGACAAGGCCACCATGTCCACATTGTGGAGGATCCCATACTCGTATGTGTTGGATGCTTGAACAGCGTAGAAAGGAAGGTCTCTGCTTCCAATGCGGGCAACCCGGACACCGTGCTGCAAACTGTCCTATGGTCACGTAGAACGAGGAATGAACTTATCCAAGGTACTTTTCATGTTAATGTTGCATCAACTGATTACTTTAGCGTCTTTGCCTAGAATAAGTGTGAGTAGTGCAATCTAGAAGGAGTCGATAAGTGTTAAAACCATAGTTAGAAATTTCACCAAGCTTAATTGTGATAGTGTCGTCCTCTAATAGAGTGTAAGGTCAGGATTGGTCATCCTTTCTCTTGCACCTGTTAAAAGATAATGCTATTATTCAATAATGCAATGATGTACAGTTAATAAATGTGAGATTGGGACTGACCACCTTGGTCTTCGCGTTTATTGACATACTATATTATTGCAATCATCTAGTTGAAAAATCAGAAACAACCATCGAGGAATTCTATCCCTGTCGAAAGCCCAATTAAACTTTAATCCTATAGGATCTTTCCTAAGACTCATGAACAGTGATTCACAAATCAACCCCATTCAAGACACTCTTATTCTGTATTTCCACCGAGAACATTCAACTCAGTAATTGAACCACCCTTCTAACTCGTATGAGAATTAGCCGCATGCGTAGGTATGAAGAGTCGTCATATCATAGAAAATTCGAAACCACACCGATTAGACCGATTAACGGTCAACTTAAATCCATGTACCACCTCTCCAACCAATTAAGCACCCAGCTCATCTATCCCTGGAGTCAACTCAGTTTCCCCCCTGCCTTCGACTTACTCAGGTATGTTGATAATAAGTGGGGGAGACTTGACGACTCGATTCGGATCCTATCCGAGCGACAATAACTCGTAACCATACCAAAGGCTATAGGACTACCAAATAGATAATTCCAAACGCTCTGCGGATGATCGAATAAGGGTTAAACCAGAGGAAAAACTAGACCTTGACCTTGACCCTCAAGTGGAATCGATCTCTAGGAATCCTTTAACCGAATTGGAATTGTCAAACGAATGAGAATGAAGTAGCATCGGAGTAGAATGCAAACGTGGTGAAGATTGATTCTAAAATGGACTTTGCTAGACTCACTTGAAAGAGTAGAAGGTGAACGGGATAAAAGTGAAGTCGCGAAGTGGAATCTCAATCCAGACGTTATGTCGGAACACCGCAAGTGATAATCTCAGTCTTTTGGGACCCTGTGCATTTGATAGGACCCCGATTGACTGAGACCAACCAGTTAGTCGCAGATCCATAAAAGCGCATCCTTCGGCGACTCTCCTGCTGAAAATGCATACTTTGGGGATAATCTCCATTGTCTTCTTGCTTGACATGTATCCAGTCCATCCTGGGTTATCTTGCAAAGACCATGAGACTCATTCTTGAGTGCTTCATGTTTCTTCTTTTCATCTTCACTCTCTTCAAGCTTCAAGCATCTCAGATGCAAAGGTGAGAAATTGCCAAGTCGTAGAAACCCGGCGTAGTTCTATGCTTACCGATAGATAGTCACCCACGTGTCCTCTTCTCAGCCTTGGATACCGGTAAGGAACTTGCGTACTCTATTATGAGAAACGAACGAGCATACCCCCTAGCATTGATATAATCAAGTGTGTCGATGCTAAGTGGAGGAGGATTTCAATCCAAGAAATGGGAGATGGAACTTTAATAATAAGGAAGCTGACGCTCCTGTGTAGGCAGAGATAATACGTAGTATTAGAAGACCCGCCATGAAATAGGCATGGACCTAGCCACACCTAGAGCGGGAAATAAAAACCGAAGGGAAGTAAAAACCGTAGTCCGGAGTTTACCAATGGGATGGTTCTCCATTTAAGGAACCAAACGGAATTTCGGGGACGAAATTCTAATAAGTGGGGGAGAAATGTAACATCCCGAATTTTAATTCTAATAAATATTAGAATAATAGTAAGATTTGGAAGTAAGGATTATCCTAGAAGGGATTTAAAATTATGGATTAGGAGTTCTTTGAGTGCCATAGAGGAGTCAAGGAGCATTGGCATCGAAAAGCAAATTTAAAGAAGACCAAACGAGTGTTAAAAAAATCGATTTTTCGGTGTTAAAAACACCCGACGTTAGGAAATTCAAAATAAAAGATTTAAGACTCAAAACACAATTCCCACCGTTGGATATGAAGGTATGATTTTTAGGAAGTTACTCGTCAAATTTGAGCAAGATCCGACGGTGAACGAAGAAGTTATGGCTATTTGAAGTTGGGAGAAAATAGTTGAAAAATAGAAAAGCAAACTAGCAGTATCTGGTCATTTTACTCGAGTATTTTGTGAAATACTCGAGTATTTTGTCAAAAACTCGAGTTTTGACAGAAATACTCGAGTATTCTGCTACCTGCAGCTTTAAAATCGTGTTTTGGGGGCTGAAACCCCCATTTCAACCCCTCTTTTTCTCTCTCCGCCCAGCACCTCCTCCAACCACCACCACCGGAGCTCATGGCCGCCACCCCACCTCCTTGTTCCTCCTCCTCCTCATAGACCCTTTCTTTCCCTCTCCTCCACTCCATAGATCTCTCTCTTTCTCTCACTTGACTCTCTCTCCCCTCCCCTCTCACCCTCCACCAAGCCGGCCGCCGCCATCTCCGGCCGCCACCGCCACTCCACCACGAGCCACCATCACTATCCCCCACCACCACCATCAAGACCTCTCCCTCTCCCCTTTGTTTCTCTTCCCTTGACTTCGATCCCTCTCTCTCCCACGAGCTTTCTCTCTCTCTCCTCCCGGTGTCGAAGAGCAACACCGTCACCGTGATCGAGATCGATTGTTCCCACCGTGCTTGGAATCAAGGATTGGGGAAGCTTAGGATCCAGTTGGAGCCGAGCTAAAGCGTGAGTCGGGGAGTAAAGCGCCAAATTAAGGTTACCCCTCACTATCACCGATTGAGGTAAGGGGTTTCATTACCAGTCCTTAAAGGGTGTATTTCTGGGTAGTTATATCTATCGCTAGGATCGGGGGAAATGTTAATTGCTAACGAACCTTAGGGTAACCTGCTAATAATGAAGAAAGATAGATGGAGTAAATAGGGGAAAACCAATAGTGATGAATAAAAAGGTAAGTATCAGAATAACTAATTAATTACATTGGTAGGGTGTGGTAAAAGAATAGAAATGGTGAATAGGGAAATAAATTTAGAAATGAACCAATGAGAGAAATTATAGAAATAATTAAGAGTTAGAAAAGGGAATTAAAATATAACGACTATACTAACGCTAAGTGGAATTGGATGTAAACTTGAATAATTAGTAAAAGGAAAAAGGAAAAGGAAAAGAAGAAGAAAAAGAAGAGAAAGGGAATAGGGAAGTAATTAAAAGAAATTAAAAGAATTAAGAGAATTAAGGGACTAAAAGTAAAAGGGAAAGGAATAAAACGAGTTAGTAGTGAGAACTAAATGTTAAATGGCACAGGTGGTTGTATTGACCCTGTGGCCAAATAAAAAGGGTAAATGTCGCAGGTGGTTGTATTGACCCTGTGGCACGGCGCAGGTGGTTGTATTGACCTTGTGGCCTAATAGAATGGTAAATGTCGCAGGTGGTTGTATTGACCCTGTGGCACGACGCAGGTGGTTGTATTGACCATGTGGCCTAATAGAATGGTAAATGTCGCAGGTGGTTGTATTGACCCTGTGGCACGGCGCAGGTGGTTGTATTGACCCTGTGGCCTAATAAAATGGTACTCGTCACAGGTGGTTGTATTGACCCTGTGGCACGGCGCAGGTGGTTGTATTGACTCTGTGGCCAAGTAATAAAAAGGTAAGGGAAGTTTATGTAGATCTCTGTTTGAGGTTACATAAACGATATGGGTGTATACAGATCACTGTTTGTGGTTGTATACACGTATGCAGATCACTGTTTGTGGTTGCATACGTATGCAGATCACTGTTTGTGGTTGCATACAGAGCGTTTGCAGATCACTGTTTGTGGTTGCAAACCCGGTGTGTAGATCTCTGTTTGGGGTTACACACAATAATAAGGGAAAAAGGAAATAAAAATGGAAAAGGGTAAGGGAATTAAAGGGAAAGAATAATGAACAAAATAATGGAAAGGATTTAGGAAAAATAAAAAGGGTTAATGGAAATGGATAAGGTCGTATTTTGTATATGTATATATATATATATTAATGGAAAAGGGCAATGAGAATGGTAATAGATAGGAAAAATAAATAATAGAATGGACATTGGAATAGGAAATAAGAAGGTAAACAATGGAATTGATATAGGAACTAGAGGAAATAAATAAGGAGAATAATTATGGAAATGCTAACCATAAATGAATAATGGAAAACGGATAAAGGATGGAAATAAGAGGATGGGAAAGAAAGAAAAAGAAATAGGTTAGTTGGAAAGAGAGTGAAGAGAGAAATTAGGGTAATTAGGAAAAAGGAGTAAAAAGGTTAGAGTGAAAATAAAGAAGAACATGAATTAAGTAGTATAGAATAGGCTTGAATGGTCTTGGTGTGTTGTATATATCTGCTTAGAAATCTCTCTTTTAAGTTCTGTGTGATGCTTCCCCTGTGTGGTTAATATTTTTCAGGTACACAAGTGGAGCTTACACCAGTGCTGGCCGAGCAGGATTTTAAGTTCCACTACGTGGAATGTATTTTACATATTTTGAGTGGATAATTATTTAATGTAATTTATAATATGAATTAGTAACTTGCCCTGAAACTTGTAAAAATTGGGCATTAGGATTTGTTATGACTTTTTATCTGTTGTTGTTTATGTTTTTTGAACAATTCTGGACTGACAGGTTTTTCGAAGAAAATTTTTGGGAAGTCCGGAAAACAGAGGAAACTCTGCCGGATTTTCGTAAAACCTTTTAAAGGAATTTAGGTGTTAAAAAGAAATTTTCAAACTCCGATTTTTATTAAAACCTAAAAATTACTAATAAAAGTGAGAGTGTTACAAATTTTGGTACATGAAATGTTAGTCAAGTTGGCTAAAACCGTTTACTTGAAATTAAAAGTGTCAATTTATCAAAAGAAATAACCTGAATTGTGTGACATTCTGTATTTTTCCCGACTAAGATAAAAAAGTTTTCATTAAAGAAGAATATTGAGATATTGTTTTACAAATGATTTTCGACGAGTATTTTATTCGATTACGTAATCAATTTTCGATTTTATGGAATTTTGGTAAACAAAGGTTTTATGGAATTCAAGCAAATGATTTTGTTGAAGTTTGGAGTAATTGTATTATTTGTGATTTTATTTGAAAAACGAATTTCTTTGTGCATTTTTATGGATTTAACATAATTGATTTAAGAATCGATTTAAAAGAGTTTTGATTTCAAGATGGATTTTTACACTTTGAAGTTTAATTCCCTTGTGTTATGATTTTATGTGTTTGGATTTTATAAGGTCTTCAATGAATTGTATTGCTTGAGGTTTAAATTAAGGTTTTGTTTTCTCAAATTGATTCATATGGTCTTATGGTTTTAAGATGGAAGACTATTTTTATTAAGTTCCAAAGAAATCAATGTCCAAATCGCCTTGATCTAGAATAATCTCTCAAAACCCTAATCGAGTTCTTAATCCTTGATTAAGGACTTAATCACTCTCTTAAGACCTAAATCCTCAAGGTTGGTGAGCTAACCTAGAATTAGTTTTCCTTAAACCTATGACTAAGTTTTGATTAGTGCCTAAATCCCTGATTAAGCCCTAATCACCGAGGATTAGTGGACTAAACCTAGATTAATTTGTCCTAATCCTACCCTAATCACGATTAAACCCTAATTAGTGCCTTAAACCTTATTAAGCTAATCTAACCTACCCTAATCATCCATGGCCGAATGCCTAGGTGAATGACTTGGTCAACAAGTTGTTTCATTTAGTCTTCATGTAGCCTTGCTTAGTCACCAAGCTAGGATACTCAAAAGTCAAGCTCATGACATCATTTGCATGACCTAAGCATGACTTAAAGAAAGAAAAAGTGAGGAAAAGGAAGGAAAGAGGAAGGAGCCGTGGGGGAAGGAACCAAGACCAAGGAAATTGCAATCAAGCCCCCCATGCAAGCCCTTGATGGCAATTAAGTGAAAGTAGAGAAAGATAAGAGAAATTGAGGGCCAAAACCGTGAGAGACCAAGAGGAAGTTCATTTCTATTTCTCATTCTTGTTCCTTCATCATTTTTCTTTCTCTCATCAACACCAACACAAACCACAACAACACACACACCAACAACACCCTAAAACCGTGAGTGAGTGAGTGAATCCTTCTTCATTCATTCATCAACACAAACTTTCTTCCACTTCTTTTCCTAAACCAAACACATAACACCGAGAGAATCATCAAACTCTTGGTGATAAAGAGAAAGAGAGAGTGACCGAATCTTGAGAGGAAGGAAACCAAACTTTGAACTCTCCATGACCTAAACAAGACCAAGCTAAGATAGTGAAGGAAAGAAGGAGAAAGACCATGGACTAGGAAAATGAGTGATGGACCGTGAGGAGAGAGGAGAGAAACCAAGGAATTGGACTTGAATTCTTTAAAATTTTGACTAAGTAAGAATTTGTTTCATGATTTTAAAAGTTTTAAACCTTTTTCTTTGATTCTTTTTCGTTTTCATTCTTTCTTTCTAAAACTTTGATTTTGTTTGAAAGAGTGTTGATGCATGTTCGTTTTCAAGTTAGATCTAGTGATTTTCTTTACATGCATGTTGATCTTTGAACTTGATCTTGAGGTTGTTGTTAAGAAAGTGTTTTTCTCATGATCTTGAGTTTTCTTCTTGAACTCTTAAAAGTGTTTTTGAAAAGGACTTGATTTTAAGCTTTCATGAAAGATTTTTCAAAGATCTAGTGTTCTTGTTGCATGCATGCCAAGATCTATGCTTGAAACTATGATTTGTTGATGCTTGAGTTCTTAATGTAAAGATCTTTGAGAATGATTGATTTCCTTGGTGATTTTCCTTGTGGTTAGCCACGGTTTGTGCTTGACTTTTAGGTTAGAAGCTTGATGTTGGATTTTGATTGTATGCATGTGATTATCTTGTGATTCTAAGTATGATTTGGAAGTTTGAATCTTTAAGAAAACTCTTTTTAAGAAAACCATGGACAAGTCATAGTTTTGATGATGTTGTGAGTGAAAGCTTGATTTTCTTTTGCTTGATCTTTTGCATGTCATGATCTTGAAGTTTAATGATGAATATAAAATTTTGTGATGTTGTGATTTCTTGGGATAGTCACGGTTTGTAGGTGTGAATGAAAGGGTTAAGATTTTCTTAAGTTTACTTGATGAATAAGTGATTTCCATAAACTATTGGGTTGATTATATGTGTTAAATGTTAAATAAAAATTGTTTAGAGATGTAATGATGCTCACGGTTTCATATAGGAAGTGTATGTTAGGATTATATTTTTTTTACTTGCTTGATAAATGATATGAAATTGTTATTGGATTTGAAGTTGTTTTTAGAAGTCTTTAATCTTTGAAAAATGTTTTTGAGAAAACCTAGTTAAGGTCACGGTTTGGACCTTAACTTTGGAGCTAAATTTTCTTGAGTGTATTTGTGTTCATGTCATGAAACTATATGTTGATTTGTGAAACTATTCCTTGAAGAAATAACTTTTAAAAGACTAATGATGCATACGGTTTTAATGTAATTAAGTGAAAGTTAAATGAAAATTTGTCTAAGTATTTCTGTGATGCATGATTCGGTTTATATATGTTTAAGAGTTTGACCTCTTTATTTGATTAAGATATATGCATAAACAAGTATGTGAGTGTGATGTTCAACTTGATGACTTGTGATTATGTGATGATTGGAATAAATGAACAAATTTACTTGGTAAAGCTTTGTGCTGAAAATTGGATATGTGTGTTTTTAACCTTGATAAATAATATTTGTGCATGCTCAATAATTCTGAAATTTTGCCACTAATCTAAGTATGATAAAATGAGTTTCTCTGAATTTTTGAAAGATTTTTGGAATCGATTTCCCATTTCTATGAGAACCAATTTTGTGAAGACGGTTTTGAGAAAACAAGTTTTTCAGTTAAAGATGGATAGAATTTTCAAACTTGTGCTACTCTAAATTGCATGAAATTTTTATGGTAGCTTCCTGAACCTCTCTAGATGCTCTCTGTAAAATTTGAGGAGATTTGGAGTTGCTTTGATAATTTTACTAAAGGAAAAACAGTGAACCGTTTGGTTCAGATTTTCCAGACTTAATGACAAACTTAATTATAAAAATATAACTTGCACAACTCCAAATAATCCGAAATTTTTATGAGATGGTCTTGACTGTATGAGGGAAGTCCATACCAATTTTCATGCAATTCGGAGTTGAAACACTATTTTTAACCATGACATTTTGGCCTCAGGTCAGCAACAGTTCCATCATGCTTTTTAGGCAAAATCTGATTGGTAACCTAACTTAAGATTGTTCAAATGACTTGGAAATTTTATATGATGAACTTTGACATATATTGGTATGTTCTGGAAGTTTTGAGAATTAAACAAATTGATTTGGTATAGTTATAGATTTTATCCTTTGTGCTTTTCCCGTAATTGAACAAAAGCTTTATTTAAATGTTTTTGACAAACGTGAATTATGTACTTCATTTCATGACTTGTCTGGACTTGTATGGTGATTGTAATTTCTTGAAATAATTGAATAAGTGATGGCTTGATGGTATGTTTAGACTAGGCATGAATGAGTTTTCAAAGTTAATTGTTTACGGTGTTTCGGTCTAGGCTATTAGTTTGAAATTATGATTTGAAATGTGCTATGTTCTATGTGCTAAATGGTTTGTCTTATCATGCTGCCCATGTTTGATTTTAAGTGTTTGAACTTGAGAAAGTGTTGATCAAAGTGTTTATTGAATCGTTTTCAAGATGCTTAATTTGTTTATGGATTTAAATTGGTTTTGGATAATGAAAAATGAACTAGGAACTTAGCATATGATGCTGTCCAGCTTTATTTAAATTGTTTTTCATTCTTGAAGATGTGTTTTGTTGGTTTTAAGTTTGAGTTTTAAATGGTACGTGATTTAAGAAAAGTTGGATTTCAAAGGTGACGATATTCGGTGTTTTCGGGATCGGGCAAGCTGTTGTCCAAGACGGACCAGCAACCGATCCATTTATTTAAAACGATTTCATTGCTTTTCTATAATGATTTCGAAGTATTTAGAGTATAGTGAAAGTTGGATTTTGATTTGAGAAAGTCTTGAAGTTTTACGATTTTTCGACAAGAAGTGAAAGGAGTTTTCGAAAACGCATTTTTGGATTATAAGTATGACGATTATTTAGATAGACTAGTAACGTTAGTGTCTCCTATCTAGTACGAGGTGCGTATACGCCAGGAAGCTGGAGCAGCTGACAGTTGGGAGAACCCGCAACGATTTCGTACAAAGTAATTGCTGGAGTTGAGGTGAGAGAGAAGCTTCCCTAAGACACCGTGGTATTTAGGTGATCTATTAGGACACTCCGTACTCTCTCAAAGTCGGAGTAAAGGTCTATCGTAGCTAGTAGTATACCCGATAAATTGTGTGCTTGTTTGTATCGCGGTATACGAAGACTCAGACCTATACCATTACATGGTATTGATTGATTGCTATATTTGCTTATGTTGAGATATATTGTCGTTATATTGTCATTGCATGAGCATAATGCATCATCCCGCGATATAAGATAAGAATAGTAAAGACATAGAAAATTATAAGAAGTTCCCCAACGAATAGAGTGAAACTCTAAGGGATGGATCACGCGGTGGAACCGGATGATGCTGATGCGCAGAGTATGTGGATCGAGCTGACGATGTGACTATGACGACGATGCTTTGAACAAGGACGCAATGACTGTGGATTTCTACAAAGAGTGTTTCCACATGGTCGTAGCCATGTGTTGAGAGTGTTTCCACATGGTCGTAGCCATGTGTTGAGATGATTTCCATATGGTCGTAGCCATGTGTTGAGATGACTTCCATATGGTCGTAGCCATATGTTGAGAGCGAGTTGAGATAGGTCGGAGCTTATTTATCAATGATTGATGGATATCCCGCATATGGTCGGAGCCATATGCCGATGGTGATTCTGAGTGGGTCGTAGCCCGTCAGAATGATGATTGAAATTCCGACTATAGTTGTAGCTATATGTCGATGGTGATTCTGAATGGGTCGTAGCCCGTCAGAGAGATTGTGGATATCCTGCATATGGTCGGAGCCATATGCCGAGAATGATTCTGGATGGGTCGGAGCCCGTCAAATATAGTAGTCGAGTCCCACAAGAAGTAACCCGCATATAGTTGGTGCTATATGGCGGAGGTGACTTAGGATGGGTCGACATTAGGAAAATCGAGTATAGCCTTTACGACTTAAAACCCTTACCTGAAGTAGTGGAGAGGAAGATACGGTGTTTACCTGCGTGGTAATCACTTGATGATTAGGATAGGGGAAGGCAATGGCGGTGATTCGTCAAGAAGCCTAAGAGGAGTCTGTCTAGGCGGGAAAAAGCTACAGTGACCTGGGTTGACCATCCGAGGTTGGGTAGGTAGTCTGGTGTCGTAGCTGAAGTACTGCGTGTACACTAGATGGACGACTGACGCCCCCTTGACTAAATCAGGATCAGAAGAGGGATACTTGAACATGGCGGAGGTCGACACCCTTGTCATGACATTTTTCCTGGGCATTTTATATTATATATTATTTTGGTGTGGTCTCCCGGAGCCGGTGTGGGTAGAGATCCTGTACTTCTAATTGCTTCCGACTAGGTGGATGGATTCCGAGGAGATGTAGACTTGAAACCAAAACGATTAAGCCTGAATCCCGATATTATGGACTCGAGATACGTGAAAAAAGAGACTTTGATCGTGCGAGACAAGCCGATCGAGAGACTTTGATTTTGTGAAACATGCTGTTTAAGAAATTCGGCTTTGCGAGACGAACTGATTTAGAGACTCCCTAAGGAAAGGACATAGTGTTAGATAATGCGACTATTGCATTTCATCCCCATGCATCTTGCATAATTACATGTGGTATTGTGGTGTTGTGAATGTGTATCGTTGTGTGCTTGTATTGTCTTAATATTTTGCCTATCGTAAACCCACACCGTCGACGATGCGTCATTCGGAATGCTTACTCTCTCTGTCTTTCCCCCTTCCCTGTGGACTTCTGCGATGCTGTCCACAGGCGACAGAGTAAGTGGATTATATTGGGAGACGGCGCTTCACGTGATGGCCTACGAAGACACGACCGAGATGGAGTCTCGAAGGAGAAGATGGTCAAGCTCGGCTCGAGGACACGATGATTGATGATTCGACCCTTCTGAGGAGAATGCGTTGGACGGAGGTCTACTGTCATAGAATCTATGTTCAAGTATTGTACTCCCCTACCAAGTACTTAGACATCATTAGCTGCATCCACATGTGCACCCGAAAGATGTTTTATAAAGCTGGACAATCAATATTAAGTTTTCTGGGTAAACATAAAAGAGATGGGCTTTTAAATGTGTTTTGTGAAAACAAGTTTCAGAGTGCGATGTTTCGTAACATCTCGGTTTGAAACTTGAAAGGTTTTCTGCAATGTGAGAACATGAGTTTAAATTGCAAACATGATTTGAAAATCTAAGTGTTCTCACCTTGTGTAACACTGTTTAAAAAAAAAAAAATTGGCCCAAATTTTCACCATATTAATTAAAGAAATTATATTTTCAAGTTGTCAAATCGGGGTGTTACAAATTGTCGCCAAACAAATATTCTGGAAGTGATGTCATCTTAATTAGTAGTAGTCCCCTTCAATTTCTCTGATAAAATGATATAATATTAATTTTTGTTGATTAAAAGAAAAAATCATCCCATGGAGGATTGTGTAATTTCTGCTTTAAGTTGTGTAATTTTATTATATTTATTCACGAAAAAAATTCCAATGATAAATGTCGTGCAATCTTAATCAGTTTTAGCGGCAATATCAAATATCATCAAATTAAAAATAATTATCATAACTTTTAGCGGCAATTAATTGAGTCTTTACTAGCATTCTTTATAAATGCTGATAAAGCTTTTAGCAACATTGCATATATCGGAATTTGGCTAAATGCCAGTAAATGTATTAGTAGCATTTTTTATTGCAACTAAATAGAAAAATAAATGCCGCCAAAAGTTCTTTTTGTTTTAATGTGCTCATTCTTGTTATTGAAGCATGTGTATGATAATTAGATGTAGATATAATGCAGATGATAATTTTTTTTGTGATGGATCAGATTTTGCCATCAAAAAGTGCTTCTAGATGGTGTAATTGTCATTGATATTAATATTTGCTTGATGATGCCCTGTTTTACTAATTATGTTCATGCCCAAATATAATCACAATATCTAAATTAAGTCAAATGTAACTAATGTGGTGAAATCCATATAATACATGTCATTTACTCTTCTTTTGCCTACAAGTATGTGTAATTTTTATTTGGTATGCACTGTAACAGCCCAGCCCCAGTCAGCCGTACGGTACTGGGCACAAGGTCCCTGGCACCGCCACGTGGATATTGTCCGCTTTGGGCATCCTTCACCCTCACGGTTTTGCTCTTGGTCTCACCGTGCCGTAGCGTAGTGATCCCCAAAACGCGTCCACATGAGGTAAGGTATCCACGCCCTATATAAGGCACGCTTCGTTCACCTTACCAGCCGATGTGGGATTAAGGCGTACCTTATATCCACCCCCCTTGGAGGCCCAACGTCCCCATTGGCACACCGACCCAGCCCTGGCTCTGATACCAAATGTAACAGCCCAGCCCCAGCCAGTCATACGGTACTGGGCACTAGGTCCCTGGCACCACCACGTGGATATTGTCCTCTTTGGGCATCTTTCACCCTCATGGTTTTGCTCTTGGTCTCACCGTGCCGTAGCGTAGTGAGCCCCAAAACGCGTCCACATGAGGTAAGGTATTCACGCCCTATATAAGGCATCCTTCGTTCACCTTACCAGCCGATGTGGGACTAAGGCGTACCTTATATATTAATTAATTATAAAATAAATTTATAATTAACTTTTCCTTAATCAGGGATGAAAAATCAGGGATGTTACATGCACTCTTGTGTAACTGCTATTTGAAAGTTAATTAACCTTGGTTAGTATTTTGTTTTACTGCAATATGTGTGATTGCTATTGTTTTGTTTGAAAAAATTTATTTTATAAGGAATTTTGAATTGTTTATGTAGCAGTATATATATATATATATATATATATGTAATATCAATATGTAATTTGTTAGTTTATTGTGTAATGTTAGCAAGTTTATAGGTTTATGTTTTGGAGTTGAAAAAAGTACAAAATTTTTTACATAAATATAAACCCATTTTGGTAATTGCACATCTAGAATCAATGTTGATTCAAATTATCCAAACAACAATATATTACTAAAATCGAGTAATATGTCAGATTAGTCCCTGACTTTGTAAGTATCAGTCAAGTTAGTCCCTGACTTTATCGAAATAGCAATTTAGTCCCTGAGATTTCATTTTAATTCACATATGTCCCTATCTTTATCCCATTTTAAAGTAAATACATCCCTACGATAGTGATGGCAGGGACTAACTTGATCGACGTTCTCCTATCTCAGGGACTAAATTGCTATTTCGATAAAGTCAGGGACTAACTTGACCTACACTTACAAAGTCAGGGACTAATCTGACATATTACTCTACTAAAATCACTTTACTGCTAAAGACATCCAAACATAAATCATTTCATAACAAACTCAATTATAACCAAAATCGATCAATTTTACAAAATCAATTTCATTCAAAATCAATTTTGCCGACTCTCATCCAAACATACCCTTTATTAGTTGCTTCTTTTCAAACTCAATTCTAGATCAATAATCATAGTCATAAAGCACAACTAAACAAGGTGGAAAAAAGGAAAATTTGTTTAATAAATCATGCGATCGTGATTTTAGGATCTTTTAACGCTGAACCAAACATGCTCTAACTCTTGAAATATTACCCCTATATAATCCACTGTTCAATTATGAGCAGATGTCACAATTATGATTGCTTCTTTTTTTTTCTAGTTCCCCCAACATTGAAAACCATTTTCAAAAATTGATGAACTTTATGACCAAATTTTTTAAATTTCATATAAGTGTCTTTTTTGAATTATGTAATGCAATAACAACAGCTTTTTTAGTCCACCATTTAAAAAGTGATGTAACATCTATCACTTAAACAAAATTGTCTGCTAAATATTAAATACCTTGCATGCAAATATTAAAATTGTCTAGTGAGGCTTTTCAACCCTTCCTAAAAGTTGAGCCTAGCTTCCACTATGATGCTTAGTTTAGTTACGTTCTTTGATTATAATAAAATTTTGATTATTGAAAAAAAAAACCTTTTATGTAATATACCATGCAATTTGTGCAATCACTTTTTATTATCACCAGTAATCAACAAACTTAGTACAGTTGATGAATGATTATAATTTTTTATAAGTATGATATAAAATATTTGACTTTTGACGCATTTATGCAAAATGGTTTATTCACAAAAAAACAAAACTTACTTTAATAATTTCTATGTATGAGAATAACTATTCTTCAATTCTTAGCCATAAGAGACAACGTTATACACAAAACGCAAAAAGAAAGTAAGACTACTACTTTCACATCCCTTACATCAAATTAACAACAATAGAATAGGTTTTTTTTTATAAAAATTATTCCCACCAAAGAATGACTAGGTAACAAAATCAGCATATATGAATGAATTCTTTTATCTACAATTTAATTAAAAATAATATATAGTAACACACTTAAGAGTGTGATTGAATAATAATATTTTGGCTTAAATACCAAAATGGTCCCTGTAAATATTGACTCATTTAAAATTGATCCTTGCAACCAAAAATTGGTTTTGGTACCTGCATTTACAAAGTGCATTGTTTTTAGTCCCACATGTTAAATTTTGGTCTTCATAATTATGTTGGTAGTTTGTTTTGGTCCATTTTTTTATTAAATTTGATAGGTTTTGGTCCCTCTACTGTCATAATTTTGAATTGGTTCTCTTATGCAATAAAAATTGTCTTGTTATCCTTGATAATTAATGTAAGAAAATCATCCTTAATTGGTCATTTAATACATTAAGTTTTCAGCATTTTTCATCCACGTTTAAAAGGAGGAACCAAAACCAAAACGTTTTGTAAATGTAGGGACCAAAACCAATTATTTTTTTTTTGCAGGGACCCATTTCAAAAGGGTCAATATGTAACACCTGCCTTTTTACCCACTTCTTCTACAAGTCCCTAACCAAGAAATTATTCCTATTTAGTGATTTACTTGATTTCTTAATTGAATGGATTTAACCTAATTGCTTTAAGAATTCATTAAAGGAGTTTTGATTTCATGATGGATTTCTACACTTTAGAATTTAATCCACTTGTGTTATGATTTCATGTGTTTGTTTTTCTAAGGTTTTCAATGAATTATATTACTTAAAGTTTTGATTAAGATTTTATCTTCTTAAATTGATTCATACGGTTTTATGGTGATTATTTCTACCCTAAGTTTCAAAAATCAAAGTCCAATCATCTTAATCTAGAATCATCTCTAGAAACCCTAGTTTGCATCCCTAATCTTTGATTAAACCCTAATCAAGTTCCTAATCCTTGATTAAGTGCTTAATCACTCTCTTAAACTCTAAACCCTCAAGGTTAGTGAGTTAACCTAGAATTAGTTTTCCTTAAACCTATACTAGTATGGATTAAGTCTTTGATTAGTACCTTAATCCTTGATTAAGCCCTAAACTCTAAGGATTTGTGAGCTAAATCTAATTTAGTTTTCCTAATCCTACCCTAATCATGATTAGATCCTAATTAGCACCTTAAACCTAGATTAATTACCCTAACCTACCCTTAAACTCCCGAAACCCGAATGCACCTTTCCATGTGCATTACTTGGTCTCCAAGCTTGTTTACTTGGTCTCCAAGTTGGTTTACTTAATGGCCAAGTCTACGATGTCATCAAAGTGACCTAAGCATGACTTGGAAAAAGAAAAAGAAAAGGAAAAAGAGAAGAAAACCGTGGGGATGAAAAGAGGAAACCAAAGCCCGAGCCCAAAAACCATGTGTATCTAAACACTCCCACACACCCTTCATTTGGTTCTTCTTCATTTCCATTCATTCCAAAACCTAAGAAAGAAACTTAGAGAGAGAGAGAGAGAGAGAGAGAGGCCGAAGCCTTGAAGGAGAAGAAGAAGGAAGATCCTAGCTTTTCTCATGGAATTTCTAAGCTTGATCTAGGTAGATCCTTAAGTTCCTAATCTCTTTTCTTCAATTCATTCTCGGTTTTTCATGTTTTCCTTCTAAAGTCTTGATTTTGTTTGAAAGTGTTGATGCATGTTTGTTTTCAAGCTAGATCTAGAGTTTTTACTCACATGCATGTTGATTTCTAAACTTGATTTTGAAGCTTTTGCTAAGAAAGTGTTTTTCTTTCATGATCTTAAGTTGTCTTACAAAATCATTCATTTTCTTCTTGATTTCTTAAAGTGTTTTAAGAAAAAGTTTGACTTTGAGTTTGCATGAAGGATATTTCAAGAGATCTAGTGTTTTTAATTGCATGCATGTCAAGATCAATGCTTAAACTATGATATACTTGATGCTTGTGTTTTGATGCAAAGGTTTTTGAAAAAGATTAAATTTTTCTTAGTGAATTTCCTTATGATGGCCACGGTTTTTGATTGATCTTTAGGTTAGAGGTTTTGATGATGGATTTGTGATTTGTGCATGTGAATATCTTGGATTGTGACTATGTTTTGGAAGTTTGAATCTTTAAGAAGATTCTTTATAAGAAAACCATGAACAAGCCACGGTTTTGATGTTGTGGTTGAAAGCTTGATTTTCTTTTGTTTGATCTCATGCATGTTATGATCTTGAAGTTTAATGATGTTTTAGATGAATAGAAATTTGTGTGATATTGTGATTTTAAGTGTTAGCCACGGTTTGCATGTTTAGATAAAAAGGATTGAGATTTTCTTAAGTCTAAAAAATGAATAAGTGATTTCCATGAACTTTAAGTTGATTATATGTGTTAGATATGAAATAAAAATTGTCTAGAAACTTGATGATGCTCACTGTTATATGAAGGAATGTATGTTAGGATTTTATTTCTACTTGCTTGATGAATTATGTGAAATTGTTGTTGGATTTGGAATTGTTTTTAGAAGTCTTGGACTCTTGAAAAAGTTTTTGAGAAACTTAGTCAAGGTCACGGTTTAGACCTTAGTTTTTGAGTTAAATTTTCTTGAGTATATGTGTGTTGACATCATGAAACTATGTGTTGATTTGTGAAGATATTTTTTGAGGAAATGATTTTTGAAAAACAAATAAAGCATATGGTTTTGATAAGATTAAGTGTAAGTTGAATGAAAATTTGTTTAAGTGTTTATGTGAAGTATGATTCGGTTTGTATGTGCCTAAAAGTTTTATTACTTTATTTGATTGAGATATATGCATGAATAAGTATGTGAGCATGTTAAGAAGAAGTTTGTTTATTTTCAACTTGATGACTTATGGTTATGTAATGTTTGAAATGAATGAAAGTTAGTTTGTGGATTGAATGAATGTTTGTTTGAAATTTTTAAATAATGTTGGAATGATTTTTGAAAAGAATGAAAGTGTTTAAGCGATTTGTTTTATTTGAGAATCATGCTGACCACACTTAATTTTAAGTATTTGAACTTGAGAAAGTGTTGATCAAAGTGTTTATTTAATTGTTTTCAAGATACTTGGTTTGTCTATGGATTTAAATTGGTTTGAAAAGTATTTAATATAAGATAAAGTTGGTTTGAAAAGTGCATTTTTTCGGTGTTTTCGGAGTTTAATTCATTGCTGTCCAAGAGAGACCAGCAAAGAAACTTTTAAATTAAATTGATTTATTTAATCATTTTCTCATGAATTTAAAGTATAAAAGTTAGTGTTTGATTTTGGACAAGTTTGAGCAAAAGAATTGATGTTTTGGTTTTACATAAAGACAAAGTTTGGATTTTTCCTAAGTTACTTTGAGAAAAGTTCAAAAATAATAATTAAATAAAGTTTTAATACCCCTGTGTCTATCTCGCGGGACATAGAAGAAGTTGGAATCAGGCAGACTAGGAAGGAAGCGGACCGTTCGGAACTTGTGGAATTGGTAGCTGCAAATCGAGGTGAGAGAGAAGTTATCCTAAGACACTTTTGTGTCTAGTGAGTATATTAGGACACTCCGTACTCTCTCAAAGTTGGAGTAAAGGTCTACTTGAAGCTAGTAGTATACCCGATAGTTTGTATGCTTGTTTGTATCGTGGTATACGAAGACTCCAGACCTATACCATCACATGCTATTGATTGATTGATATACGTGTTTATGTTGAGATATAATGTTACTTATATTGTCATTGCATGAGCATGTTGCATCATCCCGCGATATACGTTAAGAATAGAAAAGACATTAGAAACTAAGAGAAATCCCCCAAAGAATAGAACGGAACTCTAATGGATCGAACGCGCTATGGAACCGAATGATGCTGATGCACCCGAGTACGTGGATCGAGCTGACGATACGACTAATGGACTAGTGTCTGGACGATGATGATGCCTTTGGACCTGGACGCATCGACTGCAGAATTCCACAAAGATAGTTCCCATATGGTCGTAGCCATATGTTGGAATGACTTGGGATAGGTCGGAGCCTATCTCTCAAAGATTGATTAATATTCCCCATATAGTCGGAGCTATATGCCGAAGGTGGTTCTGAATGGGTCGGAGTCCGTCAGAATAATTTTTGATATCCCGCATATGGTCGGAGCTATATGCTGGAAGTGATTCAGGATGGGTCGGATCCCGTCAAACATAGTGGTCGAGTCCCACAGAAGCATTCCGCATATGGTCGGAGCTGTATGACGGAGATGACTTAGGATGGGTCGACGTTAGGTCAACTGAGTATAACATCATGACTTAGAACCCTAACCCGAAGTAGTGGAGAGGAAGATACACCTGAATTACCCTTGTGGTGTTCAGCTGGATGATTAAGATAGGGGACGGCAATGACGGTGATTCGTCAAGAAGCCTTGAGAAGTCTGTCTAGGTGGGAAAAACCATAGGGGCCCTGGCTTAACCGGTCGGAGCTGGTAACTCAGTGGTGTGGACGAAGTACCACATGATCACTAGACAGATGACTGACACCCCCCTGACTAATTCTTGATCAGTGAGAGGACTTACGCCCCGAATCGAGAAGGAGATGCTGCTTAGTAGTTTATAATAAGGTTTTGATGGACCCTTGCTGATACATATATCAAGTGTACCCCTTTTCTTTCGAAATGTTTTTGGAAAAGGTAAATATTTATGTAAGACTGGAACTGATGAACTTTGATGACTACTTATGAAATGACCTTTATGATCTATTTCTAAACTATTTTCTGAAGGACTGTCCTAGTCAGACAGACAAACCATTTTAAGTAAATCAATTATGTTTTATGTATGTAAAATCTATATTTATTTATCTTGTGAAAGTGAAGTCATCATTACCAAGTTTCCTTTAGAAATTCAGTGAACCGCTTTCAATGACGATTTTTCTATACATGATATGAAACCCCACTCTTTTCACTATGATTTGTATCATTAGGATAGTAAATGTTTTAAGAAAAAGGATTTAAAAGTAATACCTTGTTTTGGAAAACTTGACCGATGAGTTTTATACTTGTGAAAAAAAAATTCACCCTATTTTTCATAAACAAATTAATTAGTATTTGATATTGTTTATTTCGAGTTTTCCAAATCGGGGTGTTACACTTGGTGGTATCAGAGCAATGGTTGTCCATGTGGCCTGAACATGGCCTTACATGTTCTCTGTTGTGTGATCTCTATATATGTTTAGGTTGTGTGATTAGATGCGTTAGTAGGTGTGTTAAACTGTTAGTGCGTTAATGAATATAGCCTACGATGTCTGGAAGAGGAAGAGGTAGACATGCTCCAGGAGCGGCTCGGGACACCGAGGGCATGCTACACGATCTGACTGCTGCAGTTTTGGGCATGAGTGAGAATCTCAACATGATGCATCAACAGGCCCAACAGAACAACCAAAACCAAAACTTAGGACCTCAGGAGTATAGGGGATTAGATGAGTTTTGCAAGAGGAACCCTAAAGAATTCGTCGGTGGATACACCTCGGATAACGCTAACGAATGGATCAGGGAGTTGGAAAAGATCTTCACCGCTATGCAATGCACCTTTGCTCAGAAGGTAACCTACACGGTCTACATGCTAACCAAGGAGGCATCTGACTGGTGGGAAAATACTAAGCAAGTTATGGAGATTCAACAGCAAGCTGTCACTTGGGACTCCTTCAAGCAAAGGTTCTTGGAGAAATATTTTCCAATCGATATGAAGTTGAAAAAGGAAATAGAGTTCATGCACTTGGCTCAAGGAAACATGTCGGTCGGCGAATATGCTGCGAAGTTTGAGGAACTGGTGAAGTACGTGCCGCACTACAATCAACCCGGAAACGATCAGTCGAAGTGCGCAAAGTTCCTAGATGGACTCAAGACTGAGATTAAGATGGCTTTCATACACATGGGGATCGACAGCTTTCCGCTCTTAGTGAGCAAATGCAGAGTCTATGAGGATGGACTCAAGGCGAAGAACATGGGCAATAAGACTGTTGTACCCTCGAGTTCCCATGGACCAGTGAGAAATACCCCCAATTATCTGAATGCGAGGCAAGGAACCCAGCATGGGCGAGGACCCTACGATCGATTCGGAGGAAGAAGGGATAATCAGTATAGAGGATCGAGGTTCCGAAGGGATAACAATCGCAACAATGGCAACCGGGGTAATAGGAACACCAACACTTGGAGCAACAATGGAAGTAGGAATCGCTACAACAATAAACCTACTGATAGGAACTCTGAAACATCACCTCCCTTCTGTACTCGATGCCACAGACGCCACTTTGGCAATGAGTGTAATCCCAAGCCAGTTTGTTACATCTGTCAAGAATCTGGCCACTTTGCAAGGCAATGCCCCAAACCAAGAAAAGGCAATGGTGCTGGAAATGTTGTAAGGCCACAAACTAGGGGAAAGGTGTTTACGATGAGCGGTGCGGAGGGTTCAAACCACGATGGTCTCATCCAAGGTACATGTTTTATACGCGAGAATTCCTTAAATGTGTTGTATGATTCGGGTGCCACACACTCTTTTATATCCAATGATGTCGTGAGTAGGTTGCACTTAATGGTAGCTTCCCTACCATATGATCTGATTGTATTTACCCCTACTAGTGACCCGGTCACAGTTTCAACTTTTTGCCCTAAGTGTCTTGTAGTGATAGATGATAGGACTTTTCCCACTGACCTGATAACATTGCCCTTATCCCAAATTGATGTTATCCTAGGGATGGATTGGTTATCCGCTAACCATGTTCAATTGAATTGTTTCACTAAAACCTTAACTTTTGGAAACCCTGACGATTCCTTACCAAAGCACGTAACTGCCAATCAAGTCATGGCTTCTCTGAGAGAGGGAGCCCATGTATACATGCTCTCAACTTCTTTGGACGTCGATGTGGACAATCACATTCAAGAGCTGCCTGTAGTTCGAGATTTCCCAGAAGTTTTCCTTGACGACATTCCTGGATTACCACCTGTTCGAGAGGTCGAGTTTTCAATCGATGTGATACCGGGGACTGGACCAATCTCTAGAGCACCATACCGAATGGCACTAGTAGAGCTAGCTGAGCTGAAAAAGCAGATTGAGGAGTTGGCAGAAAAGCAACTCATCAGACCCAATGTGTCACCTTGGGGAGCTCCAGTTTTGCTAGTTAAGAAGAAGGACGGCAGTATGAGGTTGTGTGTCGACTATCGCCAGCTGAATAAGGTAACGATCAAGAACAAGTACCCTCTACCTCGAATAGACGACTTGATGGATCAGTTAAGGGGAGCAGCGGTATTTTCGAAAATCGATCTTCGATCGGGATATCACCAGATTCAGGTGAAGGAAGATGATATTCCGAAGACTGCTTTTAGGACCCGATATGGGCATTTCGAGTATTTAGTCATGCCTTTTGGAGTGACTAACGCTCCTGTAGTGTTTATGGACTACATGAACAGAATCTTTCAACCATACTTAGATTCATTCGTGGTAGTATTCATAGACGATATCCTCATTTATTCCAAGAGCAAGGAGGAACATGAGGAACATTTGAGGATAGTTTTGTAGATTTTGAAGGAAAAGCAGTTGTATGCGAAGCTCTCGAAGTGCGAGTTCTGGTTGGAAGAAGTGAATTTCTTGGGTCATGTAATCTCAAAGGAAGGAGTAGCGGTAGATCCGGCCAAAGTAAAGGCGGTATTGGATTGGAAAGTGCCAACGACGATGACGGAAATCCGAAGTTTTCTCGGTTTGGCAGGATATTATAGGTGTTTCATCGAAGGATTCTCAAGATTATCCTTGCCAATGACGAAGTTAACAAGGAAGGGACAGCCGTTCGTGTGGACAACGAAGTGCGAGGAGAGTTTTCAGGAGCTTAAAAGGAGATTGACTACAGCACCAGTGCTTATTTTACCTGACCCCGACAAGAGTTTTAGTGTCTACTGCGATGCGTCGAAGCAAGGTTTGGGTTGTGTCCTGATGCAAGAGCGAAAAGTTGTAGCTTATGCCTCTAGACAACTAAAGGTTCACGAGCAAAATTACCCAACTCATGACTTGGAGTTAGCTGCGGTGGTTTTTGCTCTAAAGATATGGCGACATCACCTCTACGGAGCAAGGATCGAGGTATTCAGTGATCATAAGAGTCTTAAGTATCTCTTTGATCAAAAGGAGTTAAATATGAGACAAAGGCGATGGATGCAATTTTTGAAGGATTACGACTTTGAGCTACAGTACCATCCAGGGAAAGCGAACGTGGTAGCAGACGCTTTAAGTAGGAAATCTCTTCATGTGTCTGCAATGATGGTGAAAGAGATGGAGTTAATCGAGAGATTCAGAGATATGAACTTGGAAGTCAGGATGAATCCACGAAGTATGACTTTGGGAATGTTGGTTGTGTCAAACGAGTTTGTAGAACAAGTCAAGGAAGGACAATCAAACGATCAAGAGTTACAAACAATGAAGCAGTTGGTTTCGGAAGGAAAATAGGCCGAGTTTCAAGTAGGAACTGATGGAGTATTAAGATATAAGGATTGAATTTGTGTGCCACAAGACAAGGGACTAAGGGAAATGATTTTGGATGAAGCTCATAAGAGTAAGCTGAGTATCCATCCGGGAGCAACCAAAATGTACCAAGACTTGAAGAAGATGTTTTGGTGGCCTGGTATGAAAAGAGAAGTAGCGGAGTATGTGTCAAGGTGTCTGGTGTGTCAGAAAGCTAAGGTCGAACACAAGAAACCCGGCGGAGTGTTACAACCATTGGAAATTCCAAGTTGGAAATGGGACAGTATTTCCATGGATTTTGTAACTGCTTTGCCTAAGACCCGAAGAGGATTTGACGCTATTTGGGTAATTGTGGACCGATTAACCAAAAGCGCTCATTTCCTACCTATCAATGTGAAGTACCCGTTGGAGAAACTGGCAACCATATATGTTAATGAGGTAGTGAGACTCCATGGAGTACCTTCAAACATCATATCAGACAGAGATCCGAGATTTGTTTCAAAGTTTTGGAATAGTCTACATGCTGCACTTGGGACAAGACTCCAGTTGAGTTCAGCTTATCATCCTCAGACGGACGGACAATCAGAAAGGACCATTCAATCACTAGAGGATCTTCTTAGAGCTTGTGTTCTGGAACAAGCAAGAGAATAGGACACTCTATTTTCACTGATTAAATTCACATACGACAACAACTATCACTCGAGCATAGGGATGGCTCCTTATGAGGCTTTGTATGGAAGGAAGTGCAGAACGCCGTTATGTTGGTTTGAAACTGGGGAAAATCTCATTCTAGGTCCGGAAATGGTTCAACAAACAACAGAAAAGATTAAAATGATTCAGGAGAAGATGAGAAGTGCATAGAACAGACAGAAAAGCTACTATGATCAGAGAAGGACTCCTGTCGAGTTTAAAGAAGGTGATCATGTATTCATGCGAGTAGTACCAACTACTGAGATTGGCAAAGTGCTTAAAACCCGAAAACTTACCCCAAAATTCATAGGACCTTACCAAATCCTAAGACGTGTAGGACCGGTAGCTTATGAGATTGCCTTACCCCCAATGTTTTCCAACCTACACAACATCTTTCATGTGTCACAACTTAGAAAGTACATTGGTGATTCTTCTCACATCATCGAACCCGACTCTATACACCTTAAGGAAAATCTCACGTACGAGACCTTACCCTTAAGGATAGACGGTCGAAGTGTAAAGACTCTACGAGGAAAGGATATCCCTTTGGTCAAGGTTATTTGGAGTTCTGTGAATGGCGAGACTGCTACTTGGGAGCGTGAGAGTAGCATGAGGGATTTGTACCCTCACTTGTTTGAAACAGGTACGCCATTTCTCGAGGACGAGAAATTTCCAAGTTGGGGAGGATGTAACACCTGCCTTTGTACCCACTTCTTCTACAAGTCCCTAACCAAGATATTATTCCTATTTAGTGATTTACTTGATTTCTTAATTGAATGGATTTAACCTAATTACTTTAAGAATTGATTAAAGGAGTTTTGATTTCATGATGGATTTCTACACTTTAGAATTTAATCCACTTGTGTTATGATTTCATGTGTTTGTTTTTCTAAGGCTTTCAATGAATTATATTACTTAAAGTTTTGATTAAGATTTTATCTTCTTAAATTGATTCATACGGTTTTATGGTGATTAATTCTACCCTAAGTTTCAAAAATCAAAGTCCAATCATCTTAATATAGAATCATCTCTAGAAACCCTAGTTTGCATCCCTAATCTTTGATTAAACCCTAATCAAGTTCCTAATCCTTGATTAAGTGCTTAATCACTCTCTTAAACTCTAAACCCTCAAGGTTAGTGAGTTAACCTAGAATTAGTTTTCCTTAAACCTATACTAGTATGGATTAAGTCTTTGATTAGTACCTTAATCCTTGATTAAGCCCTAAACTCTAAGGATTTGTGAGCTAAATCTAATTTAGTTTTCCTAATCCTACCCTAATCATGATTAGATCCTAATTAGCACCTTAAACCTAGATTAATTAGCCTAACCTACCCTTAAACCCCCCAAACCCGAATGAACCTTTCCATGTGCATTACTTGGTCTCCAAGCTTGTTTACTTGGTCTCCATGTTGGTTTACTTAATGGCCAAGTCTACGATGTCATCAAAGTGACCTCAGCATGACTTGGAAAAAGAAAAAGAAAAGGAAAAAGAGAAGGAAACCGTGGGGAGGAAAAGAGGAAACCAAAGCCCAAGCCCAAAAACCATGTGTATCTAAACACTCCCACACACCCTTCATTTGGTTCTTCTTCATTTCCATTCATTCCAAAACGTAAGAAAGAAACTTAGAGAGAGAGATAGAGAGAAAGAAAGAGGCCGAAGCCTTGAAGGAGAAGAAGAAGGAAGATCCTAGCTTTTCTCATGGAATTTCTAAGCTTGATCTAGGTAGATCCTTAAGTTCCTAATCTCTTTTCTTCAATTCATTCTCGGTTTTTCATGTTTTCCTTCTAAAGTCTTGATTTTGTTTGAAAGTGTTGATGCATGTTTGTTTTCAAGCTAGATCTAGAGTTTTTACTCACATGCATGTTGATTTCAAACTTGATTTTGAAGCTTTTGCTAAGAAAGTGTTTTTCTTTCATGATCTTAAGTTGTCTCACGAAATCATTCATTTTCTTCTTGATTTCTTAAAGTGTTTTAAGAAAAAGTTTGACTTTGAGTTTGCATGAAGGATTTTTCAAGTGATCTAGTGTTTTTAATTGCATGCATGTCAAGATCAATGCTTAAACTATGATATACTTGATGCTTGTGTTTTGATGCAAAGGTTTTTGAAAAAGATTAAATTTTTCTTAGTGATTTTCCTTATGATGGCCACAGTTTTTGATTGATCTTTAGGTTAGAGGTTTTGATGATGGATTTGTGATTTGTGCATGTGAATATCTTGGGATTGTGACTATGTTTTGGAAGTTTAAATCTTTAAGAAGATTCTTTTTAAGAAAACCATGAACAAGCCACGGTTTTGATGTTGTTATGGTTGAAAGCTTGATTTTATTTTGTTTGATCTCATGCATGTTATGATCTTGAAGTTTAATGATGTTTTAGATGAATATAAATTTGTGTGATATTGTGATTTTAAGTGTTAGCCACGGTTTGCATGTTTAGATAAAAAGGATTGAGATTTTCTTAAGTCTAAAAAATGAATAAGTGATTTCCATGAACTTTAAGTTGATTATATGTGCTAGATGTGAAATAAAAATTGTCTAGAAACTTGATGATGCTCACAGTTTTATGAAGGAATGTATGTTAGGATTTTATTTCTACTTGCTTGATGAATTATGTGAAATTGTTGTTGGATTTGGAATTGTTTTTAGAAGTCTTGGACTCTTGAAAAAGTTTTTGAGAAACTTAGTCAAGGTCACGGTTTAGACCTTAGTGTTTGAGTTAAATTTTCTTGAGTATATGTGTGTTGACATCATGAAACTATGTGTTGATTTGTGAAGATATTTTTTGAGGAAATGATTTTTGAAAAACAAATGAAGCATACGGTTTTGATAAGATTAAGTGTAAGTTGAATGAAAATTTGTTTAAGTGTTTATGTGAAGTATGATTCGGTTTGTATGTGCCTAAAAGTTTGATTACTTTATTTGATTGAGATATATGCATTAATAAGTATGTGAGCATGTTGAGAAGAAGTTTGTTTATGTTCAACTTGATGACTTATGGTTATGTAATGTTTGAAATGAATGAAAGTTAGTTTGTGGATTGAATGAATGTTTGTTTGAAATTTTTAAATAATGTTGGAATGACTTTTGAAATGCATGAAAGTGTTTGTAGTGGATTTGAGAAATAGATCCACCACGATGTGTTTTGGTGGTTGTTGCAGCTGACGAGGGTGACCCCGGTCCTACGTACCCCAGTGATAAGGGGATCAAGCCACACGTATTTCTTGAGAGTAGGGATGAAAGAACACATCTTAGCCCCTATAGCATGGCGATACTTATAGGGGAAGTTGTGTTGTGGTGCCTTATGGGCCTGTTCGGCCCAGTAGAGCTGACGTGGCTCTTAGAGGATAAGAAGGATGAGTTATTCACCCTTATCCTGTACTAGAGAGCTCGTGCTTATCCTGTAGCGGTAGGATTTATTATTGGTTAACCCTACAAGCCCCCCAAGCTCGTATAGGCTCAAAGAGCCTGTGCTGAGCTTCTGAGAGTTGGTGGTAACATAAAACATTGTTTGCAGGCGTGATCTTCCGCTCGGAAGAGTGTTGCGGATGGTTGATAGTGCTTTTTTGTGCTCGGATGATGAAACTGAAAGAGTACCCCGATCTCGAACTGAGTTCCCGCGGGGGGATTTGCCACAAGCTCGGTGAGGCTCACTTTGAACCGAGTACAAGCTTGGTGAGGAACATCTCGAACCAAGTACAAGCTCGGTGAGGCTCATCTCGAACCGAGTACATCTCTAACCGCGGTCCCGCGGGGGGGGGGGGGGGGATCCGCCACCAGCTCGGTGAGGAACATCTCGAACCGAGTACAAGCTCGGTGAGGCTCATCTCGAACCGAGTTCCCGCGGGGGAAGTTCCAGAATGGATTTGGGGGTGCTCCGAGATGAGGGTGATGAAGTTATGAGTGTTGGTCGGACCGGAGTCCGGTCCACGACACAAGCCCCCCCAGCTCGGGAAGAGTCATAGAGACTGTGCCGAGTTTAGAGCCCTTTTGGGTCGATCATTCGTTCTTTTCTGAGGCTTGGTGGTGACGTAAAAGAATGTTCGCAGCCAAGGTCTTTTACTCGGAAGAGTATCGCGATTTGGAGATTCATACACCTCTCTCATTGGGGTGTGTTAAAAGTAATATCATGAATTGGATCATAACGTCTATGGGGGATGCTGTCGGAATGACTGCCTTGGCCGAGGTGTATTCCTCGATCCTGCGACGTATTTGGCCGATGGCCAAGTTATCGAGGTAGCAATCCCCGTTTTCACTTGTAGCCACGCCGATCTGGTCGGCCAACCGAGATCGTAGGCAAGTATGTCGGGACGTGATCCGAAATGAGTGAATATTTATAATATCCGTTATGATTTTGTGCTTCTTTTTGTTCTTTTTGTTTAGAATTCAAGTGTTAAGACCTCGAAACTCCAGCACTTTAGCCGAGGTGGGTTCCTCTATCCGCGATGTATAAAATGATTTTAAGAAATCATGTTTGAATCGGGAATCTTTTTAAAGTACTTGACGAGTTATAAGCTCTTGTTCGAGCTGTTTATAATCGTTCGCGTCATAAACGGTGGCTAATCGGTTATGAGGAAAAGTACGTAAATACAATGAATTCAGAAACATAACTTTTATTTAATTGAAGCAGTAAATACAATGGGCTTGTGGATTTAGACCTGTGGTCGGCTTGTGCATGTTTTCGGATGATAGGAATCCTGACTTGGGTTATGCGTGAAACACTCGAATAATTTTTGGCCATCGTGCTCGGGCTATTGCGCCCGATAATTCTGACCATCAAATTTGTACCTTTACATGACATACTAGTCCCATACTCGGTAAAGCCTGAAAAGGCCTGTGTCGAGTTCATAAGGTCTGTGAAACGCTCGGGACCAAAGTGGGCGAAGAAAGGTTAGAGTATCAAGATCAACTCTGTACACCCTCCTTTACCTGAAAAAGGAGATCGAGAAAGCTCGTAGAAGATTGTGTCGGGTATATAAGAATTGTGACATTTATTGTCGTTGTTCAAGGCACCCTCGGACCCGGTATAGGTCCGAAAGCTCGGTGAG
This sequence comes from Crotalaria pallida, assembly GCA_037953625.1. Lineage (NCBI taxonomy): Eukaryota > Viridiplantae > Streptophyta > Magnoliopsida > Fabales > Fabaceae > Crotalaria > Crotalaria pallida. The sequence goes on from CM075653.1 coordinate 93,140,459, forward strand.
AGGTTCTAAAGATGTGGTGAGAAGTCACCCAAATATTGCCGGAGCATCTACTACTCAGGGCTTTACAGTTCTTCTCGGATTATTTTGTGGAGTCGGAGTCCGTTCCTTCACCGAAGAGTTGGAAGCTCGAATTACTTTCAAAACTCAGAGTCCATTCTATCCGCCGAGCAGTAAGCTTCATGGCCGAATAAGGTCACTCGAGTGAAGTCATCGAAAGTTTATCGAGCTGATGAAGCGGCCGAGGATGCCGAGAAGGGAAAGAATGAAACCGAGGATGCAAGAACAGATAGAGAAGCCAAGGATGACCATTTCCCTTGTCGGAACTGTTTTGTCAACTTCAATTGTTGAACCCCTCTTGAATCCGAGTAATTAGGGCGAAGGCAAGCTGATAGATAATCATAATAACAATGCTGAAGCAAACTTTTAGTCCATTGCATAACCAACCCCCTTACTCGATAAAGCCTGAAGAGGCTTGTGCCGAGCTAAGAAGTCCTTTAAGGTGTGAGTTGTTTTCCGCCAATTAGATCGTGTTCATCCAAGCCTCTTTGAGAGACGGTCGGATTCAGATCTGTGTAGGCGAACGCTGAGCGAAGGTTGAATTGGGTCGTCTTACTCGGACTCGAATTAACATAGGTCATCATGCTCGGCAGATCCGATCGTTATGTTTGTACCTTTTTATGATGTATAAAAGCAACGATTAGAATATCAAGTAATAGGTGATATGTAATGACATTAATTAGCGAAGTATGAATTAATTCACTGTTAATTACGATTATTATCTAAGATAACACATGTCATGTGGTAAGTGATTCAATAATAATGAATGTGACAGTTGAACCATAAAATTGAAATATTAATGGGGTAATGAGAAAGATCCTTCCCTGTTAGTCTTCGTGGTTAGACTATTTCTGAATAATGTTGATATGCCCGGCATCCTTTTGGCATTGAGGCCTTTCTTCTTCTATCACTAGAATGTGTGGTTAGCCGGTATTCCTCACCCTTTTTCTTCCAAAACCCCTATACGCCATTATGGGCGAATCACTGTGTAGCACTCGTGTGAGCAACGCTGGATCCCGAGGAGGGATGTTAACAAGGATGTCTTTTGGCTGTAAGTAACCGTGAGAGGCAAGGGTGTCATGGCAGAGGGTGCGAGGATGTGGCAGGCTTTGGCACGTTGAAGACACTAATATTAGACGCCAATAGTGACTGAGCAGTTTGCACCAATTAATTTTGAGGATATCTTTTGGCGATCTGAAGCTCGGAATGGGCTTTGTTTAAAAAGGTCACTACTCGAAATGAGCCTTTTAGAGAAGTTGGCTATCATACTCGTACCTCGCATATGTAAAAAAAATTAATAATTGGTAATCGTCGTTAAATTGACAATTTATAGCAATCAAACAACAATAATGACAATTATTGGCAAAGATACGATGTATAATATCGGTATAGAGGTAGTATGATTTAGTAATATCACACGTAATAATATAATAATATCATGACTGAAAAGACAATAGTTAAATATCGTGCAAATAGAAAGGATTGCCCATGAAAAGACGCATAATTTCAGGTATATTATGTGCAATAATTGTAATTGAAGGACATTTATAAATATGTCAAAGCATTTAATGACAACAAGTCAAGTGATGAAAGCTTATCCATGAAAAACGACAATGCACAATTGTCGGAAACTACCTAATGAGCTATTCGAAAGGCAATGTATATCAAATATTATTATCCTATCACGACAAAAAAGACAGACATTTAAAAACAATCAGCAGCAAAGAGATTTGGCTAACAATATGCTACGTATCAGCATGTATAAAAAATCATGAGTACAGAATAAGTGACATGTATCGAAATTATAAGGAATTAAGTATTAAAAGCACATTTCAGAAATATTGCGTCAGCTGAGTTAATATCAGCATGTGTGCAAATAATCACGTAAGGTGCTAAATAAATAGAAGAATAATATTGGAATGAGAATTCCTTCCCTGATTCAGTGAGGTGAGGAATGTCGGTTTGAAGCCTTCTACCAATCCTTTTAAATTGAGCTTTTGTTGAGCATCGAGGCCTGACCTTCATTTTCTTTAAATTAATTTGGGCCTGTTTAGCCTGTATCAAATAAGCTCGTATAGGTTGGGTCATTTAGATCATTTACTGAATAGCACAGATCATCATACATGTACCTTGCATGTGTGTACGAAAACAATAATTAGTGATCGTCGTCCAAGCTTGACAATTTATAAAAACAATAATAATAAACAACATGTAATCAAAATAATTAGCAAAATTGTAAGATAACTTTGTTGTGCTAATTATAAATCGCATGAGCCAAGTATGAGAGTACTTGAGTTAAATTATTCATGTAGTCTTGCACCAAAACAATTATATGGTTGCACCAAAAAAATTATTCATGTAGTCAAATAGTGGTATCATAATATAAATTGGGATAACAAAATGATACTAATATAGGAATATAAATTATAAACATTAATAAAAAAGATAACTTCCCTGATCTAGGAATGGGGTATTGAGTTGTTCCTCCGTTTCATGCTTCATGCTTCAGTTAGTTTTTTTTTTTTGTCTTTGTTAGGGCCTGTTGAGGCCCTTTTTCTCTTTTCTTTTTTTTTTTGTGTTAGGGCCTGTTGAGGCCCTTTTCTTTTTTTGTTAGGGCCTGTTGAGGCCCTGTCCTTTTTTTTTGACCTGGGCCAAAGGCCCATTAGGGTTTTTTTTTTGTGAACTGGGCTGGTTGGCCCGCTAGGGTTTGGAACCCTAATGATGCAGCATCTGCTGCTGCGTGTTCCCTCTTCTTCTACGAAGAGCCAGTGCGGCCGCCGCACCATGGATGGTGTCGTTTACAACTCTTGGCGGCGGCGGCAGCAGGCACGGCAACGGGACCGGAGAGTGGTGGGGTCATCGCCGCAGCACCCCGAACCCAGTAACTGCAGTGGGGAACGGAATGACGATTCCTGCATCGAACCCGAGTGTGACAGAGGGTGTTCGAAGCGGTGGTGGCAGCGGCGATTCTGGACCGTCGTGGTGGATGGCTTCAGCACTAAGGAGGAGACGGGATTGGAAATAAGGAGCGGTTGGTGGCGCTGCCGTGTCCGAGCTCGAAGGGGGAGGATTGGTTCGATACCGTGTCCGAGCAAGGCCCGAACCGCGATCAACATCCAGACCGGTGGCTACACCATAGAAGCTACTAGTGAGTACAACGACACCGCCAAGTACTCCGATGAGGTGAATATCGTTATCGTCTCGCAATCATTTTGACAGTACTTGTTCGATGATGCCAAAACCTCTTATTCGGATCTGTTGATCTTGCTTATTCACAGAATTGATTTTGTTCTCAATGGTGACGCTGTGATAGTCAGCGGTTAGAACGAATCTATTTTGTGGTGAAAAAGGTGTTGCCATGTTGATAGAAGCCACTGTCCATGGTGATCGACGATCTTCGCGATGGGCGCAGCAGGCTGGGGTGGAGGAGGAACGACACCGATGAGCAACAAGGGAACATAGCGGTCATAACGACGGCGCTGCAGATGGTGAAGCTTTCAGTAGTCATGGCGGCGACGTCAATGATCCAGCCAGCTTTTTGTTTTTTTTTTTTGGAATTGTGGATGGGGATTCAAATTTATCGTCCCCACAGACGGCGCCAATGTAGTGGATCTGAGAAATAGATCCACCACGATGTGTTTTGGTGGTTGTTGCAGCTGACGAGGGTGACCCCGGTCCTACGTACCCCAATGATAAGGGGGTCAAGCCACACGTAGTTCTTGAGAGTAGGGATGAGAGAACACATCTTAGCCCCTATAGCATGGCGATAGTTATAGGGGAAGTTGTGTTGTGGTGCCTTATGGGCCTGTTTGGCCCAGAAGGGCTGACGTGGCTCTTAGAGGATAAGAAGGATGAGTTATTCACCCTTATCCTGTACTAGAGAGCTCATGCTTATCTTGTAGCGGTAGGATTTATTATTGGTTAACCCTACATTGTTTAAGTGGTTTTTTTTATTTGAGCATCATGCTGCCCACACTTAATTTTAAGTATTTGAACTTGAGAAAGTGTTGATCAAAGTGTTTATTTAATTCTTTTCAAGATACCTGGTTTGTCTATGGATTTAAATTGGTTTTGAACAATGGAAAATGAACTCGAGACTTAGCATATGATGCTGTCCAGAATTTTCTAATTTGTATTTCTTATTTAAAAGTGTTTTCAAAGTGATTTGAAGTTGAGTTTTGATGAGTATTTAATATAAGATAAAGTTGGTTTGAAAAGTGCATTTTTTCGGTGTTTTCGGAGTTTAATTCATTGCTGTCCAAGAGAGACCAACCAAGAAACTTTTAAATTAAATTGATTTATTTAATCATTTTCTCATGAATTTAAAGTATAAAAGTTAGTGTTTGATTTTGGACAAGTTTGAGCAAAAGAATTGATGTTTTGGTTTTACATAAAGACGAAGTTTGGATTTTTCCTAAGTTACTTTGAGAAAAGTTCAAAAATAATAATTAAATAAAGTTTTAATACCCCTGTGTCTATCTTGCGGGACTTAGAAGAAGTTGGAGTCCGTCAGACTAGGAAGGAAGCGAATCGTTCGGAACTTGTGGAATTGGTAGCTGCAAATCGAGGTGAGAGAGAAGTTATCCTAAGACACTTTGGTGTCTAGTGAGTATATTAGGACACTCCGTACTCTCTCAAAGTCGGAGTAAAGGTCTACTTGAAGCTAGTAGTATACCCGATAGTTTGTATGCTTGTTTGTATCGTGGTATACAAAGACTCCAGACCTATACCATCACATGCTATTGATTGATTGATATATGTGTTTATGTTGAGATATAATGTTACTTATATTGTCATTGCATGAGCATGTTGCATCATCCCGCGATATACGTTAAGAATAGAAAAGACATTAGAAACTAAGAGAAATCCCCCAAAGAATAGAACGGAACTCTAATGGATCGAACGCGCTATGGAACCGAATGATGCTGATGCACCCGAGTACGTGGATCGAGCTGACGATACGACTAATGGACTAGTGTCTGGACGATGATGATGCCTTTGGACCTGGACGTAATGACTGCAGAATTCCACAAAGATAGTTCCCATATGGTCGTAGCCATATGTTGGAATGACTTGGGATAGGTCGGAGCCTATCTCTCAAAGATTGATTAATATCACGCATATAGTCGGAGCTATATGTCGAAGGTGGTTCTGAATGGGTCGGAGCCCGTCAGAATAATTATTGATATCCCGCATATGGTCGGAGCTATATGCCGGAAGTGATTCAGGATGGGTCGGAGCCCGTCAAACATAGTGGTCGAGTCCCACAGAAGCATTCCGCATATGGTCGGAGCTGTATGACGGAGATGACTTAGGATGGGTCGACGTTAGGTCAACTGAGTATAACATCATGACTTAGAACCCTAACCCGAAGTAGTAGAGAGGAAGATACACCTGAATTACCCTTGTGGTGTTCAGCTGGATGATTAAGATAGGGGACGACAATGACGGTGATTTGTTAAGAAGCCTTGAGAAGTCTGTCTAGGTGGGAAAAACCATAAGGGCCCTGGCTTAACCGGTCGAAGCTGGTAACTCAGTGGTGTGGACGAAGTACCACATGATCATTAGACAGATGACTGACACCCCCTTGACTTATTCTTGATCAGTGGGAGGGATGCTCGAACACGGCCGGATGTGCCCATTTTACTTCCCCGGGACATTATATGAATTCATTTACTTTGCCATCCAGTAAAAGCCGGTGTGGTTAGAGATCCTGTACTCCTGATTGCTTCCGACTAGGTGGATGGATTCCGAGGGGATGTAGACCCGAACCATAAAGCCTGAATTCCCGATATTATGGACTCGAGATATGTGGACAAAGAGACTTCGAACCTACGAGATAAAGTGATTGAGAGATTCCCCTAAGTGAAAGACAAAGCGTTAGATAATGCGCCTATTGCATTGCATCCTCATGCATCATACATAATTATCTGTTTGTATCGTTTGTATTGTTAGTTATGTTTTTGTTATGTTCTGGTATACGTCGCTAGTGTAAATCCAAGAAGTCGATGGGAGTAATTCCATTCGGGTAACTTACTCTCTCAACTTCTTGTGCACATGTGATGGTGAACCTCTGGTTCTAAAAGATGGCGGAGCTGGTGTTGCTTCTCCTGGAAGGAACACTTACTGATCGTGGCACGCTGACGAGAGGGCAACTGCTGGACGACGGAGATTGCTTTTGAGGACTTACGTCCCGAATCGAGAAGGAGATGCTGCTTAGTAGTTTATAATTAGGTTTTGATGGACCCTTGCTGATACATATATCAAGTGTACCCCTTTTCTTTCGAACTGTTTTTGGAAAAGGTAAATAATTATGTAAGACTGAAACTGATGAACTTTGATGACTACTTATAAAAGGACCTTTATGATCTATTTCTAAACTATTTTCTGAAGGACTGCCCTAGTCAGACAGACAAACCATTTTAAGTAAATCAATTATGTTTACTGTATGTAAAATCTATATTTATTTATCTTGTGAAAGTGAAGTCATCATTACCAAGTTTCCTTTAGAAATTCAGTGAACCGCATTCAATGACGATTTTTCTATACATGATATGAAACCCCACTCTTTTCACTATGATTTGTATCATTAGGATAGTAAATGTTTTAAGAAAAAGGATTTAAAAGTAATACCTTGTTTTGGAAAACTTGACCGATGAGTTTTATACTTGTGAAAAAAAAATTCACCCTATTTTTCATAAACAAATTAATTAGTATTTGATATTGTTTATTTCGAGTTTTCCAAATCGGGGTGTTACACTTGGTGGTATCAGAGCAATGGTTGTCCATGTGGCCTGAACATGGCCTTACATGTTCTCTGTTGTGTGATCTCTAGATATGTTTAGGTTGTGTGATTAGATGCGTTAGTAGGTGTATTAAACAGTTAGTGCGTTAATGAATATAGCCTACGATGTTTGGAAGAGGAAGAGGTAGTCATGCTCCAGGAGCGGCTCGGGACACCGAGGGCATGCTACACGATCTGACTACTGCAGTTACAGGCATGAGTGAGAATCTCAACATGATGCATCAACAGGCCCAACAGAACAACCAAAACCAAAACTTAGGACCTCAGGAGTATAGGGGATTAGATGAGTTTTGCAAGAGGAACCCTAAAGAATTCGTCGGTGGATACGCCTCGGATAACGCTAACGAATGGATCAGGGAGTTGGAAAAGATCTTCACCGCTATGCAATGCACCGATGCTCAGAAGGTAACCTACGCAGTCTACTTGCTAACCAAGGAGGCATCTGACTGGGGGGAAAATACTAAGCAAGTTATGGAGATTCAACAGCAAGCTGTCACTTGGGACTCCTTCAAGCAAAGGTTCTTGGAGAAATATTTTCCCATCGATATGAAGTTGAAAAAGGAAATAGAGTTCATGCACTTGGCTCAAGGAAACATGTCGGTCGGCGAATACGCTGCGAAGTTTGAGGAACTAGTGAAGTACGTGCCACACTACAATCAACCCGGAAACGATCAGTCGAAGTGCGCAAAGTTCCTAGATGGACTCAAGACTAAGATTAAGATGGCTTTCATACACATGGGGATCGACAGCTTTCCGCTCTTAGTGAGCAGATGCAGAGTCTATGAGGATGGACTCAAGGCGAAGAACATGGGCAATAAGATTGTTGTACCCTCGAGTTCCCATGGACCAGTGAGAAATACCTCCAATTATCTGAATGCGAGGCAAGGAACCCAGCATGGGCGAGGACCCTACGATCAATTCGGAGGAAGAAGGGATAATCAGTATAGAGGATCGAGGTTCCGAAGGGATAACAATCGCAACAATGGCAACCGGGGTAATAGGAACATCAAAACTTGGAGCAACAATGGAAGTAGGAATCGCTACAACAATAACCCTACTGATAGGAACTCTAAAACATCACCTCCCTTTTGTACTCGATGCCACAGACGCCACTTTGGCAATGAGTGTAATCCCAAGCCAGTTTGTTACATCTGTCAAGAATCTGGCCACTTTGCAAGGCAATGCCCCAAACCAAGAAAAGGGAATGGTGCTGGAAATGCTGCAAGGCCACAAACTAGGGGAAAGGTGTTTACGATGAGCGGTGCGGAGGCTTCAAACCACGATGGTCTCATCCAAGGTACATGTTTTATACGCGAGAATTCCTTAAATGTGTTGTATGATTCGGGTGTCACACACTCTTTTATATCCAATGATGTTGTGAGTAGGTTGCACTTAATGGTAGCTTCCCAACCATATGATCTGATTGTATTTACCCCTACTAGTGACCCGGTCACAGTTTCAACTTTTTGCCCTAAGTGTCTTGTAGTGATAGATGATAGGACTTTTCCCACTAACCTAATAACATTGCCCTTATCCCAATTTGATGTTATCCTAGGGATGGATTGGTTATCCGCTAACCATGTTCAATTGAATTGTTTCACTAAAACCGTAACTTTTGGAAACCCTGACGATTCCTTACCAAAGCACGTAACTGCCAATCAAGTCATGGCTTCTCTGAGAGAGGGAGCCCATGTATACATGCTCTCAACTTCTTTGGACGTCGATGTGGACAATCACATTCAAGAGCTGCCTATAGTTCGAGATTTCCCAGAAGTTTTCCTTGACGACATTCCTGGATTACCACCTGTTCGAGAGGTCGAGTAACGAGACATCACCTACAAGGGCATAGGGGTAAGCATTTCTATACACATAATCAATAGAGCATAAATGTATGTATAATGTGAAGGTATAAGCATGCAACAATAAACAACAAACACATTTAGCATTTAGTAGAAATAGGATGCAAGTAGGATGCTCATACTTGTTTCATTTATCAAACTTAGTTTAAATGGGTGGCATGATGTATGAATTTAGCTCTCAAGCCTATCTCCGTCAATCTATGTCACTCTTTGACGTCCGTCCTTGACTTCCCAGCACTCAACCGTGCGTTGCACTCCTAGGTGTACAACATTCGTACATTCACCAAGAATGTACACGACAAGCTTGGAATCTGTGCCACCCGAGCACATCCCGTCATCCAAACGAACCGTCATCCAAATGGTATAACCATATCGGCATCCACTAAGCCGACCACGTCGTCAACCATAACGTGTCATCAAGCAAGCGTCATTTGGCACTCCCAGATGCCCTCCACATGTTACCAAAACATGATAAACGACTTACCATCCAAACTCCAAAATGAATGCATCATTTTTCGCTTAAAGGAATTGATTGATGTTTTTCTGGTTAATAATACCTGACGTGCCACCCGAGCAGCGTCTCATCATTCAAATGAAAACTTATCATATCATCAATCACGTTCCTTTAAGTCTTAGATCACTTGGATTATTGTCATTTAAGTATTAATCAATGATTCAGAATTAAAAATGATATTTTAATTATTCTGGGTGAACTACTCGAGTATTCTCCAGACTACTCGAGTGTTCTACAGAATACTCGAGTGTTCATGTCTTTCTGGGGATTTGGGTTTCAGATTCATAAGAATACCCGAGTGATTCATGAGTTACTCAAGTGTTCTTCATCAATTCCAGAACACTCGAGTGACCCCTGCACTACTCGAGTGGTTTACCTTAAGAGATCCCCATGAATCAGCTTTTACTCGAGTCCGGGGCCCGATACTCGAGTGGTTTAACACCAAATACACTATTTTACCAAAATTTTACTCGAGTGTCAAGCCAAGTACTCGAGTCTTTTCTCACAGAACAGACTGGAAACTTGGTTTTAACCTACCATTTTCAATTCTAATCATTTTTAGTCCAATCCAATGATCAACAAAGTTCATATACCATATATTAAACATGTTATAACACTTAGCACATATTAAATTACAGATTTGACAGAGAATCGATCGTTAATGCATAAAATATACAATTTCACAACTTAACACCTCAAATTGCAAAATAATCAACGAACTCATGAAATAACGTTCATTACAGCTTGCATGCATCATGTGAAACTTGCTCAAAACAACCATAGAGCATGAATTGGTCTCCAAACCAAAATTCCTATTCAATCTAAGCCCTTAGAGCCTCTTGGTGGCTCTCTAATGAAAATAATGGAATTCAAACTCTATCTAGTGCATAAAACAACTTCCCCTTACCTCTCAGACGTGTACCAACAGGAGATTCCAAAGAAAAAGCCCTTCAACACCAAAAACAACTTTGAGCACCACATGCAAGACAGTTTTGAGTGCAACACCAAGATTGAATTGGTTGACATATGAAACAGAGATAAGAATTGGGGAAATTAGAATTTCTAAACTCTATGCAACATCTACTAACTATAGAAACTAATTTGGGACTCAATGAACACTTGAGCTTACCAGAATCAAGGCTCCAAGTAAGCTCCAGAGAATGGTTTGACAGAAAACAACTCCACTTCCAAGCTCCAATTCTTCCTCTACACTCACTCTCAACTCACGAATTTTATGTATATACAAAGCTCGTGATGTGAGCTTTGTATTGGTGTATGTTTTATGGTTTGAATCAGAACACAGAAGATGAATCGAAGGAAACGAGTTCGGAACCCTAACTCAGACAAACTTCACAATTCCATCAACAAAACCTTCAATCTCGTTGAAGAATGGCTTAAATAGACTGGGAGGACGTTCATGCACAACGACACGACGATGGGAGACGTGTTTGAGAGGTGATTTCGTGTCAACGGAGGGGAATCGGTGGTGGTGACTCACCAAACGCACTAACTCGTGCAACTCTGTCCAGAATACTCGAGTATTCCAGAAAATACTCGAGTATTTTGCCCAGTTTTTGAAAAATAATAATTTTATTTACTTTCCCTCCAAAATCTTTCCTATAATTGCTTCTAGGTCCCAATCCAGGGACTAATATGCAAAATACTTATTTCATGCATAATTATATTTGTTAAATAAATTCACACACATTTCCTAACTACATAAATACAGATTTTAATCAAGGATTAAAATAGAAATCATTAATTATAATAAATATTCCATTAATCAGGGATTAAAATTTTGGGGTGTTACACTACTCCCCCACTTACAAGGAATTTCGTCCACGAAATTCAACTTATACAAACAAGTCAGGATAGTCCTGACGCATCCTATTCTCTAATTCCCAAGATGCTTCTATCACATCACCACAAATCCAGACGACTTTGACCAAACAAATATCCTTCCCTCTAAGCTACTTGACTCTTCGGTCTTCAATGCGAACAGGCATAGCTTCAAAGATTAGATTCTCATGAATTTCTAGGTCATCGGGTTGGATTCTAAGGACAATGGTTGGATCATGAACATATCTTTTTAACTGAGACACGTGAAACACATTGTGAAGATTAGCTAGCGATGGGGGCAGGGCTAATTGATAGGCTACTGGGCCGACTCTTTTAAGAATTTGGTAGGGACCAATAAACTTAGGTGATAGTTTCTGGGTTTTCAAGGCTCTACTAACACCTTTGGTCGGTACTATTCTAAGGAACACATGGTCACCTTCAGACAATTCTAAAGGTTTCCTCCTCCTATCAGCATAGCTTTTCTGCCTACTCTGAGCTGTCCTCATTTTCTCTTGTATCATCTTGATCTTCTCATTTTTTCTCTTGCACAAAATCTGGTCCAACCAGAGAATTCTCCCCCACTTGAAACCAGCATAACGGTGTCTGACACTTTCTCCCATACAAGGCTTCAAATGGTGCCATTCCAATGCTCGCGTGAAAACTATTGTTGTACGTGAATTCCACGAGCGGCAACATTTGCTCCCAATTCCCTTGTCCTTCCAAAACACAAGCTCTTAAGATGTCCTCCAATGACTGAATAGTTCTTTCCGTTTGACCATCAGTCTGAGGGTGGTATGCAGAACTCAACTTCAGTCTTGACCCCAGAGCTCTATGCAGATCTTGCCAAAATTTCGATGTAAACCTCGGATCGCGATCTGACACGATACTTGATGGCACCCCATGCAGGCGAACAACTTCTTTGATATACAACTGAGTGAGCTTTTCCAAAGAGTAGCGCATATCAACGGGAATAAAATGCGCCGACTTGGTCAAACGATCCTCGATCACCCAGATTGCATCATGACCAGTAGCTGTCCTTGGCAATCCTGACACGAAATCCATCGAGATACTATCCCATTTCCATAATGGAATTTCCAAGGGAAGTAATTCTCCTCCTGGACTTTGGTGATCCACCTTCGCCTTCTGACACACCAAACAACACGACACATAACTAGCCGCATCTTTCTTTAAGCCAGGCCACCAAAACATCTTCTTCAGGTCCTGATACATTTTGGTAGCTCCCGGATGCATACTCATCTTGCTCTTATGCGCTTCATCCAGAATCATCCTTCTTACTTCCAGATCATCAAGCACACAAATCCTTGCTCTGAAACGAAGGATTTCATCCTTCCCCTCTTGGAACTCCAACTCCTTGCCTTCTTCCATAAGTTTCTTCTTTTCCTTAAGTCCCTCATCCTCGTGTTGCAACTCACGAATTCTTTGCAGAAACTCATTAGCAATCTGCAGCATCCCCATCTTGATACTTGTTGGCTCCACTTGCATTGTCAGACTCAAATCTCTAAATTCTTCTATCAGTGCAGCTTCTTTGACCATCATCGAACTGACATGCATTGCTTTTCGACTCAACGCATCAGCCACCACGTTTGCCTTCCCAGGATGGTAATGAAGTTCGAACTCATAATCCTTCAAGAACTCCATCCATCGGTGCTGCCTCATATTCAACTCTTTCTGGTCGAAGAGGTACTTTAAGCTCTTATGGTCACTAAATACCTGAAACGTAGTGCCATAAAGGTAGTGCCTCCAAATCTTTAGAGCAAAGACAACAACTGCCAGCTCCAAATCATGAGTTGGATAGTTCATTTCATGAACTTTTAGCTATCTCGAGGCGTAAGCGACTACCTTCCCATCTTGCATCAAAACACTCCCAAGTCCTTGTTTCGATGCATCACAATACACCTCAAAACTCTTCTGTGTATCAGGCAAAATCAATACAGGGGAGGATGTCAATCTTTCTTTCAACTCTAGAAAACTCCTTTCACACTTCTTGTCCCATATAAATGGTTGATATTTCCGAGTTAACTTTGTCAAGGGTAGCGCAATCTTCGAGAAACCTTCTATAAACCTTCTATAGTAGCCAGCCAAACCAAGAAAGCTCCTCACCTCCGTGACCGACTTAGGTTGCTCCCATTGCAAAACCGAGCTTACTTTCTTCGGGTCAACTGCTATTCCCTTGTTTGAAATCACATGTCCCAAAAACTTAACTTCCTCCAGCCAGAACTCACACTTTGTAAGTTTGGCGTACAACTGCTTCTCTTTCAGGATGCTCAACACTATCCTTAAGTGTTCAACATGCTCCTCCGGGCTCTTGGAGTAGATAAGGATATCGTCAATGAACACAAACACGAATGAATCTAAATAAGATCTGAAGATTCGATTCATGTAGTCCATGAAGATAGCTATTGCATTCGTTAATCCGAACGGCATCACAACATACTCCTAATGCCCGTACCGGGATCGAAATGCGATCTTAGAGATATCCTCTTCTCTAATCCAGATCTGATGATATCCTGATCTCAGATCAATCTTAGAAAATACTAAAGCCCCACGAACTTGGTCCATAAGGTCATCGATCCTCGGCAAAGGATACTTGTTCTTGATTGTGACCTTATTCAATTGTCGATAGTCGATGCACATTCTCATACTACCGTCTTTCTTTTTGACAAACAAAACTGGAGCACCCCAAGGTGACACACTTGGTCCGATCATCTGCTTCTGCAATAGCTCCTCGATCTGCCTCTTCATTTCAGCCATTTCTGGTGGTGCCATTCTATAAGGAGCAATAGAAATGGGACCAGCTCCCGGAACTAGATCAATTCCAAATTCAATCTCCCTTCTTGGTGGCAAGCCAGGTATCTCATCAGCGAATACCTCCGGAAAGTATCTCTTCAATCCTCGGACCATTCTCCTCTACTTCAGTGTTGAACAGGCACATTTAGCCAGAGGGTTTCGGATTTCTATAGGTTACTATCTTTCTATCACAATCGATGATCACTTGGTTTTGACTCAACCAGTCCATCCCCAAGATCACATCCAATTGCAATAAGGGTAAACATATCAAATATACCTTAGAGGTTTGTCCTAACACTTCTATACAACAGTTAAGACATGCTCTAGAAACAACTACAGGAGCATTAGTATGGGTTTCTACTTTCAGAGTATATGGCAATTCAGACATAGATAGACCTAAACGATCTACACATTCATAGGAAACGAATGAATGCGTTGCACCCGAATCAAACAAAACATTACAGAGATAACCATTTAGCAAGTATTTACCTTGAACCAGATCAGAAGATCGGCTTGCCTCCACACCACTAAGTGTGAAAACCCTTCCTTGAGTCATAGGCCTATCAGCAGTTCCTCTTGAATTAGCTTTGACCGGTTCCTTGCAGTCTCTTGCAAAGTGCCCCGGTTTCCCACAGTTGAAATAGCCACTTGTTCCCCAACAAACACGACCATAATGATGGCGCTTGCACTTGTCACAGAATGGAGCCTCGCTTCGAAGGTTCCTTCCATCATTTCCTCCAGCTTTTCCTTTGCCTTTCCCCCGGCGATCATACGGACCCTTGCCTCGGTTGTTGAAACCCTTTCGCCTCTGAGGTCCATAATTTTGGTTGTCCTTTCTCTCTGAGGCTTGCAACTCTTCAGCTTTCTTGTCGTCTTCATACATCCTACACATGTCCACAAGTGCAGGAAAACTTTGAATCCGTTGGTAGCTGAAAATTGACTTCAACTTGGGCCTCAAGCCTCCCTCAAACTTGATACACTTGCTCCTTTCATCGGGGTTGTTCTGGTAGTATGGAGAGTACTTCATAAACTCCTCGAACTTGGCCGGGTACTCGCCCACACTCATTCTTCCTTGTTTAAGTTGTAATAATTCCACCTCCTTCTTCCTCCTCAAGTCCTCAAGGAAGTATTTATTGAGAAGCTTCTCCATAAATACACCCCAATTCACATCCCTTCCTTCATAGTGTAGGAGCTGAACTATGTGATTCCACAATTTTTCAGCTTCATCCTCTAGCATGTAGACTGCATATGCCACTTTCTGAGCTTCCGTGCACTCCAAGGTTCTCAGAATTTTGTCCATGGTGTGAATCCACCTATTGGCCTCCTCAGGTTTAAATCCTCCTTCAAACTTGGGTGGGTTACAACTCCTAAAATCAGCCAGACTCTTCGCCTCGGTGTTACCCACATTGCACTGATGAGGTGGATTAGCAGGTTGAGGTGGTTGCTGAGATTGTTGTTGTTGCATAGACTCCAGCACCGCGGTTATCCTTTCCAACATCGCATTGGTGTGATTTTGGTTTCTAGTTGCCATAATAGACCTGCGCTATGGGCTTATGGTCACATATGTTGAACTAAAGAAACATTCCTCACACCACCTATACTAAAGCTATAGCTTATAACTTTAAATCAACATTCAATTGTGTCTTGTGCTCAAAAGAGACAAGATACAAACATTCATAACAATAAATATGCCCTGTGGATACCTCCTTGATGTTGATGGCTACCTTTCTGGAACTACTTCCACTACTACAGGATCTGACTTTTGCTCTGATACCACTCAGTGTGACACCCTTTTCCCAGCACCCAAGTAAATATTACAATAGTTAAGTATTACTTGGTAAAATATATGGACTTGTGATTATATAAGTTAATATAGAAATAAAATTTTCTTTTCTTAGGCGGGTGCACAAATCCAAACATGAAATTCTTGGAGAAGAAATTCTATATCATTTTAAACAATTGTGTTGAATTCGGCATTCTCTAAAACCTTTTCACAAGCTGGATAGCATTCGTATTTGAAATCGTATTTATATGATAGAAAGTAAGCGATGCCATCTTTTCCTTCTTTTATAAAACTATTACCATTTAATTCTTTTGTAGCCGAATTATTTAAATAGGTTTAATCAGAGTAAGCGGAAATAGTGGAACTATGCATACTTATAACGTAAACATAATTCCCATATGGATTTGTAAATAAGTCATGAAATACATAGTCCCATAGTCATAACTCCAAGATCCATAATACAAGTCCATAAAAGATCTATGCCAAAAATAAAACCATAACCCTAGAGCTCTCAAGAGCATATCTACAACATATATACATATCAAAATATGAACTCTAGAGGTGGTCACATAGATCTGGCAGCATCAGTAGTAGTAGTGATGGTAGTAGCGGTCTCCAGGTAGCAAAAGAAAACATCATCATCAACAACAGCACCAGATTCTCCTCCACGGCATCCCCACATCGGATCCCCTAATCCTCATCATAAATCTTATACACATACCTAGGGATCATCATCCCTCCACTGACTCCCGGTGGAATGAACGACAGGCTCGCCTCCGCTCTCATCCTCCACGGGATCCTCCTCGATCTCTTCCGATGGAGAGTGTACCCTACCATTGGGTACGGGGTCAGGAGATGGTGTGACCCTGACTGGGCTCCTCGGATCAGAAGGGGGAGTATCCTCGCGGACGACTCTCGAGGAAAAAGGGTGTGAGCGGGTAGGTCTGAAACGAAAACCGTGATAAGAGCGAGCTGGCCGTGTGGGAGGTGGTCCATGATACGTGTAAAATGGGGGTACGTGCATAGTGTATATGATGGGAATCCTAAATCTACGAGGACGAAATCGAATCAACGGGTTCGGGTGGTAGAAGGTAACCTCCACCTCTCCCTCGAACACCGCGCGATGGTCCTCATAGATCCATGTGCCACTAGGAAGTGGCCGGATCTCGATGAAAGCGATGTAACGAGACATCACCTACAAGGGCATAGGGGTAAGCATTTCTATACACATAATCAATAGAGCATAAATGTATGTATACTGTGAAGGTATAAGCATGCAACAATAAACAACAAACACATTTAGCATTTAGCAGAAATAGGATGCAAGTAGGATGCTCATACTTGTTTCATTTATCAAACTTAGTTTAAATGAGTGGCATGATGTATGAATTTAGCTCTCAAGCCTATCTCCGTCAATCTATGTCACTCTCTGACGTCCATCCTTGACTTCCCAGCACTCAACCGTGCGTTGTACTCCTAGGTGTACAACATTCGTACATTCACCAAGAATGTACACGACAAGCTTGGAATCTGTGCCACCCGAGCACATCCCATCATCCAAACGGACCGTCATCCAAATGGTATAACCATATCGGCATCCATTAAGCCGACCACGTCGTCAACCATAACGTGTCATCAAGCAAGCGTCATTTGGCACTCCCAGAGGCCCTCCACATGTTACCAAAACATGATAAACGACCTACCATCCAAACTCCAAAATGAATGCATCATTTTTCGCTTAAAGGAATTGATTGATGTTTTTCTGGTTAATAATACCCGACGTGCCACCCGAGCAGCGTCTCATCATTCAAATGAAAACTTTTCATATCATCAATCAGGTTCCTTTAAGTCTTAGATCACTTGGATTATTGTCATTTAAGTATTAATCAATGATTCAGAATTAAAAATGATATTTTAATTATTCTGGGTGAACTACTCGAGTATTCTTCAGACTACTCGAGTGCTCTACTCTTATTTCCAGATTACTCGAGTGTTCTACAGAATACTCGAGTGTTCATGTCTTTTTGGGGATTTGGGTTTCAGATTCATAAGAATACTCGAGTGATTCATGAGTTACTCGAGTGTTCTTCATCAATTCCAGAACACTCGAGTGACCCCTGCATTACTCGAGTGGTTTACCATAAGAGATCCCCATGAATCAGCTTTTACTCGAGTCCTGGGCCCGATACTCGAGTGTTTTAACACCAAATACACTATTTTACCAAAATTTTACTCGAGTGTCAAGCCAAGTACTCGAGTCTTTTCTCACAGAACAGACTGGAAACTTGGTTTTAACCTACCATTTTCAATTCTAATCATTTTTAGTCCAATCCAATGATCAACAAAGTTCATATACCATATATTAAACATGTTATAACACTTAGCACATATTAAATTACAGATTTGACAGAGAATCGATCGTTAATGCATAAAATATACAATTTCACAACTTAACACCTCAAATTGCAAAATAATCAACGAACTCATGAAATAACCTTCATTACAGCTTGCATGCATCATGTGAAACTTGCTCAAAACAACCATACAGCATGAATTGGTCTCCAAACAAAAATTCCTATTCAATCTAAGCCCTTAGAGCCTCTTGGTGGCTCTCTAATGAAAATAATGGAATTCAAACTCTATCTAGTGCATAAAAGAACTTCCCCTTACCTCTCAGACGTGTACCAACAGGAGATTCCAAAGAAAAAGCCCTTCAACACCAAAAACAACTTTGAGCACCACATGCAAGACAGTTTTGAGTGCAGCACCAAGATTGAATTGGTTGACATATGAAACAGAGATAAGAATTGGGGAAATTAGAATTTCTAAACTCTATGCAACATCTACTAACTATAGAAACGAATTTGGGACTCAATGAACACTTGAGCTTACCAGAATCAAGGCTCCAAGTAAGCTCCAGAGAATGGTTTGACAGAAAACAACTCCACTTCCAAGCTCCAATTCTTCCTCTACACTCACTCTCAACTCACGAATTTTATGTCTATACAAAGCTCGTGATGTGAGCTTTGTATTGGTGTATGTTTTATGGTTTGAATCAGAACACAGAAGATGAATCGAAGGAAACGAGTTCGGAACCCTAACTCAGACAAACTTCACAATTCCATCAACAAAACCTTCAATCTCGTTGAAGAATGGCTTAAATAGACTGGGAGGACGTTCATGCACAATGACACGACGATGGGAGACGTGTTTGAGAGGTGATTTCGTGTCAACGGAGGGGAATCGGTGGTGGTGACTCACCAAACGCACTAACTCGTGCAACTCTGTCCAGAATACTCGAGTATTCCAGAAAATACTCGAGTATTTTGCCTAGTTTTTGAAAAATAATAATTTTATTTACTTTCCCTCCAAAATCTTTCCTATAATTGCTTCTAGGTCCCAACCCAGGGACTAATATGCAAAATACTTATTTCATGCATAATTATATTTATTAAATAAATTCACACACATTTCCTAACTACATAAATACAGATTTTAATCAAGGATTAAAATAGAAATCATTAATTATAATAAATATTCCATTAATCAGGGATAAAAATTTTGGGGTGTTACACTACTCCCCCACTTACAAGGAATTTCGTCCCCGAAATTCAACTTATACAAACAAGTCAGGATAGTCCTGACGCATCCTATTCTCTAATTCCCAAGATGCTTCTATCACATCACCACAAATCCAGATGACTTTGACCAAACAAATATCCTTCCCTCTAAGCTACTTGACTCTTCGGTCTTCAATGCGAACAGGCATAGCTTCAAAGGTTAGATTCTAATGAATTTCTAGGTCATCGGGTTGGATTCTAAGGACAATGGTTGGATCATGAACATATCTTTTTAACTGAGACACGTGAAACACATTGTGAAGATTAGCTAGCGATGGGGGCAGGGCTAATTGATAGGCTACTGGGCCGACTCTTTTAAGAATTTGGTAGGGACCAATAAACTTAGGTGATAGTTTCTGGGTTTTCAAGGCTCTACTAACACCTTTGGTCGGTACTATTCTAAGGAACACATGGTCACCTTCAGCAAATTCTAAAGGTTTCCTCCTCCTATCAGCATAGCTTTTCTGCCTACTCTGAGCTGTCCTCATTTTCTCTTGTATCATCTTGATCTTCTCATTTGTATCTTGCACAAAATCTGGTCCAACCCGAGAATTCTCCCCCACTTGAAACCAGCATAACGGTGTCTGACACTTTCTCCCATACAAGGCTTCAAATGGTGCCATTCCAATGCTCGCGTGAAAACTATTGTTGTACGTGAATTCCACGAGCGGCAACATTTGCTCCCAATTCCCTTGTCCTTCCAAAACACAAGCTCTTAAGATGTCCTCCAATGACTGAATAGTTCTTTCCGTTTGACCATCAGTTTGAGGGTGGTATGCAGAACTCAACTTCAGTCTTGACCCCAGAGCTCTATGCAGATCTTGCCAAAATTTCGATGTAAACCTCGGATCGCGATCTGACACGATACTTGATGGCACCCCATGCAGGCGAACAACTTCTTTGATATACAACTGAGTGAGCTTTTCCAAAGAGTAGCGCATATCAACGGGAATAAAATGCGCCGACTTGGTCAAACGATCCACGATCACCCAGATTGCAACATGACCAGTAGCTGTCCTTGGCAATCCTGACACGAAATCCATCGAGATACTATCCCATTTCCATAATGGAATTTCCAAGGGAAGTAATTCTCCTCCTGGCCTTTGGTGTTCCACCTTCGCCTTCTGACACACCAAACAACACGCCACATAACTAGCCACATCTTTCTTTAAGCCAGGCCACCAAAACATCTTCTTCAGGTCCTGATACATTTTGGTAGCTCCCGGATGCATACTCATCTTGCTCTTATGCGCTTCATCCAGAATCATCCTTCTTACTTCCAGATCATCAGGCACACAAATCCTTGCTCTGAAACGAAGGATTCCATCCTTCCCCTCTTGGAACTCCAACTCCTTGCCTTCTTCCATAAGTTTCTTCTTTTCCTTAAGTCCCTCATCCTCGTGTTGCAACTCACGAATTCTTTGCAGAAACTCATTAGCAATCTGCAGCATCCCCATCTTGATACTTGTTGGCTCCACTTGCATTGTCAGACTCAAATCTCTAAATTCTTCTATCAGTGCAGCTTCTTTGACCATCATCGAACTGACATGCATTGCTTTTCGACTCAACGCATCAGCCACCACGTTTGCCTTCCCAGAATGGTAATGAAGTTCGAACTCATAATCCTTCAAGAACTCCATCCATCGGTGCTGCCTCATATTCAACTCTTTCTGGTCGAAGAGGTACTTTAAGCTCTTATGGTCACTAAATACCCGAAACGTAGTGCCATAGAGGTAGTGCCTCCAAATCTTTAGAGCAAAGACAACAGCTGCCAGCTCCAAATCATGAGTTGGATAGTTCATTTCATGAACTTTTAGCTGTCTCGAGGCGTAAGCGACTACCTTCCCATCTTGCATCAAAACACTCCCAAATCCTTGTTTCGATGCATCACAATACACCTCAAAACTCTTCTGTGTATCAGGCAAAATCAATACAGGGGAGGATGTCAATCTTTCTTTCAACTCTAGAAAACTCCTTTCACACTTATCGTCCCATATAAATGGTTGATATTTCCGAGTTAACTTTGTCAAGGGTAGCGCAATCTTCGAGAAACCTTCTATAGTAGCCAGCCAAACCAAGAAAGCTCCTCACCTCCGTGACCGACTTAGGTTGCTCCCATTGCAAAACCGAGCTTACTTTCTCCGGGTCAACTGCTATTCCCTTGTTTGAAATCACATGTCCCAAAAACTTAACTTCCTCCAGCCAGAACTCACACTTTGTAAGTTTGGCGTACAGCTGCTTCTCTTTCAGGATGCTCAACACTATCCTCAAGTGTTCAACATGCTCCTCCGGGCTCTTGGAGTAGATAAAGATATCGTCAATGAACACAACCACGAATGAATCTAAATAAGATCTGAAGATTCAATTCATGTAGTCCATGAAGATAGCTATTGCATTCGTTAATCCGAACGGCATCACAACATACTCATAATGCCCGTACCGGGATCGAAATGCGGTCTTAGAGATATCCTCTTCTCTAATCCTGATCTGATGATATCCTGATCTCAGATCAATCTTAGAAAATACTGAAGCCCCACAAACTTGGTCCATAAGGTCATCGATCCTCGGCAAAGGATACTTGTTCTTGATTGTGACCTTATTCAATTGTCGATAGTCGATGCACATTCTCATACTACTGTCTTTCTTTTTGACAAACAAAACTGGAGCACCTCAAGGTGACACACTTGGTCGGATCATCTACTTCTGCAATAGCTCCTCGATCTGCCTCTTCATTTCAGCCATTTCTGGTGGTGCCATTCTATAAGGAGCAATAGAAATGGGACCAGCTCCCGGAACTAGATCAATTCCAAATTCAATCTCCCTTCTTGGTGGCAAGCCAGGTATCTCATCAGCGAATACCTCCGGAAAGTATCTCTTCAATCCTCGGACCATTCTCCTCTACTTCAGTGTTGAACAGGCACATTTAGCCAGAGGGTTTCGGATTTCTATAGGTTACTATCTTTCTATCACAATCGATGATCACTTGGTTTTGACTCAACCAGTCCATCCCCAAGATCACATCCAATTGCGATAAGGGTAAACAGATCAAATCTACCTTAGAGGTTTGTCCTAACACTTCTATACAACAGTTAAGACATGCTCTAGAAACAACTACAGGAGCATTAGTAGGGGTTTCTACTTTCAGAGTATATGGCAATTCAGACATATATAGACCTAAACGATCTACACATTCATAGGAAACGAATGAATGTGTTGCACCCGAATCAAACAAAACATTACAGAGATGACCATTTAGCAAGTATTTACCTTGCACCAGATCAGAAGATTGGCTTGCCTCCACACCACTAAGTGTGAAAACCCTTCCTTGAGTCATAGGCCTATCAGCAGTTCCTCTTGAATTAGCTTTGACCGGTTCCTTGCAGTCTCTCGCAAAGTGCCCTGGTTTCCCACAGTTAAAACAGCCACTTGTTCCCCAACAAACACGACCATAATGATGGCGCTTGCACTTGTCACAGAATGGAGCCTCGCTTCGAAGGTTCCTTCCATCATTTCCTCTAGCTTTTCCTTTGCCTTTCCCCCGGCGATCATACGGACCCTTGCCTCGGTTGTTGAAACCCTTTCGCCTCTGAGGTCCATAATTCTGGTTGTCCTTTCTCTCTGAGGCTTGCAACTCTTCAGCTTTCTTGTCGTCTTCATACATCCTACACATGTCCACAAGTGCAGGAAAACTTTGAATCCGTTGGTAGCTGAAAATTGACTTCAACTTGGGCCTCAAGCCTCCCTCAAACTTGATACACTTGCTCCTTTCATCGGGGTTGTTCTGGTAGTATGGAGAGTACTTCATCAACTCCTCGAACTTGGCCGCGTACTCGCCCACACTCATGCTTCCTTGTTTAAGTTGTAATAATTCCACCACCTTCTTCCTCCTCAAGTCCTCAAGGAAGTATTTATTAAGAAGCTTCTCCATAAATACACCCCAATTCACATCCCTTCCTTCATAGTGTAGGAGCTGAACTGTGTGATTCCACCAGTTTTCAGCTTCATCCTCTAGCATGTAGACTGCATATGCCACTTTCTGAGCTTTCGTGCACTCCAAGGTTCTCAGAATTTTGTCCATGGTATGAATCCACCTATTGGCCTCCTCAGGTTTAAATCCTCCTTCAAACTTGGGTGGGTTACAACTCCTAAAATCAGCCAGACTCTTCGCCTCGGTGTTACCCACATTGCACTGATGAGGTGGATTAGCAGGTTGAGGTGGTTGCTGAGATTGTTGTTGTTGCGTTGACTCCAGCACCGCGGTTATCCTTTCCAACATCGCATTGGTGTGATTTTGGTTTCTAGTTGCCATAATAGACCTGCGCTATGGGCTTATGGTCACATATGTTGAACTAAAGAAACATTCCTCACACCACCTATACTAAAGCTATAGCTTATAACTTTAAATCAACATTCAATTGTGTCTTGTGATCAAAAGAGACAAGATACAAACATTCATAACAATAAATATGCCCTGTGGATACCTGCTTGATGTTGATGGCTACCTTTCTGGAACTACTTCCACTACTACAGGATCTGACTTTTGCTCTGATACCACTCAGTGTGACACCCTTTTCCCAGCACCCAAGTAAATATTACAATAGTTAAGTATTACTTGGTAAAATATATGGACTTGTGATTATATAAGAAAATATAGAAATAAAATTTTCTTTTCTTAGGCGGGTGCACAAATCCAAACATGAAATTCTTGGAGAAGAAATTCTATATCATTTTAAACAATTGTGTTGAATTCGGCATTCTCTAAAACCTTTTCACAAGCTGGATAGCATTCGTATTTGAAATCGTATTTATATGATAGAAAGTAAGCGATGCCATCTTTTCCTTCTTTTATAAAACTATTACCATTTAATTCTTTTGTAGCCAAATTATTTAAATAGGTTTAATCAGAGTAAGCGGAAATAGTGGAACTATGCATACTTATAACATAAACATAATTCCCAAATAGATATGTAAATAAGTCATGAAATACATAGTCCCATAGTCATAACTCCAAGATCCATAATACAAGCCCATAAAAGATCTATGCCAAAAATAAAACCATAACCCTAGAGCTCTCAAGAGCATATCTATAGCATATATACATATCAAAATATGAACTCTAGAGGTGGTCACATAGATCTGGCAGCATCAGTAATAGTAGTGATGGTAGTAGCGGTCTCCAGGTAGCAAAAGAAAACATCATCATCAACAACAGCACCAGATTCTCCTCCACGGCATCCCCACATCGGATCCCTTGATCCTCATCATACACCTTATACACATACCTAGGGATCATCATCCCTCCACTGACTCCCGGTGGAATGAACGACAGGCTCGCCTCCGCTCTCATCCTCCACGGGATCCTCCTCGATCTCATCCGATGGAGAGTGTACCCTACCACTGGGTACGGGGTCATGAGATGGTGTGACCCTGACTGGGCTCCTCGGATCAGAAGGGGGAGTATCCTCGCGGATGACTCTCGAGGAAAAAGGGTGTGAGCGGGTAGGTCTGAAACGAAAACTGTGATAAGAGCGAGCTGGCCGTGTGGGAGGTGGTCCAT
Source organism: Crotalaria pallida (assembly GCA_037953625.1). Lineage (NCBI taxonomy): Eukaryota > Viridiplantae > Streptophyta > Magnoliopsida > Fabales > Fabaceae > Crotalaria > Crotalaria pallida. The sequence goes on from CM075653.1 coordinate 93,165,301, forward strand.
GATACGTGTAAAATGGGGGTACGTGCATAATGTATATGATGGGAATCCTAAATCTACAAGGACGAAATCTAATCAACGGGTTCGGGTGGTAGAAGGTAACCTCCACCTCTCCCTCGAACACCGCGCGATGGTCCTCATAGATCTATGTGCCACTAGGAAGTGGCCGGATCTCGATGCAAGCGATGTAACGAGACATCACCTACAAGGGCATAGGGGTAAGCATTTCTATACACATAATCAATAGAGCATAAATGTATGTATAATGTGAAGGTGTAAGCATGCAACAATAAACAACAAACACATTTAGCATTTAGCAGAAATAGGATGCAAGTAGGATGCTCATACTTGTTTCATTTATCAAACTTAGTTTAAATGAGTGGCATGATGTATGAATTTAGCTCTCAAGCCTATCTCCGTCAATCTATGTCATTCTCTGACGTCCGTCCTTGACTTCCCAGCACTCAACCGTGCGTTGTACTCCTAGGTGTACAACATTCGTACATTCACCAAGAATGTACAAGACAAGCATGGAATCTGTGCCACCCGAGCACATCCCGTCATCCAAACGGACCGTCATCCAAATGGTATAACCATATCGGCATCCACTAAGCCGACCACGTCGTCAACCATAACGTGTCATCAAGCAAGCATCATTTGGCACTCCCAGAGGCCCTCTGTGACACCCTTCCGATTATCCCAAATATAATATAGTGATTATGCTTTTATATCGGATAATATATGGACTTGTGAGTGTTAAGAAAATAGGTAAATAAAATTTTCTTTTAAAGCGGGTGCACGAATCGTCACTTGAAAGTCTTGGAGAACAAAGTCTATATTATCTCAAAATCATTGTATCGAGTTCGGCGATTTCTAAAACCTTTTCGCAAATAGAGTAACATTCGATCTTTTAGAAAATATCTTTGTATCAAGTAGCTTAAGCTACCCTTGCTTTGTACGATAGAACTGATACCATTTATAGCCGAGCTCTTAAACAAATTAAATCAGAGTAAGCGGAAATTACTGGACTATGCAACTGATAGAATATAAACATAGGTTTTCATAGATATAGAGAGTCATAAGTACATAGCCCATGAGTAAAGTCTCCAAGTTTCAAAATATACAAGTCCATCATCAGATCTATATAACAGTGTAACTACAAACCCTAGAGTGCTCCAAAAGTATATCTACAATATATATACATAACAAAATATATAACTCTAGGGATAGTCACATAGATCTGGCAGCATCAGATGGAGTAGTAGCAGCAGTAGTCTCCCAAAAGTAAAAGTAGTAGTAAGGTAGTAGCAACATCATCATCACAGCAGCAGTAGCAAATCTCCTCCACAGCCTCCACACATCGGACCCTCAGACCCACATCATACACCATATGCATATACTTAGGGATCATCATCCCTCCAGTCACTCCCAGTAGAATGCACGACAGGCTCGCCCCCACTCTCGTCCTCCACCGGATCCTCCTCGATCTCATCCGAGGGAGAGTGTACCCTACCACTGGGTATCGGGTCAGGTGATGGTGAAACCCTGACTGGGCTCCTCGGATCAGATAGGGGAGTCTCCTCGTGGACAACTCTCGAAGTAAAAGGGTGAGAGCGGGTAGGTCGAAAACGAAAACTATGGTAAGAGCGAGCTGGTCGCGTGGGAGGTGGTCCATGGTAAGTGTAAAACGGGGGTACATGCATAGTGTATATGATGGGAATCCTAAACCTACAAGGACGGAATCGTATCAGCGGGTTCGGGTGGTAAAAGGTAATCTTTACCTCCCCCTCGAACACCGCACGATGGTCCTCATAGATCCATATGCCACTAGGAAGTGGCCGGATCTCGATGCAAGCAATGTAGCGAGACATCACCTACAAGGGCATAGGGGTAAGCAATTCTATACACATAATCAACAGAGACTAAATTATGCAATATAAGCATGTAAATATGCATCAATTAATATCAATCACATTTAACACTTAGCAGATATTGAATGCAAGTAAGATGCTCACACTTGGTTCATTTATCACAGTTAAATTAAATGAATGGCATGATGCATGACTTTAGCTCTCAAGCCTATCTCCATCATAATACTATGTCACTCTCTGACGTCCATCCCTGACAACCCAGCACTCAACAGTGCGTTGTATTCCTAGGTATACAACCATTCGTACATTCACCTAAAATGTACACGACAAGCTTGGTATCCATGCCACCCGAGCATATCCCGTCATCCAAACGGATCGTCATCCAAACGATATATCCATATCGACATCCACTAAGCCGACCACGTCAATAACGTGTCATCAAGCAAGCGTATTGGCACTCCCAGAGGCCCTCCACATGTTTAACAAACATGAAATACGTCCTACCATCCAAACTCCAGAATTTATGCATTTTATCTTTTAGACTTAAGGGAAGTTGATTAATACTTTACAGGCCACCTAGGCTTATTTTCTTTATCAAAAAGGACCGTCACCAAACGATCTATTTGTATTAATCAATTTCCGTAGGTCTTGATCCCTTGGACTATTATTAATAATTCCTTAGTTTATTAAGTCAGAATTGAAAATGGTGTTTTCAGGTTCTGAACCATTTACTCGAGTAAACTTCAGGACACTCGAGTGTTCTTCAACTTTTCCAGATTACTCGAGTGTTCTTAAGATTACTCGAGTGTTCATGACTTTCTGAGGATTTGGGTTTTCAATTCAACAATTTACTCGAGTAGTTCATGGGTTACTCGAGTGTTCTTGAACATTTCCAGAATACTCGAGTGACCTTGAATGACTCGAGTGTTTGACCTAAACTTGTCCTCAGGTCATGCTCGATACTCGAGTACCAGACAAAATACTCGAGTGTTCTTGTTCATTTCACATTGTTTTGAAAGCATTTTACTCGAGTACCCTGCCTTTTACTCGAGTGTTTCGTAGCAGATAACACTGAAACTTGGTTTTAACATAACATTTTCATTTCTACTTAATTCTAGTCCATTCCAGGGATCCACAGAGTTCATACAACATAATTTGAACATGTTACAACATTCATTTCATATCAAAACAAAGATTTGACAGAGAATCCAATAATCATGCATAAAAAGGCACTTTTAACAACTCAACACCTCAAATTGAATATTAAGCACAATTTTCATAAAGTAAAGCTCATTTAAGCTTGCATGCATGATATAAAACTTGCTCAACACAGTTTTAGAGCATGGATTGGTCTCCAAACCAAAGTTCCTATTCAATCTAAGCCCTTAGAGCCTCTTGGTGGCTCTCTAACACAATTCATGGAATTTAAACTCTGTCTAGTGAATATAATTACTTCCCCTTACCTCTCAGATGTTTTCCAAACAAGGATTGACAAGAAAAAGGCTCCAAAATCCTCAGACCAACTTCAAATGCCACATGCAGAGTAGTTTTGAGTACCATACCAAAATGGAATTGGTTTGTACATGAAACAGAGAATTAAATTGGGGAAAATTAGATTTCTAAACTCTATGCAACATAATCTAACTAAGGAAACCGAAATTGAGACTCAGGGGTTCATGAGCTTACCAGAAATCAAGATCAAGGTAAGCTCCAGAAACAGTTTGGACAGCAACTAGCTCCACTTCCCAGCTCCAATTCTCTCAACACACTCACTCAAATCTCACGATTTCACTCTCTATACAAATCTCAAGATGTAAGCTTTGTATTCGTGTATGATTTGTGTTTTGAATCAGAACAGAGAATGAGAATCGAAGGAGACGAATTCGAAACCCTAACTTCTTTAACTTCAACAAGATTAAGCAAAATTCTCTACCAAGGTTCGTTGATGAGCTTAAATAGGATTGGAGGGTGTTCATGCGTGACGACACGCCACCCATGGCGTTGGCAAGGAGACGATTTCGTGTCAACGAAGGGAGATCGTTGGCCGTGACTCACCAAACGCACTAACTCGTGCAGTTTGACCCAGAATACTCGAGTATTCTGAATAATACTCGAGTATTTTGCCCAGATTTTGAAAAATAATTATTTTATTTACTTTCCCTCCAAAATCTTTCCTATAATTGCTTCTAGGTCCCAACCCAGGGACTAATATGAAAAATACTCATTTTATGCATTTAAATTATTTATTAAATAATTTCCACACATAAGTTAATCATATGAACACATATTTTAATCAAGGATTAATATAGAAACCATTAATTATAATTAAATTATAATTAACATTTCATTAATCGGGGATTAAAATTTTGGGGTGTTACACTACTCCCCCACTTACAAGGAATTTCGTCCCCGAAATTCAACTCATACAAACAAGTCAGGATAATCCTGACGCATCTTATCCTCTAATTCCCAAGATGCTTCTATCAGATCTCCATAAATCCAGACGACTTTGACCAAACTAATGTCCTTCCCTCTAAGCTGCTAGATTCTTCGATCTTCAATACGAACTGGCACAGCTTTGAAGGTTAGGTTCTTATGAATTTCTAAGTCATCAGGTTGGATGCTAAGAACAATGGTGGGGTCATGGACATATTTCTTCAATTGAGACACATGGAATACATTATGGAGGTTAGCTAATGACGGAGGCAAAGCTAATTGATAGGCTACTGGGCCGATCCTTTTGAGAATTTGATAGGGACCAATAAACTTAGGTGATAGTTTCTGGGTTTTCAAGGCTCTACTAACACCTTTGGTTGGTACTATTCTAATGAACACGTGGTCTCCTTCAGCAAACTCTAAGGGTTTTCTCCTTCTATCAGCATAGCTTTTTTGCCTACGTTGAGCTGCCCTCATCTTCTCTTGTATCATCTTGATCTGCTTCGTGGTCTCTTGCACAATATCTGGTCCAATCAAAGAACTCTCCCCCACTTGAAACCAGCATAACGGCGTCTGACACTTTCTCCCATATAAAGCTTCAAATGGTGCCATTCCAATGCTCGTGTGATAGCTGTTGTTGTAAGTGAACTCCACGAGTGACAACATTTGCTCCCAATTCCCTTGTCCTTCCAAAGCACAGGCTCGTAGAATGTCCTCCAATGACTGAATAGTCCTTTCCGTTTGGCCATCAGTCTGAGGATGGTATGCAGAACTTAGCTTCAATCTTGAACCCAAGGCTCTATGCAGATCTTCCCAAAACTTTGATGTAAACCTCGGGTCGCGATCAGACACAATGTAACATCCCAAATTTTAAACGCAAATACAAATAAATTAATAATAGTTGGAGTAATCGAAATAATAATAATAAACCATAAATAGGTATTTAAAATAAGTATTTTAGCATAAGAAAAAGAAAAACAATAATAATAATAATAATAGTAATAATAATAATAATAATAAATAAAAAGAAAAAGAAAAAGAATAATAATAATATTAATAACCATAGTAATAGTAATAACAATAATAACAACAATAATAATAATGATAAATAAAATTAATAATAATAATAATAACAATAATAATAATAATAATAATAATGATGATTAAAATAAAATAGAAAAAAAAAAGAAAAATAAAAGGGGAAGGGGTTCGAAACCCCCTCCTTGTTGTCTTCCTCCGCCGGCCCTAAGCCTCTCTCCCTCATCTCCTTCACTGGTCCCTCCTTCCTTCCCCGTTTCCGTCCAAGCCGCCGCTCCCCAACCAGTTTCCGTCGCCAACCTTCTCTTTGCCTCGCGCTCTCTCTCTTTCTCTCCGCCACCGTCCCATCCCTCTCTCCCTTCGCCGGTCTCTCTCTCCGCCGCAGCTACAAAGAATCGCCGCCACCAACCGCGAGCTATGGACCTCCAGCCGCCGCGTGGTGTTTCTTCTCCCTCCAAATGTTGTAGATCTGCGGCCGCCACTGTTTGTAGAGGTCACGATCGCTAGCCGCCCCCGTTGCTGGCTTGAAGTTGCGCCGCCGCCTCTATGGTGCTCTGTCACGGTTCAAACCGCGAACCAGGGTCCTGAAGCAGCCATGGAGTCACGCCACCATCTCTTTCCTCCCTCTGATCTGATGTGTGTTGCTGCTAAGGATCGTCATCGACGCCGGTCGGGGATGCCGAGGTTGTGCAGCTGTGAACCGAACCGACTTGGCCGTTCGTTTCCCTTGGAGGTAGTGCCGTGAACCAGCTGAAGCTACATGGAACCAGTGCTGAAAACCGAACCGACGCCGGTCGTGGATGCTGTGAAGAGGTGATGCTGTGAACCGATGCCGTTTTTGTCCTCCCTGCTACTTCAAAAATCACATCTGAGGGTAAATCCCTAAAACCCTTTCTAATTGCTCTATGTTGTGTTTTAATTTTTAGTACAAATGTTAATTTTAATATTATTGGTAATAATTATTTAGTATGAAAATTGTTTTAGAAATTTAATTGTATTATAATTTATATTGATTTTAATGATACTGTTACTAATGATGATTTTAAGGGGTCACTTTAATTTGTAACAACATCGAATTAAACGTATGTCAAATGAATCGTTTTAAAGAGTATTTTAGTTAAATGTGCTGAGTTCCTAAGTAATTGAGTTGTTGTTTAGCATGGTGGGCTTATCCCTAGGCTGAACAATACACCAGTTAATTAGGAACCGGACATATCCGACATACATTAATTCGAGTTTAAACCTATCTTGAACTTTTAATTCTAAATTGAATGAGAGTATAGCTAATTGGTTTGGGGAATGTGATTTGCTTATTTTGAACAAAGAACACTCTCTTTCTAATTCAGAATTACTAGTTTTAAGTAGCTAAAAATATGTGATTTCAATCTATTATGATTCTTTTGTTGATTTCGAAAGTTAGCATATTTTTCAAAAGAAGTTATACTATTTTAAATGAAAAGGGGCACGATTTTGAATCTACGAATTTGAATCAAGTAATTACGTGGTTTGGAAACATATTCAGGATACAATACTTTAAACCAAAATATAATAAGTTAACGCATTTTATTTTATGATTTGGAATCAAATACATTGCTTGTCAAGTTTCGATATTTCATATTGGTTTATTTTAGTCCGGTGTTCACAGCTTTAAAGTGTCCGTTTTAGCATGATTTCAAAGTATATTGTCATTGTTTTGTATGACCCGGTTAGACGACGAAGGACTTTAGGATCAGCAAGGATGCGAACATTGAACCGCGTTATGCTGGGCAGCGTTGCACGAAAAGAATCAGGTCTATGGAAACGCAAGGTAAGGGGGTGGATTATAGTGAGCATTGGGTGATCTAAGATTGGGTATCCCTATGGTTATAGTGATTTTCTAGGAGTTATGTGTTTAGGGTATTTAATGGTAGGATCTTGGATAGTAAATTAGGGAATGGTGAATATAATAGAAATGAACTTAGAAATCATAACTAGAAAGGGGAAAGTAATGTGAGCTTTGAATGTGAATTGATGTTGGAGAATTGATATAATAAGTGTTTTTACAATACATTTATGATTTACTTGGTTATGGTCCAATTATGATTATTGAATGAAATGATAAAGTGTGATATGAATATTGTGTATTATGTGTGTTATGTGGAAATTGGAATGGTTATAATTATCGATGATAAGTATCTATTTATGATTATTTCAAAATGACAACATGGATAGTGTGCATTATGTGTTTGTTGAATTTGGATTGGATTAAGATTATGAATGTTGAAAATAAGTGCTTATTTGGGGTTGTTGGAAAGGGGTAATCTTCATGTACTTGAATGATTGGAATGGTTTATATTTATGCATATTGTGATTATTATTGGAATTGTGTTGATGGTTATAATTAATGGACTGGCCTGTTGATTGATTAATAATGGTAAAAGTAACTAAAGTGGAAATTGATCAGTGGGGCCCGGAACACTAGGTACCCGGCTAGGTGTTCCAATTACTTGTTAGGGCCAATTACCTGCCAGGCCAATTACCCATCAGGCCAAATCGCCCTGTAGGCGCCGGGTGACCCACAGGATCAATTTTCCACACCAATAATTGAAATAAATAATGGAATGGTAAATATGTACATAGTCCTACAAGTTATGGTCTGGATGGGTGTAAAGTCCTGGGCAGGTGTTTCAAGTCCCTAGACAGGTGTGCCAATTACCTAGCGGGTAACCAAAATCCTAGTGGTGTACAATTAAAAAGGAAAAAGGGAAAGGGTATGCAGATCACTGTTTGTGGTTGCATACGCCGTGTGTAGATCTCTGTTTTGGGGTTACACACGATGGTAAGGTGTAGATCTCTGATTTGAGGTTACACCCAATGGAAAGCGTAGATCTCTGATTTGGGGTTACGCATAAAGGAAAAAGGAAATAAAGGAAAATGGAAAAGATAATGGATATAGTCAGAAAATGGAAAAGATAATGGACAATGGTAACGGAATCAAAAACGGAAAGGGAATTGAATTAGTGAAAATGTTAAGGGAAAATGGAAAATGGATAAAGACAATGGAAATGAATAGGAAAAAGGGATAAAGTAAATGGTAATGAACATTAACATTGATTATGGGCATGTTAAAGAAAGGGGTAATCATGGAATCATGATAAAGAGAAAATAGAAAGGGTGGAAAGAGGTTGATTGTGAATAGACTTGTAAATGCTATATGTCATTACTTTACTATTTGTGTTTGGCCTAGTGGATTTATTATGATTATATGGAAACTGCAATTTTATTTCATGTGCAATGCTCACTCCCTTACTATCATTACAGGTACAGAGATTGAGATTGCACTATTACTGGCCGAGCAGGAGTGCACTCCACACCGTGGAGTGTAATTTAGTTGAGAATGTATTATGATCATTTTATTATAATTAATCTATTTTGGGTTTTTGAAATAATCTAATCATTGTAAGCCCGAGTTTGTTATATGTCGTTGTTAGGGCTGGTAAAGTTAATTATTATATTTAGAAGTTGAAATGTTTTTCTGAATTGTACTGGTTTGACAGGTGAAAATTCTAAATTTTTGGGAAGTCCGATAAACAGAGGAAACTCTGTCGGATTTTCATTAAGTTTTAAAACGAAATTTTCAAGCCCTAAGTAAAAATCAACTTAATTATTAGTAATTAAACTATATAATTATTAGGGTGTTACACACAATGCTTGATGGTACTCCGTGCAGACGAACAACTTCCTTGATGTACAACTGAGTGAGCTTTTCCAATGAGTAGCGCATATTCACGGGAATGAAATGCGCCGACTTGGTCAAACGATCCACGATCACCCAAATTGCATCATGACCAGTAGATGTCCTTGGCAATCCCGACACAAAATCCATCGAGATGCTATCCCAATTCCATACCGGAATTTCCAAAGAGAGTAACTCTCCTCCTGGCTTTTGGTGTTCTACCTTCGCCTTTTGACACACCAAACAGCACGGGACATACTCAGCTACGTCCTTTTTCAACCCAGGCCACCAAAATAGTTTCTTCAAATCCTGATACATTTTAGTAGCTCCTGTATGCATACTCATCTTGCTCTTATGTGCTTCATCCATAACCATTCTCCTTACTTCCAAATCATCAGGGACACAAATCCTCGTTCTAAAACGCAGGATTCCATCCTTCCCTTCTTGGAATTCCAATTCCTTACCCTCTTGCATCAACCATTTCTTCTCCATGAGTTTCTCATCCTTGAGTTGCAATTCTCGAATATTTTGTAGAAACTCATTAGCAATCTGCAGCATCCCCATCTTGATACTCGTCGGCTCCACTTGCATTGTCAAACTCAAATCTCGAAATTCCTCTATCAGTGCAGCTTCTCTGACCATCATCGCACTTATGTGCATTGCCTTTCTACTCAATGCGTCTGCCACAACGTTTGCCTTCCCAGGATGATAATGGAGCTCAAACTCATAATCCTTCAAAAAATCCATCCATCAGCGTTGCCTCATATTCAACTCCTTTTGATCAAAGAGGTACTTTAAACTCTTATGGTCACTAAACACCCGGAACGTAGTGCCATAGAGATAGTGCCTCCAAATCTTTATGGCAAACACCACAGCTGCCAACTCGAGATCGTGAGTTGGATAGTTCATCTCATGAACTTTTAGCTATCTCGAGGCGTAGGCGACAACTTGCCCCTCTTGCATTAAAACACACCCAAGACCTTGTTTCGACACGTCACAATACACATCAAAGCTCTTCTGTGTATCGGGCAATACCAATACAGGAGACGATGTCAATCTTTCCTTCAACTCCTGAAAACTCCTTTCACATTTCTCATCCCACAGAAATGGTTGATCTTTCCGAGTCAACTTCGTCAGAGGCAATGCAATCTTCGAGAAACCTTCGATGAACCTTCTATAATACCCAGCCAAACCAAGAAAGCTTCTCACCTCCGTGACCGACTTTGGTTGCTCCCATTGCAAAACCGAACTCACTTTCGTCGGATCAACGGCTATTCCTTTATCCGAAATCACATGCCCCAAAAACTTAACCTCCCTCAGCCAGAACTCACACTTTGTAAGTTTGGCGTACAATTGCTTCTCCTACAGGATGCTTAACACTATCCTCAAGTGTTCAGCATGCTCCTCCGGGCTCTTGGAGTAAATCAGAATACCATCGATGAACACAACCACGAATGAATCTAAATAAGGTCTAAAGATTCGATTCATGTAGTCCATGAAGATAGCTGGTGCATTAGTCAATCCGAACGGCATTACGACATACTCATAATGTCTGTATCGAGATCGAAATGCAGTCTTAGAGATATCCTCTTCTCTAATTCTGATCTGATGGTACCCCGACCTCAAATCAATCTTGGAAAATATTGAAGCCCCACGTACTTGATCCATAAGGTCATCTATTCGTGGCAACGGATACTTGTTCTTGATGGTGACCTTATTAAGCTGCCGGTAGTCGATGCACATCCTCATACTATCATCTTTCTTCTTGACAAACAAAACCGGAGCACCCCAAGGTGAGACGCTTGGTCGGATCATCTGTTTCTGTAGCAACTCCTCAATCTGCTTCTTCATTTCTGCCATTTCCGGTGGTGCCATTCTATAGGGAGCGATAGAAATGGGACTAGCTCCCGGAACTAGATCGATGCCAAATTCTATCTCTCTTCTTGGTGGCAGACCAGGAATCTCGTCCGCAAAAACCTTAGGAAAATCTCTGACAATAGGAATCTCTTCCATCCTTGGACTATTCTCCTCCACCTCAGCGTTGAACAGACACACGTAGCAAGATGGTTTTGGGTCTCTATAGGTCACTAGTTTTCTATCACAATCAATGATCACTTGGTTCCGACTTAACCAGTCCATTCCCAAGATCACATCTAATTGTGCTAAGGGTAAGCAGATCAAATCTACTTTAGAGGTTTGTCCTAACACTTCTATACAACAGTTAAGACATGCTCTAGAAACAACTACAGGAGCATTTGTAGGGGTTTCTACTTGCAAAACATAAGGCATTTCAGACATCATCAAGCCTAACCGGTTTACACATTCATATGAAACGAATGAATGCGTTGCACCAGAGTCAAACAAAACATGACATAACTGACCATTAAGCAAGTATTTACCTTGCACCAGATCAGAAGATCGATTCGCTTCCACACCGCTAAGGGTGAAGACCCTTCCTTGAGTCACAAGTCTATCTGCAGTCCCTCTTGAGTTAGCCTTGGCTGGTTCCTTGCAATCCCTTGCAAAATGTCCCGGCTTTCCACAGTTAAAACAACCACTTGTTCACCAACAAACTCGACCATAATGGTTGCGCTTGCACTTGTCGCAGAATGGAGCCTCGTTCCGATAATTTCTTCCTTCAGAACCACCAACCTTGCCCTTGCCTTTCCCTCTGCGATCATATGGACCTTTGCCTCGATTGTTGAAACCCTTATGCCTTTGAGATCCATAGCCTTGATTGTCCTTCTTTTCTGAGACTTGCACCTCCTCGGCTTTTGTATCATCTTCATACATCCTACACATGTCCACGAGTGCAGGAAAACTTTGAATCCGCTGGTAGCTAAAAATTGACTTCAACTTTGGCCTCAAACCTCCTTCAAACTTAATGCACTTGCTCCTCTCATCTGGATTGTTCTGATAGTATGGAGAGTACTTCATCAGCTCTTCAAACTTTGCCGCGTACTCACCCACACTCATGTTACCTTGCTTCAGCTGCAAGAATTCCACTTCATTTTTCCTTCTTAGATCCTCAGGAAAATATTTCTGAAGAAATTTTTCCATGAATACTCCCCAGCTTACATCTCTTCCTTCATATTGCAGAAGCTGCATCGTGTGATTCCACCAGTTCTCAGCTTCATCCTCTAACATATAGGTTGAATAAGCCACTGTTTGAGCATCCGAACACTCCAACGTTCTTAGGATCTTGTCCATGGTGTGAAACCACTTGTTGGCTTCTTCCGGCTTAAATCCTCCTTCAAACTTTGGTGGGTTGCAACTTCTAAAGTCAGCCAGAGTCTTCGCGCCAGTATTACCCATATTACACTGATGAGGCGGGTTAGCCGGTTGAGATGGTTGCTGAGACTGTCGTTGCATAGCTTCCAACACCGTGGTGATCCTTTCTAACATCGTATTAGTGTGATTTTGGTTTCTAGTTGCCATATTAGACCTGCGCTATGGACTTATGGTCACATATGTTGAACTAAAGAAACTTCCATTACACTACCTATACTAAGGCTCTATCTTAAACTTATTAAATCTACAATCAATTGCGTCTTGTACTCAAAGAGACAAGATACAAACAAATCAAGGGTATTTAAACCTCAACAAACAAAATAATAACATTCGAAGTAATGTAATTGCCTTGAAGATACCTGCTTGATGTTGATGGCTACCTTTCTGAACTACTTCCACTACTACAAGATCTGACTTTTGCTCTGATACCACTCAGTGTGATACCCTTCCGATTATCCCAAATATAATATAGTGATTATGCTTTTATATCGGATAATATATGGACTTGTGAGTGTTAAGAAAATAGGTAAATAAAATTTTCTTTTAAAGCGGGTGCACGAATCGTCACTTGAAAGTCTTGGAGAACAAAGTCTATATTATCTCAAAATCATTGTATCGAGTTCGGCGATTTCTAAAAACTTTTCGCAAATAGAGTAACATTCGATCTTTTAGAAAATATCTTTGTATCAAGTAGCTTAAGCTACCCTTGCTTTGTACGATAGAACTGATACCATTTATAGCCGAGCTCTTAAACAAATTAAATCAGAGTAAGCGGAAATTACTGGACTATGCAACTGATAGAATATAAACATAGGTTTTCATAGATATAGAGAGTCATAAGTACATAGCCCATGAGTAAAGTCTCCAAGTTTCAAAATATACAAGCCCATCATCAGATCTATATAACAGTGTAACTACAAACCCTAGAGTGCTCCAAAAGTATATCTACAATATATATACATAACAAAATATATAACTCTAGGGATAGTCACATAGATCTGGCAGCATCAGATGGAGTAGTAGCAGCAGTAGTCTCCCAAAAGTAAAAGTAGTAGTAAGGTAGTAGCAACATCATCATCACAGCAGCAGTAGCAAATCTCCTCCACAGCCTCCACACATCGGACCCTCAGACCCACATCATACACCATATGCATATACCTAGGGATCATCGTCCCTCCAGTCACTCCCAGTAGAATGCACGACAGGCTCGCCCCCACTCTCGTCCTCCACCGGATCCTCCTCGATCTCATCCGAAGGAGAGTGTACCCTAGCACTGGGTATCGTGTCAGGTGATGGTGAAACCCTGACTGGGCTCCTCGGATCAAATAGGGGAGTCTCCTCGCGGACGACTCTCGAAGTAAAAGGGTGAGAGCGAGTAGGTCAAAAACGAAAACTGTGGTAAGAGCGAGCTGGTCGCGTGGGAGGTGGTCCATGGTAAGTGTAAAACGGGGGTACATGCATAGTGTATATGATGGGAATCCTAAACCTACGAGGACGGAATCGTATCAGCGGGTTCGGGTGGTAAAATGTAATCTCTACCTCCCCCTCGAACACCGCACGATGGTCCTCATAGATCCATATGCCACTAGGAAGTGGCCGGATCTCGATGCAAGCAATGTAGCGAGACATCACCTACAAGGGCATAGGGGTAAGCAATTCTATACACATAATCAACAGAGACTAAATTATGCAATATAAGCATGTAAATATGCATCAATTAATATTAATCACATTTAACACTTAGCAGATATTGAATGCAAGTAAGATGCTCACACTTGGTTCATTTATCACAGTTAAATTAAATGAATGGCATGATGCATGACTTTAGCTCTCAAGCCTATCTCCATCATAATACTATGTCACTCTCTGACGTCCATCCCTGACAACCCAGCACTCAACAGTGCGTTGTATTCCTAGGTATACAACCATTCGTACATTCATTTAGAATGTACACGACAAGCTTGGTATCCATGCCACCCGAGCATATCCCGTCATCCAAACGGATCGTCATCCAAACGATATATCCATATCGGCATCCACTAAGCCAACCACGTCAACAACGTGTCATCAAGCAAGCGTATTGGCACTCCCAGAGGCCCTCCACATGTTTAACAAACATGAAATACGTCCTACCATCCAAACTCCAGAATGAATGCATTTTATCTTTTAGACTTAAGGGAAGTTGATTAATACTTTACAGGCCACCTAGGCTTATTTTCTTTAGTTTATTAAGTCAAAATTGAAAATGGTGTTTTCAGGTTCTGAACCATTTACTCGAGTAAACTTCAGGACACTCGAGTGTTCTTCAACTTTTCCAGATTACTCGAGTGTTCTTAAGATTACTCGAGTGTTCATGACTTTCTGAGGATTTGGGTTTTCAATTCAACAATTTACTCGAGTAGTTCATGGGTTACTCGAGTGTTCTTGAACATTTCCAGAATACTCGAGTGACCTTGAATGACTCGAGTGTTTGACCTAAACTTGTCCTCAGGTCATGCTCGATACTCGAGTACCAGACAAAATACTCGAGTGTTCTTGTTCATTTCACATTGTTTTGAAAGCATTTTACTCGAGTACCCTGCCTTTTACTCGAGTGTTTCGTAGCAGATAACACTGAAACTTGGTTTTAACATAACATTTTCATTTCTACTTAATTCTAGTCCATTCCAGGGATCCACAGAGTTCATACAACATAATTTGAACATGTTACAACATTCATTTCATATCAAAACACAGATTTGACAGAGAATCCAATAATCATGCATAAAAAGGCACTTTTAACAACTCAACACCTCAAATTGAATATTAAGCACAATTTTCATAAAGTAAAGCTCATTTAAGCTTGCATGCATGATATAAAACTTGCTCAACACAGTTTTAGAGCATGGATTGGTCTCCAAACCAAAGTTCCTATTCAATCTAAGCCCTTAGAGCCTCTTGGTGGCTCTCTAACACAATTCATGGAATTTAAACTCTGTCTAGTGAATATAATTACTTCCCCTTACCTCTCAGATGTTTTCCAAACAAGGATTGACAAGAAAAAGGCTCCAAAATCCTCAAACCAACTTCAAATGCCACATGCAGAGTAGTTTTGAGTACCATACCAAAATGGAATTGGTTTGTACATGAAACAGAGAATTAAATTGGGGAAAATTAGATTTCTAAACTCTATGCAACATAATCTAACTAAGGAAACCGAAATTGAGATCAAGGTAAGCTCCAGAAACAGTTTGGACAGCAACTAGCTCCACTTCCCAGCTCCAATTCTCTCAGCACACTCACTCAAATCTCACGATTTCACTCTCTATACAAAGCTCAAGATGTAAGCTTTGTATTCGTGAATGATTTGTGTTTTGAATCAGAACAGAGAATGAGAATCGAAGGAGACGAATTCGAAACCCTAACTTCTTTAACTTCAACAAGATTAAGCAAAATTCTCTACCAAGGTTCGTTGATGAGCTTAAATAGGATTGGAGGGTGTTCATGCGTGACGACACGCCACCCATGGCGTTGGCAAGGAGACAATTTCGTGTCAACGAAGGGAGATCGTTGGCCGTGACCTACCAAACGCACTAACTCGTGCAGTTTGACCCAGAATACTCGAGTATTCTGAATAATACTCGAGTATTTTGCCCAGATTTTGAAAAATAATTATTTTATTTACTTTCCCTCCAAAATCTTTCCTATAATTGCTTCTAGGTCCCAACCCAGGGACTAATATGCAAAATACTCATTTTATGCGTTTAAATTATTTATTAAATAATTTCCACACATAAGTTAATCATATGAACACATATTTTAATCAAGGATTAATATAGAAACCATTAATTATAATTAACATTTCATTAATCGGGGATTAAAATTTTGGGGTGTTACACCCTCCACATGTTACCAAAACATGATAAACGACCTACCATCCAAACTCCAAAATGAATGCATCATTTTTCGCTTAAAGGAATTGATTGATGTTTTTCTGGTTAATAATACCCGACGTGCCACCCGAGCAGCGTCTCATCATTCAAATGAAAGCTTATCATATCATCAATCAGGTTCCTTTAAGTCTTAGATCACTTGGATTATTGTCATTTAAGTATTAATCAATGATTCAGAATTTAAAATGATATTTTAATTATTCTGGGTGAACTACTCGAGTATTCTTCAGACTACTTGAGTGTTCTACACTTATTTCCAGATTACTCGAGTGTTCTACAGAATACTCGAGTGTTCATGTCTTTCTGGGGATTTGGGTTTCAGATTCATAAGAATACTCGAGTGATTCATGAGTTACTCGAGTGTTCTTCATCAGTTCCAGAACACTCGAGTGACCCCTGCATTACTCGAGTGGTTTACCTTAAGAGATCCCCATGAATCAGCTTTTACTCGAGTCCTGGGCCCGATACTCGAGTGTTTTAACACCAAATACACTATTTTACCAAAATTTTACTCGAGTGTCAAGCCAAGTACTCGAGTCTTTTCTCACAGAACAGACTGGAAACTTGGTTTTAACCTACCATTTTCAATTCTAATCATTTTTAGTCCAATCCAATGATCAACAAAGTTCATATACCATATATTAAACATGTTATAACACTTAGCACATATCAAATTACAGATTTGACAGAGAATCGATCGTTAATGCATAAAATATACAATTTCACAACTTAACACCTCAAATTGCAAAATAATCAACGAACTCATGAAATAACCTTCATTACAGCTTGCATGCATCATGTGAAACTTGCTCAAAACAACCATAGAGCATGAATTGGTCTCCAAACCAAAATTCCTATTCAATCTAGGCCCTTAGAGCCTCTTGGTGGCTCTCTAATGAAAATAATGGAATTCAAACTCTGTCTAGTGCATAAAACAACTTTCCCTTACCTCTCAGACGTGTACCAACAGGAGATTCCAAAGAAAACGCCCTTCAACACCAAAAACAACTTTGAGCACCACATGCAAGACAGTTTTGAGTGCAGCACCAAGATTGAATTGGTTGACATATGAAACAGAGATAAGAATTGGGGAAATTAGAATTTCTAAACTCTATGCAACATCTACTAACTATAGAAACGAATTTGGGACTCAATGAACACTTGAGCTTACCAGAATCAAGGCTCCAAGTAAGCTCCAGAGAATGGTTTGACAGAAAACAACTCCACTTCCAAGCTCCAATTCTTCCTCTACACTCACTCTCAACTCACGAATTTTATGTCTATACAAAGCTCGTGATGTGAGCTTTGTATTGGTGTATGTTTTATGGTTTGAATCAGAACACAGAAGATGAATCGAAGGAAACGAGTTCGGAACCCTAACTCAGACAAACTTCACAATTCCATCAACAAAACCTTCAATCTCGTTGATGAATGGCTTAAATAGACTGGGAGGACGTTCATGCACAACGACACGACGATGGGAGACGTGTTTGAGAGGTGATTTCGTGTCAACGAAGGGGAATCGGTGGTGGTGACTCACCTAACGCACTAACTCGTGCAACTCTGTCCAGAATACTCGAGTATTCCAGAAAATACTCGAGTATTTTGCCCAGTTTTTGAAAAATAATAATTTTATTTACTTTCCCTCCAAAATCTTTCCTATAATTGCTTATAGGTCCCAATCCAGGGACTAATATGCAAAATACTTATTTCATGCATAATTATATTTATTAAATAAATTCACACACATTTCCTAACTACATAAATACATATTTTAATCAAGGATTAAAATAGAAATCATTAATTATAATTAATTTTTATAATTAATATTCCATTAATCAGGGATTAAAATTTTGGGGTGTTACATGTGTCACCTTGGGGAGCTCCAGTTTTGCTAGTTAAGAAGAAGGACGGCAGTATGAGGTTGTGTGTCGACTATCGCCAGCTGAATAAGGTAACGATCAAGAACAAGTACCCTCTACCTCGAATAGACGACTTGATGGATCAGTTAAGGGGAGCAGCGGTATTTTCGAAAATCGATCTTCGATCGGGATATCACCAGATTCGGGTGAAGGAAGATGATATTCCGAAGACTGCTTTTAGGACCCGATATGGGCATTTCGAGTATTTAGTCATGCCTTTTGGAGTGACTAACGCTCCTGCAGTGTTTATGGAATACATGAACAGAATCTTTCAACCATACTTAGATTCGTTCGTGGTAGTATTCATAGACAATATCCTCATTTATTCCAAGAGCAAGGAGGAACATGAGGAACATTTGAGGATAGTTCTGCAGATTTTGAAGGAAAAGCAATTGTATGCGAAGCTCTCGAAGTGCGAGTTCTGGTTGGAAGAAGTGAATTTCTTGGGTCATGTAATCTCAAAGGAAGGAATAGCGGTAGATCCGGCCAAAGTAAAGGCGGTATTGGATTGGAAAGTGCCAACGATGGTGACGGAAATCCGAAGTTTTCTCAGTTTGGTAGGATATTATAGGCGTTTCATCGAAGGATTCTCAAGATTATCCTTGCCAATGACGAAGTTAACAAGGAAGGGACAGCCGTTCGTGTGGACAACGAAGTGCGAGGAGAGTTTTCAGGAGCTTAAAAGGAGATAGACTACAGCACCAGTGCTTATTTTACCTGACCCCGAGAAGAGTTTTAGTGTCTACTGCGATGCATCGAAGCAAGGTTTGGGTTGTGTCCTGATGCAAGAGCGAAAAGTTGTAGCTTATGCCTCTAGACAACTGAAGGTTCACGAGCAAAATTACCCAACTTATGACTTAGAGTTAGCTGCGGTGGTTTTTGCTCTAAAGATATGGCGACATCACCTCTACGGAGCAAGGATCGAGGTATTCAGTGATCATAAGAGTCTTAAGTATCTCTTTGATCAAAAGGAGTTAAATATGTGACAAAGGCGATGGATGCAATTTTTGAAGGATTACGACTTTTTGCTACAGTACCATCCGGGGAAAGCGAACGTGGTAGCAGACGCTTTAAGTAGGAAATCTCTTCATGTGTCTGCAATGATGGTGAAAGAGATGGAGTTAATCGAGAGATTCAGAGATTTGAACTTGGAAGTCAGGATGAATCCACGAAGTATGACTTTGGGAATGCTGATTGTGTCAAACGAGTTTGTAGAACAAGTTAAGGAAGGACAATCAAACGATCTAGAGTTACAAACAAAGAAGCAGCTGGTTTCGGAAGGAAAAAAGACCGAGTTTCAAGTAGGAACTGATGGAGTATTAAGATATAAGGATCGAATTTGTGTTCCACAAGACAAGGGACTAAGGGAAATGATTTTGGATGAAGCTCATAAGAGTAAGCTGAGTATCCATGCGGGAACAACCAAAATGTACCAAGACTTGAAGAAGATGTTTTGGTGGCCTGGTATGAAAAGAGAAGTAGCGGAGTATGTGTCAAGGTGTCTGGTGTGTCAGAAAGCTAAGGTCGAACACAAGAAACCCGGCGGAGTGTTACAACCATTGGAAATTCCAAGTTGGAAATGGGACAGTATTTCCATGGATTTTGTAATTACTTTGCCTAAGACCCGAAGAGGATTTGACGCTATTTGGGTAATTGTGGACCGATTAACCAAAAGCGCTCATTTCTTACCTGTCAATGTGAAGTACCCGTTGGAGAAACTGGCAACCATATATGTTAATGAGGTAGTGAGACTCCATGGAGTACCTTCAAACATCATATCAGACAGAGATCCGAGATTTGTTTCAAAGTTTTAGAATAGTTTACATGCTGCACTTGGGACAAGACTCCAGTTGAGTTCAGCTTATCATCCTCAGACGGACGGACAATCAGAAAGGACCATTCAATCACTAGAGGATCTTCTTAGAGCTTGTGTTCTGGAACAAGCAGGAGAATGGGACACTCTATTGTCGCTGATTGAATTCACATACAACAACAGCTATCACTCGAGCATAGGGATGGCTCCTTATGAGGCTTTGTATGGAAGGAAGTGCAGAACGCCGTTATGTTGGTTTGAAACTGGGGAAAATCTCATTCTAGGTCCGGAAATGGTTCAACAAACAACAGAAAAGATTAAAATGATTCAGGAGAAGATGAGAAGTACATAGAGCAGACAGAAAAGCTACTATGATCAGAGAAGGACTCCTGTCGAGTTTAAAGAAGGTGATAATGTATTCATGCGAGTAGTACCAACTACTGGGATTGGCAAAGTGCTTAAAACCCGGAAACTTACCCCAAAATTCATAGGACCTTACCAAATCCTAAGACGTGTAGGACCGATAGCTTATGAGATTGCCTTACCCCCAATGTTTTCCAACCTACACAACGTCTTTCATGTGTCACAACTTAGAAATTTCATTGGTGATTCTTCTCACATCATCGAACCCGACTCTATACACCTTAAGGAAAATCTCACGTACGAGACCTTACCCTAAAGGATAGACGGTCGAAGTGTAAAGACTCTACAAGGAAATGATATCCCTTTGGTCAAGGTTATTTGGAGTTCTATGAATGGCGAGACTGCTACTTGGGAGCGTGAGAGTAGCATGAGGGATTCGTACCCTCACTTGTTTGAAACAGGTACGCCATTTCTCGAGGACGAGAAATTTCCAAGTTGGGGAGGATGTAACACTTGCCTTTTTACCCACTTCTTCTACAAGTCCCTAACCAAGAAATTATTCCTATTTAGTGATTTACTTGATTTCTTAATTGAATGGATTTAACCTAATTGCTTTAAGAATTGATTAAAGGAGTTTTGATTTCATGATGGATTTCTACACTTTAGAATTTAATCCACTTGTGTTATGATTTCATGTGTTTGTTTTTCTAAGGCTTTCAATGAATTATATTACTTAAAGTATTGATTAAGATTTTATCTTCTTAAATTGATTCATACGGTTTTATGGTGATTATTTCTACCCTAAGTTTCAAAAATCAAAGTCCGATCATCTTAATCTAGAATCATCTCTAGAAACCCTAGTTTGCATCCCTAATATTTGATTAAACCCTAATCAAGTTCCTAATCGTTGATTAAGTGCTTAATCACTCTCTTAAACTCTAAACCCTCAAGGTTAGTGAGTTAACCTAGAATTAGTTTTCCTTAAACCTATACTAGTATGGATTAAGTCTTTGATTAGTACCTTAATCCTTGATTAAGCCCTAAACTCTAAGGATTTGTGAGCTAAATCTAATTTAGTTTTCCTAATCCTACCCTAATCATGATTAGATCCTAATTAGCACCTTAAACCTAGATTAATTAGGCTAACCTACCCTTAAATCCCCCAAACCCGAATGCACCTTTCCATGTGCATTACTTGGTCTCCAAGCTTGTTTACTTGGTCTCCAAGTTGGTTTACTTAATGGCCAAGTCTATGATGTCATCAAAGTGACCTAAGCATGACTTGGAAAAAGAAAAAGAAAAGGAAAAAGAGAAGGAAACCGTGGGGAGGAAAAGAGGAAACCAAAGCCCAAGCCCAAAAACCATGTGTATCTAAACACTCCCACACACCCTTCATTTGGTTCTTCTTCATTTCCATTCATTCCAAAATCTAAGAAAGAAACTTAGAGAGAGGGAGAGAGAGAGAAAGAAAGAGGCCGAAGCCTTGAAGGAGAAAAAGAAGGAAGATCCTAGCTTTTCTACTGGAATTTCTAAGCTTGATCTAGGTAGATCCTTAAGTTCCTAATCTGTTTTCTTCAATTCATTCTCGGTTTTTCATGTTTTCCTTCTAAAGTCTTGATTTTGTTTGAAAGTGTTGATGCATGTTTGTTTTCAAGCTAGATCTAGAGTTTTTACTCACATGCATGTTGATTTCTAAACTTGATTTTGAAGCTTTTGCTAAGAAAGTGTTTTTCTTTCATGATCTTAAGTTGTCTCACGAAATCATTCATTTTCTTCTT
This sequence comes from Crotalaria pallida, assembly GCA_037953625.1. NCBI lineage: Eukaryota > Viridiplantae > Streptophyta > Magnoliopsida > Fabales > Fabaceae > Crotalaria > Crotalaria pallida. The sequence continues at coordinate 93,187,457 of CM075653.1, forward strand.
GATTTCTTAAAGTGTTTTAAGAAAAAGTTTGACTTTGAGTTTGCATGAAGGATTTTTCAAGAGATCTAGTGTTTTTAATTGCATGCATGTCAAGATCAATTCTTAAACTATGATATACTTGATGCTTGTGTTTTGATGCAAAGGTTTTTGAAAAAGATTAAATTTTTCTTAGTGATTTTCCTTATGATGGCCAAGGTTTTTGATAGATCTTTAGGTTAGAGGTTTTGATGATGGATTTGTGATTTGTGCATGTGAATATCTTGGGATTGTGACTATGTTTTGGAAGTTTGAATCTTTAAGAAGATTCTTTTTAAGAAAACCATGAACAAGCACGGTTTTGATGTTGTTGTGGTTGAAAGCTTGATTTTCTTTTGTTTGATCTCATGCATGTTATGATCTTGAAGTTTAATGTTGTTTTAGATGAATAGAAATTTGTGTGTTATTGTGATTTTAAGTGTTAGCCACGGTTTGCATGTTTAGATAAAAAGGATTGAGATTTTCTTAAGTCTAAACAATGAATAAGTGATTTCCATGAACTTTAAGTTGATTATATGTGTTAGATGTGAAATAAAAATTGTCTAGAAACTTGATGATGCTCACGGTTTTATGAAGGAATGTATGTTAGGATTTTATTTCTACTTGCTTCATGAATTATGTGAAATTGTTGTTGGATTTGGAACTGTTTTAAGAAGTCTTGGACTCTTGAAAAAGTTTTTGAGAAACTTAGTCAAGGTCACGGTTTAGACCTTAGTTTTTGAGTTAAATTTTCTTGAGTATATGTGTATTGACATCATGAAACTATGTGTTGATTTGTGAAGATATTCTTTGAGGAAATGATTTTTTAAAAACAAATGAAGCATACGGTTTTGATAAGATTAAGTGTAAGTTGAATGAAAATTTGTTTAAGTGTTTATGTGAAGTATGATTCGGTTTGTATGTGCCTAAAAGTTTGATTACTTTATTTGATTGAGATATATGCATGAATAAGTATGTGAGCATGTTGAGAAGAAGTTTGTTTATGTTCAACTTGATGACTTATGGTTATGTAATGTTTGAAATGAATGAAAGTTAGTTTGTGGATTGAATGAATGTTTGTTTGAAATTTTTAAATAATGTTGGAATGATTTTTGAAATGCATGAAAGTGTTTAAGCGGTTTGTTTTATTTGAGCATCATGCTGCCCACACTTAATTTTAAGTATTTGAACTTGAGAAAGTGTTGATCAAAGTGTTTATTTAATTGTTTTCAAGATGTAACATCCCAAAATTTTATTCCAAGTTAATTAGGAAAACATAAGCTAGAATTTATGATAAAAACCATAGGAAGCCAAGGATAGGAGTTAAGGGTAGTGTCTTAGAGTCAGAATTTGTCAAAATAGAAGTTTTCATTAGAGTAATCGATTACTCTGTAGGAGTTAATCGATTACAAGCCCTCTGGTGAAAACACTAAATTGTTGCAGCAATATTAATCGATTACTTTGGTTGTAAGTAATCGATTATCTTGTGTTTTTGGAGAGGTAATCGATTACTTTTCAATGAGTTAATCGATTACCTGCCCTCTGTCAGAAAAACTAAGAAATGTTGCATTGAAGGGTAATCGATTACTTAGGGTCAAGTAATCGATTACTACTAGGTCTGTACAAAAAAAAAAGAGGAAAAGCGGGTGTACGTTGGAGGCTCCCTATCCACACAAAAAGAATCTTTCCCCTCTCTCTTTAATTCATAGCCACACATTCTTTCCCATCAAAAATATAACAAAACTCACTCTCCCTCATTCTCATTCATTTCCTCCACCATCAACACCATCATCTCCCTCTTCTCTCTCTCATGTTTCGAACCCCTCCTTCTTCTCCCTAAGATTTTCCTTCCTCCTTCAACAAATCAACCAAGCCCAAGTGGATTCTTCCATTCCCATCATCATCAAGCTCATCACCCATAAACAATCACCATCAAACTCACTTGGTAAACTCCTTTCCTCTGTCTTCTCCCTCTCATACGTTTTCTCTCCCTCTCCTCCACTTAAACACTATAAACCATCATAAACCACTCAAAATCCTTCACTTCATGCCCCTATTCATGAGACCCAACTTTTCCCTAAAACCCTCTCCTTCGTGGCTCCCTTTCTCTCTCTAAGGGTTTTCCCTCTCCTCCAATCTTGAAGAACGGAGTGGAGATCGGTCTAGAGACTTGGAGTCAAGGTAGATCCGGAGTAGATTCGAGGTCCTTGGAGCTTTGTGTGGGCTCTCTCCCTCTCTAAGGTAAGGGGAGTCTCTTTTCCACACATTGAGTTAGGGATAGTTGGGGTATATAATAGGACTTGGGTTAAGTAGTTAAATCGGGTTGTGGGTAACAAAATAGCACATGTTGTAAGTTGGTTTAGGGAAAATGAATGTAATTTGATTTAATGTAATGATTTAATTTAATTACCATAAATTTGCTAAAAACCCCTTTATGTATGTTGTGAACGTAAGAAGTGAAGAACCCTAGGGAGTTGACTTATATTTAAGCACGCTGAGACATACCTGAGTATGTCGATTGATATGTGAATATATGTTGTTTGTTGAGAGTTGTTATAATCCTTATGTGTATTAAAAGGGTATAATTAAGAATAAGTAATTGATTATGAGAAAATAAATAATGCAAGCTAGTAGGTGGTAAGAGGATTAGTGGTCAGAAGATTATTTTATGGCTTTATGAAAGTGTGTAGTTAGAATGCTTGAAGTGAGGTTTTAGTCTTAGTTTGGAATATATGTGTTTATGAGTTTCCTTGGTGTGGTAATTAATGGATATAAGGATAATTCTCGAATGCTTGAATAAGAACTGTAATGTAATCGTTTAATTGAGGTTGATGTTGTTTATTGAAAATGTGGGGGATTGATTTATTTAGTACTAACTAATGGTATAGGTATTAGTCGGGAAATAGTATGGGTTCTTGATTTGCATGAGTGAGATATTGGTGGAAATTGTATCGGATTTTAATTAATTGTTGTTATGTAATGTATGAAAATTGAAATGTTGTAAGTGTTTGAATGTAAATCTTTGCTGCTTGTTATAAATGGCTATTTGAAATGTGTGCATTGTGGTGAATGTGTTTGTGTTGTTAAGGACGGTTGAATTGATCATTGGGACATTGGGACACTAGGTGTTCCTGCTAGGTGTACAAACGCCCCATTAGGGCCAAACGCCCCATCAGGCTAAAACGCCCCATTAGGTAAAAATGCCCCGTTAGGAGTCAATGTCCCGAAATGATCAATTCAACGAAAACTAAAAGAATGGAAAATGTGAAAAAGACTAAAGTATGTAAATTGAATATGCTAAGAAAAGTGATAAGAATAAGTATAAGATTATATGTATTAGTCCTAACGGGTGAGGCCTAGTGGGTGATAGTCCTGATGGGTGTATAAGTCCCTAATGGGTGTACAAACACCGTAGCAGGAGCAATCAATTCCTAGTGGTACAAGCAAAATGAAATAAGTAAAGTAAAGCAATGGTGGATGCGTCTTGGTGCTCACTTATGCTACGGCAATGTGAGACCAAGGACAAGTTCGTAAATTAGGGGACGCGTCTTGGTGCTCACTTACGCTACGGCAATGTGAGACCAAGGACAAATACGTAAGAGAACACACGTTTTATGTTTTATAGTGGAAAATGAAAATGGTTTTTGGAAAGAAGAATGTGAAGCATTTTGTTATTCATGGCCTGGTTTGATTATGATGCTTAAGTTGCTATTATGTGCTTTTTACTATCTTATAATTCAATGTGTTGTGAAAAGGTCTCACCCTTATGTGTTTAACATTTTAGGTACTTGAATGTCAAGGAGCTTGAGGATCAGAGTGTCGCAGCGGAAGATTTGGAAAGAAGGAAATTATAAGTCGCGCTACTCATATTGTAATTGAAATACCCGATTTTATATGTAAAGTTGTTTTATGAAAAGAAAATTTTAAGCTCTCCATTTTAATTATCAAACCATACTTAGTGATATTTTATATAAAAACAATGGGTGTTACACAAGATACTTGGTTTGTCTATGGATTTAAATTGGTTTTGAATAATGGAAAATGAACTCGGGACTTAGCATATGATGCTGTCCAGAATTTTCTAAGTTGTATTTCTTATTTAAAAGTGTTTTCAAAGTGATTTGAAGTTGATTTTTGATGAGTATTTAATATAAGATAAAGTTGGTTTGAAAAGTGCATTTTTTCGGTGTTTTCGGAGTTTAATTCATTGCTGTCCAAGAGAGACCAGCAAAGAAACTTTTAAATTAAATTGATTTATTTAATCATTTTCTCATGAATTTAAAGTATAAAAGTTAGTGTTTGATTTTGGACAAGTTTGAGCAAAAGAATTGATGTTTTGGTTTTACATAAAGACAAAGTTTGGATTTTTCCTAAGTTACTTTGAGAATAAGTTCAAAAATAATAATTAAATAAAGTTTTAATACCCCTGTGTCTATCTTGCGGGACTTAGAAGAAGTTGGAGTCGGGCAGACTAGGAAGGAAGCGGACCGTTCGGAACTTGTGGAATTGGTAGCTGCAAATCGAGGTGAGAGAGAAGTTATCCTAAGACACTTTGGTGTCTAGTGAGTATATTAGGACACTCCGTACTCTCTCAAAGTCGGAGTAAAGGTCTACTTGAAGCTAGTAGTATACCCGATAGCTTGTATGCTTGTTTGTATCGTGGTATACGAAGACTCCAGACCTATACCATCACATGCTATTGATTGATTGATATATGTGTTTATGTTGAGATATAATGTTACTTATATTGTCATTGCATGAGCATGTTGTGTAACAGCCCGATTTTCGCAACTTGAAAACATCAACTTTTATTTATTAAAATTACCAAAAATGAGGCCAAAAATTTATTTATTTTTTTTAAACTTTGCCGAAGTGTTGAAAACATTATTGAAAATCTCTTTATGTTCTTTCATTTATTTTTCCGAAAACCGAGTTGTTACTAAAACAATTTCTTCCATAATCTTTCATCTTCGTAAAAGAATTTGATTCCAAAACAGGATGATTCGTGGTACTTAGTTAAAACGGTTACATAATTCAATCTTCCCAAAAAGTACTCCACATCACAAAATTAAAACTTAGCTTGGTTACATCCGTGGCACATTGCTTGGTAATCCTTCACACATAACACAAACAGTTAACCTAAACTAGATACACTACTTTCGCTTCCTTCTAATGAAGACAATCGGATTCGGCTTCCTTTTCCCTTCTGCTGATGCCTTTGTACCAGAGGGTGATACTGCCTCGTTGGCTGACTCTCCTTCTGAACTTGGTGTGAGCTCTACCCCGAACAACTTCACCGGTTTCGCCTTAGCTTCTTCCCGGGGTGGTGGTTCGTTGCTATCGTATCCTAACACGGAGACACTTCCCAAGCACGATCCCACTGTCGATTTGTTTAACTTGTGTTCAGGATCCGCAATCAGCATCTCGGTGTATCCCATCCACGCCCATCCATAACGGGTGGGTTTCCAGCCGCTTCCTCGACGCCTCCATGTAGTAATCTCCAAGCGATGCTCCATCTGCCCGTTGAGATACCAGTCGCACCAATATGCCAACGAACAGGAGAGAGTAAGCGATCCGAACATCGTAGCGTCGACGGTGTGGAATTACGATAGGCGAGGTATCAAGACAATACAAACAATACATACAGCACACACACAGCATAACATTCAAGCATATTATTACTATTATTCTCCTTTCCTCTTTATCTTCCAATCTTATTATTATTCATTATCATCTTGGCCAACTCAACTCATCTCTCACTATTCATTCTTTCTTCCTTATTATCCACACCTCTTAAGCTCTTACTTCTCTTAATTAAAGATCTTTCCTTATCATGTCTTATTGAATTATAACCATCGATGATCGGGGGAGTTAAAGCATCATCGAGGTACGCGTTTCTTTCGTAGTTAGCACTCACGTCTCAAGTCTACATCTCCTCGGTCATCCATCCAACCTAGTCGAAAGCAAACAGGAGTACATGACCTTTACCGTGCGGGCACGACAGCTGTCTCACAATCAATTGGCCCCAGGCCAAGAGGACTACCGCCTCAAATCAAATCAATTCAATTCATACATATATAATCAACTCGGTACAGTGGCAATCACGATGCCCCACTCTAGTCCCTCTCACTGTTCAAGATTTACAATCTAGGGGGCGTCAATACTATTCTAGTTGTACACGCAGAACATACCACGGCATTGGACCCAGTCCCTACCACATTCATATACCACATATGGAGTTCGTTCTGCCTACAAAGTAATCAAGACTTCTTGGTGTTTCACCGTCATCGTCCTCCCCTAATGCAATCTCCTCCTGAGTATCCGCAGACACCCATGGTTTCTTCCTCTCCACTACTTCGGTATCACACTCATACCTCACCGCGTTCGCGTGTTAGAGTCTTTTAAAGTCTTTTATCTTTTTAATTAACCTAATGGTCGGCCCATCCTTCGTGCATCCCTTCAATGAGTCCCGACCGCTATCTTTCAACAAGGCCGTTCCTTTCCTTTCTCAACATAGCACAGAGCGGGGATCACATCGGCAAACTCACATCACTTTTCACACTCTTTCTCAATAAATCTCCTTTTGTAAACCTTTTCGAAAAGAATCTATTTTCATAAACTTTCGCAAAAATATTATTTTGTGTACTCTCTTAAAAGTTCTATTTCGTAAACCCTTTTCGAAAACTTCTTTTCATAAACCTTCTAAAAAAATCTCGTTTCACCAACTTTTTCAAAATATCATTTCACAAAATTTCCTCAAAAATCTCAGTTCGAAAACCTTTTCAAAAATCTCTTTTTTTTTTTTAAAAAAAAAATCTCTTTTCAAAATTTTCTTTTCACAAATCCTTTCAAAAAAAAATCTCTTTTCAAAGCCTTTTTCAAAATATCAGTTTAGTGAGTACCAATGGAGGAGCAAGCTCACTCAACACTAGCCTCAGAAAACCAAGTTCCACACATACCACATCTCATTTCAATCAACAACATACTCTTCCCAGCTCTGGCTCAACCTAATTATCATTAATTCTTTTCTCTAATCTCAATTCTTTTACCTCTTTTTAATCCATCATATATCACTTGTCATTATTCCTTCCTCTTTTGGGTCTCTTACTGTTATGAATCTACTCATTTCATTTTTATTATCAGGATGTAGCAGACATCCCTCAGCATACCGCTCACATTAATAACAATTTTACATATCATCATGTATAATTAAACAGTAAATAAAGCATACTATATAACATCATACAATCATCACACATAATAATGTGGTCTTCGTCCTCTTCGTATAAGTGGCCACACAATTCAAACAATTGCCACTATACTACTGACTCAATACCACGAAGTTCCGGTCTTTGAGCTGATACGGAACGTCCTAATATCACCTACTACCACGGTGTCTTAGGAAAGCTTCTCTCTCACCTGAGGTCCAGCGATTAAAAGCGTATCGTCTCCTCGGATCCTTTTTGCCGTCGGCTGCCCCAATCCCTCGTCTTTAATATTATTCCTCGTACTAAATAAAATATGCTTACGTTATTAACGTGTAATAAGAAAATCTTTTCATATCTCAAAACACTTTTTGTTCTTCATCGGAAAACTTAAAACACCATTGTTGATCAAAACAACTTCCCTATTTTCTAGCACTTTAAATATTTTAAAACCATTTGAAAAACATTTAGTAAGATAATTTAAATCATTTATTTTAGTTGCTGGTCCGTCTTGGACAACACCTTAATTATATTCGAAAACACCGAAAAATTCACCGTTTTCAATCCGGGTTTTTCTTAAATCAATTATCACTTGAAAACTTCATTTTAAATTACTTGAACACATTTTCAAAGTTAAGAAACAATTTTAAATAATTCTGGACAGCAAAGAGTTATTTTACAAAAATCATTTTGATAAAATCCCGAAAACATCGTAAAAACACTTTTCGTTTTAAATAACTCTTTAGATCAAAATTAACGTTTTAAAACTCAAATCTTTATCACAAAACAACCTCGGACAGCCATAAACATAGTTTAAAATATCTCAAATAAATCGAATAGAATTTTCGAAAAACCAAATTATTTCGAAACCAATTACGCACTCAAATATTTTTCAAACATAAACTAGCACCTAACCACAACATCACTTAAATAAATTAAGTCATACAAGTAATCAACCACTTATTTAATTTAATCAAACATTTATTCACTCAATTATTTTCTACACATTTTCATTTTCATAAAACAAAAACACTTAGTCATGCACATATTTCACCAACCGAATGCACACACATACTTTCAATTATGCACAAAACTTTTTCTAAAACCTTTTAGTTCATTTAAGTTCTCTTAGCTTTAATTAAAAACCAAATAGAAGTTAATTATTCACAACATAACTTCAAACACATTGGTTTAACAATATTTCACAAAACACACTCATTGTTTTTATGTCATTTCATTGAAAAGGAATCCTAGTCTAACTAGCATGTGTAGGCCGAATATCATTATTATTAAAACAAAGTTTTTGGTCCACTTTTCCACATGCACAAACACAAGATTCTCAAGTCAAAAGAAATTAACATGCATGAGCCTTTCTTCATAGAAACAAAACATGATTTCCTAGTTCTAGGCTTAGACCAAATGCACATAGAACATGGATCAAGACACAAATCATTTTTCAAAAGTTTTTCCCCCTTGGTTCTTTGTCAAACCGAAATGGTCTCTAGAAAAGATCAAATCCTTTTTCACTAAAAAAAATAACATGCATGCATCTAAGTATCATAGATCAAGTCATGAAATCAATTATAATGGCACAAATTAAAGATGAAAATCATTTCGAGTAGAAGGGACCAAAACCGAAACATGCATGGATGTATGATTAGATCTTTTTGTTTAAAACCACACATATGACTCTAGATCAAAACTTTTTCAAAGATCAAGACATAGATTAAATCTTTTAAAAGTCAAAACCCAAAAATCAAAGTCTTATCAAAACCAAATCGAAATCAAACATTTCAACAATTCAAATTAACTTTTCTAAACATAAGACTAGCATGCAATCACTTAGATCGAATTAAAAAGCATTGAGATCCATAGATCTATTCAAGGTCGAATCACTTGGCTCTTGATCTATGGTTTTATAAGTTTATTTATTCTTAAAATTTTAAGATCAAAGTTCAATTAACACATGCATGAACTCCAATCATCACAATCAACATGCAACACCCAAGATTTTAACTTTATTACCAACCAAGTTTAAATCACTTATTTATTTATCAAGTAAACTCTTAAACACATCTTGAAGTCATGGTTTAAGAAAGAAAAATTGACATGCAAAGAGATTTACTTATAGCTTTTACAAAAAATCTCAACAAAACTTTAGATCTTTAGGATTTAATTTGAAAAAAACTTTAAGATCTTTCATGAAGACCTTAAACGAGTTATGAAGTCCGGTAGTTAGACATTTACAAGTTTCTTTAAGCTTTAAAATTTCATGATCAAGTACAAACACACTTGTGCTTATAATTTTGGCTTGGAGAATTTGTAACAGCCCGATTTTCGAAAAACAAAACATCCGACTCTTATTTATTAACGTTGCAAAAATGGGGCCATTTTTTTTTTTACGTTATTAAGTTTCTTCAACGCACTTCTTTCGAAAACCGAGTTGTTACTTGGAACCAAACTCGACTACTTCAATTTCTTAAAAACATTTTATTTTAAAAACCGTTCAGTTCCACTTAAGCAACTCCATTCATTTTCTCAAAGAAAATTAAACACATTTCATAAAAGGGTTCATCCATTCCTTCAAGGTCGGGCGTGCTTCAAAATAGATAAAGTACAGTAATAGCTCATCACTTTGGTAATCCTGGATACGATTTACAACAACAACCTATTCTAATCCTATTACTAATTCCTTGCTCCTATCAAAGACGACCGGGTCCAGCTTCTTCTTTTTCTTGGTAGACGCTTTTGCACCGAAAGGTGACTCCTCCGTACTAGTTGGTGTCCCGGGTCTGCGATCGTCAACTGAGCATGGCCTATCCATTCCCATCCGTAGCGTGTCGCTTTCCATCCGCTCCCATCTCTAAGCCACGTAGAGATCTCCAAGTGATGATCCATCTGCCCGTTGGAATACCAGCAACACCGATGCGCCAACGAACAGGAGAGAGTAAGCGATCCGGACGCGTAGCGTCGACGTTGTGGAATTACGGTAGGCAGAATAATAGGACACAAACAAAAATAACATACAACATACACACAGTAACAAACAAACATACTATCGTAATTACTCCCACTCAAAATTTATTTCTCCTTACCATTATTTCTTTTATACTTCTCCACTCATATTTCCACTTTCTTTCATAAGGCTCAATATCTTTCCCACATATACATTCTCAACTTCTTTCTCATCCTTCCCATTTCTTGAACTCTTCTCTTATAACTCGTTTCTTAAGATGTTTTATCAATTTATAACCGTCGATGATCAGGGGAAGTTGAAGGATCATCGAGGTACACGTTTCTTTCGTAGTTAGCACTCTCGTTCCAAGCCTACGTCTCCTCGGCCAACCAACCACCTAGTCGGAAGCAAACAGGAGTACAGGACCTTTACCGTGTGGGCACGACAGCTGTCAACACAAGTGGTCCCAGACCAGGAGGCTCAGCCTCAATAATAACAATCATGGCACACTACCTCGCAGTGGCAAACAAGATGCCCCACTCCAGTCCCTCTCACTGTTCCTGAACTGCCATAGGGGTGACATCACTATTTTGGTCCCGGGTGCAGAACTTACCACGGTATTAGACCCAGTCCCCACCACGTTAGTGCACCACATGTGGAGTTCGTTCTGCCCAGAATAGTACTCAAGGCAACGCGACGTTTTACCGCCCGAGCCTACCCTAATGCATTCATCAACCCGAATATCCCTGATATCCGGGGTACCTTCCTCTCCACTACTTCGCACTCTTAAACCTCACCGTATTCGCTGTTAATGTCTTTTAGAATCTTTTAGTTAATTATCCTATTGGTCGGCTCACCCTTCGTGCATCCCTTCAGTGAGTCCCGACCACTATCTTTGCACTTTCAAATACACACATATAGCTCAGAGCGGGGATTCACATCTCATTTCTCAACTTAACCACGATCTCAATTTCACAACTTTCCCCAAAACATCATTTCCAGAAAAATTCTCAAAAATCATCTTCCACCAAAACACCATTTCCAATACAATTTACCTAGATCTCGTTCATAACATGTTTCCACAAAATATCTTTTCATAAAACCTTTTCAAAAATTTCAGTTTACAAACCTTTTTCAAAAATTGTTTTCACAACTCAAAATTTCTTTTTTCAAAACTCTTTTTCAAACACCTTTGTGCTGAGCGCTAGTTGAGGAGCAAGCCCAGCTCAACACTAGCCCCCAGACTAAAACCAAGAACAGAGGAGCTCAGCTCAACTCGGTTCGCCTCTCATCCCAACAATCAACATCACGCTCCCCAGCTCTGGCTCGTTCTTATTATCACTTTCAATATCCCTTTCTCAATCTCAACTCTCGTCTCTCTTTTCCCTCAATTTCTTATCCTTTCATCATTCTTATTTTCTTGTCATTATTCTTAATTCATTTTCCTCCTCTCATACCCACAGTCGTTTACTTATTATAATTATAAGCATCATGATACATGAATCAATAAACAATACAAGGCATACTATAAACACACAACATCACACAATAAAATTGTGGTTTTTGTCACCTTCGTATAAGCGACCACACAGGGCAAACAATTGTCGCTTATACTACTGACGCTAACCACGAGTTCCGATCTTTGAGATGATACGGAATGCCCTACTAAACCACCTAGCTACCACTATGTCTTAGGGAAGGCTTCTCTCTCACTTGAGGTCCAGCTATTTAGTGATCACGGTCTCCTCTGTTCTTGGTTGCTGCCACTGCCTCAATCCTTCGTCTGTAACATTCCTCGTATTTATTAAAAACACATTTTCGTTTTCTTAAAACAATTCTAACGTTTCTCAATTCTTTAAATACGTCGTAAATCATTTTGAAAACAATTTAAACCATTTGGTTAGGTGGCTGGTCCATCTTGGACAGCACCTTAACCATGTTCCAAAAACACCAAAAATTCATCGGGTTTCTAAAATCAATTACTTTATAAAACCAAATCGTGAGTCTTATATCTTACTTCAAGAAAACAAATTTAAATACACTTGGACAGCAAGGAAAATGTTTCATAAATCAATTGAATAAAATCTGAAAACATCTTAAAAACTCTTTTTGTCTTAAATACTTCTTAAATCAATATCATCATTTTAAAAACTCGAGTTTCTGTTATAAACAAGCTCAAACAATCATAATCACGACTTCATAAATTCAAGTAAATCAAACCAAATAATTTTCAAGATCAAGTATTAACACATTTGATCAATCAAGGCACATAAGCACTTAGTCAATCATTTAATTTAATCAAAAACAAGCATTCAGTCTCATGCAAACACTTCTTAAATCACACACTCGAGTATTCAACGCCTCATCATTTTCAAGGTACTTAACTCAATCATTCCACATAGGTACTCGCAAAGACGTTTCATTCAAAGCCAAATTATTTAGGCATATTTATACTCATAAACCGGACACATGCACACTTTAGAATTCGAACACATACCCATTTTATTAAACTTATTTAGCTTAGCATGACCTCACAAATACATGCTTCATCAATACAAACAAAATCATGCATTCATTTCTTCCTTTTTCCTCACAAATTCGTGAGCTACAATTTGGAGGAAATTAATCAATTTAATTCACTTCTCTTAAAATGATTCAAAATCATGCAAGAACATAGAACACACATCAAGTTAGTTTTTTTTTTTAAACTAAGGCATGGATCTTAAATCTAAACATGGCCGAATGCAACATGCACAATACCAACACTTTGATTAAATCATGTTCTTGTAAAGAAATTTATTTCAAAGCTCTTTCCACTTAAATTAAATCAAGAAACATATAGATAAGTCAAATTGGGAAAAATCATTTTGTTCCCTCTAATTTCCTTTCAAGGCCGAGGCATTCAACAAAGAGAACATGGTTTCTCTAAAATTAACATGCACAACATATAAAAATCATGGATCGATGAAAACACCTTTAATTTATCTCTCAAAGAACATGAAAATATATTTTTTAAAGCTCAAGATCAACATGCATGTACTTAATTCATGTGGGTCAAGTCATGGAATTGAACATAAAAGCATAAATTAAAGACAAAACCGTTTTAAATGAAAAGGGACTAAAACCGAACCAAGATTGAAACGAAATCAAGGATTAATACAAGAATCAAAGATTAAGGCATACAAGAGTGCAAGATCATCATCATGAATCGTCATGCAAGACCAAAATTTGAGAATAAACTTAGATCAAACAAGATTTGAACAAGTAAACACATAAACATCTCATGATCCACGGTTTTAGGCAAAAAAAATCAAAAATGAAAAAGGGATTTACATCAAGTGCTCAAAGATCATGAACAAAACTTAGGTTTAAGAAGAAAAACACCAAGATCAACACCAACCAAGCCATACTATACTTATTACAAATTGATCCAAGTCTTCAAAAGTCCACGGTTAACAAAATCAACACATAGAGGCATCTTTCAAAACATAGAATGAATAAGAAAAGAAACAAAGATTACAAGATTACAATTCAAACTATTTCTAATTCTTCTAGATCTTCGGTTATACCAAAAGAATAGGTCTTCAACAATTTGATCTTCAAGGATTCCTAGGTTTATGGCTTGCTCTCCTTCCTTCTTCTTCTTCCTACCTCACGGTTTTCCTCTCCTTTCTTTCTATTTCCTAATTCTTGGTCTAAGAGTTTGATGGGCTCTTAGACCTTGTGTTTGAAGTGTTTGGGCGAAGGGAATGAAGAAGTGAAATGAAGAGTGGGTGGAATGCATCTAAGGCCAAGCTTATATAAACAATTCAAGGTTTCCTATTTTCTCCTCCAAGTAATTCGGCCATGAGCTTAGGGAGGAGGGGTAAATTCGGCTCTCTTCAAAGTTGCATGGGTGGAGGTTAGCAACACCCAAGGGGACAACATAGGAGACATGAAGGCTTAGGGGTTACTTAAATTTTTGACTTTTAGACACTCCTTAGGTTTTAAGTATGTAGTTAGGGTTTAGTTGAAGCTTAGTTGGAATTTAGTTCACTTGGTTAGAGACTTGGTTACTACTTAGGAAATTCTAGGCTTCTTACTCACTCACCTATATACACGACACACACCCACATCTCCATTCATGCATTTTCACACACTTACACGTATCACATTTAACACATATACTCATGCACTTGCATCACAACTTCACACACATATACCATATACATTCATGCATGCACTCACTTATTTCCACGCCTAGCACAAGCACTCATGCACATATATTTTTTTTTATCATGCCAACACATGCATTCCTTTACCTAAGCATACATGCATATAAACCGTACATACACATGTTTACACACATAGAAAATGAAATCATTATAATACCCAAAAGATCACACACATATATTTAGAAAATAAAACATGCTCCCACACATACGGCACACACATTTATACATATTCACCCATTCATGCATCACTCATGGTTCATGCATACATATATGTTCTTAGATACACATGTGCCTATATATATTCACATGCATTCACACATTCACTATATCTTTCCTATAATCAAGTTCCTCAAAAATCTAAGTACATTCATGTATTCCAGCACCGTATATACACATACTGAAGAAATAATTCTAATTCATCACAAATAGGTCACAACATTTTTATAAAATCATTAAGTATATAGGTTTTCTCAAAATCAAGTTTCATTAGTTTAGAAAGTCATTTCGTGAATTTTTAAGAAAATCATTTAAGAAAATACTTTTCCAAACATTTTTCTTAAAACGAGTTTCTTTAGTGTTTTAATTTAATATGAGGAATTTACGGGGTGTTACAGAATTAACATGCAAAGGAAAGAAAAAGAGATCACAAGATAAAAAGAAAATCTAAACTATTACAACTTTTCATACTTATTCGATGTACCCACCAAACTTAAGGTCGATCTCCTAGATTCTTAGTTCTTGAATCTTCAAGGAAAACTCTAGGGTTTTTGGCTTGGTTTCTCCTCTTCTTTTTTTCTTCCTCCTCACGGCCACTCTCTCTCTCTCTTTGTGTGTGTTGAGAGCTTGATTTTTGCTCTCAACTAAGTGTGTTTGGAAGGGAAATGGAAATGAAGGAAATGAAATGGAAATGAAATGGAAATGAAAGAAAATGAATGGAAATGAACTATGGGTGATGACTTATATAGGCAAAAGCAAAGAGATGAAATTTTCCTCTTTTGTCCTCAAAGAAATTCGGCCAAGGTGAAAATGGGAGGGGTAATTTTGGCAACTTAAAGATTTGCATGGGTGGAGGTTATCAACTCTAAGGGAACAATGAGGAGTAAATTAAGGAACCATGTCACTCTAGGTTTAGTTACTTCTTTGGCTTCTAGTTAGGGTTTTCTACATACTTGGTTTGGTTATGATTATCACTTGGTTCATGTGGTTACTTGTCCAACACTTAGGGAAATTAATCCTAGGCCTTCCCCCACATCCATACACACGTCCCATACACACACATATATACACATATCAAATCAATACATATACTCATATATTCATGCATCATTACCTTCTTTTACTAATTTAATTCTATACTATCCTAAGCATATACATACATACCAAAACCGTGCACACATACACACACATGCATATTATCTTCATACATCACACACGAATTACTCATATACACATACATAGAAAAATAAATTTTTCTTCTCATAGAATGGCTCATACATAAAAATCACAATTTCTTCAAAACATAAAAATATCAAATATCTAAACTTTTTCAAGACTCAATTTCTAAATTTTAAACATTATTTTATGAAAACCATCCCTTTAAAATCACTTATCACTTTGAAATCATAAAAGAAGGAATTCATTCGAGAAAATATTCTTTTTTTTAAAAAACACCTTTTCAAAATATAATTCTCTTTAGTATTTTAAGTTAATACGAGGAATTCGCGGGGTGTTACATGTTGCATCATCCTGTGATATACGTTAAGAATAGAAAAGATATTAGAAACTAAGAGAAATCCCCCAAAGAATAGAACGGGACTCTAATGGATCGAACGCGCTATGGAACCGGATGATGCTGATGCACCCGAGTACGTGGATCGAGCTGACGATACGACTAATGGACTAGTGTCTGGACGATGATGATGCCTTTGGACCTGGACGCAACGACTGCAAAATTCCACAAAGATAGTTTCCATATGGTTGTAGCCATATGTTGGAATGACTTGGGATAGGTCGGAGCCTATCTCTCAAAGATTGATTAATATCCCGCATATAGTCGGAGCTATATGCCGAAGGTGGTTCTGAATGGGTCGGAGCCCGTCAGAATAATTATTGATATCCCGCATATGGTCGGAGCTATATGCCGAAAGTGATTCAGGATGGGTCGGAGCCCGTCAAACATAGTGGTCGAGTCCCACAGAAGCATTCTGCATATGGTCGGAGCTGTATGACGGAGATGACTTAGGATGGGTCGACGTTAGGTCAACTGAGTATAACATCATGACTTAGAACCCTAACCCGAAGTAGTGGAGAGGAAGATACACCTGAATTACCCTTGTGGTGTTCAGCTGGATGATTAAGATAGCGGACGGCAATGACGGTGATTCGTCAAGAAGCCTTGAGAAGTCTGTCTAGGTGGGAAAAACCATAGGGGCCCTGGCTTAACCGGTCGGAGCTGGTAACTCAGTGGTGTGGATGAAGTACCACATGATCACTAGACAGATGACTGACACCCCCTTGACTAATTCTTGATCAGTGAGAGGGATGCTCGAACACGGCCGGATGTACCCATTTTACTTCCTGGGACATTATATGAATTCATTTACTTTGCCATCTAGTAAAAGCCAGTGTGGTTAGAGATCCTGTACTCCTGATTGCTTCCGACTAGGTGGATGGATTCCGAGGAGATGTAGACCCGAACCATAAAGCCTGAATTCCCGATATTATGGACTCGAGATATGTGGACAAAGAGACTTCGAACCTACGAGATAAAGTGATTGAGAGATTCCCCTAAGTGAAAGACAAAGCGTTAGATAATACGCCTATTGCATTGCATCCTCATGCATCATACATAATTATCTGTTTGTATCGTTTGTATTGTTTGTTATGTTTTTGTTATGTTTTTGTTATGTTCTGGTATACGTCGCTAGTGTAAATCCAAGAAGTCGATGGGAGTAATTCCATTCGGGTAACTTACTCTCTCAACTTCTTGTGCACATGTGATGGTGAACCTCTGGTTCTAAAAGATGGCGGAGCTGGTGTTGCTTCTCCTGGAAGGAACACTTACTGATCGTGGCACGCTGACGAGAGGGCTACTACTGGACGACGGAGATTGCTTTTGAGGACTTACGCCCCGAATCGAGAAGGAGATGCTGCTTAGTAGTTTATAATTAGGTTTTGATGGACCCTTGCTGATACATATATCAAGTGTACCCCTTTTCTTTCGAACTGTTTTTGGAAAAGGTAAATATTTATGTAAGACTGGAACTGATGAACTTTGATGACTACTTATGAAAGGACCTTTATGATCTATTTCTAAACTATTTTCTGAAGGACTGTCCTAGTCAGACAGACAAACCATTTTAAGTAAATCAATTATGTTTTCTGTATGTAAAATCTATATTTATTTATCTTGTGAAAGTGAAGTCATCAATACCAAGTTTCCTTTAGAAATTCAGTGAACCGCTTTCAATGACGATTTTTTTATACATGATATGAAACCCCACTCTTTTCACTATGATTTGTATCATTAGGATAGTAAATGTTTTAAGAAAAAGGATTTAAAAGTAATACCTTGTTTTGGAAAACTTGACCGATGAGTTTTATACTTGTGAAAAAAAAATTCACCCTATTTTTCATAAACAAATTAATTAGTATTTGATATTGTTTATTTCGAGTTTTCCAAATCGGGGCGTTACACAATATTTACGGGAACAATTTTGGTATTTAAGCCTAATGTTTTTAATTTAGGTAAGTTACGTTTCGGAAGCTCATTAAAGTCAAGATATTGACTAATTATCCATTTAAATACCAATATTTCCTAACACTTTTGTAATATTAAAATGGACCTTAATTTGTTATTTCTAAATTTCATTATTGCTTATAGTATTATTCCAAGATATTATTATTATAATTATACTAGGAGTTAAAATTTAGGATGTTACAATAGTCACACGGTAGTAAGTCGACCGATCACCCCGAACCTCCCATCACAGGGACCCTCGGGTGGCTTCCTAGGGATAGATGAGTCAACCTGGTCTCGGGATGTCGTACAGGCCACGTGTCACCCATCCTGCACATCCTTAACGGGCTATACATGAGAAGGCTACATGTTGCGCTGTCCAAGTTCTAGAACATGCTGCGCTGTCTACATTATAGAAGGATACCAGATATTTTCACAGAACCTGACGTCAGCATGGAAACCTTAAAGGACCTTCATTTAGGCCCTATCCGTACGCCCCCTATAAAAGGCATAATACTTCCTAGGGCTCAGGTACGTTCTCTCATCCCTAAGTTGACACTATTGCACACACTATTGACAAGATATTCAGATATTTCTATATACGTCACATATTAATTGTTTGATTCTTCACTAATCCCAAAGGCCATAAAACACTGATCTAAGGGTCATAAAGATCAAGAACATTTCCCTATTTAAAACCACTACATTGGCGCCGTATGTGGGGAACGAATTACTAGTATTCCCACCCCATTTCATCACACAAAAGCATGGTAAACAGCGCAGGACACAACGGTGGTGACAACCACCAGGACGAAGGCCGCAGTGGTGGCCCTGGGCATGTTGGTGACAAACTCCTGCTTATTATAATTGAACCTCTTGATGATATGTAGAGATTTAATGCACCAAGGTATCTCAGAAAAATCAGGAGAAAGAGAATAATGTTAGTAGGTGATTCAATGATGAGAAATCAATGGGAATCTCTTGTTTGCATAGTTCAAGTAGTTGTTCCAACTGGTAGGAAAAGGGTGACCTAAAATGGACCTACAATGGCCTTCCATGCTATGGTAAGACATTAATCTAAGTATATGATCCAGATGTTTTGGCAATTGTTTTTTAATTTTGAGCACACCAACTATTTGTGAAAAGTGCTATGAGAATAATAACCTTACTTTTTTACTTACTTTTAACTGAATAGTAACATTAATTTTTTTTACTTGCTTTTAATTGTGTCATTTTGAGCACACCTTACTCTTACTTTGGGTGTTAGTACATGTAGATGAAATGGCCGGAGTTTGTGAGATTGGAATAGCAAATCAAAAGGAAAAAGGTATGAATGCAACTCACTGTTCAATTTTGATGTGCTTTTTACAATTTGAATCTTTTTCAACTAACGCTTAGTGCTTCGGTTTCGCTCTGTTTTTGCTAACTTTCATGTCTTTATATGATGTTGTTTTGAAACTGATGCATACCACATGTTTGATCAAAGTAATTAGTTGTTATGATTTTGATTTTTATTCATTTTTTGGTATGTTTTTAACTCATTATTTACTTTGATTGTTTCCGTTTTTTTTCACTGTTGATATTGAGATAAGTCTTGGTAAAGATATCATTCTTAGCTATACGGAGGTGGTGGGTCAAGTTCTTGCAATTTCAGGTATACATCTTTTTTTATGTTTGAAGTGTTAATTGTCTGAGTTGCAGTGTGATTTAAGGATTAAACATGTGATGCGTTCATCCATTTTTTTTGTTTTGGAAGAGATTGCAAGTGATGCATGTGTTTTATTTTTAGATGGCATATATATATATATATATATATATATATATATATAATAAGTTGTTTAATATAACTATATGATGTATTACACTATTGTCGGTTGATTGGTTCAAGACCCAACTTAAAAAGGTCAAATTAACGTTCAAGGGGATATGGCTTATGAAATTGTGGAGTTCATTAAAAATACATGACCGAATGTAAGTGATTTGGTTTTTCAGTCATTTGATTAGAAAGTGAGGTGACAATTGTTTTTTTGGTCATATTGTACTGACTTTCACTTTGTTGTGGCAGACCAAAACCAATTATATATCTTGGAACCCAATGGAACAAATAAATTTCACAGTTGTAGGTTTATCTCAAGAAAACCAATGTTTATGAAGTTATGTTTAAGTTTTTGGTGTTGGCTAAATTTGGAGATTTTGTTGAGGTGTGATTTTAAAGTTTCTTTCCTTGGAAGTAATATTTGAAGTAACTTAGGGTTTGACTTTTCTCTCCTAGGGTTAGGGTGTTTCTTCTTTCTCACGGTGGCCTTGTGTCACCAGCGCCGGTATAATGCCGAAGAAGAGAGGTCGCCCTCCTAAGTCTCCTCATTCATCAAACAAGCAGCCTACTTCTCTTACTCGTGATGCCTCTGATTCGCAGCCGTTTGATCTTGCACAAATTGATGAAGACGATCTGGTTGAGATAGATAACTTGTCCCCCAAGCAAGCAGAGATGTGGTTGAAAAATCTTGAAGTCTTGCGTGATCGTATCAAAGGGAAGACTGGAATTACTGATGTTACAGCAGTAAAAGACTCCTCAGACATTGAAAACAAGGATTCAGCATCAGATCCTGGTTCTAAGGTTCAAAATACAGACAAGGGTTTTGAGAAAAGAGCATCGGTTTGGGATTCATTTGATATCTCTAAACTCAGGAATGCGGGTGAAAAGTTGAAATTCTGTAAACCTGAGTTAAAAGAAGGTGTTTCCATTGGCAAAATAGACATAGAATATGTAGAGAATGAAGTTAAATACTGGAAGAATTCGTTAATCTGCTATGTATTGGGTGAAAAACCCCCATATTCAATCCTTAGTGGTTATATAAAGAAGATTTGGGGCTCTTATGGCATTGATAAAGTGCTTATGAATAATGATCGTACGATGATTGTTAGATTTACTTCTCTTGAAGCCAGAAATTCTATCCTTGAAATAGGAGTATACCATTTTGACCAAAAAAACCTCTAATCCTTGCACCATGGACAGGGAGGCCAGTCACATGTGGTAATCTTGATCGAATTCCGTCCAGTTTGGATTCAGCTTCCCAATTTGAACTTAAAATTCTGGGGTGCAAATGCTTTAAGCAAAATAGTAAGTTTTGTTGGATACCCAATTATGGTTAATCAAGTGACACAGGAAAGGAACCGCATCAACTTTGCTAGGGTTCTTGTTGAAGTTGACCCTTCAGTCTTGCCAAAGGAAATTTACTTTAAGGATGAAATGGAACATGTAATTGCTCAGAAAGTGACTAATGAATGGAAGCCAGTTCAATGCAGTAAATGTTCTATGTATGGACATGATTCTCAATCTTGCAGGAAAAATGTGAAGCAACAATGGGTTGAGAAAAAGAAGCCTTCGCAGATAGATATTGAAAAAATTGATAGTTCCTTGAAGCTCAAGGAAGCAATTGAGGTTGGAACGATTAATGAGGAGAATGTTGCCAATGCTTTAAAAGATGTCAATTCTGTCTTAGGTCAGGGTGCACCTTTGATAAACACTAATTTAGCTTCCACTTCAGTATCTAATCATGTGGCAAAAGATGGATGGACTACTGTGACTAGAAGTAAGGCCAATCATAATCAGATTCAGAAAGGTCAGGCTGCAATGCCTATCCTTCATGGATAATCTATGAGCATGGAATATTAGAGGGCTCAACCACCCTCAAAAGCAAAAGGAAGTGATTAAATTCTGCAGGTTGAATAAGGTAGGTTTATTTGCTGTTTTAGAAAATAAATTAAGAAGCAATTCAGTTCCAGTTGTCATTAATAACATAGCACCTGGATGGGGTTTTTTTATTAATATTGATGCATGTCCTATTGGAAGAATCCTGATTATCTGGAGAAAAGACATGTTTGATGTCACTGTCATTGCAAGATTTGCTCAGTATGTTCAGTGCCTGGTATCTGTGAAGACTAATAGCATGCATTTCCTTGCTACTTTTGTGTATGCCTCAAACAGTGAAGAGGAAAGGAGAGAGATTTGGCAAGTTATTAAGGGTTTGAGTTGCTTTACTCAAGATCCATGGATTTTAATTGGTGACTTTAATGTTGTGCTTGATCCTTTGGAGAAATCTGGTGGAATTGATGATCTGGACTCAATGCAAGAGTTTAGAGATTGTGTGGACCAGAGTCAAATCTGTGACATGAGATATAAAGGTCATTATCACACGTGGAGTAATAAGCAGCTTGGTGATGATATAATAAACAGCAAACTAGATAGATCTCTGGTCAATCAAGCTTGGTGCTCAACTTGGCCTTATTCTGAAACTGTCTTCTTGGCTCCTGGTTTATCTGACCACTCTCCAATTTTGGTTGAATGGAATCAAGATAATTTTATTTTCAAATCAAATTTCAAATACTTCAATATGTGGTCTCAAAATGCTGCTTTTGGTCCAACTGTGAAATCTATCTGGGATCATCACATTTCAGGCAGCAATATGTTTCAAGTCAGTAAGAAGTTAGACTTGCTCAAGAAACCTCTTATGGATTTGAATAAGGCGAACTTCTCTGCTATTGATATGAAAGAGAGAGAATTGAGGGAGAAGCTGGATGTTGTTCAATCTCTTTAAGAGCAGAATCCTAATGATGTCAATATCCAAGCTCAAGAGAAATCTTTGCTGTATGATTACAGAAAGACTCAACAGGCTGCACTTTCTTTCTTGAGACAAAAAGCTAAAGTTCATTGGATCAAAGAAGGCGATGCTAACACTAAAGTATTTCATGATTCTATCAGAGAAAGAACTTACAGAAACAGAATCCTAAAAATTTATACTTCAGAGGGTGTTTGCATTACAGGGCAAGATGCTATTAGTAAGGTATTTGTTGATTACTATAAGCATTTATTTTCCAGTAAAGTTCAATATCATTGGAATGATGCAGTTATATCAGAAGGTTTGATTCTGAATCCACATCAGCAGATAAACCTCATTAAACCATTTTCTGATGATGACATCAAACAGGTTTTTTTCTCTATTAATTCAAACAGTTCTCCAGGACCTGATGGTTATGGTTCTGATTTTTACAAAAAGGCATGGAATGAAGTTGGTCCTAGTTTCTGTTTAGCAATCAAAGATTTTTTTCATACAGGGAAGCTTCTCAGTAGATACAATGAAACAAATTTGGTGATGATCCCTAAAAAGGATCGACCTTCTGAGGTAAAGGATTATAGGCCAATTGCTTGTTGCAACACACTTTACAAATGTATATCCAAACTTCTTTGCAATAGATTGGCTCAGGTTTTGCTAGCATTAGTTAATGACAATCAAACTTCTTTTGTGCAAGGTAGAAGTATCATTCACAATGTGTTGATTTCTCAGGAATTACTCAGGCTTTATGGTAGAAGGCATTCTTCACCAAGATGCTTAATGAAAATTGATATTCATAAGGCATATGATACATTGGATTGGAGGTTTATTGCTGATATGTTAGAAGCTTTCAAGTTTCATGATAAATTCAGGAATTGGATCTTGGCTTGTGTGACTACTGCTTCCTTCAGAATCATTATTAATGGGCAGAAATCTGAGAAGTTTGTGGCTTCAAGGGGTCTTAGGGAAGGGGACCTATGTCTCCATCGATATTTGTTCTAGCCATGGAAATCCTGTGTAACACCCCGATTTCGGCAACTTGAAAACATCATCTCTTTAGTAAAAATTTGGGAAATTTTTTTTTTTAAAAGGTGACATGGACATGAGAAGCTCAAGGTTCAAAAACATTTCATTAATCTTAATTGTAAAACAATATTCTCATGTCACACATCACGAGTCAATTTCCAAACCGAGATGTTACTTAACATCACGCTTTGTAACTTAGCTTCATAAATTTCTTTTGAGAAAACGTTTTCATTTCTTATTTCATAAAAACCTTATTCTTTCAAAAGCCACATTCAATAAAATATCAAGTGGGGTACAGAATGATACAACAATGTAACCAAGTAGTTGCAAGGGATACAGTACTCAAGGGAATTACCTATTCCTATCCTTGACCTCTAGTCTTCTTCGCTGAAGCCCACTGCCGAAGCCTACAGTGTCGGCATCTATCCGTTGCAATACCGGAGTAACCCGATACGACAACATGATAGGAGAGAGGTCAGTACTCCAAAGGTACATTCATGACAAGATAGTAAAACACTAACTAGAGGCATATAATAAAAACATAGGATCTAAAATTCTCACGCAATGACAATACTCATGCTATGCAAGTATATTCATGTAAACACATAGGAACACTTACGAATAAAACATATCACAACCAACCATACGTATATCATAACTCAACACAATACACATCAATGCACTTGGCATCACAAGCCTTCAAACTTGCACTTCTCATCAGCATCTTTCTCACTCTTTCCAACAATTACTGATATTTTCCTTATTTGAATCTTTCTCAATTCTTCATAATTTCTTTATGATTTCATTATTGTATTAAGTTTTATCAAACGGTTCGCTCAATGATGAGGGGGAAACATCATTGAACTCACACACACGTCTACATCTCCTCGGTCATCCACCCAACCTAGTCGGAAGCAAACAGGAGTACAGGACCTTTACCACGCGGGCACGACAGTTGTCACACAAACAAATGGTCCCAGACCAGGAGGACTCAGCCTCAATTCATTTCAATACACATATATATCAAGGCACGCTCTTAGCGGCAATCTCAAATGCCCCGTTCCAGTCCCTCTCACTGTTCTCGAATTGCCATAGGGGGCGACAGTACTAATTCTAGTTGATCGTGCAGAACTTACCACGGCATAGGACCGATCTGCCCGTACCACATATGGAATTCATTCCGCCTAGAATAGCACTCAAGGCTTCTTGACGTATCACCGTCTTTACCCTCCCCTATTGCAATCACAACCCGAAGATCCGCAGATACTCCGGGGTATCTTCCTCTCCACTACTTCAATACGACACTCATACCTCACCGCGTATATAAATGTCTTTTAAAATCTTTAAAGTTTTAGCTTTTATTTAGCGGCTTAACCCTAACAGTCAGCTCGTCCTTGGTGCATCCCTTCAACGAAGCCTGACCACTAATCGCAATCTGATTCCCCCTAAATTCTCAATGGCCTCAGGCCTCAATCACTTTCATCTCATCATCACAATTCTCACAACTCATTCTCAGCACATTTCTCATAAACTTCCTCAACATCTTTTCCTCGTTGTTCTCAAAATATCATCTCACAAAAACTTTTTCGAAAACATGATTTCCCAAAACTTTTACTTCACATAACATTTTTAGAAACCTCATTTCATAAATCCTTTCGCAAAACTTTTTCATAAATAATGTTTCCAAAAACTTTCACAAAATATTATTTTCACAAAAGCTTTTCAAAAATCTCTTTTCAAAACCTTTTTCAAAAATCACCTTTTTGGGTGAGTGTTAATGGAGGAGCAAGCTCAACTCAACACTAAGCTTCTTCCCAAAAACATGTACGAGGAATCACATCTCCATTCATAACACATCTCAATTTCATAACCACCTTCTCTTTCAAATATCAATTCTTTACATCTTTTACAATTCCTTTTTATCATGACTCATTTCTTTCACCACTTTATTCGCGTCGCGTTTTATCTCTTTCTCAATTATATCTCTTTAATTTCTCACCTAATCTCAATCTCACTCTTTCTCATAATTCTCATTCCCACATACAACTTTTTCCAAACAGAACCAGATATACTCCACAGAATAATTCACAAGGAAATCCAATACACAACAAAATAAATCATGCATCATATTTAACGAAACAGATAAACATCTAGAACGTAAATGTCACATATAATCATGCAATGCATAACCTATGACAAATATTCAATCAGACTTGGTGCACTCAGTTTAGAACCGAGTCTATGCGTCACGTTGACCTAGGCCTACTGCATCTCTCACCTCACATTCCAGCATCTGAAATCGTTGCGGGTCATTCCCCAACAAGTCGGCCGTTCCGCTTCTCGACTCATACGCACCTTGTAATAAAGGGAGATGATACTAACGTTATAAGTCTATCTTAAATAATCGTCCTACTTAGAATCAGAAAAGCGTTTTCGAAAACTCTTTTTATTTCTCGTCGGAAAATCGTAAAACGATAACTTTTTCAAATCAACTTCGACTTTTGAAAATACTTTAAGCATCTCAAAATATTTTCAAAACCATTTACAAAACAATTTAAAACCATTGGTTTTGACTGCTGGTCCGTTCCGGACAACCAAAACTCAAAAACACCGAAAAATCACTTTTTAGTTCGTATAAGACTTTTGTTATGAAATATACACTTAAACGAATTATTTTTCAAACTTATCATTGTGAAATGAATTAAGGGAAGCAACCATTTAGTCCAAAGTTTTTCATTTACATCAAGACTAACTAATTCAAAACCAATTAATTTTCAAAGCCAATTACAAAAGCAAACACAACACTTTGATCAATTAAATAATTCATTCATACATAACCTAAACATACCATCAAACAATCACTCATTCAATTATTTCAAGACATCATAATTATCATACAAGCCAGCCAAGTCATAATATCAAGTACAAAACTCATATTCATCAAAAACATTCAAATAAACACTTAGTGCGATTACAAGTAAAACACCCAAGATAAAATCCAAAACTAAATCAAATAAATTTAATAAATCTTAAAAATTTCCAGAACATACACATATATAATAAAGTTCATCATATAAAAATTTCAAGTCATTTAAACAATCCTAAGCTAGCTTTCAAATCAGATTTCATATGAAAAACAACATGGTACTGTTGCTGGTCAGAGGCAAAAACGTCATTATTAAAAATAGTTTCTCAATTCATAATTTCATAAAAATTGGTATAAACCTTCCTTATACAGTCAAGACTATCTCATACAATTTTCAGAATATTTGCAGTTGTGAAAGTCATATTTTTCTAATTAAATTTGTCACTAAGTCCATAAAATCTGAACCGAACGGTTCACTGTTTTGCCTTTAGTAAAAATACCAAATCAACTCCAAATCTCTTCAAATTTTGCAGAGAACATCTAGAGAGGTTCAGGAAGCTACCATAAATATTTCAAACAATTTGGAGCAGTACAAGTTTGAAAATCGTATTTATCTTTAAACTGAGAAACTTATTTTCTTAAAATTGTTTTCACAAAGTTTGATCTTATACAAATAGGAAATCAATTCCAAAAATCATAAAAAAATTCAGAGAAGTTTATTATAACATACTCAAGCCAGTGACAAAATTCCAGAATTATTGAGCATACAAAAATATCATTTATCCAAGTTAGAAACACACAAATCACAATTTTCAGCATAACATTTTATTCAACAAATTTGTTTTATCCATTTCTTTTCATGAAAATTAAAACACACACATACATACAAATCAACACAAAAATCAATCCATCAATTATATTTCCTTTGAAAACCGAATTAATTTTTCATGAGAACAATTTATTTTAATTCAAATAAAACATGCATCAACTCCTTAGAAATAGACATCAAGTCTTTTAAACTAACAATCAAGAATCCAACTAAACTAATCTAGATCCTAACATGCACATACTTAGAATTTATGGATCTTAAGAAAAATCACACATGCATTAACATTTAAGAATAAAAATCAAGGTTTCAAGAGAAAAATCAAAACAAACATGCATTAAAACATACTCCTTTTCACTCGATCTACACATGCATGCATAACATACTTCAATTAAAAATTCTTTTCTACAAATCTAAGCAAAACCGAAACATACATCAAAAAGTAAATTCAAAAAAATTTCATGCTTAGGTTAAATTTTCTTATTAAAAATAATTTCCTTTACATGCACATAAAACCAAATCAAGCAAGAAAATCAAATCATTATCACAAAAATTCTTTAAAGACCGAATCAAGCATCAAGTTCTTAAACATAGTAGAAATCAAGATCTTTGCATGCATGTAATTAAAAACACTAGATCTAGCTTAAAGATCCACATACATCAAAGAAAATAAAAATTCCTCACACAAAATAATTATAAAACCGAATCACTCTTTAATTCCTTTTGCATGTTCATTTTTTTTTTCATTTTAAAACTTCAATCTTTAATTATTAGTTTTTGAAAAACATAGATCCACAACAAAAATCAACATGCAAGAACAAATCATCACATAGAACCGAAAATAAAATGATGAAGAAGAAAGAACATCAAACATAAAGCTTTAACAAATTACAAATTAAGTGAGTCTTTAAAGTCCAAGATTAAAGAATAACAACACCTAAAATCATTTTTAAACTTATAAAAATCAACATGCAAGGAAGAAAATGAAATAGATCTATAAACAAAAGAGAAAAGCTAGACTATTACAAAAATCTTCTTCTTGTCCTTCAAGTTCCTACCATGAAAAGAGGTGGGTCTTCTAGTCTCCTAACACCTTGATCTACAAAGGAATAAGGCTTGAAACCTCCTTCTTCTTCCTTATGGTTCTCTTCTCTTCCTCTCCATGGTTCTCTCTTTTTTTTTTTTTGTATATGTCTCAAGAGCTAATGTTGCTCTTGAGGCTTGAGTGTTTTGGTGTTGGAAGTGTGAAAAGGAAGTTGAAGAATGAAAGAAAGGAACGTAGGAAACGAAGAGTGAGTGGAAGAATGAAAGGAAATGAAGGTGTGAATGGGAATGGACTAAGGTTGTAGCACTAAATCCTATACTTGGTCTCCAAGTTCCACATTTCTTTTCTTTTTATTTTTATTTTTTTATTTTCTTTCCTACTTAGTCAACATGCACTAGCACCATAAGCTTACACATACACACCCTTATACACTTGTCACTTACACACACCTCACACATACCTCATGCATGCACAAACTCACCAAAATTGTGACACCTATATGCACACACATGCCTACACTTTTATTTCTTAATTAAATTCATTTATAATTATTAATTTACATAATCAAGCAATTAACATAATCATACACACACATATAGGCACACATTCATCAATCAAGCACACACTTAATCATTCAAGCACATACACTTGATCACAAAAATAATTAACTCAATCAAACATACATTTAATCAAGCACATATATTAACACCTTTTGCCTTTAAAAAATAAACTGTACTTATTGGTTGCACTTATAGCCCTTATTTCATTTTCTAAAATCATAATTTAATATATTAAAGAAAATCCCAAAAGGAAAAATTTATTAAAAATCAAAAACCATTTTTCATGATTTATTTCTTTAAAATTCGTCCTTTTTCACACTGAAAAACAATTTTCGCAAACCAACCCAGAAAATTATGAAAGATATATTTTTGAAAACTACATTTCGATACGATCGTTTTGATATAAAGATCATAAAAATCGGAGTTACGGTTAAAAAGTTATGGATTTTCAAAGTTAATACTTCTAAGAAAGTCCATAAAAATTCATTTTCAAAACAAATTACCAACAACAAAAATCATTTTTCTTTTCTTATTAACCAAATCAATCCGCATTCAATAACAATCATTTTTGCTAACTCCATAAAAATATTCATTCATTAAAACTTTGTAAAATCAACACTTTTATTTCGAAATCGAATAAAACATTCACTGAAAACCTTTTGTAAAACAGTATCGTAAAACTTTTCTTTAATCAAATTTTATTTAGCCTAGTCGGAAAAACGCGGGATGTTACATCCTGTCTAGAACGCTTCTGGCTGCAGCAAGACACAGGAATTTCAGATACCATCCTCTTTGCAAGGAGCTTAAGCTCATTAATTTAGCCATGATCTTCTGCAAAGGACATCCTGCTCGTGTCCAAATATTGATGGATGCATTTGGTAATTTTTCTGTTGATTTTGGACTTCAAGCTAGTGTTTCTAAATCTCATCTATTCATGGCTGGTTTATCTGAAGAAAGGTGTAACACTCTCACTTTTATTAGTAATTTTTAGGTTTTAATAAAAATCGGAGTTTGAAAATTTCTTTTTAACACCTAAATTCCTTTAAAAGGTTTTACGAAAATCCGGCAGAGTTTCCTCTGTTTTCCGGACTTCCCAAAAAATTTCTTCGAAAAACCT